>JASEVX010000002.1:7322486-7349986 GCA_031761405.1 Serripes groenlandicus | reverse complement strand
ATACAGGGTCGTGAATTCAAATCCGGTCTCGATCATTGATTCTGTACGATTGTCATTATGACTCGCGTCATTCCTCTTCAACCAATGGACTGAACATGGTTTATGTTGAAGGGTAACCAGTCGCCTGTGAACATGTGGAACGTTGTATGGAGAAAGACTGCAGAAAAGCCAGGAACCACATGGTGAGGTTGAATGACGCGGTGATATATAACTGAAATACTGTTGAAAACGGTTTTAAACTCTATTCATTTTTCAATCACTCAGGTAACTTTGATCAGCCGTAAACTTTATTCATTCTTCAAGCAGTCAGCTAACTTTGATCAACTGTAAACTCTATTCATTCTTCAAGCAGTCAGCTAACTTTGATCAACTGTAAACTCTATTCATTCTTCAAGCAGTCAGCTAACTTTGATCAACTGTAAACTCTATTCATTCTTCAAGCAGTCAGCTAACTTTGATCAACTGTAAACTCTATTCATTATTCAAGCAGTCAGCTAACTTTGATCAACTGTAAACTCTATTCATCCTTCAAGCAGTCAGCTAACTTTGATCAATTGTAAACTCTATTCATTCTTCAAGCAGTCAGCTAACTTTGATCAACTGTAAACTCTATTCAGTCTTCAAGCAGGCAGGTAACTTTGATCAACTGTTATATTTCCCCCTGATATAACTTTTCCTTGAAGATGAGTCCGCTTTTTTTCTGTGTTAAATCAAATGTATTTTATGTATGTTGTTTTGGGGATTGTGCCCTTTTTCAACATTATTTCAGTTATATCACGGCGACAGAACACATATTCATGATCCCTGCGGAAACAAATCAGTACTAGACCAGGATATCTGCAGTTACAAAGGACACTCCACCATGACCGAATCGTCGGTTAAAAATTCCCCATGGTATGTCGCGCGTGTCTTGTTCCTGTATATAATACATCTACATGTATTTTAATTGTCTACGGCACGAGCAATCCACTGTCCAATATGACATAATCTGAAATATGCGGGCAAGTTATCGTGTCTTCCAGAGAAACCACGAGACAGTAGTCTCAATAACATCAGCCTCGTTTTATTCTACTCGCACTCTACGTATTACTATTTGGTCCGTTTCAATAAAAAAAATCCATTAAACTATCATAATTTGAGAAATTCATCTGTTGTCAGACGTGAACTATGTGTTGAAAGCCAGACTTCTGATGCATTGTTAATTTAGCAAATAAACAACAGTGGAAAACAGTTGTAATAGAGCGTCGGCCTTTCGTACCAAAGGTGCCGGGTTCGAATCCCGTGATGGGCGGGTTCTGCTTTGTGATGTTTCCACACAGGTCTCCAGGCAGCAGATATCTAGCGTTAAAAGCTTAAAGATTTGTTTGGTTTCTTAATTGAAGAAAAGTTGAAAAAAGTATTCAACTATATAAATGACAATAAACACTCAAGCATGCCAAATACAAACTTAACAATGAAAACATACTTAACAGTTATAAATTATGTTCTGTAATATTTAGTGATATATTTACTTCAGACGAATCCGCTGCATGAGCCAGGGGAAGTCAACATTGTGGACTCTGCGTAAAGTATCGATCCGGATCAGCCTAAGCATGCCATACAAGCCTGCTCCGGATAGACACTTTTTGCCTCCTGTGGATTTTCTGTTTCAGGAATAACTACTCTATACATTTATCCCACTAAGACGGAATTTGTCGGCCGGATCCGTCTGCGGACCTGTCTTCACAGGGGCGTAGCTTTTGCAATAATCAATGTGTAGGCCGTCTCGTGAGAAAATCAACATTGTGGACTCTGCGTAAAGTATCGATCCGGATCAGCCTAAGCATGCCATACAGGCCTGCTCCGGATAGACACTTTTCGCCTCCTGTGGATTTTCTGTTTCAGGAATAACTACTCTATACATGTATCCCCCTAAGACGGAATATGTCGGCCAGATCAGTCTGCGGACCTGCCTTCACAGGGGCGTAGCTTTTGCAATAATCAATGTGTAGGCCGTCTCGTGAGAAAATCAACATTGTGGACCCTGCGTAGAGTATCGATCCGGATCAGCCTATGCATGCCATACAAGCTTGCTCCGGATAGACACTTTTCGCCTCCTGTGGATTTTCTGTTTCAGGAATAACTACTCTATACATTGATCCCCCTAAGACGGAATATGTCGGCCAGATCAGTCTGCGGACCTGCCTTCACAGGGGCGTAGCTTTCGCAAAAATCAATGTGTAGGCCGTCTCGTGAGAAAATCAACATTGTGGACTCTGCGTAAAGTATCGATCCGGATCAGCCTAAGCATGCCATACAAGCCTGCCTGCTCCGGATAGACACTTTTCGCCTCCTGTGGATTTTCTGTTTCAGGAATAACTAGTACTACTCTATACATTTATCCCCCTAAGACGGAATATGTCGGCCGGATCAGTCTGCGGATCTGCCTTCACAGGGGCGTAGCTTTTGCAATAATCAATGTGTAGGCCGTCTCGTGAGAAAATCAACAGTGTGGACCCTGCGTTAAGTATCGACCCAGATCAGCCTAAGCATGCCACACAGGCCTACCCGGATAGACACTTTTTGCCTCCTGTGGATTTTCTGTTTCAGGAATAACTACTCTATACATTTATCCCACTAAGACGGAATTTGTCGGCCGGATCCGTCTGCGGACCTGTCTTCACAGGGGCGTAGCTTTTGCAATAATCAATGTGTAGGCCGTCTCGTGAGAAAATCAACATTGTGGACTCTGCGTAAAGTATCGATCCGGATCAGCCTAAGCATGCCATACAGGCCTGCTCCGGATAGACACTTTTCGCCTCCTGTGGATTTTCTGTTTCAGGAATAACTACTCTATACATGTATCCCCCTAAGACGGAATATGTCGGCCAGATCAGTCTGCGGACCTGCCTTCACAGGGGCGTAGCTTTTGCAATAATCAATGTGTAGGCCGTCTCGTGAGAAAATCAACATTGTGGACCCTGCGTAGAGTATCGATCCGGATCAGCCTATGCATGCCATACAAGCTTGCTCCGGATAGACACTTTTCGCCTCCTGTGGATTTTCTGTTTCAGGAATAACTACTCTATACATTGATCCCCCTAAGACGGAATATGTCGGCCAGATCAGTCTGCGGACCTGCCTTCACAGGGGCGTAGCTTTCGCAAAAATCAATGTGTAGGCCGTCTCGTGAGAAAATCAACATTGTGGACTCTGCGTAAAGTATCGATCCGGATCAGCCTAAGCATGCCATACAAGCCTGCCTGCTCCGGATAGACACTTTTCGCCTCCTGTGGATTTTCTGTTTCAGGAATAACTAGTACTACTCTATACATTTATCCCCCTAAGACGGAATATGTCGGCCGGATCAGTCTGCGGATCTGCCTTCACAGGGGCGTAGCTTTTGCAATAATCAATGTGTAGGCCGTCTCGTGAGAAAATCAACAGTGTGGACCCTGCGTTAAGTATCGACCCAGATCAGCCTAAGCATGCCACACAGGCCTACCCGGATAGACACTTGTCTGTTTCAGGATTAACTACTCTACACATCTATCCCTCAAAGTCGTAATATGTCGGCACTGTCCGCACAGACTGATCTGGTCGATACATTACGCAGATGTCTATCGCCGCAGCTGCATTTCAGACCTGCCTTCAGGACATGGCCAACAAGAAATAAATAGATCACCCTGCGCATCCGAAACTACACATCGTTCGTTATGAGTAGTGTTTCTTTATACAATGATGAAAAAGAATGTGAGTTCTATCTGTAAAGTGAATGATCATAGTGTTAATTGATAAAATGTCCCAGAGCATTTTTTTTTTTTAATTCTAAAATAGTTATTTTACACTAAAACCCTGTGTTGTGGGTACTCAAAAGAATCGTCTCAGTAAGTATGTTGAGTACCCACAATGAGACGATTCTTTTAAGTACACACACCACAGGGTTTGGTTGTGGGATATGAGATGGTGTGGGGGGAAGTAGTTTATTTCTGCTTGTCTATTCATCTGGGGAATTCGCTGTGGTCGAGTGGTTAGCGTCGGGGACTTCGAAACCGGGTGTCCCGGGTTCGATCCCCAGTCGCGGCACTACGGTCATGGTGGAGTGCCCTTGGGCAAGGCACATTTTCTAGCATAGTACTGGTTTGTTTAACCAGGGATCATGAATAAGTGAACTGTCGCCGTGATATAACTGAAACAATGTTGAAAAGCGGCGTAAAAACCCCAATAAGTAAATAAATTTATTCAACTGAGTCGGAAAAACTCTGCCAATAGGAGAGATTGCTCAGATACAATGTGTTCAAAAGTCGTCTGCTGCGAAAGCTTCAAAATGCACCGGAATGAGGGAAAGGATATAATACATGCAGTCTATAGTGTTCGCTACATATAAAATAACTATAAGGAAAATAAATAAGCTAAGTATGCACCAATGAATGAAAAAACGATGATGATTATTATAGTTTCATGAATTTAGGAGGAAAAGGGATAAACAAATAGGAGATAAGGGATAAATCCAATATCGCATGTCTATGAACGTTTAATCTTTGCAGCCGAACAACTGTAATCGCGGAATTGACTCAAACAAATCTCGCGCTCACGAGACTTCATCGCAGACGGATATTTTCTTGTAAAACAACTATAATAGCAGCAGTTAGTCAAATCTCGTGCCGGCGTGGATTTGTTATTTCCTTTTTTTTCTGAAGAATAATAGTTATATTATTATAGCAGCATCACTTTTAGTCAAATCTCGTGCCCACGAGAATTATTTGCAGACGAACTTTCTGAATTCGATTCTGCTATTATCTTCAAAGGCTTTCAATTATTAGACTTGTCATACGTGGCTATTGAGAGGGTGAAACTATTCAAGTACTTTGTTCCGTTTGTTTTCACACGCGAGTGAATTTGTATTGGAATTAAATAATGAGTTATTGGATTATTTTAATTATGGCGGCACGTTTATCCAACGCAGGTAAGACTGTTGTGTTTATTAATAATATCAACCCAAATGAATTGTCAACGCATTTCTGACCTATGGGTCGCTATTGCCCAAACAACGATCAATCCCTAGTAGCCACGAGTCGTATTTTTAGGATGTATGCTCGCGTATCGGATATCAAACCCTATGTTGTTGGTCCTCAACATTATCTTATCACTTATACGACTATTGTGAGAACCCACACTATATAGTTAAATTTGCCCATTTGCTGACGCTTTGTTTACCCATCCCAGCAGACGAATTTTGAAAATATTGTGACACAAGGAGAAAACGTTCATGATGAGCAATTCCATGATCAACTTCTCCTTTTGTCACAATGTTTATCAACTTTATTCAACTACTTGTACATTTTCTTTTATGTAAAGCGAATTCAAATACTTTCTACTAGATGTTTTCAAATCAAAGTCGTCCAATGCAGGTTTGTCTGTATATCTGAGAGAGTTACTAAGATAATTTAGCCAGCGACCTATTTACTCCTCGTCCTCAAGGTCCCGGACATTTACACCCCAAATGATATGGGTTTTTATAACATTTTCAGCGTCGACGAGTTGAAAATATATTAAAATATTGTGTCTTCATTTCTCATGCTTTAAAAATAATGGACTATGCTATTTTAATAAGACAAAACAATGCTGATATCAGGTGAGACAGTTCGTTACGAGCTGACTCGCCTGTATCTGCATTTTTTGTCAACATTGACATTACCGCTGAATAAGTTAACCAGGTACACATTCGGGCATATTGAATTAATCCATTTCCCACCTGTGAAGACGCATGTTGGAGTATTTGCAGCAGACGACTGTCGAAAACATTGTAGCAAACGGAGAAATTGATTATAATGAATAATTTCTAGTTTGCCAAAAAGTTTTCAACGCTATTCAATGAAAATACTTTATTTTCATAGAATTTCCATATTTCTACTCAAACACTTTTAAAATTGTCTGCTGCAGAGTTATTGTATGTGGGAAATGGATAACTTTACTATTCTTGGAATAAAAGTCGACCACATCAGACCCCGCGGGTGATCGCACCTGGGAATCAAACATTCGACTTTCCGCCCACGAAGCGGACGCGTTAACAACTAGGATGTTATGTTGGATGCGGTTTTCTTTTTCTTCCAAGATACAAACATTGTTATGCCGGATGTGATTTTCTTTTTCTTCCGAGATACCAACATTGTTATGTCGGATGCGATTTTTTTTTTCTAAGATACGAACATTGTTATGTCGAATGCGATTTTCTTTTTTTCCAAGATACCAACATTGTTATGTCGGATGCGATTTTCTTTTTCTTCCCAGATACGAAAATTGTTATGTTGAATGCGTTTCTTTTTCTTCCCAGATACGAACATTGTTATGTTGAATGCGTTTCTTTTTCTTCCCAGATACGAACATTGTTATGTCGGATGCGATTTTCTTTTTCTTCCCAGATACGAACATTGTTATGTCGAATGCGATTTTTTTTACTTCCCAGATACGAACATTGTTATGTTAAATGCGTTTCTTTTTCTTCCCAGATACGAACATTGTTATGTTGAATGCGTTTCTTTTTCTTCCCAGATACGAACATTGTTATGTTGAATGCGTTTCTTGTTCTTCCCAGATACGAACATTGCTATGTCGGATGCGATTTTCTTTTTCTTCCAAGATACGAACATTACACGATGACATAATTATGACGACAGAAGAACTGTTCTCTAAGTCATGTTTGTTCATCCTTTTCCCAATAAAGTGTGATGCATTTTTATTTGGTTTCGTTATGAATTGTACGTAAGTATATCAAACATTTATAATATATATCAAATATCATATTCCTTGAATAATTGTATTTTCATTTGTTTAACTAATACATGTCACGATATGAAATTGAATTTGTATTCGCAACAAAGATGTTTTTATTTTGTTCACGTTGGAAATAAAGTATCTGTCTATCTATCTATATAGTCATATCTAGAGGCAACACATACTATTTACAAACATATATACCTACAGGGGCGTAGCTACCTTTAGGCACCGTAGGCACGTGCCTACACATTCTTTCTTAAAATGCCCCAAAAATGCATCTGCGGCGATACACATCTGCGTAATGTATCGACCAGATCAGCCTGCGCTGTCCGCGCAGACTGATCCAGCCGACACATTCCGTCTAAGGGGGGATAGATAGAGTAGTGATTCCCGAAACAGAAAATCCACAGGAGGCGAAAAGTGTATATCCGGGTATGCCTGTGTGGCATGCTTAGGCTGGTCCGGGTCGATACTTTACGCAGAGTCCACAATGTTGACTTTCTCACGAGATGGCCTACAGATTGATTATTGCCAAGCTACGCCCCTGACCTATGAACTTTAAAACAAGATAGACATTGGAATAAGAGTTTGGACAGAAGTTCTCTCAATTTAGGACTAAAGGCCTTTCCCCGACAGACTTCCAATGTCCTGTATTACAGCGATATATGTGTAAGAAGCCAAAACCTTTTTGTTATTTCTAAAGATTTTGTCCCCGTTGCTGTTTGGTAGATTTGTTTGACAACTGCACGAAAATGCTCGAAATAAATCATATTAGTAATTAATGAAGAAAAATGCAGAAAAAAAAGAGTTATAATATTTCAAGCATGAGTTTTAGAGACACCGACGGAAAATCTGGAAATGAAGTGTTAAATAATGCATTAATAATCAATATGAACGTTTAAGCAATGTCATATATTTATATATATTTACCCAAATGTGGTGTTAATCATCAACCTTTTAAAAACAGTGTGAGAATGATCAATACATTCTCTCTTTCCCACAATAATTTGATATATCGTTTTCGTGTTTCCATATTAAAGTTTTTTATATTCCACGCTTTATCGGGAAAAACCACCAAACCCCTAAACCATTAACAGAGTGAAATGAAACATGTAAAACTAAAACTGACCTTTTGGAAACCGTGACCAGGTAAGATCCAGATCAGCCTGCGTTTCCACGCAGTCAGATCAGGATCATCTCCGTTCGACATCAAGTCGCAAGTCACAAGCATTCTGAGAGATTGATTGATTGGGGTTTAACGCCGTTTTTAACAATATCACGGCGGCCAGTTCACCTACTCATATGTTTCCTGGTTTTCGCACATCCGTACTCCACACAACAATCTTCCCAAGCAACTGGCTGCTTTTCCACATAGACTTAGCCCATTGGTGGAAGACGAATGACGCATGTCGTAATGACTTTTGTCAAGCGTCGGAAAGAAAGTTGGCCGAGCCGGAATTCGAACTCACAACCCCTGGATTGACAGGCCCGCGTCGTTACCGACTGCGCTACTGGGACTCGAAAGAACGGCTATGACTATTCAAAGACGGAATCATTATGCAAGTTTGTAATTTAATCAACATCTCCGACGGTCGGTTTTCCCTTGGTGGCGTTGCCCTTTATAGCTGTTTTCGTCCTAAAATACTTTCTTTATGGTAAAATCATTATTCGTTATGTAGACACTTTCGATATTTAGAGGCACGTTTTACACCTATAATATTATTAACTCTTTCAGCGCCAAAGGCAATATTGAGGTTTTTGCAAACAACACTGATTCAGGTGAGTCAGCTCGTAACGAGCTGTCTCACCTGAAATCAGCATTGTTTGCCTTTTAGTTATCAAAATAGTCCAAACTTTTATTTCATGAGAAATGGAGACGCCCGATTTTGAATATGGAAGAATCTACTTTAAACAATTCGGCGCTGAAAGAGTTAACTCAGTGAGTCGCATGTGGCGATTTGGCCGGTCATACTGGCTCTTCGTAGTGGGAACATAGAAAGATAACTTGGCGTCTAACAAACGGGGTTGCAGTTCTAGATTCTTGTCTACAGATGCTTTCATCACTTAATATGAAATATGCAAAGATAAATGTGCGTAAAACAGTTGAGGCTACATTCCTAGATCAAGCACTAAATTATATGTTTGACGGAGCATGGGCCATAGTTCTATATTTTGTTAAAAATGCATACATGGTTAGATAACATGTTGGCGAACCATGAACAGGTAAATTAGCGTCTGTAGTTTTAAATTTGGTCAAAAGATGCATTTAGGACTAAATTATATGTAGACGGATGAATATATTTGTCGTTACACTAATGGGCTATAGTTCTTTTTTTGGTCCAAAAATGCGTACAGGACTAAATCAAATGTAGACGGAGAGCATAGCAAGGTCAATTGGCGTCAAAACTAATGGAACCAGGAGGTTTTCCTTTGTCATTATTACACATGCTACTTAATTCCAGGTGGACGGAAATCGAAGCCCATACATTCTTGAATTGTATTGATTAAGGTTTAACGCCGTTTTCAACAATTTATCAGTTATTTTACGGCGACCGGTTCACCTACTGATGCGTTTCCTTGGTTTTCCCACATCAGTACACCACACAACATACTTCCCAAGCACGTGTCTGCTTTTCATCATAGACTGTAAAACAGGCCATTGGTGAAAGACGAATGACACATGTCACAGTAACTGTTGTCAGACGTCGGAAAGAATGCTGGCCGAGCTGGGATTCGAACTAACAATCCCTGGAGTGACTGCCTGCGTCGCTACCGACTTAGCTCCCATAGATACACAAAGTCGTCTAAGTTTTCTCTGTACTCAGATGCATTAAGGCCCCCGATCGCTAGAGGTGTCTCAAATGCATGTGTTGTATATGATATTTACAGCATGCACTAATATCTTAATATTAGCAACGTCTATTTACAAAATATGAGCTATACCACGAAAAAAACAATCTATGGACTCTGCGTAATATATCAACCCAGATCAGCCTGCGCAGTCTGCGCAGGCTAATCCGGGCCGACATGTTCCGTCTCAGGGGTATAGAGGTTTAAAGTAATGTGTCATAAAACAGAAAACCCATGGTAGTAGAAAAATGTCTGTCCGGGTTAGCCTGCGCGGCATGCTTAGGCTGATCTGGGTGAATGCTTTACGCAGAGTCCACAATGTTGGTTTTCTCGCGGGAGGGCTCATATTACATTTTATATACACTTCATTGCACATTTAATATAACATTTAACATCCGCATCTTCATTCGCTCCCAATGTGACGAGCGTGTCCAATCGCGAAGTGTTTTGTGTATTAGACCTTTCCCACTGACAACACATCTGCAGATGACGACTTTGGAAAAGCTAACTATCAAAAATGTGAAAGATGATCAATACTAATTATAATATCAAATAGAGTTGAAAACGTTATGGGAAAAAGAGCAATTGCTCATCTCTAGTTGTACGGCAACGTATCGTTAAGTGATACCCTGCTTACGGGTCAATACGATTCCCCAAAAAGTCAGACTCGGCGCAGATGTAAATGAGATAATGAGTATTCATAATGCAAATTGGTATATGAACTACGTCACACAAAAACCGACCTTTCGAACATTTGAGAAACTCAGCCTCCGCGCAGTTGAAGCTGTATCTTATTTGTTACCTTTTAGAAACTCACCCTCTCTGCGCAGTTTGAGCTGTATATTATGTGTTACATTTGAGAAACTCAGCCTCCGCGCAGTTTAAGCTGTATCTTATTTGTTACCTTTGAGAAACTCAGCCTCCGCGCAGTTTAAGTTGTATCTTATTTGTAACCTTTGAGAAACTCAGCCTCCGCGCAGTTTAAGCTGTATCTTAATTTAGCACTAGTTGTAGTTCTTAATTAATTATTCACAAGCCTTTAGAAAGCTTGTATAATTTTGTTTGCATTAGGGAAACGACTGAATGAGCCGAGGTCACGGATTCGATTCCGACCGGGACATACCAAATACTTACAAAAAAATATGGTAGTAATGTCTTTCTCTCATTTGAGGTTGAGGATCGTGGGGCAAGCATTACGACAGTCACGCTGGTGTCAGAATAAATTGACCAGTATAATTGTTAACTTACCCAGGAAACACTGCGATTTAACCGAAAGGCCAATAAGATCCGCCCAAAGCCCCACGTCTGTTCATATGTAAATGAGATTAACGCTAATTGCTATTCAAACGGCGTCACGCGAATTCAACTCTTTTGAACATTTAACCATTTCCCTCATACGACAATTCTGCAGCAGACGACTTTGAACATATTTTGTCAAAAAATAGAAAATCTCTATAATTGAATGGATAACCTATGACTTAAAATGAAAAACATATTGGCAAAAGGAGAAATTACTCGTTTTGAGCAATTTCTTCTTTTATCACTCTATTTTCAAAAAGCCGTCTGCTTCAGAGGAGTCACAAAGCGTCTATATGAGGGAAAGGGTTAAGACTTTCAGCATCCGGGAAGTCTGGCCTGAATCTCAATTTCCCGCTTTTTAATTGATCATATACCATTTTCCCAGACGCCTCTTGAGAACGGATATATGACAAAAACTCGAATATTTAAGAATGGAATTGTATCAAAATTGCTATAAGTTTAACACTTTCCGACATACATATATAAAAACATGCAGCAGACAACTTTGAAATCCTTTAGGCAAAACTATTGAAAATATCTATAAATTATCGAAAAATAAAGTAGAAAGCATTACGTTAAAAAAAATGAACATTTTGATTAATTTCATTATTTGTCGAAATGTATTTTAAAAGCCGCCTGCTTGATATGCGTCTAAAAGCGTCCACTCGCGGGAATTGGTTAGACATTTTGAATATCGGAATCCCCGTGACGCCAAGTTGTTAGTTCAATCATTTCATTGTCAAATAGCGGGCAATAGAAAGTTGTAATTGTTTGTAAAGAGATTGTGTTATGAATTGTTGCATGTGAAAATTCCAATTAATTGATAAAACAAACACTTCAACTGTTTACTTAAAATTGGCCGACAAGTTTTGAAACTTACAAATTATTGTCTGCTATTATAAAATTGTCTCATTAAGATCAAAGTATACGAAATTCTTTCGCGTGCCAGTACCTAAAAACATGTGCTTGCATATAGACGATTGTCTACCGTCAACAGACTGCATTTTATATGTGGAAATGAGATACAATTCATTGTACATAGTGTGTATGGTGCACTGAAACTGTTTGATTCGATCATTGTTGATATGTTAACCAATTAATACAAAAACATGCATAATAAAGGGAAATATAAAACAAAAAAAGTACCGACTTTATAAAATTGGAGAAAGCCGACACATTGTTAGTGTGTTAATGTCATTATATGTTCTTACTTAAATTTTTAACTTTAACAGTTCTGCGATGTGTATGAGAAAAACAAGGTAATATCACAAGATACCACCCTAGTTTCCTCCTATTACTGTTAGACTTTAACATTTCAATTTGAGATAAACCAAACAAACAGAAAGCCATCAACAATATAACCCACAAAAAGACCAAAACAAAAACAACAAACAAAAACAACAACATAGAACATCAAAATTACAATACAATCTTGTATCGTACATGTACTGGTTAGGAAAATTTCTATCGGAATTTATTCATAATAATAAGCATGAACTTTGTAAGGTCCCTTAATACTGCGTGACAATCTGTGTTTAGTAAAGTTGAAAAACATTGATGAGTATTTAACCTTGTCTGATACTGCAAATAGAGTATGCGGGAAAAAAAACCAGTTAATGCTTATAGTCCATGGGCCAGACCAGATTTTGGTACCACCTGAGGTGGCAAATTCTAGTAAGGTTTTTTGATAGGGACTATACCCCTAGGTAATATTTCAACATGATAGCCGTTCCCAAGTGGTAGCTTAGTCATAGTTATCATCCTTCAAAGATTATGGAAAAAACGTGTTTCTTGCCACCTGCCCCTAGTCACCAGAATATACTCCAATGAAAAGTTAAATTGTGTCAGAAATATGCATTACAATGTACTCCGTCATTCTTGAGGCAAATATAGTTAATAAATGTGATAATTGTCCTAGAGAAGGCATTTTCAGGTGAAAATTTGTCAAAAAAACAGGACTGTTTTGAAATTCTGAACATGCATTGTCTCTTATCACTTCGCCATACCTTCATTTCATTGGACATATGATACATAGAGAATAACTAACTGCATGTTTTTGATATAGAATTTATGTCACAAGGGAAAAAAGGGGTAATTTGGTTAAAATCACGAAACTGTAGGTTGAGTGATTTTACACCAAATTACCACTTTGTTCCCGAGTGACATAAATTCGATATCAAAAACATGCAGTTAGTTATTCTATTTATTATATATCTGGAATAAATCTCCTCTTTATTTTAAAGAAACATATAAAAAAAAATGACTTGGCCTTAGGCGTATGCATGTTACGTAACCAAATAGTGCTGCTTCTATTTGGCGCCAAATGACTAGCGTTATGACGTCAAAACCGCTGACGTGACGTCATTTTCCTAGTATTCGGTCTCAGTTTTTTTAAAATTCCTAGTATTAAACCCACTTTAAATTCCAAAGATGTTCCAAATCTAAAAAAAGTAGTTCCGGCAAAAATGATATCATCACTAGTGATGATATAAAAAAACTAAAAGTGTTATCGTCACAGTGTTAGTTATCATTTTTTTAAAAATTGATATTGATTTTATGTCACTTAAATTTCAATGCAAAATTTGGATAGGTATGTAATAAATAGAGAATAACTAACTGCATGTTTTTGATATAGAATTTATGTCACAAGGGAAAAAAGGGGTAATTTGGTTAAAATCACGAAACCGTAGGTTGAGTGATTTTACACCAAATTACCCCTTTGCTCCCGAGTGACATAAATTCGATATCAAAAACATGCAGTTAGTTATTCTATTTATTATATATCTGGAATAAATCTCCCCTTTATTTTAAAGAAACATATAAAAAGACTTTGCCTTAGGCGTATGAATGTTACGTAACCAAATAATGCTGCTTCTATTTGGCGCCAAATGACTAGCGTTATGACGTCAAAACCGCTGACGTGACGTCATTTTCCTAGTATTCGGTCTCAGTTTTTTTAAAATTCCTAGTATTAAACCCACTTTAAATTCCAAAGATGTTCCAAATCTAAAAAAAAGTAGTTCCGGCAAAAATGATATCATCACTAGTGATGATATAAAAAAAACTAAAAGTGTTATCGTCACAGTGTTAGTTATCATTTTTTTAAAAATTGATATTGATTTTATGTCACTTTAATTTCAATGCAAAATTTGGATAGGTATGTAATAAACTTGTTTAATCATGAATTACCCTGCTATTCCATGAAATAAACTAGAAGTATGTTTTGTTATCCATATTCAACCCAATGACACTTTTTTGACCCCTACCCCCTAATTCAGCATTTTTTGGGTTAAAACCAATATGTGGCGTTTATCTTCATACATCTGGATTTGTTGTTGATATTTGTACTTCCTATTTATTTCGATATTTAGATGCACGTTTTACACCTATATTATTAACTCTTTCAGCGCCAAAGGCAATATAGAGGTTTTTGCAAACAATACTGATTCAGGTGAGTCAGCTCGTAACGAGCTGTCTCACCTGAAATCAGCATTGTTTGCCTTTTAGTTACCAAAATAGTCAAAAACTTTCATAAATTGAGAAATGGACACACCCGATTTTGAACACGGAAGAGTCTACTTTAAACAATTCGGCGCTGAAAGGGTTAAACCGATTGTGTGCAAATTGACGGGAAACATATTCGTGGAGTGGTTTGGTTTTAAAATGATACATGACCTCCATTTTTTTTAAAAACATATTTGAAACATATTATTTAGGAAGTTCTACCTATAAAAATGAGGAATATCTGACAATTAAAGGTTGAATTTTGTTGATTTACATTGAAATAAAGGAGGAATGTATCTGTTATATGTGTACACATGTAGTTATTTACGTTACCCAAATTATCCGAACGTAAGTCGACGGGTTCCGAGTGTTTAAATCCGGTTTACGAGATTCGACTAAGAGTTCCGATAAGTATTGAATTACGATTGTAATACTTGAAACCATCAACAGAATGAATACACAAGCTCATTGATTTAACTCTTACCTACATGTACACCCAACACAACTGAAGCAGATATTACTTGGGAAAAACTAGACAAAACTACAGAAAATATATACCAATGAAAGATAATTATTAATAACAGTTGAAAGAATTCTTCCAAAAAGGGTTGCACTTTCTTATCGTTGGAAATGTTGCCACACTGTTTCAAAAGTAGTCTGCCTCAAATGCGTACAAATGCGCCTGCATGCTTGTTGGGAAGTATTTAAAATGAACCCACGTCACAGTAAAATCTCCCTTTGGAGAGATTAAATCCCCATATTAACTCTTTCCCACATATAGCAAAATCTGCGGCAGAGGACCTTGAAACATTTAGTAAAATTATTATGGAAAATCTCTATATATGAAAATACCTTCATTGAATGAAGTTGTAAACATTGTGGCAAAAGGAGAAATTGTTCATTATAATCATTTTTAACTTTGGCTACATACTTTCAAAAGTCGTCTACTGCAGAGGCTTGAGAAAGCGTATGAATTTGGGAAAGGGTTAATAACACAGGTCTCATTCTGCCTTGTTAATTTGTAAAAATATTTCTACATCAGTATTCAATTCCTAAAAGTTCGACCTTGGCACGTCGAAGGTCAAATTAACAATTAAAGACGTAAATTCGACTTTTGATATGTCAGGGTCAGAATTGTACCCCTATCTTTCCCATGATATATTTATTTAACTGGGTAGTGCAGAAAATAAGCAATTTCTCCTTGCCAAACAATGCTTTCAAATATGTATTTATATTAATCGTTGACGGTTCCATTGTGAAACGTCATTATCCAACTTTGGCTTAATCTGTTTTTTCTGTGTACCAGACGGATTGATATGTTTTATATAAGATACCCACGCGGTCAACGATGACGATGTAGACAATTGAACGTTTAATACCATACAGCGGTGCAATAGAGACACGACTTAAAAGGGGAGCATCCTGATCGGGTTTTACATGTACATTACTCGCAAATGTCTACTGATATTCGATCAAAGCAGGGCTCGGTCAACTGTAGGGTTTGTCCGTTGACTATTAACGTACTGTCTCCGAGCGGCTCGGTCGTATAATACCCAAAACTTTAAAAATAGTATTAAATTATTTTTTAACTCATTGCCACTCAGCATTGCGGGGATAGCATTACTACGGAAGTATCGCTGTATAACTGAAATACCACTGGCAGGATATATAATACACGTAGTGCTGGTAAATAAACCTGGAAACGTCGTGATATAACTGAAATATTGTGTACCATTACTAATGGTGGTAATGATTTCCATCCTTTGCGTTTAAAGTATCCAGGGAGAGCTATTTGCACACTAATCGTTAATGTGTACCATTACTAATGGTAGTAATTATTTCCATCCTTTGCGCTTAAAGTAACCAGGGATAGCTATAATGCACATTAATCGTTAATGTGTACCATTACTAATGGTAGTAATTATTTCCATCCTTTGCGCTTAAAGTATCCAGGGATAGCTATAATGCACACTAATCGTTAATGTGTACCATTACTAATGGTAGTAATGATTTCCATCCTTTGCGCTCAAAATATCCAAGGATAGCTATAATGCACATTAATCGTTAATGTGTACCATTTATAATAGTGGTAATGATTTCCATCCTTTGTGCTTAAAGTATCCAGGGATAGCTATTTGCACACTAATCGTTAATGTGTATCATTACTAATGGTGGTAATTATTTCCATCCTTTGCGCTTAAAGTATCCAGGGATACCTATAATGCACATTAATCGTTAATGTCTACCGTTAAAGCGATTGAACTCCAGATACCCAACTGTCGAACAAAAATAAAATTTCCAATTTTAAGAAAATAAGTGTTATTTTTGTATTTGTGGCATTAAAATATGATAACTGACATATTACATACCCCTATAATCGGTGAGATTTTTTTGTTTTCGATACTTTTTCCATCGCAAATTCTACCTTGTCAGTAACGGGGTAAGTTTTTTTAAATAGGAAACCTCTTCATCGGGACAATTGAAAATGACTCAAGTTCACTTTATTGATAAAAAACGATACATTTTCTACCCTGGTTTTACTTGGATAACATAAAGAATAACATTTAGGGCGAATTCGAGTTTTTGTTTTTTTGTTTTTGTTTTCGTTCCATCTGGATTTCTGGATTTCAGTCGCTTTAATAATGGTGGTAATGATTTTCATCCTTTGCTCTTAGAGTATCCAGGAATAGGTATATGCACCCTAATCGTTAATGTGTACCATTAGTAATGGTGGTAATGATTGCCATCCTTTGCGCCTAGAGTATCCAGGAATAGCGATATGCACCCTAATCGTTAATGTGGACCATTAACTATGGTAGTAATGACGCCCCTTATTTCAGTACATATTGGCGGGAATAAAATATGCATGTACCACCGATACATCGGTGAAAGAATTTAAAACACTAAGCGATAGTAATTTTCCCAGGAATAGCAGTAATATAACTAAAATACTGTTGAAAGCGGCGCATGACACGAGTCGAACAACAACAACAACAACAGCAACACCTCTGTATTTACTATGATAGTAATGACGTCCCTCCACTCCGGTCAGAGTTTCATGAAAAATGTATACATGTACATATGTATATAGAACTTACGTACATAGACATTACCTTTATATACAGTGACATATAGGGTGTTCGAACACATTTTGTTTTATGCTTTATTATATGTTTATACACATGTCACTTTAATAAAATATTTACTTACTTACTTACTTACTAGGAATCCGCTGTAGTCGAGTGGTTAGCGTCGGGGATTTCGAAACCGAGTGTCCCGGGTTCGATCCTCAGTCGCGACACTACGGTCATGGTGAAGTGCCCTTGGGCAAGGTACATTTTCTAGCCTAGTACTGGTTTGATTACCCAGGGATCATGAATAAGTGAACTGTCGCCGTGATATAACTGAAATATTGTTGAAAGCGGCGTAAAACCCCAATAAATAAATAAAATACTTACTTACTGTACAAACGATACATCGGTGATATAATTTAAAACACGATCCACCCGAAATAAAAGTATATTGTCTCAAGGAAACACCTTGGTTTATTTTTAACCCTTTCCCTCATATAGACGCGTTCTGACGCCTCTGCAGCAGACGGCTGTTTGAAAACATAGTGACAAAAGAAGAAATTGCACAAAACGTCTAGTCATAGGTTATCCATTCAATTATCGAGATTTTCCATTATTTGACCAAATATGTTCAAAGTCGTCTGCTGCAGAATTGTCGTATGAGGGAAAGAGTTAACGTACATTAAATCCTGAAGGCGGCATAAACACGATTATTTCAAGTCATAGTCGGCGGGTTCTTCTTTATTGGTGTTGCGGCCCATAATTCAATTCTTCTGCCATTTAACTCTTTCAGCGCCAAAGGCAATATTGAGCTTTTTGCAAACAATACAGATTCAGGTGAGTCAGTTCGTAACGAGCTGTCTCACCTGAAATCTGCATTGTTTGGCTGTGAATTATAAATATATTCCAAAAATCCTGTAACATTAAAAATGGAGTCGTCCGAGTTTGAACATGGAAGAGTCTACTTTAAACAATTCGGCGCTGAAAGGGTTAACGAGCCACTAATTGGGTGCTAGTTTTGTTTTTGCACGACGGTTGTAAATCGATTTATGGTAATACGATATACTCATCTAAAGGTTGTCACTCCACAGGAAACCACACCATCGTTCATTCCGATAATTTCCCTTTAATTCGTGTTTCAGGTCGAGTCCCGGTAGCTCAGTCGGTAACGAAGCGGGCTGTCAATCCAGGGGTTGTGAGTTCGAATCCCGGCTCGGCCAACTTTCTTTTTCGACGTTTGACAAAAGTCATTGCGACATGCGTCATTCGTCTTCCACCAATGGGTTAAGTCTATGTGGAAAAGCAGCCCAGTTTCTTGGGAAGATTGTTGTGTGGAGTACTGGTGTGAGAAAACCAGGAAACGCATGAGTAGGTGAACTGGCCGCCGTGAAATGACTGAGAAATTGTTAAAAACGGCGTTAAACCCCAATCAATCAATCAATCAATCAAACAATCAGACCGCTTTCAATGGTATTTCAGTCACGGATTATCCTTGGTTAATTACCAGTACTGCTGGTAAGTCTATTCTGATACCAGTACACCATACGTAATGCTAGACCCGCAACCCCTACCATCAAGGAGAGTAGCCGATTCACGCATAATCATAACATGGTACGATTGCAATCTCGGTTTTCTATCAGAATCGTCCTATTTGCAAGGGGCATCTAGTATTTCCGCATGACGAGACAGAGCACATTGTAGACCCGTTTCATGCTGCATGCAGGGAGGCGCAACCTGATCTGCATTTACGCTTGTCACAAAGTTCTGGTCTACTTTGCATGTGACTTGCCTAGAATCTGAGTCTCGTTTATCTATATTACTAGGAAATATTCGAAAATATATCGACAGTTTAAGTAAAATAAATGCATGTTTTCTAGAGGAGAATTAACCTCTCTGACGCAGTTGTTATAGCGTTCAATTCGGGAATAGAAGACCAGATATGTATTTAGAATAATTTAATATATAGAAAACTTGAGCGTGTGCTAGTTATAAGTTGTAATTTTTTTTGGGTGATTCAGCAAGCATTAACCTGGATGCTCGGTGTGTTTGGTACATGTATAACACCCCACTCGAGTGCGGTAGACTAGAAAGCATAGCTACACCGATTAACTATTTACCTGATATTTTTGAGAGTTGTCCGCTTTAAAAGCATATATATCTTTATAAGGTTAACGTTGTAATATTATCAATTTGTCTTAAATAGTTTACGGTTATTTTCTCAATTGCAATGCTTCCATAATGCTTGAACGTCGATCAAAGCTAACGGAATGTATGCTTAACTCTATCGGCGCCAAACTTCCCACGGTAGACTCTTCTTTGTTTAAATCGGGCGACTCCAATTAGTCATGTAATAAGAATTATGGAATATTATGATAACTAAATGGCAAACAATGCTGAGTTCAGATAAGACAACTCGTCACGTGGTAACTCACATGAATCTGTATTGTTTTCGAAGAGCTCTCTATTGCTATTTGGTGAAAGCAACGTTTTATTCATCGATTTCTATAACAAACATCAAATTTAACGACAAAGCAATTCGTATAAGGGATTTATGGACTGAAGTCTGCTGTCAATACAAAATATAATCGGTGCTTCAGAAACACCATGCAACCTTTGTGTAATTATAAAACATGTAAACAATATCTGACTGCGTAAAACATACATGTTCTATCGGATCAAACTAGAAACTGTTTTTTCAGGAGATTCACGAAACCTTCGTTGGATTATTGGCGAACCATGCAAATCAAAATCAACCTGCGCGAATACGCTATTTGATCCGGATCTACACTGTTCGCAAATACCTTGAATATCCTCTGTTTTCGTTGTTACATGTACCCTCGGTCTACTACTTCGAGGTTCGATCCCCGCATGCGACGGTCATGGTTGAGTGCACTTAGTCAAAGAGGCACAGTTCCTTGCCTAGCACTTGGTTATTTCCCAGGGACCATAGCTGAAGTGATTTGCCGCCGTAAGTAATTGCAATGATGTTGAAAACGGCGTAAAATCCTATGAATACAATCAATTAAGTAGTTCGGTGTTGATTCTGTATTACTTAACCAAGATAGATTTGGATCTACATTGGTCTCAAAATGCCCCGATGCTTGATTTCCATATAGCACGGCCCACTGTTTATTACCCAGCAAACACTTAACACCTCTCGATACACTGCATACATTCCTTTTGAAGTCAGAGTAATATATATTTCTGAGTGCATTACTGAAATGCAATTCCTGTACAAACATGATACATGATAGCTTTCTCTTGTCGATCACTCATACGGCTAGACCTCAAAACGGCTCCTGAGTGTTTTAAGTGGGCTTCTGTGCTTTTACTTGTTAGAACTATATTTCCAAAAATATCTTTAGACAGTTGCCCCTCTATTTCTAGCCAAACAATATTACAGATATACATGTACATTTTATTTACAACGATCAATAAACAAAATTATAAATATAAAAAATAGACAAAACAAATCAAAACCAATTTCTACGACAAAAACATCTAAAAGATAAACGTAATAAAGCATCATTTCTTCTCTTTTCGCAGAGTATATATATTTGGATATCTGAAAAACATTTAAATTTGAACTTCACCTGTAGTTCTATCTACAATACAGTGACAGCGGGTGGTTCAGTGGAAGAGCGTCGAGCTCGGTTACACGAGGTCCCGGATTCGAATTGCAGAATGAGCGGGTTCTGCCTTTGTGACTTTCTCCATACACACGGCGCGAGAATGTGTTTAGTCTCCGGAAGCGGACATAGAACGTGATTAATTGTTTCGCTGCCAAGGGCAAATACATGGTCTTTGCAAACAATGCAGATTCATGTGAGAATCAGTAACGAGCTGTCTCTCCTGAAAGCTATATTGCTGGAGATGCTAATATTCTCTTAAACCTTTCCAATATACAACAAATCTACAGCAGACGAATTTGAAAACATCCTTGCAAAAATTTGAGAAATCTCAATTAATTGGAGTTATATTATTAAATAGATTTGAAAACTTTGTTGCAATTAGAGAAATTCTTCATAATAAGTAATTTCTCCTTTTATCAAAATGTTTGGAAAAGTCTTCTACTGCAGATGCGTCAGAATGCGTCCATAAGTGGGAAAGGTTTATTAAAAAAAAAAAATTATAATTGATGCGAAATGAATTTAAGACCCATTACTTCACATGACTTTTCAAAGGTCGTCTGCTTTACAATCATCAGACGAACAATTTCAACAATCTAGAAAACTGAAAGAATTATATTGATAAAGAGTTGAAAATATTGCAAATAAAAGGTGAAATTGCTCGTTTTGAGCAATTTCATCTTTTATTGCAATGTTTTCAAAAGTCGTCTGCAACAGCAGGCGTCAAATGTCGTCTGTGTGAAGTAATGGGTTAATACAATAAATAGCAGTATCCCCTCCCCTTGGATTAATCACGCATATTCAAAATGGTCTTATCTTGGAGATTGCAAGTTGTATGTCTTCACTTTGATCTGACTACGATCCCATGGAATAATACTTTTGACACTTTGATTATCCTTTTATCCTGAAACTGCCATGATCTATTTCTAGATAATCCCATCTTTAGTCTTGTTCCCGTCTCCGCGCATACAACCGTAGACTGTGTTTATGTACAACCGGGAACCATATACTAATCATATCTGTCATCAGCGGTGGAGCCATTTATCCAACCATTTAAAACTGAATAATTGATGAACGCTTGTAATAAAGTCACTCAAACAGCGTTAAAATGTCGATCTATGTAAATGTATATAGATCGTTCAACCCTTTCTCTAATGCAGACGCAGTATCACTAGTATACATACGGCTCACGACTTTTAAAAACATTGCGGCACATGTAAAAATGTTCAATTTATATTTTAACCATAATGTTTTCAACAAGGGGCGTAGCTTGGCAATAATCAATGTGTAGGCCGTCTCGTGAGAAAATCAACATTGTGGACTCTGCGTAAAGTATCGATCCGGATCAGCCTAAGCATTCCGCACAGGCGTACCCGGATATACACT
Organism: Serripes groenlandicus; assembly: GCA_031761405.1. Classification (NCBI taxonomy): domain Eukaryota; kingdom Metazoa; phylum Mollusca; class Bivalvia; order Cardiida; family Cardiidae; genus Serripes; species Serripes groenlandicus. The sequence continues at coordinate 7,327,491 of JASEVX010000002.1, read as the reverse complement.
TTTCGCCTCCTGTGGATTTTCTGTTTCAGGAATCAATACTCTATCTATCCCCCTTAGACGGAATGTGTCGGCCGGATCAGTCTGTGCGGACAGCGCAGGCTGATCGGGTCGATACATAACGCAGATGTGTCTCGCCGCAGCTGCATTTTGGGGCAATTTTAGAAAACATGTGTAGGCACGTGCCTACAATGCCTAAAGGGAGCTACGCCCCTGTCAACTATTATCAGTAGTTATTCGTTCATGTATACTCATTACAATCTTTTATCCATAGAATATATTTGTTTGTTTTGAGTGGATATGGAATATATCTCATCGAGAAGTGATACACTTTAATATTTTCACGAGCGCGTAGCGCGAGTAAACATGTTAAAATTGTATCACTTCGAGTTAAATCATATTCCAAATCCACTCAAAACAAACAAAAACATATTTTTATTTTATAATAATTGATGATGAAATAATGGAACTATTTTGTGTCCTCGCACCTGTTCACACGCGGACGAATCTGTGTGAATATATTTGTTTACTACACAATGTCAGACAATGCCAATAAGTCCGATTTGTTAATTTTACGGAATACGGAATTATACATGGGTATAGATAGATAAGATAAGGTTTTTATCACATGGCAAAGCTTGTATCCGATCTAATAATATACCCATTACGTATTTCATTATATATATAACGTGTGTAGTATAACATGACCGGAAACTAGGAAAATGACGCCATACCTATATCACTCACAGTGTGGGTCATATGGATTATATTATATACTCAATGATAACATATAGAGATTTCCCAACTTGAGAAAACCTATAACATGCTTTTTGTCTACTGAGCAATATCTCCTAGTGTGCGATATAGCTCACTAGCCGGATTTTCGGAACTACTTTTTTTACATTTATTTCCATCAATGTACACATTTGTCGGTGCGCGCGTAGTGACATCACTGCTAAACTGGCAGATCACGTCATTCAAATCTCTCCGATTCTGAGCTAAAAATAAATGAACTGCACAGGGGTATTGTCGTATAAAAACGAAAATTATCGCCGAGTATTTAATATATAGTTTAATAAACATTGTTTTCATGATTTGGGAATTAAATCCCTCGTGAAAGAGATTCTTCCATATAAAAACTCGTGCGCTATGGCGCACTCGTTTTTATATCGCATGAATCTCTTCCACTTGGGATTTAAATCCCGTATCATGAAAACAATGTTAATTAAACTCTATATATCTCACTGAAATAACTCAGTATTTCATCGTTAAGCATTAAATAAAAGTCGTTATCAAAGTAACCTGCCGTGAATTTGGTGAAGATGTAAAGAGAACAAACGAGGGTCCTTTCACCTCCATGGACAACCAAAAGCACAGCGTGGCGAATCAGTACCATTAAATGTGCTCCAAATCCGTATAGATATTTATTTGTCAGAATTTACAATTACTGAACAGTATATGAGTAACAGTTATCGATTGGAGAGTATTGCTTGTAGATCCAGAATGACCTAAACTTTCAAACAATGCCAAACATTTTCAGTGCATTCTATACACATTTACAAAAAATAAATAAACTCAATGGCATATATTCAATGCATTCTGGTGATGGTGTACACTCATTTCTACGCAAACAAAGGTTTTTTTTATGGACTATTTGACGAGACAGCGGATGTATTTGGCGTAATTTGAGCTATATACGTTTGTAACTGATAATTCATACTCAGCGAAAATCCATTTGAACCTCATATTACTGGTTTAGAGATATACAGTTTAACCCACGTACAATACATTTACAGTAGACGACATTGAAATGATCAGCTCCAAAATATGGAATCTCACTTTAAATGATAAAACGAGTACTAAATAGAGTTGAACTCATTATTACAAATAAAAGAAATGCTCTTTATGAGCAACTTTTCCTTTTGCCACTATTATTTCAAAAGTCGTCTGCTGCATTGGCTTCAAAAAGCGTATATATGTGGGAAAAGTGTTACTATTTCAGGTAGTCGATGCAGAGTGTAATAATGTTACAGTCATTTCTCGAATTCCCTGAGATAAAAGTAATTAAAACGCCCTGCGGTGTCAATGTATGGAATTTATCTGTACGTTTATACTTTATGGGACTGTAATTATATTGATATTATAAACACCAGGGCTGTGAAAACGCCAGCGAATGATGTATAGGCTCCCCAAAGCTTTCAATGTCAGCAGACTCAAAGAAAGCCCTCTCTCACATGATCTCATTACAAACGACAAGATAAGTCAATTTCGATTAAAAGTATTAATTAATATGTAAAAGAAAAAAATGTGTTCTTTTTATTTGTGTGTTAATTGTAATTTGTGTACATATTGTAAAAATGACATGAATACGGCAGCTCTAATGGGACACACACATTTTTATAAATTACATACGATTTTTTTTTTTATCTCGTACGCACGAGATAGTATCTCGTTCGCACGCCATAGTATCTCGTGCGCACGAGATAAGTATCTCGATCGCACGACTTACTTAGTATCTCGTGCGGAAAAAATATCGTATGTAATTTATGAAAAAATGTGTGTCTCTTTAGAGCTGCCGTACATGAAACTGTATAGTTTACGCATTTTTTTTAAGCAAATTAGAAGCTGATTCTTGTCTCTATGTTGTAAATAGTAAATGCAATGATTGTGCGATATGCTTATATCGCAAGTCTCCTATAATTCTTGTTAGAATGCCCATGTATAATACTGGTCTTGATGTGTTTGTACATTGTATATGTTTGTACATGGATGAGACTTAAATCAAATAAATAAGATAAATATATGCGTTTTCTAAAACAAATTAGGTGGACCACGGTTCAGCCTTGAACATTTCTTTCTTCGACAACGAACTTTGTCCTTACACTTCCATTATTCAAACCAGACAAAAAGTAAAAATCACAACGCTTGCAAGTTGTTCTACATTTGTCTATTCATTCTATGTATTCTACATTTGTCAATTTATTTTACATTTACCTCTTTATTCTACATTTGTCTATTTGTTCTACATGTGTCTATTTATTCTACATTTGTCTATTTATTCTACATTTGTCTATTTGTCTATTTATTCTGCATATGTCTATTTGTCTATGTATTCTACATTTGTGTATTTGTTCTACATTTGTCTATTTATTCCACATTTGTCTATCTATTTTACATTTGTCTATTTATTCCATATTTGTCCTACATTTGTCTATTTATTCTACATTTATCAATTTGTTCTACATTTGCCTATGTTTCTACATTTGTCTATTTGCTCTACATGTGTCTATTTATTCTGAATTTGTCTATTTGTTCTACATTTGTCTATTTGTTCTACATTTGTCTATTTATTCTACATTTGTCTATTTGTTCTACATTTGTCTATTTATTCTACAGTTGTCTATCTATTCCATATTTGTCTATTTATTCGACATTTGTCTATTTGTTCTACATTTGTCTATTTATTCTACATTTGTCTATTTATATTTATTCTTTTGCTTAAATGACTAGACTAGTCGTTTGAGAATATAATTGAGCCGTCCCACGAGAAAAACCAACATGATGGAATCTGCGTAATGTATCGGCCCAGATCAGCCTACGCAGTCTGCGCAGGCTAATCCGGGCCGACACAATCCGTCTAAGGTGGATGGAGGTATAGAGTAATGATTCACTGGAGGCGAACAGTGTCTATCTGGGATCGCCTACGCACTATGCTTAGTCTGATCAGGGTCGATACTTTACGCAGAGACCACAATGTTGGTTTTCTCGCGGGACGTCTCGAGTACATGTATATGTCATACTAGCGGTGCATCATCAAAACCAACAGTCACGTTATTATTACATGTGTGTAAAAAAGAGAAATTGCCGGCGCAATATTGCTTTTAAGTATCCAGATGGAAAATTATCTACGAAAGAGTATTGAAACTGTCTATAACTAGTTGACAATCAGTGCAGATCCAAATGAGACTACAATGGCTTATCTATAAGTTTGCGATATTTGTTAAATATAACCTGAAGACGGGCTATGGCCGACATATTGAATAATATAGTGTTTTTAGTTTGGTCTATTTATCATAATTCCATACGGAATAGAACTTTTTAACATACTAAAAATACTAAACTCTTTCAGCGCCGAATTGTTTAAAATAGATTCGTCCATGTTCAAAATCCGGCGTCTCCATCTCTCATGCAATAATAGTTTTGGACTATTTTGATAACTAAAAGGCAAACAATGCTGATTTCATGTGAGTCAGCTCGTCACGAGCTGACTCACCTGAATCTGCATTATTTGCAAAAACCTCAATATTGCCTTTGGCGCTGAAAGAGTTAATTACGGTCATATGTTTCAGTAAAACTGGGATAAAAGGGCATTATCAATATTATCTACGTAACATCACGTTGTTTCCTGTTGGAATTTCCGGTACAAGTACTACCTTTCTAATTCGACTTATATTGATTTAAATCTCTTCAAAGTGTGAATGAGACAAACGAAAATATTTCTCTATGTCAACGATTAATGAAACATTTTATCGGAAAACTATGACAATGTTATTTCGCTTTGTGATTAACTGATCTTTTCCTTTGAATACGTATTATAATACAGTCGAACCTGTGCTAAAGACCACCTTTGATTAGCAATTCCCTGTCTTAAGTAACCCCACTATTCGTTTCCTAGTTACGTATTTTCCGCAATAATGACCCTCAATTAAAGACCATATTATTATGTTCCCATGGGTGGTAGGAACATCCATTTCAGAAGACTTGAATTTTGTGTTTTTTTTAATGTATTATTTTTTTGCATATTACATACTTTTACTTAACATACTGCAATTGACATAACCTATTTTGTATATGATATATTAGTTGTAATATTTGATTATGTATTTTGGGCCGTAGGCCTTTGATTACGAAAATAAATATAGAGGATATTACATGAGTGGTCATTCAATACGACATTTTAGAAAATAGATATAACGTCATTTTCAATGCCTTTCATTATGACGTTACG
>JASEVX010000002.1:7307486-7317486 GCA_031761405.1 Serripes groenlandicus | reverse complement strand
TTTCTAAAAACAGATATCTGTTGAGAAAAAACGATCAGATTGGAAGGGTGTATGTTGTTTTCTCTAGGAATGTCTGTGCTGTATAAAAAGTGTAACATCCTTCATCCTTCTTGAGTTGTTTTAACCGTTTTATTCATTTCACGTGTTTTGTGAACATATCACAGGGAAAGGTTTGACGATCTAAACAACTAGAATTATGAATTTAGAATAGTGTCGACAACATTGTGACACAAGAGGTAGTTTCTCGCTTGTAGCATTTTCTCTTTATTCCACAATGCCGTCAAACGATGACAACTGTAGAGGTGTCATTAGGTTGGATGTTTTATCTTAAGCTTGAAGACTCTATCAAATTTGTATCTTAAAGTAGATCTAGCTTTGAACAAATGAACGTCTTCGAAATTTTAGAGTATTAGTGAGAAAACAAAAACGACGTATTCGATCCTGTTTTCTAAAAACAGATATATCTGTTGAGAAAAAAACGATAAGATCGGAAGAAATTGTTCGCGAAAATACAGTGAAAAAAGAAAAGATCCACAAAGAATTGAGAACGTCTTCGACCCCGAACATTAATCAACTCGAGTAATTACCACCGTTATATCAGATGGGTGTCGAAGTTTTCTTCTTTACATTCGAGCTGTAAACCCTTTCCTGATACAGACGATTACTGTCGCCTCTATATCAAAGGGGTTTAACCCTTTCCCTCTCATACGGCAATTCTGCAGCAGACGACTTTGAACGTATTTTGTCAAAAAATAGAAAATCTCCATAATTGAATGGATAACCTATGACAACAAGTGGAAAACAAGTGGAAAACATTGTGGCAAAAGGAGAAATTGCACGTTTTGTGCAATTTCTTCTTTTGTCACTATGTTTTAAAAAAAGACGTCTGCTGCAGAGGCGTCAGAAAGCGTCTATATGAGGGAGAGGGTTAAACACATTATCAGAAAAGAATAAAATTCTTAACCTTTTCCCACCTGCAGACGTATTTTGACATAATAGCAGCTGACGACTTTTGAAAACATTGTGGCCAAAGGTGAAATTGCTCATGATGAGCAATTTTCCATTTGGCCACAATGTTTTTCAACTTTATTTAACAATGAAGCTATCTGTTATGGAGATTTTCCAGGTTTTTGTCACAACGTTTTCAAAGTCGTCTGCTGTAGATTTGTTGTATTAGGGAAAGGGTTAACTCGAGCAATTCCTCCAATATCTTTCAACTTCTTTTTTTAAAAAGAGTTTTACAAAGACACATATCTTATAACTACTTATAGATGTAACACTTTTCTAAGAAGTTTTCAAAACAGATGACCCTTTACCTATTCTCACATTAACTAATATGACTTTGAAAAAGTGGTGTCGCCCGAGCTTTGAACATTGAAGTGTCTACTTTATGAAATTCGGACTGGAAGAGTTAACACTGTTTCATTGCAATCGTTTGAGTTGTCTGATTATGACATTAAATCGTTTTCAGCGATATTTTCGCCACAGTGAATTAAGCCAGAATGCGGGTTTTTGTGTCATTGATATTCGGCGCAATTACAGGACGGTGTAAAACCTTTTTTTAAAATTTGCATTCGAATTAGAAACCCTGCAACTAATGCTAACATTATACTTATGTTCAAATTCAAATTGATTGATTGATTAATTGGGAATTAACGCCAATTTTAACATTTTCTGAGTCGTATTACGGCGGCCAGTTCACCTACTTATATGTTTCCTGGTTTTCTCACGCCAGTACCTTACCAAGCATCTGGCTGTTTTACCACATATACTTAGCCCATTGGTGGAAGACGAATGACGCATGTAGCATTGAATTTTGCAAACATCGGAAAAAAAGTTAGCCGAGCCGGGATTCAAACTAACAACCCCTGGATTGACAGCCCGCATCCTTACCGACAGAGCTACCGGGGCTCGGCTAAATTCAAATTGATACTGTCCTATATTGTATATATCCAGCGGCTCTAGATAGGGGGCGTTTTGCATGTTTTAAAATCTTTAATTGATCAAAGAATCGTATCGATGAGCCAGTTCGCATAGTATTTGGTTGTATAATATAGGTTATTGACCCTGTACTGTGAAACCATCGTTGGACCGAGTTCTTGGGTTGAAGTTGCCGAGCGTGTGAGGCTACGTTCGCCAAAGAACGAGGTCCAACGATGATTTCACAGTACAGGGTCAATAACCTTTGTATTACATACTTTCATATTGTTAACTATTTGGATTTTTTTTTTATCTAGAGTTCTGGGATTAGTCTGCTTCCAAAATCGAAACAAACTGTTTGTTTACATACGTAGTCATGTTGTTGCAAATTGAATTATAACGGTGATGTTAATGTTTTAGATGCACGTGCATGACCAACATTTTAGACGCGCGTGCCATGTAACAGTTTACGGTTATCCGGTCAAAAACGTACTGTTAGCATGAGACAGTAAGAAACTGTCCATGATCAGTATATGAGAAGTCACTTGAGGTATAATAATGATATTTAGATCAGCTATCTAGATCAGTTTGTTTACATAACAAAGTAGTCCCTAGCATGTTTTCGCACATCCTTATCTACGGCCATGATCACCCCTTGACACCGATCATAATCGAAAAATCATGAGCACTTTCTTCAACGCAAAGTGAACGGAACAATATGAACGTATGCAATAATGAGAGATATTGTGGGGATAAGAGCTGTGTAAACCTCGTTATATTGACCTCGTGAAACCGTCTCCCTGTCGGGTCATACCAAAACCTTTAAATCGGTAAAAATGGGTTTCCCTCCTTGGCGCTCAGGATTGTGAAGTTAGCATGACGAAAGACTGGCTGGTGTCAGGATAAATGGACCAGTAGTTATGGTGACTTACCCAGTAAACGCTGTGATATAACTGACACAATTGTTGAAAGCGTCATAAAACCCCATACACACAACTCTATATGATAGATGCATTTTCATAAAAAAAAAACATGTAAATATATGTATATATAGTAGGGATGGAAAGCAATTTTCGAATATTCGAAAAACCGGCCAAATATTCGAATTCAATTTTCGAATGCGAGTATTCGTACCTATTTAAATCCTTTTGACGTCAATATTAAAGAAATCAACTTGTATTGAGAAAATAATACAGATTGAAGTCTTACAGAGAATGCAATAAAGCGAAAAAGCGTAATGTGTTTAAAAATGTGTTTGTGCCGAGGGTCATTTTTCCATAACTTATATAACATTTACTAGTATATTAGTATATATTACTGAGTAATTAAAACGAATACTCGAATATTGTTTTCTGTATTCGTTCCCATCCCTAATATATATAGTACTAAGCATAAGGTATTGGGCTTGACGGCTTAGCGCAATGTTTGTTATATTGGACGGACATTTGAGGGTAATTGTTTTTTCCCCTTCATTAAGTCGTCACTGTGGGATATCTCTTTTCTTTATTGCAGGTTTTCTTGGCCACTTCAAACGGCAATTTATAAATACAATGGTCAATATCGTTTCCGTGAATGACCGAATTGATGTCGAGTGTTTACGGAAATTTCCGAGTATTTTCGGTGGTATTTAGCTATATCGCGGCGTCAATGAAAATAGAGCTTTATGGTTGTTCTGACTATTAATCCGTTATCCACACAGCATTCTCCTCAGGCCATCAGTTGCCAACCAACAAAACGTCGAGCCACGGCTTGATAATTCATGCTTTCCGATGGTAAACACAAATCACTGTGACTAACGTCATTCGTCTTACACGATTGATTGATTGATTGATTGATTGATTGGGGTTTAAAGCCGTTTTTAAACATTTCTCAGTTATATCATGGCGGCCAGTTCACCTACTCATGCATTTCCTGGTTTTCTCACACCAGTACTCCACACAACAATCTGCCCAAGCAACTGACTGCTTTTCCACATAGACTTAGCCCATTGGTGGAAGACAAATGACGCATGTCGCATTGACTTTTGTCAATCGTTGGAAAGAAAGTTGGCCGGGCCTGTATTCGAACTCACAACCCCTGTATTGACAGCCCGCGTCGCTACCACTGACCTACCGGGGCTCGGCTCGTCTTACACGAATAAGCTAGATAGACTTTATGAACATATAGCTAATTGTCGTTATATAACTGAAACAAACAAACCTTCAACCACGCTTTTGTCAATTGATGATAACTCGGTCGGTAACGCCGATGACCATCAGTCAATCGGGCGGTGTGTTCGAGTCCCTGATCGGACACTTATTCTTTAAGATGAGTCAATCGTCTTCCAACAAATAAATGACAATCATAAATAGGAAGGTAATCGATTCCTTGTGAACTATTTAGTGCGGAAAAAATTGGTACGAGAGAGTTTAGTGGCGGTACCGCTGTGAGATTACGAAACCTATGCTTTATTTACAGAATATAAGAAAAAGCAAAGTTGATAAAAGTCCAAAAGAAGAAGTCAAGAATCTTTATTTCGGTAATTTACTCCCTAATACATCCGGCTTTTAAATATATCTAAACATCTTTTTAAATGCATTACATGTTTAACTCTTTCAGCCCCAAAGGCAATATTGAGGTTTTTGCTAACAATACAGATTCATGCGAGTCAGTTCGTAACGAGCTGTCTCACCTAAAATCAGCATTGTTTGCCTTTTCGTCATCAAAATAGTCCAAAAGTGTAATAAAAATAGACATGGAGACGCCCGATTTGTAACATGGAAGAGTCTACTTTAAACAATTCGGCGCTGAAAGAGTTAAAAGCAATTCATCTAATTGAGCATTGTTTTATTTTCTCATATTGTTGTATTTCACTAGGAACGCTAATTTCACAACCTAATACATTATTTACCCATATTTTCCGTTTTTTTCTTTCCTTTTGGACACGTCCAACATAAGTATATTGTGGTAAATGTGTAAAATGGGCGAGGTTTCAACTCTCCTGGCAGGTGTTTTGTCTTCAAGATGGATCGCCCCCTGAAAGTCGACGAAAAGAGATTAGTTTTTCTCCAGAACAGGTCACAATCTTCAGGAACTTTGAAAATGAAGTTCGTTCCTTCGTTTTACCATTATCACTCTATACGCAACAATACTCCACACCGCTTTATCGCGTTATATGAGACTTTAAACATTCTTAAATTTTTTCTCCAGGTGCGATTTAAAGCAACATAACTTTATTGCACTATACTTGATTTTAAACAACCCCAGATTATAACGATATGCGCAACTTGAAGCAACATAACTTTATCGCGCTAAACGCAACAATAAACCAAATCGTGTTATCGCTCTATATGAGACTACTAGGATCGATTTAAAGCTGGCTAACTTTATCGCTTTATATGAGACTTTAAACATTTCAAAATGATTTGGCTAGGAGTGATTTAAAGCAACATAACTTTATCGCAAAATAATAGATATTAAACAACTCCAGTTTATATCGAAATGCACGACTTGAAGCAAGATAACATTATCGTGCTATACGCAACAATAAACCACAAAGCTTTATCGTAAAGTACGAGATTTTAAACAACCCAAGCTTAAAGCAATATACACGACTTGAAGAAACTTGGCTTTAACGCGCTATACGCTATACGCAACAATAATACACATAACTTTATCGCGATATACGCAACAATAAACCACATCGCTTTATCGCGATATACGCAACAATAAACCACACAGCTTTATCGCGCTATACGCAACAAAAAACCACATAATTTCATCGCGCTATATGCAACAGTAAACCACATAACTTTATCGCGCTATACACCACATAACTTTATCGCACTTTACGCAACCATAAACCACATACATTTATCGCGCTATACGCAACAATAAACCACATAATTTCATCACGCTATATGCAACAATAGACCACATAACTTTATCGCGCTATATGCAACAATAGACCACATAACTTTATCGCGCCAACGCAACAATACACCACAAGACTTTATCGCGCTATACGCAACAATTAACCACATTACGTTATCGCACTATACGCAACAATTAACCACATCGCTTTATCGCGCTATACGAGACTTTAAACAACCCCTTATTGCGCTATGCGCGACTGAAAGCAACATACTTTATCACGCTATACTCAACATTTAACAGCATCGCTGGTGGGAAAATAATGTCGGACGCTTGACTAAATCACACGGACGAGTGCACATAAAATTATGTAGATGCGGAATTATCATGAAAAGTCGCATAGATCTTCGGTAACAATCTGCTAACGTAGCGTGAATTTAGATTACTTCAATATTTATCGGGCCTGAGCTATACGAACGTTCACGAGGATACGTTTTTCTGTCTATTTTCGACTGCAGCGTTCCTGAAAATGTAGGCAGATGTCTACAGTGAAATAGTTTTTCACAATATATGACTTTTATCAGCATTTGCCACCAAAACAGACCTAGATCAGTCTTTACTCTAATTTTGGTATACATTGCTTGTTTCTAAATCATGGCAAGTATTCTGCAATAGATATGGTATGCTAGGACTTGTCAGTCAATCATATGTTGTGTGCATTGACCAACGTTATATATATATATACATATATAATTATGTTGTGTTAAACTGCCATTAATTTGCAATCAATACGTATGATGTCGGTACTCATTATGGTCTTTCTCGCCGGAAATAACCTATTAGCACACGGACATAACCGACCTGCCGTAAATAACTGCGTGTGTTCCAAAACGAACAAGTTTGATGTTCGGATATTATCCTATTAGTAACAGAATCCTTATTACTAATAAAAATCAATGTTGCCATTTGAAATCAAAACCTCTTGTCAATGGAGCATTTTGATAACTTCTATTTGACATTTAGATCTTACATTTTCCCTACAAAACCATACGTACTATACGCTGTACGTGCTTTGAGATTAAATTGATCAGAAGCAAATTCATGCTCGAAATTAACCAATAGGAAGTTGTTCCTAACTGAGAATGTTATTCCTTTCCAACATATACGAGACGCTTTCTGACGCCTCTGCAGCAGACGTTTACTGAAAACAGTGCGACAAAAGGAGAAACTGCTCTAAACGAGCAATTTCTCATGGTGCCACAATGTTTTTCACTTGTTTCAGTAATTATATCTTCATTTACAGAGATTTTCTATTATTTTTACTCAGTTGGAACGTTAACTTTGTTTATCAAACAATCTTATGGTTGGATGTTTAAATATCGGTTCGTTTAAAAAGGATATCGTCTTTTCATAAATAGATGTATAAATATAGATGTATAAATAGATGTATATATATTAAATACATTGAAATTTATTGGACTTGAACCCTTTTCCATCTATAAACGCATTTTGACGCATCTGCAGCAGAAGACTGCAAATCGAGCAATTTCTCCTATTGCCACAATGTTTTCAACTTTTTTCAGTAATTATATCTACACTTATAGAGATTTTCCATATTTTTTAGTAGACATTTTCAAAGTCGTCTGCTGCAGATTGGCTGTAAGTGGGTAAGTGTTAAGAAGATGTATTTCTGAAAGAACATTCCTTCCCCTTCTCCAATCAATGTAACCAATCAACGTAACATGGGTCCCCTCTTTACTTAACAAGGAGAATGTATATATCAAATGCAGAGTGCGTCCCAAAAGACAGAAGACTAACCTGTTTTCGTGTTTCAATATAAAATGAACACAATTCATGGTTTGGTAAAGTCGTACGAAAATAGATCTTAGGAATTTTGCGAACAGATGAGCGTCAGATCGGTCTGCGTCCCATACAGTCCGGTCGTTGTGTTTAGTGCTTGTGACGCTTTCAACAATTGTTCACTTAGAACTTATCTACAGTTAAGAATAGCATGAAATTGACAATCTGAGCGGAACGTGATTGGAGCGTGAGCGTGATTGGAACGAAGTTGGGACGCTTAACCCTTTCCCTCATACGACAATTCTGCAGCAGACAACTTTGAACATATTTTGTCAACAAATCAAAATATCTCTATAATTGAATGGATAACCTATGACAAAAAGTGGGAAACATTGTGGCAAAGGAGAAATTGCTCGTTTTGAGCAGTTTCTGTTTTTGTCACTATGTTTTCAAAGAAGCCGTCTGCTGCAGAGGCGTCAGAAAGCGTCTATATGAGGGAAAGGGTTAAAGAGCGGAACGAAATTTTCCGCTCTGAACGAAACAATCAAATGCATGCTTCGCTGATTGATCGGTTTCAACAATTTACTCCATAATTATTTAACGAAAACTACTTTTGATCGAAAAAAAAAGCGTTCCCAGTGAGCGTAAACAGCGATCAATTTGATCGGAACGGAAAAAATTCAATCACTATGATTTTAACGACTGAACGCTTTAAGTCGCCTCTAGTCCTATATATCTTTTTGAAACCTCCGGAGAAAGCCTATCGTATATCAAAGCTGTGCGTAGGCAATTCGATTGTAATTGTGTTGCTTTTAAAACACAACCATTCGTATTTAAACACATATCCTGCACTTATAACAAATCAGCAGCGGATCAGTTCGAAAATACCTAGAACAAAACGTGAAACATGTCTATAAAGGAAAGCACAGTCATTATATATAATTGATATAATTGTGGCAAAAGGAGAAATTGCTATTGGTGAGTAATTTCACCTCCTGTCACAATATTTTGGAAAGTCGTCTGCTGCAGAGGTGTCAGAAAGCGTCTATATGTAGGAAGGTGTTATACAACTTTCTTTTTCTAACGTTTTTTTAAAAGGGACTATACTGCACGGTATTAATTTATCACATATTGTCAAAACTTCGATATGGATCTCGGCAAACTTTCCTTTCGATGGTTAACACAAGGCAATGCGACAGAGCGACATTCGTCTTCTACCACCGGGCTAAGAGTCTACGTGGTAAAACAACTAGTTGCTTAACCCTTTCAGCGCCGAATTGTTTAAAGTAGACTCTTCCATGTTCAATCTCGGACGACTTTATTTTCATGTTTTAGGATTTTTGGTATATTTTTATAGATAGATAGATAGATAGATAGATATTTCTTTATTTCCTCCAGAAATGAAGAGTAAATACATACATACATAATACGACAAATAAAAAAACGTCGATAATCATCAATCAATCAATCAATCAATCAACTCTTATATATATATACAACGTTGTCTAGAGTAAGGGAGCGTTTGAGATGATTGAGATCCAGATCCGAATGCTCATGCGTTCGTGCAGCCTGATCTGACTCTACAATATTCGCCGATAAGTCATGGTCGTTAGTCACATGAACCATCTGTAAAGCAGCATTTGCCTTGGTGCTTAGCATGGATAAGTAGACAGCTTATTTTACCACAAGTGTGTGTATTACGTTAAGGTTAGTTCTCACAGAGCACCGCTCAAACGAAAATACTGCTAATTGCAAGAACTCCGCAGATTAAGTCTGATCTGGCTCTGCAATATTCGCATATTAGTCATAGTCATTAGTCACATGACTCATCTGTATAGCAGCATTCTTCTTGGTGCTAAGCATGGTTAAGCAGACAGCTTGTGCGTATTACGTTGTGGTTAGTTTTCACAGAGCACCGCTCAACCGGAGATACTGCTAATTTCAAGAATTCAGCAGATTAAGTGCGGCTAATATCGTGGTTTTTTTTCCATGTATTTATTAATGAATTATACAGTGACAAACGCTTACACATATGAGTGGATATTGTATTGAACCGTCAACATCGCATAGTCGAACATAATGTAATATGACAGCTTTTGATTTAAACCTGGGACCATTGGAACGAGATACTTCTGCTCGCCAAATGAATATATACAACCCCAGAAGATGATGATGGAACGAGAGACCGACGTTCTACCACTGTACCACTGTCTTCATGTTTCTATAAATGATGAATGAAGTGAATGCATGCGATTTAAATCTGTTATTGATCTATCATTTGTCACCTGTTATTTGAGGTCCAAATGGAATGAACGATAATGATTCGGTATCGATTTATTGATTGATTATACGAATAAGAGGGACAGGGACACCGAGATGAGAAACGGCAATATTTACTTGAAGAGATAAATAATGATACATTTAAAGA
>JASEVX010000002.1:7297822-7307286 GCA_031761405.1 Serripes groenlandicus | reverse complement strand
CTACTACTACTACTACTACCACTACTACTACTACTACTACGACTACTACTACTGCTGCTACTACTACTACTACTTCTACTACTACTATAACTACTACTATTACTACTACTACTACTACTTCTACTACTAGTACTACTACTAGCACTACTACTACTACTACTTCTACTACTTCTACTACTACTACTACTACTACTACTACTGCTGCTACTACTACTACTACTACTACTACTACTACTACTACTTCTTCTACTATTACTACTACTACTACTACTACCACTACTACTACTACTATTCCTACTACTACTACTAACACTACTACTACTACTACTACTACTACTACTACTACTACTACTACTACTACTACTACTACTACTCCTTCTACTACTATAACTACTACTACTTCTACTCTTATACTACTAGTAACTTATTATAACTACACTTGATTTTTTTCAAAGCCGTTTGTCAATCAAACGGGCGGATGATATATACATGTTCTATATTATTTGTTCCCTTTGTTCCCCCCTTTTTTACCTTAAGTCTGCTACTTTTCTTTGATAAAACTGAAGTGTTATATTGCTGTGATATGTTGGATAAACTTGCTCTTTCCCGAATAAAAAATTATTTATATAAATATATATTCGTATATTCTATGTACGGTAAAGGGAGAAATTGCCAAACAAAAAGCAAAAATGTCCGTAAATAAGCTCCAATGTTCACAGTGTGTGTATACCACGTGACTTTGACGTCACAAATGCTACGGCGGACAGAAATATTTTACTTCGGTTTAGAAGTAAAAACAAAGGTAACTTTTTATTTCTTCATCATTTTCAATGAAACATGGCGCAGTCTACGCCGCTTACTGAGCCCTATCTCCGGTTTGTCAACGGAGTTTAATAAGTGGTTTAGTTTCTTCAAATACTTTGATGAACCTTTTCTCAAAATTAATTAATATCGCCGACAGCCGGAGCATTATCAAAACTGGATGATGAGAACAAGTTCGTCGAAGTGTTTGAATAAACTAGACCACCTATCAAACTCCTGTAAACAAACGGAGATAGGACATTGTAAGCGGCGTAGACTGCGCCATGTTTCATTAACAAGGGTGAAGAGAAATAAAAAAGTTATAATTGTTTTTACATTCTTATAAAGAGCAATTATTGCTGTCTGACCACACACTGTCAAGATGTTAAATATTGTTTTTATATATGTAAGCTCTTTCCCAGATACAAACAATATGCAGACGACGACTTTTAAAACATCAAGGCTCAGCTGCAGGTATGAACAATCAATCTTAATGGCGATATGGTTATCGAAAAATGTTGAAAATATTATTAAAACATAAGAAATTGTTTCTCGAATTTGTAACAATAATTTCCATTAACCAAATATTTGGTCATATCAGTAGATAAGGTTGCTAATAATAGATATCGTATCATACCGACGAAACCGAAAGTTGAACAAACTGAGGTCATAAATGAATTCCTCGAAAAATCAAATCACGTACCGTATATGACAAGAACAAAAGACACAACATATCAAGACTAAAAGACATATACTAAGCGTTATATTAGTTTGTAACGATAAACACGTTAGTATAAACGAACCACGAAGCTAACACTAAATACATCTATTAAGCATACATCAAGTAGTGACTCGAGCACATCGATAGCTCGAAGTCATTTATGGGTCCCTTTCGATTTATAGTTATGGCGAGTCCACTGAAATTGTTATTTCAACACACTTTTTATCAGCAAATATACATATTGTTAAACAAAGGTTGAATACTATTGCAGCATATTAAAGTTAAGAAGGAATTTTTATTAAACGAAGTTAAAACGTTTGAGTAGAAATCAGAACTTGCTTCGAACGATTTCTAGTTTCGCGGAATTTAACCTTTTTCGACAATGTTTTTTTTATAGCCGTCTATTGCAATGTGTTGCATGTCGTCAGTAGTTGATAACCGTTCTGTGTGTAAAAACCAAACAGGGGTTTTGTTATGTCGGTCATTAACCAATGATACACACTCTTACTCTTCTTAATGGCGAATTTGGGAATTTAATGGACACTGTTTCCAAATGTTTGAGACTTAGCCCCAGTAGATCAGTCGTAAGTCATAAGTTAGAAACCCGGCTGCGTCAACATTCTTTCCGACGGCTGCACCTATAGAATAACAGTATATGAGCCATTCCACGAGAAAACCAACATTGTGGACACTGCGTAAAGTATCGACCCAGATCAGCTTAAGCATGTCGCGCAAGCTAGCTCGGACAGACAATGTTCGCCTCCTATGGACTTTCTGTTTCAGGAATCATTACTTTATACAACTATCCCCCTGTGACTGAGTGTGTCGGTCCGGATTGGCCTGTGCGGACTGCGCAGGCTGATATGGGTCGATACAGTACGCACACTCCACAATGTTGGTCTTCTCGTGGGACGGCTTATATGTTGAAAATCAGCCAGTTGCTTGGAAAGATTGTTGTGTGTTATGAAAAAGCAAGGAAACACAAAATGTTCGGATTTCGTATTGCTGTCGTCTATTATTACGAACAGAAAATAATAAAGTAAAAAGCCTTTCAGAAAATCAAGAAATACATTTTTAATGAACGAGGTTTAAACATGAGGGCCTAGATATACCTTTTCTGATTGTAACTGCTCAATTATAAAAGCCTTTGAAAAGGGTACAGGGAGTAACTGTTTTCATAAAATGTTTTCAATAGAAAACTTGTATTAATGTGATAAGTGTTTGAATAAGATAACTCTCATGAAAACATCATAGCATCGATGTTGGAATAAATACCCGGAGATTATTCCTTTGAATTATCGATAACTAAAATCTAAAGGCGTATTCTCATTTAACATGTAACTACAGCGAAATGGTAAACTGAGTTACGCTTTTTTGGAAAGTCGTCAACATATTAATGGGAATTCAATATTTTGCATTATCCTCGTAAAATACTCGTACTTAATGATAAAGTGAATTCGTCATAGATGTTTAAGATTCATTTTCATGTATTTTAAATTGTGTTCATTTGTATTCGGATATTACAACCCCAATCATATAGACAAAAACATCTGCAGCAATTTCTACTTTTGCCACAGTATTTTCAAAATTAGCCTCCTATAGATGGGTCAAAATGTCTTAATGTGGGAAAGAGTGCATAGATAACCAGTCTACACATCACATGTTGACAAATCTGCAGAAGCAGGTTATATTTAAACACATTTTAGCAAACGGACAACTCGCGCATCTCTTCTCCTTTTATCACAATATTTACAACTCTAATCATTGTTTATTTTTTCATTTTCAGCGATTTTCCATATTGTATGTGAAAATGGGTTAGTATTTAACGCTAACACTAAACGTTCAATGTCAGAAGAAAATAATATGTTTATTAAAACTAAAAGTATGTTTTAAACAAATGATAAGCTAAACAATTTACTAACGATCTGCGGACTATATTGTTTTACTTTGCAATGTTGGATCCGCTACAGCATAGGTTATTATAGAATGCGTTGTCGATCTATGGGTCGTAAGTTCGAACTCCTCGTCTACTATGAACTATTTCCGACGATTCACAGAAGCCATTGTGACTAGCGGCATTCGTGTTCTACTGGTAATTTATCATGTTTGAAGGTAGTAAGTTGCCTGGGAAATCTTTCATGAGAAAAAAATCAGGAAATCTTTTGGTACATGTAGGTGAACTGGTCGCTGTGATATAACTATACTACTGTTGAAAGCGAAGTTAAACCAAAGCAAATAATGATTTTGTATCATCATACTCATCAGCCTCATCATCACCATTTAAATCATGATCGTCATCATCATCATAATCATTATCATAAGCAACAACAACAGCATCAAAAACATCACATCATCATCACTATCTTTATCAGAATTATCAACATTATTTAAAGCATTCTATTCATCATTATCATGATCATTAATGTCATCATCATGGTCATCTGCATCCGCATCAGCACGTGTAGTATCACCATCATCATCATCATTAACATTATCAGCAGCATCATTATAAACATCATCATCATCATCATTATTATCATCATTATCACCAACATCATTTCCATTATCATCATTATCAGTATCATCATCATGATCGTCATCTTCAATCGCATCAGCAGCGGTAAAATTACCATCATCATCAGCATGAGCATTAGCAGCATTATAACCAACGAATACAATAATTAATTACAAATTTACGATTTATTTAATGATTATTAATTACTTCTATCAAATACGTGACACATACACGCCTACACGCCTACACATATACACATATACACACACACACACACACACACACACACACACACACACACACACACACACAGACACACACACACACACACACACACACACACACACACATACACATAATATGAGCCGTCCCGCGAGCAAACCAACATTGTGGACTCGGATCAGCCTAAGCATGCCGCGCAGGCTAACCCGGACAGACACTTTTCGCCACCTTTGGATTTTCTGTTTCAGGAATCATTATTCTATACCTCTATACCCCTGAGAGGTAAATTGTCGGCCCGGATCAGTCTGCACGAACTGCAGAGGCCATACTGTTTGTTTTCTCGCGGGACGGGTCATATATACATTGAATTGGCTGAAAATTAAAACAAATCAAACTTAACGCACTAATGAACACTGTATTGTCGGTAAATTAGAGTGACGTTATTCTGACTAGTTTGAAAAGAAAAAGAGTTTAAAATCTCCTTTCGAGATTAAAATTTTAAAGATATATTTGAATATCTTAAGCCAGTAAACGTCAATTATTATTATTATGTAGAAATAGTAAGTTCAATATTTATTGAAATAAATAATGTTAAGCTTGACACTGAATATTCAATGTTTCACACCCTCTATGCAGTAGAATGTGTGTTGCTCATAGAAATATGAATGTGTTGTTCTACATGAGCTATTAACACACCCACCACACAAGGGTATATTGAAAATATTACTTAAAATTATAAATGCTTTATCTATAAAGATGTATGTTTGCTAGCCAAGGCTAGTTCGTACATTAGCATTCCCATATGTACTTATGGTAATGTAATGGACACAATACGAAATCGCTCATTTTGCAACAATGTTTTTGACTCCGTCTTGCCTTCAATTATAGAGATTCTCTACATTTTCTAGACTATATATTGACCAATGTCTTCCGCTACAGATGTGTTGTATGTTGGTAGGCGTTAAGGATTATAAAGCGTTTATATTCAAAGATTTCCTTTCGTGAAATTACATAATATATTGTATTGGTCGTGTACATTGAACTATCGCGATCACGTGACTAATAGCTCATTGAAGAGTGTATACTTTGCATGGTAAACTAACCTTGTCATGTATTAATCATACGACAGTTCGACTTACACGGACAAAACTCAAGGTCAGTGAATATTGTATATTTCTCGGTAAACTGACCTTGTCATGTACCAATCATACGTCGGTTCAACTTACACGAACAATACTTATAGGTCAGTGAAGGTTATACAAGCTTTAACCCGTTTATTGAGAAATACAATGGGCAGCGTACCCACGAGTGTACAGTATCAGACAGTATACATACTAAGAAAAGTAATACAATGGACAGCATACGCACGAGCACACAGTACCAGACAGTATACATATTAAGAAAAGCAATATAATGGACAGCATACCCACGAGTACCCAGTATAAGACAGTATACATATTAAGAAAAGTAATATAATGGACAGCATACCCACGAGTGTTCAGTATCAGACAGTATACATATTAAGAAAAGTAATATAATGGACAACATACCCACGAGCACGCACTATCAGACAGTATACATATTAAGAAAAGTAATATAATGGGCAGCATACCCACGAGCACACAGTATCAGACAGTATACATATTAAGAATAGTAATACAATGGACAGCATACCCACGAGTGCACAGTATCAGACAGTATACATATTAAGAAAAGTAATATAATGGACAACATACCCACGAGCACACAGTATCAGACAGTATACATATTAAGAAAAGTAATACAATGGACAGCATACCCACGAGCACACAGTATCAGACAGTATACATATTAAGAAAAGTAATACAATGGACAGCATACCCACGAGCACACAGTATCAGACAGTATACATATTAAGAAAAGTAATACAATGGACAGCATACGCACGAGCACACAGTATCAGACAGTATACATATTAAGAAAAGTAATACAATGGGCAGCATACCCACGAGCACACAGTATCAGACTGTATACATATTAAGAAAAGTAATATAATGGACAACATACCCACGAGTACACAGTATCAGACTGTATACATATTAAGAAAAGTAATATAATGGACAACATACCCACGAGCACGCAGTATCAGACAGTATACATATTAAGAATAGTAATACAATGGACAGCATACCCACGAGTACACAGTATCAGACAGTATACATATTAAGAAAAGTAATATAATGGACAACATACCCACGAGCACACAGTATCAGACAGTATACATATTAAGAAAAGTAATACAATCAATAAAACTATTAGCCTTCATATCATTCTTTATCAAAGTTCATAGCCAGCGTATGAGCACAATGTAGTTTTGCACAACAATTATATTTGTCATTAACTGACATTATACGCACTGTACAAACTACATACATTATTAACATTTAATACATATGAAAGTGGTTTGGAAATATATACAGTGGAACCTGTGTATAAAGACCACCGATGAGAAGACAACACTCTGGTCTGTGTTCACATGTGGTCTTTATTTGCAAGGTCATTAACGCAGAAAATTAGTATTTTTGGAAACTAAATGTGCGGTTGCAATAGAACAGATAATGCTATTCTTAGATGGCTTTTAGTACAGGTTCAAGTATATAGCCGTATTAACATATTTCTAGGTCACCTGATGACAGTTGTTCACGGATAAGAATAAGATGATTTTCAAAACAGCGTAACAATGGTTTAACAGAGACTGTATGGGTTAGAATAAATAGTGCGCTCAATTTGGTGTTTAGTGTGAGACAAAAAAATGAACAGTCGCTAACTTCTATCGTTGCTTAGTCCGAATGTTTAAAGATATCGGTGGTGAATATTGTATGCGGTCGTTTTCGTTTGTTTATTTATAAGTTCATGTGTTCGTCCCGTTTTTTTGAAAATGTAATAACTTATGCCTCAGTCAAATTTGCCGCGGCGGCCGTAGGAAGTAACATTTCTACGGCCAATAGAAGTTATAGGGCCGCCGTAGCATTCCTATTGTCTCATACTGTAGCAGTCACATATATTAGGATAGCCGCACGGCGTATTTTGAATTTGTGGAGACAGAAAACCTGCCGTACGGCCTTTGTAGTGATGACGCACGGTCGCCTAAGGTATCCCTGCGGCGGCCGTAGGTTTTTGACAAATACCAAGGCAGACGCAATGTATATATACCTGCTCTACACACGGCGCAGACTGCCACGGGGCCATACGGGTAGCGTGTGGCGTGCGTACGGCAGTTATGCGTGGGCCTTGCATTGCCTTCAGAGTGTGACACATAACGCAATGCCATCGTATGCACATCGTAGGGCCGCATTAAGGCTACTCTAGGGCACCCGTGGAATTCCTGCAGCCGCCGCAATTTGGTGGGGGTCGGCAAACGTCAATTGTAATTCATAAGACTCTAGGGCCAACGCAAGGTCACATTACGCCCGACCTATTGTCGCCGTTGAACCGCTCTTCGGCATGGCTACGGTGAACCTAGAAATTAAATGTTTTACAACTCCACGCTATAATCCCACAGCGACCCCTACGGCCTGTAAAATATAGGGATACGCCCTAGGGTGAGCCTAAGGCCACCACAGGTCCTCTGCGGCCGCCGCATATATCTCTCTATTTCGGGGGCCTACGACAGCCATATCTTAGCCGTAGAGCAAATGTGACTGAGGCATTATGCACATATAAGACTAGAGTGTTGGAATTGTATGTTTGGTTGATAATGACGATATTTAATAATGATACCAATATTCTGATTGTTTTCTAAACATCGTAAGGCATTCGCCTCGAGTGTAGATTAAGATCAGTCAGCACTTTCTGAGCTGGCTCTGCACTGTTCGCAAATTATTCAGGCTTTAAGCAACGAATGTTAAAGGGTATTTTTTTGGTATCTTTATCGTGGAAGCGCAAGCAGATCGTTTTTGTCCACACGTGTAATAATTATGTTAAGTTTGGTTTTCATGGAGCACCGCTCATTTGTTCGTCAATAGTTTGGAACCCTGTCATATGTATCAGTTAGATTTACTTCCACAAAGTAGGACACATGCACTATTCTATGGACAATCAAACTCTTCTGATCACAGTGCTTTTCGAACACTTTTTAATGTCGAGGTGTTTTCATCAAGAACCTCTTAAACAGTGGATTTTGTTCGTGTTTTTGTAATTCAAGTCCATATTTGTTATTTATTTACAATAATTGTATACTTTACACTTGTCTTACTGTGTTTGACGAAACAAAAAGGGTGTTGATATTGCACGCATTCTTATTGCACTAAGATCCTCTACACGTGCCGATAAATACAGAACTACTTTCGCTGTATAAGCAACGCACCATCTGTCAAAGAAAACATAATTGTCGTTTAATGTGTTTCGCTTATTGTTGCAGTTGTTATTTTTTGTTTTGCGGAGTTGCCAAACTATCAAGCTATCCAACACAATATTTTCCTATACACGTACATTTACCTATATTATGTACTGAACTTCCATTTACTATTTGATTGCAAAACAGTTAAATATGCATGGTAAGTGGGAATAAATTAAACGTCAAACAGTTGAACATGTTCATTGTATCTTAATGTTCATCCAATTGTGACCTTTTGACGAATATATACACTAGATATGTCTTCTTTGCATAGATCAGTTCATGATTTCTGCTGTCCATTAAGTCATAATCTGACATTTTATGAATATACATATATATGTTGGTTTACAATCGTTCTTGGATTATTTTAACACATTCAAGGTGTCCATTTCTCCGAGCTAATTCTATAGCCGTTTCGCCTTCAAAACCCTTCATATAAATAAGAAACTTGAAAGTAGCACACAGATATCTCACGATATCTGTCTTTCCTTTCCAAGCCGCAGCATGTAGTACTGTTTGTCCTTTCTTATCTGTTTGTTTTGGGTCGATTTTGCTGAGAAGGTATTTTAGTATGTCGAGATGACCACCATTTGTCGCTGAAAATATTGCTGTTTGTCCATGAGTCTGTTTATAGCTGAGTAGTTGGGAGTAGTTCTCACAAAGGTACCGGACAACACCCTCATGACCATCAAATGCCGCTTGATGAAGTATTGTGTTCCCATATGTATTCCCCGAATATATCGTCATTCCTTGACCGATCAGATACTTCACACAATCAAGACTCCCTCCACGTACAGCACTGAAGAGAGCATCAATTCCCTTCTGACTAC
>JASEVX010000002.1:7255322-7290322 GCA_031761405.1 Serripes groenlandicus | reverse complement strand
GCTCAATTAGATATAAACCTTTTATGGAAACTAGTCAGCAAGCGGAAGGGAAAAGGTTTGCGTGAATGTTCTGAAATAGTGTATAAAGATACAACTTATACGGAAGAAAATATACCAACCGGTTTCTCTGAGTATTTCAAAGACACATTCAGATTCCCTCACACTTCTAAAAGTCGGCATAACTTTACTGACGATTTAGAAGCATTGATCAAACATAGTAAGCATGATAGATCAGTCGAAAAAAGCGCGGACTATGATTATAAGGTAATGGTTGCCCCATTTAATTGGGAATGCGTAGAGACCCTCGCAAAGGACTTAAAACGTGGGAAAAGTCCATCACATGATTACATACTTAATGAGCATATTATTCACGGCGGTAAAACACTTTATAAAAGTTTATCGGACTTATTTAATTGTGTGTTAGACCAAGAGGTTATTCCAGAAGACTGGAGAGAAAGCCTTATAGTTCCTATCTACAAAGGAAAGGGAAAGGATAAAAACAACCCTTCGAGTTATAGACCTATATCGTTAATCCCGTGTTTTTGTAAACTATTCGAAAAGCTACTCTTATGCAGAATAGAGACATTCTTACGGTCTAGAAACACTCCGTTCCCAAACGTACAACAGCAAGGTTTCCAAAAAGATCTAAGTTGCATGACAGCAGCCTTCAATCTACAAGAAACCATATACGACATATCCGAAAAGAAAAGTCGGGTGTACGTCGCCTTTCTCGATTTTAAGGCCGCGTTCGATTCTGTGTGGCATACAGGCCTTTTCTTTAAACTAACACAATTAGGACTAAAAGGTAAAATCCTAAGGATCATAATCAATTCATATGAGAAATTAACGTGCCGTATCCGTGTAAACGGCGCGACTTCATGTACTGTAAATATACAGAAAGGCGTACGGCAGGGAGGGGTAGCTTCTACATTTTTCTATCTCGTATATATGAATGAACTTTTACAACAACTAGAGGACTCGCAATATAGTTTAAACATCGGGCATACCCTCAGATGCGGCAATCCTGCATTCGCCGATGATCTTTCCCTTATTTCCCTGACTCCGAACACGCTGCAACTCCTTTTAGATATTGTCTATCGATATACCAACAGGTGGAAATTCGAAGTTAATGCGAGCAAATCTAATATAGTCGTATTTAACAAACCTAAACATGACTCGCCAATTTCTCTTATCATTGGTGATACGTATATTTTTGAAACTGATCATGCAGTACACCTTGGTATAAGACAAGACGCATCACTTAAATTAACAAATCGAATTAAAGAAAGGTGTCAAAAGGCGAAAAATGCATTTTTTGCACTTGCCGATATAGGTATGCGGTCTGATGCTTTAAACCCAATTACATCAATTAAACTATATAATAGCATAATTGTACCTACAGCATTATACGGGTGTGAGCTTTGGAATGAGATGTCACAGGCTGACACAAATACAGTGGACAAGGTACAACACTTTATTGTAAAGTCAATACAGGGTTTCAAAACCAGAACGAGATCAGATATGTGTGAATCCATGGTCGGCATACATCGTCTATCGTCAAGAATTGATATCAGAAAGTTGATGTTTCTGCACAAACTTCTCAGTCTTAAAAACGGATCGTTGAGTAAAAATGTATTCCTCAACAGATGCTTGTCATATATGCAAAACCCATCAAAAGTAAAAAAGGGCTTCATCCCTGACATAACGAACATACTAAGTAAGTACGGTCTTCTGCACATACTACATGCATACATTTATAATTCAGCTACGTTGCCGTCTAAATATAGTTGGAAATTGGCTGTTAAAAATGTCGTTAATGCATGTGAAACACAAACTTGGAGGTCGAGGATGAGTGCCGACCCGGATTTCATAATATTTCAACAGCTACAAACTTCAATGAGCACATGCTTACTTTATGATATGTATACCGAGTTAAGCCCAAAAGTTGTCAGAAGATTAGCCAAAGCATGGACAGCTATCCCGGGCGATACAAATCAGTATTGTAATTTGTGCTCGGAGTCCACGCCTGATGGCATTAAACATGCTCTCTGCGAATGTCCAGGATCGTTGCTTCCGAGATCACTGCTGTTACAGGATATAAGACTAAACATTAACACCGAACTCGCAGACGAATTAGGCTCCGACGCCCCGGATATATTCATGTTGAAAGTCCTGGGATCGGAACCTGATACGAACATTGATGCAGAAAACAAAGCTCTATTTTGCAAACGATGTTTAACTTATGCATACAGCTGTCTGAAAAATCTTATATAAGTTCTGTGTTCAGAAATGATATTATATGCCCATTAACGGCATAATTATATATAATAACATGTGTAAATATAGCTCCAGCACTATCCTTTCTTTTCATATTGTTTATTGTTAATATAGCAAAACTTTGTATGTTTATTTATTGATCTCCAATAGGAGGAATTAAAAGGAATAAATAAATAAATAAAATAAACTACTACTACTACTACTATTACTACTTCTGCTACTACTACTACTACTACTACTACCACTACTACTACTACTACTACGACTACTACTACTGCTGCTACTACTACTACTACTTCTACTACTACTATTACTACTACTATTACTACTACTACTACTACTACTACTACTAGTACTACTACTAGCACTACTACTACTACTTCTACTACTACTACTACTACTACTACTACTGCTGCTACTACTACTACTACTACTACTACTACTACTACTACTACTTCTTCTACTACTACTACTACTACTACTACTACCACTACTACTACTACTATTCCTACTACTACTACTACCACTACTACTACTACTACTACTACTACTACTACTACTACTACTACTACTACTACTACTACTACTACTCCTACTACTACTATAACTACTACTACTTCTACTCTTATACTACTACTACTGCTACTAATACTACTACTAGTACTACTACTACTATTACTACTACTACTACTACCGCTACTAATACTACAACTACTACTAATACTACTTCTATTAGTACTACTAATTATTTTACTACTATTTCAAATTATACTACTACTAACGTACCAGAAAACGTCATGATATTATTGATAACTTATTGAAAGCACCTTAAAACACCAAACAATCAATCACTATCATATACAACCACTTTTGACACATCTACACTAGATTCAGGTATCAGAATATTCTATGCACGGCAAAAGGAGATGTTATGTTATGTCTTCTCTCAAATGATTGTTATATAAATGGATATATTTCTAGTAACTTATTATAACTACACTTGATTTTTTTCAAACCGTTTGTCAATCAAACGGGCGGATGATATATACATGTTCTATATTATTTGTTCCCTTTGTTCCCCCCTTTTTTACCATAAGTCTGCTACTTTTCTTTGATAAAACTGAAGTGTTATATTGCTGTGATATGTTGGATAAACTTGCTCTTTCCCGAATAAAAATTATTTATATAAATATATATTCGTATATTCTATGTACGGTAAAGGGAGAAATTGCCAAACAAAAAGCAAAAATTTCCGTAAATAAGCTCCAATGTTCACAGTGTGTGTATACCAAGTGACTTTGACGACACAAATGCTACGGCGGACAGAAATATTTTACTTCGGTTTAGAAGTAAAAACAAAGGTAATTTTTTTATTTCTTTATCATTTTCAATGAAACATGGCGCAGTCTACGCCGCTTACTGAGCCCTATCTCCGGTTTGTTCACGGAGTTTAATAAGTGGTTTAGTTTCTTCAAATACTTTGATGAACCTTTTCTCAAAATTAATTAATATCGCCGACAGCCGGAGCATTATCAAAACCGGATGATGAGAACAAGTTCGTCGAAGTGTTTGAATAAACTAGACCACCTATCAAACTCCTGTAAACAAACGGAGATAGGACATTGTAAGCGGCGTAGACTGCGCCATGTTACATTTACAAGGGTGAAGAAATAAAAAAGTTATAATTGTTTTTACATTCTTATAAAGAGCAATTATTGCTGTCTGACCACACACTGTCAAGATGTTAAATATTGTTTTTATATATGTAAGCTCTTTCCCAGATACAAACAATATGCAGACGACGACTTTTAAAACATCAAGGCTCAGCTGCAGGTATGAACAATCAATCTTAATGGCGATATGGTTATCGAAAAATGTTGAAAATATTATTAAAACATAAGAAATTGTTTCTCGAATTTGTAACAATATTTTCCATTAACCAAATATTTGGTCATATCAGTAGATAAGGTTGCTAATAATAGATATCGTATCATACCGACGAAACCGAAAGTTGAACAAACTGAGGTCATAAATGAATTCCTTAAACAATCAAATCACGTACCGTATATGACAAGTGAACGACAGTACATAACAAAAGACACAACATATCAAGACTAAAAGACATATACTAAGCGTTATATTAGTTTTTTTAAATGATAAACACGTTAGTATAAACGAACCACGAAGCTAACACTAAATACATCTATTAAGCATACATCAAGTAGTGACTCGAGCACATCGATAGCTCGAAGTCATTTATGGGTCCCTTTCGATTTATAGTTATGGCGAGTCCACTGAAATTGTTATTTCAACACACTTTTTACTCAGCAGATATACATATTGTTAAACAAAGGTTGAATACTATTGCAGCATATTAAAGTTAAGAAGGAATTTTTATAAAGCGAAGTTAAAACGTTTGAGTAGAAATCAGAACTTGCTTCGAACGATTTCTAGTTTCGCGGAATTTAACCTTTTCCGACAATGTTTTTTTTATAACCCGTCTATTGCAATGTTTCGCATGGCGTCAGTAGTTGATAACCGTTCTGTGTGTAAAAACCAAACAGGGGTTTTGTTATGTCGGTCATTTACCAATGATACACACTCTTACACTTCTTAATGGCGAATTTGGGAATTTAATGGGCACTGTTTCCAAATGTTTTAGACTGAGCCCCAGTAGTAGATCAGTCGTAAGTCGTAAGTTAGAAACCCAGCTGCGTCAACATTCTTTCCGACGGTTGCACCTATAGACTAACAGTATATGAGCCGTTCCACGAGAAAACCAACATTGTGGACACTGCGTAAAGTATCGACCCAGATCAGCTTAAGCATGTCGCGCAAGCTAACCCGGACAGACAATCTTCGCCTCCTATGGACTTTCTGTTTCAGGAATCATTACTCTATACATATATCCCCCTGTGCTTGAGTATGTCGGTCCGGATTGGCCTGTGCGGTCTGCGCAGGCTGATATGGGTCGATACAGTACGCATCCTCCACAATGTTGGTCTTCTCATGGGACGGCTTATATGTTGAAAATCAGCCAGTTGCTTGGAAAGACTGTTGTGTGTTATGAAAAAGCAAGGAAACACAAAATGTTCGGAATTCGTATTGCTGTCGTCTATTATTACGAACAGAAAATAATAAAGTAAAAAACCTTTCAGAAACTCAAGAAATACATTTTTAATGAACGAGATTTAAACATGAGGGCCTAGATATACCTTTTCTGATTGTTACTGCTCAATTATAAAAGCTTTTGAAAAGGGTACAGGGAGTAACTGTTTTCATAAAATGTTTTCAATAGAATACTTGATAATAATGTGGTAAGTGTTTGAATAAGACAACTCTGATGCAAACATCATAGCATCGATGTTGGAATAAATACCAGGAGATTATTCCTTTGAACTATTGATAACTAAAATCTAAAAGCTTATTCTCATTTAACATGTACAGTAACTACAGCGAAATGGTAAACTGAGTTACGCTTTTATGGAAAGCCGTCAACATAATAATGGGAATTCAATATTTTGCATTATCCTTAACTCGTAAAACACTCGTACTTAATGATACAGTGAATTCGTCATAGATGTTTAAGATTCATTTTCATGTATTTTAAATTGTGTTCATTTGTATTCGGATATTACAACCCCAATCATGTAGACAAAAACAGCATTTCTACTTTTGCCACAGTATTGTCAAACTTAGCCTCCTATAGATGGGTCAAAATGACTTAATGAGGGAAAGGGTGAATAGATAACCAGTATACACATCACATGTTGACAAGTCTGCAGAAGCAGGTTATATTTAAACAGTTTAGCTAACGAACAACTCGCTCATCTCTTCTCCTTTTATCACAATATTTTCAACTCTAGTCATTCATTAATTTTTCATTTTCAGCGATTTTCCATATTTTATGTGAAAATGAGTTAGTATTTAACGCTAACACTAAACGTTCAATGGCAAACGAAAATAATATGTTTATTAAAACTAAAAGTATGTTTAAACAAATGATAAGCTAAACAATTTACTAACGATTTGCGGACTATATTGTTTTACTTTGCAAGGTTGGAGCCGCTACAGCATAGGTTATTATAGAGTGCGTTGTCGATCTATGGGTCGTAAGTTCGAACTCCTCGTCTACTATGAACTATTTCCGACGATTCACAGAAGCCATTGTGACTAGCGGCATTCGTGTTCTACTGATAAACTGTCATGTTTGAAGGTAGTAAGTTGCCTGGGAAATCTTTCATAAGAAAAAAGTAGGAAATCTTTTGGTACATGTAGGTGAACTGGTCGCTGTGATATAACTATACTACTGTTGAAAGCGAAGTTAAACCAAAGCAAATAATGATTTTGTATCATCATACTCATCAGCCTCATCATCACCATTTAAATCATGATCGTCATCATCATCATAATCATTATCATAAGCAACAACAACAGCATCAAAAACATCACATCATCATCACTATCTTCATCAGAATTATCAACATTATTTAAAGCATTCTATTCATCATTATCATGATCATTAATGTCATCATCATGGTCATCTGCATCCGCATCAGCACGTGTAGTATCACCATCATCATCATCATTAACATTATCAGCAGCATCATTATAAACATCATCATCATCATCATTATTATCATCATCATCACCAACATCATTATCATCATTATCAGTATCATCATCATAATCGTCATCTTCAATCGCATCAGCAGCGGTAGAATTACCATCATCATCAGCATGAGCATTAGCAGCATTATAACCAACGAATACAATAATTAATTACAAATTTACGATTTATTTAATGATTATTAATTACTTCTATCAAATACGTGACACATACACGCATACACATATACACATATACACATATACACACACACACACACACACACATACACATACTATGAGCCGTCCCGCGAGCAAACCAACATTGTGGACTCTGCGTAAAGCATCGACCCGGATCAGCCTAAGCATGCCGCGCAGGCTAACCCGGACAGACACTTTTCGCCTCCTGTGGATTTTCTGTTTCAGGAATCATTATTCTATACCTCTATACCCCTGAGAGGTAAATTATCGGCCCGGATCAGTCTGCGCGAACTGCAGAGGCCATACTGCTGGTTTTCTCGCGGGACGGGTCATATATACATTTAATTGGCTGAAAATTAAAACAAATCAAACTTAACGCACTAATGAACACTGTATTGTCGGTAAATTAGAGTGACGTTATTCTGACTAGTTTAAAAAGAAAAAGAGTTTTAAATATCCTTTCGAGATTAAAATTTTAAAGATATATTTGAATATCTTAAGCCAGTAAACGCCAATTATTACGAAAAAAAACCATAAATGGTTTTTTTGGCTTATAGGTAACGGGCGTGAGATTTTTTTTTTTTTTTTTTTTTTTTTCAATAACCCATGAAGCTTTCTGAAATGAAACTGGAAAAATCCATGGGGGCGGCCATTTTGGATATGTATAAAA
Source organism: Serripes groenlandicus (assembly GCA_031761405.1). Lineage (NCBI taxonomy): Eukaryota > Metazoa > Mollusca > Bivalvia > Cardiida > Cardiidae > Serripes > Serripes groenlandicus. Next base: position 7,282,566 of record JASEVX010000002.1, on the reverse strand, counting down.
AGCAGACGTAAAACACAGATTGAAAATTATTGTCGGCTTTTTAATCATTTTTTTTAAAATCGGTATTTTGGGTATGTATAAAATGAGCAGAAAAACATGGATTGAAAATTATTGTCGTCTTTTTAATCAATTTTATTAAAATTGATCTTTAAGATCATTAAAGTGCTGGAATTAACATTTGTACGAAAAGTTAAAAATAAATGGAAATCTATAAGAAATATGTTTTCCCGTTCGTCAAAAAAAACGACAGCATTAGCCATCTACGCCCGAAACTAAATTTTGACTGTATCGTAGCCAAAGAAGGACGTGACGTCATTTCCGTTACACTTCATCTTGGCGTAACGTCAATGGAGCAACGTCGTTTCCCGCAAAAAAGTGGTATCAACATGAAAGACCTCAAATTCCTATACATGAGCTATTGACTGAATCATTCAAGGTATAATTATTTATCAAACATTGTGGCAAAAGGATAACTTTCTCATAAGGAGCAATTGTTCTTGTTGCGACAATCCTTTCCTAAATCGTTGCATAGGCCTCAGAAACCGTCTCTAATAGGGAAATGGTTTAGCAGAAATGTGAAACCTTACATAATTTGTTCCAGTCATATTGACTGCTTGAAAAAGGCAGTCGCCAGGTGGCATCAGAAAAGGGCTGATCTATTTGCTTCTTTACCATAATGCAGGTGATCGATTAAGGATCATCTTGGCCCTCATGTTTTAACCTCGTGCATTATAAATGTATTCCTTGATTTTCTGAAAGTCTTTACTTTAATATTTTCTGTTCGTAATAATAGACGACAGCAATACGAATTGCAAATATGTTTTGATAATACAAGACACGTGACATTAACATTATTATTGTCTAGTCAATTACTTATAAATCCTTTGTTATGGCCAAAGTATGCTCTTTAATTTTTGTTTATAATTATCTTGCGGTTTTTTCGTAAATAGGTAGCACCTATAGATATATTATTATTATGTAGAAATAGTAAGTTCAATGTTTATTGACATAAATAATGTTAAGCTTGACACTGAATATTCAATGTAACACACCCTGTGTTGCTCATAGAAATATGAATGTATTTTTTTACATGAACTATTAACACACCCACAACACAATGGTATATTGAAATATTACTTAATATTATTAATGCTTTCTTAAATTGTTTAACACTTTTCTCTATAAAGATGCATGTGTGCACCCCTAAGGTAGCATCTTCGCTAACAAATGCTATTTAAGTACTTATGGTAATGTAATGGACACATTACCCTTGGCTTGCGAAGATGCTAAAGCAGAGGACTTTTGAAAACAATGAGACATAATACGAAATCGCTCCTTTTGCAACAATGTTTTTGACTCCGTCTTGCCTTTAATTATAGAGATTCTCTACATTTTCTAGACTATATATTGATCAATGTCTTCCGCTACAGATGTGTTGTATGTTGGTAAGCGTTAAGGATTATAAAGCGTTTATATTCAAAGATTTCCTTTTATAAAATTACATAATATATTGTATTGGCCGTGTACATTGAACTATCGTGGTCAGTGAAGAGTATATACTTTGCATGGTAAATTAACCTTGTCATGTACCCATCATACGACAGTTCAACTTACACGGACAATACTTATAGGTCATTGAATATTGTATTTTTCTCGAATAACTGAACTTGTCATGTACCAATCATACGTCAGTTCAACTTACACGGACAATACTTATAGGTCAGTGAACGTTATACAAGCTTTAACACGTTTATTGAGAATTACATACCCCCGAGTACACAGTACCAGACAGTATACGTGTTAAGCAAAGTAATACAATCAATTATTAGCCTTCATAACATTCTTTATTAGAATGCATAGCCAGCGTATGAGCAAAATGTACTTTTGCACAACAATTGTATATGTCATTAACTGACATTGTAAGCACTGTACAAACTACATACATTATTAACATTAATATATATGAAAGTGGTTTAGAAATATATACAGTGCAGCCTGTGTATACAGACCATCGATGAGAAGACAAGACTCTGGTCCGTGTTCACATGTGGTCTTTACTTGCAAGGTCATTAACACAGAACATGAGTTGTTTTTGGAAATTAAATGTGCGGTTGCTAAAGAAAGGATAATGCTATTCCTAGATGGCCTTTTGTACAGGTTCAAGTGTTTACCCGTAGTGACATATTTCTAGGTCAACTGATGACAGTTCACAGATAAGAATAAGATGATTGTTCAAACAGCGTAACAATAGTTCAACAGAGATTTTATGGGTTAGAATAAATAGTTACCAGTGCACTCAATTTGGCGTTTAGTGTTAGACAAAAAAAATGAACAGCCGCTAACTTCTATCTTTGTTTTGTCCCAATGTTTAAAGATATCGGTGGTGAATATTGTATGCGTTCGTTTTCGTTGTTTATTTATAAGTTCATGTGTTCGTCCCGCTTTTTGAAAATGTAATAACTTATTCCTCAGTCATATTTGCCGCGGCGGCCGCGGGGACTACAATATCTACGGTCAATAGCAGTTATAGGGCCGCCGCAGCATTCCTATGGTCATATACTGTAGCAGTCACATATATGATAGCCCCACGGCGTATTTCGAATTTGTGAAGACAGAAAACCTGCATTTACACTTGTCTTACTGTGTTTGACAAAATAAACAAGGTGTTGATATTGAACGAATTATTATGCACTAAGATTCTCTACACGTGCAGATAAATACAGAACTACTTTCGCTGTATAAGCAACGCACCATCTGTCAAAGAAAACAGAACTGTCGTTTAATGTGTTTCGCTTATTCTCGAGGTTAATATTTTTTGTTTGCGGAGTGTCCTAACTAGCAAGCTCATCCAGCACAGTGTTGTCCAATACAGGTACATTTACCTATAGTATGTACTGGACTGTCATTTACTATTTGATTGCAAAACAGTAAATATGCATGGTAATTGGGAATAAATTAAACGTCAAACAGTTGAACATGTTCATTGTATCTTAAGGTTCATCCAATTGTGACCTTTTGACGGATTTTTACACTGAATATATCTTCTTTGCATAGATCAATCTATAATTTCTGCTGTCCATTAAGTCATAATCTGAACTGTTATGAAGATACATAATATGTTGGTTTACAATCGTTCTTGGATTATTTTTGCACATTCAAAGTTTCCATTCCTCCGAGCTAATTGTATAGCCGTTTTGCCTTTAAAACACTTCATACAAATAAGAAACGTGTAAGTAGTACACAGATATCTCACGATATCTGGCTTTCCTTTCAAAACCGCAGCGTGTAGTATTGTTTGACCATTCTTATCTGTCTGTTTTTGGTCCATTGTCTGACTGAGAAGGTATCTTAACATGTCGAGATGACCACCACTTATCGCTGAAAATATTGCTGTTTGTTCATGAATCTGTTCATAGCTGAGCAGTTGGGAGTAGTTCTCACAAAGGAACCGGACGACGCTCTCACGACCTTCATATGCCGCTTCATGAAGTATTGTGTTCCCATATTTAGACCTAGAATCTATCTTCATTCCTTGACTTATTAGATACTTCACACAATCAAGACACCCTCCACGTACAGCACTAAAGAGAACATCCATTCCCCTCGTATTTACCTCATTTTTCAAATCGGGACATCTTTCACAAATATATTGTACCATCGGTACAGATCCTCTATATGCCGCAGTATGTAGTAACGTGTCTCCGTCCGTAGATCGTGTATCTGTGTTCAAACCTTGACTTAACAGATATTTAACGCAATCAAGACTCCTTCCACTGACAGCACTAAAGAGAGCATCTTGCCCTTTCTCATTTCTCTTCTTATGCAGCTCAGGAAATGTTTCCCAAATATATTGTACCATAGGCACAGATCGTCCATATGCTGCAATATGTAGTAACGTGTTTCCGTCCGTAGATCGCGTATCTGTCTTCATACCTTGACTTATCAGATATTTCACGCACTCAAAACTCCCTCCACTGACAGCACTAATCAGAGCGTCTCGTCCTTTATCATTTCTCTTCTTATGCAGCTCTGGAAATGTTTCCCAAATATATTGCACCATCGGTACAAATCCTCCATATGCCGCAGAATGTAATAACGTGTTTCCGTCCGTAGATCGCGTGTCTGTGTTCAAACCTTGACTCATCAGATATTTCACGCAATCAAGATTCCCTCTACTGAAAGCACTAAACAGAGCGTCTCGTCCTTTCTCATTTCTCTTCTTATGCAGCTCAGGAAATGTTTCCCAAATATATTGCACCATCGGTACAGATCCTCCATATGCCGCAGTATGTAGTAACGTGTTTCCGTCCGTAGATCGTGTGTCTATGTTCAAACCTTGACTTATCAGATATTTCACGTAATCAAGACTCCCTCCACTGACAGCACTAAACAGAGCGTCTTGTCCTTTCTCATTTCTCTTCTTATGCAGCTCAGGAAATGTTACCCAAATATATTGCACCATCGGCAAAGATCCTCCATATTCTGCAGTATGTAGTAACGTGTTTCCGTCCGTGGATCGTGTGTCCGGGTTCAAACCTTGACTTATCAGATATTTCACGCAATCAAGACTACCTCCTTTGACAGCACTAAACAGTGCGTCTTGTCCTTTCTCATTTCTCTTCGTATGCAGCTCAGGAAATGTTTCCCAAATATATTGCACCATCGGTACAGATCCTCCATATGCCGCAAAATGTAATAACGTGTTTCCGTCCGTAGATCGCGTGTCTGTGTTCAAACCTTGACCTATCAGATATTTGACGCAATCAAGACTCCCTCCACTGACAGCACTAAACAGAGCATCTTTTCCTTTCTCATTTCTCTTCTTATGCAGCTCAGGAAATGTTTCCCAAATATATTGCACCATCGGCACAGATCCTCCATATGCCGCAGTATGTGGTAACGTGTTTCCGTCCGTAGATCGTGTGTCTGTGTTCAAACCTTGACTTATCAGATATTTCACGCAATCAAGACTCCCTCCACTGACAGCACTAAACAGAGCGTCTCGTCCTTTATCATTTCTCTTCTTATGCAGCTCAGGAAATGTTTCCCAAATATATTGCACCATCGGTACAGATCCTTCATATGCCGCAGAATTTAGTAACGTGTTTCCGTCCGTAGATCGCGTGTCTGTGTTCAAACCTTGACTTATCAGATATTTCACGCAATCAAGACTCCCTCCACTGACAGCACTAAACAGAGCGTCTCGTCCGTTCTCATTTCTCTTCTTATGCAGCTCAGGAAATGTTTCCCAAATATATTGTACTATCGGTACAATTCCTCCGTATGCGGCATCATGTAATAACGTGCTTCCATATTTAGACTGCGTATCTGTATTCATACCTTGATCGATTAGATATTTACAACAATCAAGATTCCCGCCACGTACAGCTCTATATAGGGCATCCTGTCCTTTCTCATTTATTTCCTTTTTCAGCCCAGGACATGTTTCATAAACATATTGTACCATCGACAAAGATCCTCCACGGGCCGCCAAATGTAATAATGTGTCTCCATACTTAGTTCGCGTATCTGTGTTCATGCCCTGACGGATCAGATATGTCAAACAATCAAGACTCCCGCCACGGGCAGCGCAATGAAGCGCATCCATTTCATTCTGATTTGTCGCTATTTTCAAAACAGGAAATGATTCTAAAATATATCTGAGACACCCGATTTGGCCTCCTCCTGCAGCAAAGTGAACAGCTTGGTTACCGTCCTTATCCCGCTCCAGTAGTCGATCAGGGAATTCCTTTCTCATGTATTCGAGTGTTGAAATATTGCCATGAAGTGCAGCATCGTGAACAACAGACCTACCTTCTGTTGTAACCTCATAAACTATCTCAGTGTCTTCGTACGTTGATTCTAAGTCATATAAATTATTCACCCTCTCCATATATTCAGGCGTGACTGTTGCTTGTTTGATTCGATTGATAACTTTGTCAATCTCACCATCGATGGGATCAGTGAGAAGTGTTTTCCCTCTTCCGAGAAATCTTACAATTGTTTCCCATTCTGATGTACAACCTTCGTTTGACATCTCAGTGTCTTCGAACTTTGTTTCTGAATCGTACCAATTATTCACCCTGTCCATGTCTTCAGGTGTAACTGGTGTTTGTTTCATGCGATTGATAGTTTTATCAATTACTCTTACTATTGGACCAGTAAAAAGTGTTTTCCCCTTCTCAAGGATGTTGACGATCCTTTTCCACACTGATGTGCAATCTTCCTCGGATATTCTTTGTTGTTGATACATTTCCATTCCTTCGTTTCTTAGTTCATACAATTTCGTCCATAATCGTACGCTGTGGTTCTTCAAGATCGGTACAATGCTGTAGAAAACGTGACGTCATGGTTGCACCCCATTGACTGAGCTCTGTCGGAGGAAACATAAGAAGAAAATGTTCATCTGAAATTCTTCCAGAATCTCTAAGTTTTCTAACCTTAGTATGTATATTTTCATCAGAAAGGAGTTCGTCAATGTCATGGTGTTGTTGTTGTAGAATTCCCATACTTAGAAGCCGGCCCCCATCCAAAGGTAGTAAAATAGTTCGATTCTTTATATCGTGATCCATCTACATGATACATAAGTAATAACATAATGTATAAGTGTATAGAGCTTGGGGAAAGTGGGACAGTCGGGAGAAAGAGAAGTAAAGGAGAAGAAGAGAAGAGAGAAGAGAGAGAGGAGAGAGAGGAGAGGAGAGAGAGATGAGAGAGAGAGAGAGAGAGAGAGAGAGAGAGAGAGAGGAGAGAAGAGAGAGAGAGAGAGAGAGAGAGAAAGAGAGAGAGAGAGAAGAGAGAGAGAGAGAGAGAGAGAGAGAGAGGAGAGAGAGAGAGGGAAAGAGAGGAGAGAGAGAGTGAGAGAGGGAGAGACAGAGAGAGATTATTAAGACATATTAAGATAATAAAATTCACCCCAAGGGATGCCTCTCTTAAAACTGAAACCCCTCATCGAAATTGTCTTATTCATGTACCCACTGAATAATTAAAAGCATTTACATTATTTAAAAAACTTCAATTTCAACAAACTATGTTATCGTGCATGCTCATATAGCTTACACTGTACGCTGAACAGACACTGATACACAATCGTTTGCTAGAGAAATGATAAAATAACTTACTGTTTCAGGTATTCAAGTTCTACGACACAATTTGTGATCAACACAATTCAATACAAAAGCTAAGTGATGTAGCTTCCATAATGGTTGTGTGTTTTAAATGAAATTGTGGGTGTACTGATCAGTTGAGTCGTAGTCATGAGAAGAACGTACACTCGAAACGGTGCAAGCAATACAAAAACACATTGCTAAGCCATCGTAGAAATCTATGTTCATTTTCCTCTAACCGATCCAACGTTCTAATACCGAACCACCATTGATTGATGATGATGGTTTTGAATACTGTCATATTGATTGGAGTTGAAAGCTTTTTCAGTGTTCAGTCATTTCACGGCGGCCAGTTTACCTACCCGAATGTTTCCCGGCTTTTTGCCGACCACTACTACATAAAACACTTTTTCCAGGCAGGCAACTGATTGCTTTTCCACTTATAGTCAGGCGTCGGAAAGAATGTTTGCCGAGCTGGTCATCGAACCCAAAAACTATGAATTGACAAAAACCAAGGGTATATGTAAGAGTATGATATATATATATATATATATATATATACATTCTTATCCGAATTCTTAAACATACAAAATACCCACAGCGTCTTTATTACTTGGTCGGTATTTATCAACACTATTATATCAATAGGTAAAGAAGACGTAAAACATACATAACCCGACTCTTCCGACTTTATATGGAAATCACCGAGTCGATAACCCTACTTAATAAAAAAACAATATAAATGGAGGTCGACATTCGCATGACGTGGCTATCATCTCGATCAGAGTTCAATTTTTCGGAAAGCGTGCACTAATTGATACAGATTACAAGCGATTGTTTGTTTATCTGTCTGTTTGATTTGGGTAAGCGCCGCAGGGTGTAACGTCACACTATAACCGATCTTGGACGCCTTCGTTTTCATACAAAGTCAAAATATCTTAAATGATCAAATAAAACATTTCCAGTGCATCGTATACATATTTATGAAGGATTTATACCCATTGGCACATATTAAATACAGTCCGAGGCAGATGTACAACAATTGCTAGGCAAGATGTTTATACGGACTACTTAGGTAGATCCGCTGATGTATTTGGCGTAATTTGACCTTAATAACGTTTCAGCTATGTCCTGGCTGCCCTATAACAGTACTCCACATAATAGTATTCTCAGACAACTGGCTACCTTTCGTACAAGTATGATATCTTAATGTAATTACCATTTCTATAATAACTTCCGAATGTGGTTTATTGTGTTGTGAGCCCGGAAAGCTTTGTCAGTAGCGACGCGGGCTGTCAATCCAGGGGGTTGTAAGTTCGAACGAAAATGTCAATGCGACACGTGTTATTCGTCGTCCACCAATGGGCCAACCGTATATATGTAAGAGCAGCCAGTTGATTGGATGACGGTTATGTCAAGCATTGCTATAAGACAGTCAGGAAATGCATAGGTAAGTGCACTCGCCGCTGTGATATGACTGAACAATTGTTGAAAATGATGTTCAACTCCAACCATTTGTTATAGTTTATCTCAAATCGAAACGTACTTTTAAACCGTGATTGATGAGGACGCTATCTAGCAAGCTGACTAATTTGTGTATCATTCGCATTATCTACTTCAATCATGTTGATTCAAACTGTAATAACCGTAGTATAAATGTACCTAAAGATTTTTATTTTCTGTTCGTAATAATAGACGACAGTTAAAAAAGCATTTTCTGAAAAGGTTAAATTCCGCGGAACTAGAAATCGTTCGAAGCAAGTTCTGATTTCTACTCAAACATTTTAACTCTGTTTTATAAAAAGTCCTTCTTAACTTTAAAGCGACTGAACTCCAGATACCCAACTGTCGAAAAAAAAATCCAATTTTAAGAAAATAAGTGTTATTTTTGTATTTGGGGCATTAAAATATGATAACTGACATATTACATGTCCCTATAATCGGTGAGATTTTCTTGTTTTCGATACTTTTTCCATCGCAAATTCTACCCTGTCAGTAGCGGGGTAAGTTTTTAAATAGGAAACCTCTTCATCGGGACAATTGAAAACGACTCAAGTTCACTTTATTGATAAAAAACGATACATTTTCTACCCTGGCTTTACTTGGATAACATAAAGAATAACATTAAGGACGAATTCGATTTTTTTTTTTTTTTTTTTTTTTTAAGTGCCATCTGGATTTCAGTCGCTTTAATATGCTGCAATAGTATTCAACCTTTGTTTAACAATATGTATATCTGCTGAGTAAAAAGTGTGTTGAAATAACAATTTCAGTGGACTCGCCATAACTATAAATCGAAAGGGACCCATAAATAACGTTTTTTGTTTTATATAAACCAACTAATGTAACGCGTAGTATATGAATTTTACTCTTGATATGTTGTGTCTTTTGTTATGTACTGTCGTTCACTTGTCACATACCGTACGTGATTTGTGTTTTCGAGGTATTCATTTATGAACTCAGTTAGTTCAACTTTCGGTTTCGTCGGTATGATACACCTTATCTACTGATATGACCAAATATTTGGTTAATGGAAATTATTGTGACAAATTCAAGGACCAATTTCTTATGTATTAATAATGTTTTCAACATTCTTCGATAACCATAGCCCCAAGATTGATTGTTTATACCTGCAGTTGTGCCTAGATGTCTTGAAAGTCGTCGTCTGCATATTGTTTGTATGTTGGAAAGAGCTTACAAATATAAATACAATATTTAACATCTTGAACATTGGAGCCCATTTACGGAAAATGAATATTTGCTTTTTGTTTGGCAAGTTCTCCCTTTACCGTGCATAGGATATACGAATAACAAAAAAATGTTATTCAGGAAAGGGCAAGCTTTTCCAACATACCAAATACATATTACACTTTAGTTTTAACAAAGATAAATAGGAAATATGGTTAAAAATCAAGTGTAGTTATAATAAGTTACTAGAAATATTTTCATTTGTATAACAGTCATTTAAAAAAAGAAAAAAACATAACAGTCGATCAGAAATCATTGCAGAAGGTGAGGAAGTTGCTTTAAGTAGGCAATTTTGCAATGTCTCCATTTGCCGTGTATAGGATATTCTAATACCTGAATCTAGTGTAGATGTGTCAAAAGTGGTTGTATATGATATTGATTGTTTGTTTGGTGTTTTAAGACGCTTTCAATAAGTTTTCAATAATATCATGGCGTTTCTTGTGTACGTTACCATTAATATTAATGTAACATTATTGTGAAAGGTTTGCCGCAGCAATTGCATCGGAAAGCATATGCATGTCTGAAAGGGTTAACACACATTTTACATCACATTGAAACGAAGATGTTGTTATTGTGCTTCCGATAACTTAACTAACATTTGATAAGGCATGACCTATACAAACTACAACCTTGATTATGCAGCTAAAGGTCCCCATAATGTCACCTATAAGGATCCAAATCCTTTTAGATGGAGGGTTTAAATATTAACAAAATCTGTCGAAAAATAGAAGAATCTTTACAAAAAGATTGTTTAATGTTGGGATAGAGTAGATTGAAAAGCATTTTGAGAAAACGGACACATTTAACTATCAGTTTTCGAATACTGTCAGTTTCGACGGAGCTCCTAAAGTAACATTCAACATTTTGTTCGTTTAAACGAAATACTTATTTCGTTAAAACGAAATAATAAATCGATACTTTTTTTTTAAAACGCAAATAAGCCGTTTAATTTCGTATTTACGAAATGATAATTATTATCAACATTTCTTTTTAATATGCCAATTAGCCGTTTTATTTCGTATTTACGAAATAATAATTAATATTCGACACTTTTTAATATACAAATTTGCGCCGTTTTATTTAGTAAATTAAATTTCTTTTCGCTTCTACCATCAGTAGCTCAGTCAAGGTATGAAAAACAGATACACGTTGCGAAAAAGGGTACACTTTACTTCATGAAGCAGCATATGGAGGATCTGTGTCGATGGTACAATATATTTTGGAAACATTTCCTGAGCTGAACAAGGTGAAAAGTGTGAAAGGTAAGGATGCTATCCTTTTGCTGCGATTAGAGGGAGTCTTGACTGTTTGAAATATCTGATCGGTCAAGGTATGCACACAGATACACGTTACGAAAAGGGGTACACGTTACTACATGCTGCAACCTATGGAGGATCTGTGTCGATGGTACGATATATTTGAGAAACCTTTCCTGAGCTGAACAAGGAGGGAAGTGTGAAAGGACAGGATTCTCTCTATAGCGCTGCATGTGAGGAGGGGGGTCGGGGGGGGGGGGGGGGTGTCTTGACAGTTTTATGTATCTGATCGGTCAATATATGAAGATAGATACTCAATCTAAATATGGGCAATTAATTCTACACCAAACAGTTTATAGAGGTCTGAAGATGTTGTCCGGAACCTGTGCGAAAATGTTGATTAACTTCTCAAACAGCAATGTTCTCGGCGGTATGTTTTGGTCATCTCAACATACTTAAATACCTAAAATTTACCCTAAATTAACCAATAAGAAAGGACACACAATACAACACGCTGCTGCTAGGGATGGTAAGACAGCTATTGTGCTTTACCTGTGTACTAATTGCAGGTTCCTTATTCCCTTGCAGGCTATTAAAGGTAAAACAGCAAGAGAATTAGCTCAGAGAAAAAGAAGATTCGATCGTGTTCAAGTACTGGATAAACGGTTTTAGAACAGTTTCTGTTTAGACTGATGAATTGTGATTTTCTCTTTTTATTTGAACTGAAAGATGATTTTGTTGGGCAGCAGCAACTAATAGATTCACTTATAAATGTATGTACTTCGTCATACAAATTCTAACTGCATTTGCCAAGAGTATCCCGATGTGTTGTCTGAACCTGATTTCAATGATTGTATGCCGATACCCATTGCTGCCAAACGTAATCCAGACATTGGGATGTGTCTCATCAAGTCAGGCATTGATATTACGTTGATAAATAAGAGAGGAACTAATGTTTTGCATGTAGCAGCAAATGAAGGTGCAATTGACTTTATCAGATTTCTTTTATACGAAGTCCAAGATAAGGAATTGAAACATTTACTGGGTAAATGGCAGTAATGATTGTAAATAATCGATATAACAAAGCCCTGTTTCGTTTTCACATACGAAATCTGTATCTGTTAAAGACGACATGTGACACATTGCAACATACGGCTATTAAAAACGTTGTCGGAAGAGTTGAAACTCTACATACCTCTTTCAATGCACGTTCTGCTTTTTTACAATGACATGCATCCCCTAATTAATAAATGGTGAGTAAAAAGTTTGTTTAAATAACAACTGCAGTGGACTCGCCATAACTATAAGTCGAACGGGACCCATTCATTACTTCAAGCTATCGATGTGCTCGAGCTACTACTTGGTGTAGGCTTAATTAATGTATATATTGTTAGCTTCGTGGTTCATTTATATAATAGTGTTTATTATATCAACCATCTAATGTAACGCGTAGTCTATGTTTTTCAGTTGTCATATAAGGTACGTGATTTGCATTTACGGGGAACTCAATGATGTCCTCAGTTCGTTCTACTTTCTGTTTCGTCGATATGATACAAGATTTATATTTAGCAGCATTGTTTACTGATATATATAATTGAAGTTGCATTGTTTTATTGATACGATATAGAACACATTTATGAACAATGAATATTTGCTTTATGCTTGGCAATACCTCCCTTTACTAGGTATAGCCTATTTCAAACCTTAGTAAAAAGTGATTGCATATGATACCTTTTGTGTACTCTTTCAGCGCCGAATTGCAAAAGGTAGTCTCTTCCTTGTTAAAAATCGAGCGTCTCCATGTTGTAATAACTAAAAGGCAAATAAGGCAGATATCGGTTGAGACAGCTCGTTTCGAACCGACTCACTTGCATCTTTATTGTTTGTAAAATCCTCAATACCTTCATTGGCCCTGACAGGGTTATTCCTGTAGATTTGTAAATACAGTCACAGAGTATGTAAATGTAGATCAACATATTTGGTAATTTGATTCTGAAATAAATCGTATTATATCCCTTTACCTCATACGTCAAATGTTTACCAAACGACATTTAAACCTGTAGACTAACATACAGAAACTCCCAATAGATAAAATAATGTTTATTGAATAGAGTTGAAAACATTGTGTCAAAAATAAAAAGTGATTTCTTAACAATTTGCCACAATAATTCCAAAATTGTGTCTGCTGTATATGGAAAGGATTTATACGACTGATTTCAGAAAATCTATTCAATGATGTTGTCCTTTTTTTGCATTTATATAAAAGGGTTAATTAAGGTTCTTCAACTTTCAACGCTTGAATACATTAAGAATAATTTCCCTGATCAACTACAGGAACGATATAAGAACGGCAATCTGGCTGCTCATTCTGCTGCAGCAGGAGATCATATACATTGTTTCAGATACTTGATTGATCGAGGTGTCGATCCATATCAAAAGAATATAACACACGGACACTCACTTTTATATAAAGCGATCATCAACACTCGAATACATTAAGAATAATTTCCCTGATCGACTACAGCAACAATATAAGAACGGCAACCAGGCTATTCGCTCTGCTGCAGCAGGAGGTCATATAGATTGTTTCAGATACCTGATCGAACGAGGTCTTGATCCATATCAAAGTAATATGACACATGGACATACACTTTTATATAAAGCGATCATGGGCAATTATGTTGAAATAGTCGAGTGTATTTTCCAATATTATGCTTACATACTGTCTGAACCTGATACCAATGATTGGATGGCATTACACTTAGCTGCCAAATGTAACCAAGACATTGGTAGATGTACATTGATAACATTGAGACATAGAGACGGAGTGAATGTTTTGCATGTAGCCGCATCTGAAGGTTCCGTTGACTTTATCAGAATGTTTGTTGACGAATTCAGGACAAGGAATTGCTAAAAGCGTTGATACAAACACGAACCAATTATGGATGGACTGTTGGCCATTCAGCGGTATCTGCAGGATACTTGAACTGCCTGATAATTCAGGTTGAATATGGTCCAATTGATCCAATGGCAAAGTCTGATGCAGGACATACCTTACTACACATAGCAGCACATGAAGGCTTTCTTTAAATCGTGAAGTATCTCAACGAGACGTATCCTGAAATGAAGAGAGAGAAAGATGAGAAATGTATGACTGCTATCTTTAGTGCTGTACATGGCAAGCTGCTTGAATGTTTGAAATACCTGATCTGTGTCGATGGCAAGGTACATATATGAGACGTTCCCTGAGCCGATAAATGGTAGAACTGAGAATGGGCAGGATGCTCTCCATAGTGCTACAGGAGGGAGTCTTAAATGTTTGAAATATCCGATGATTCAAGGTATGTAAACTGACACACGGTATAAATATGGCTCAACAATTCTACATAAAGCAGCCTATAAAGTATATATGTCGATGGTAACGTACATATATGAGAAGTTCCCTGAGCTGATAAAAGTTACAAATAAGAAAGGGCAGGATGCTCTTCATAGAGCTGCAGTTGGAGGAAATGTTTATTATGTGAAATACCTGATCGACCAAGGCATGAGCTCAGATACACTGTGCAAACAAGGGTACACGATACTACACGAAGTGGAGGATCTGTGTCGATGGTACAATACATTTTGGAAGCATTTCCTGAGCTGAATATGGAGAGAAATAAGATAGGACATGATGCTCTCTAAAGAGTTGCATGTGGGGGGAGTCTCGACATTTTCAAATATCTGATTGGTCAATGTATGAAGAAAGAAATACACACTCTTCATATGGGCAATCAATTCTACATCAAGCGGTATATTACAGTCATGAATTAGTTGTCCGGTATCTTTGCGAAAATTATGATCAACATTTAGGCTATGAAGAGGCTCATGGACAACAATTAATTTTCACGGCAGTATGTGTAGGTCATCTCGACATACTGAGATACCTTCTCAGTCAGAAAATTTACCCTGAATAACCAAATAGGAAAGGACACACAATACTACATGCTGTTTCTGGAAATGGTAAGACAGATATCGTGCGGTATCTATGTTCTACGTGCAAGTTTCTTATTCCTTTAAAGGCTATCAAAGGCGAAACAGCAAGAGAATTAGCTCACAGAAATAGGAGATTCGATTGTGTTCAAGTACTGGATAAACGGTTTTAGAACATTTTCTTGTTTTCTGTTTAGAGTGAAGGATTGTGATTTTCTCTTTTTTATTTGAACTGAGAGATATCATAAGTCAGGATTTTGTTGGAAAGTAGAAATTAATATATTCACTTTTAAAACCATTTTATGCATAAAGAACGTACACAGTAAAATCCCCTTAAATATACATTTCTGATATGGTTTTCTGTTTTTGCAGACGAAGGAAATGAAACTCGTTTTCTATGTCATTTTTGTTATTAATTAATTCGACCAATCCACATTCTTGAAGGGATCTAAAAGAGGGTTATCCACGGAACATTTCTAATAGATTATTTGAAAATCGGCCAACCTGTTTGGGAAAAGAATAATTTTAAAGTTGATTTCGTTTGGTTGCAATGGAAACCAGAATTCTGCATGGATCAAAACAGTTTGAAGGAATTATGGTGATGTCATTGAGAAAATACTTTCTGTGAAGTTTCATTCTAATTGATCTGCTGGTTACTAAGGAGAATATATTGATGGGCGACGCACGACGGACGCCGAACATAGGGCGATCACAATAACTCACCTTGAGCACTTCCTAAATCAATAAGTTATCTATTACTTGGACTTCTAATACCCAAATAGAGATGTAATCGAGTAGGCGTTTACATGTAAACTGTATGCTTTCTTACAGGTCCTTAACTGTTAACGCATTTTCACGGATTCGCAACAGTCTGCTATTGAAAATGTTGACTCAAAGGGATATAGTGGGCATAACAAGCACTTCTTTGTCATATTGTTTTCGAATCTATTCAACATGTATATATAATGTTCATATCTGGATGTTATTAAGTCGTCATCTGCAAATTTATTCTATATAGGAAAGAGCTAAGACATATTGATAAGAAAAGTAACACCCTGACCATTGAAAAAAAATTGCCTGGTGCAGATGTGTCAAAAGTGGTTGGATTATGAGAAGTATTTCAAAACCTATTTAATTATAAATACACCTAGAGTTTGTAAGGAGTGTGTATATGTAAAACAAACAAAAAATGGTAATTTGATTACGGACTTGTTATACATTGAATAGGTTTTCCGAAGAAGGTCATGCTAATTAAGGTGACTCGATATGAAAATACTTTAAGCATTTACCTGATAAAACAGTTATACAGCTGATACAGCTGATGACTTTCAAAGGGTCTATGTAGAAATGCGTAATCTGTTCACATAGAGGGTACGTTCCAATGTCTGAATTCATTTTGAAAACTTGTGGCAAAGGGATAAATTGCGCATAAAGAACAATACACCCGTGTGTCATAACGTTTTCAACTTGATTAATAAAAAAGCCTCATAACATGAACGTATTTAGGAACTGCAAATTAATCATTTGCAAAATTATTGTGAAAAGTCGTCCGCTGCAGTTTTGTCGGAGAGCGTCTATGTGTCAGCAAAGGGTTAACACGAATTTTCGATCACATTGAAATGATTTAATGCCTCAACGGATACTGTTAAGGCACATGTGTTCAGCGAAATATTCCAATCAGAATGAGAAAAATCTTTATTAAAAATACTATAATGTTTAGGTGATGTAAAAAGTATTTTGAGAAAACGTAACGAGCAATATCAGTTGCTGTGGATGTATTGTTTAGAATTTTCATTTTACCACTTTTGTTATGCCACCTTACAGCATTGTTTTGAACTTATCAATAGCCATTCTATGTAGTGGGTCAACTAAAGAATGTTTTGTCCACAAATTTTGACATAAGACAAACAGATTAAGAGATAAATTTATATTTTGGCAATATTCATATTAAACCAAACAATAGGGATTGACTATTTACTGCAGAGGACGACATTATTCAGCTTTATATTAACCAGTGTGTAGATACAACTGACATTTTGTATTACTGCATCATTACTTTCTTGAAAGACCCGGCCGAGAAGCTCAATTGGTAGCGTATCTGACTCGTGATCTGGAGGTCACGGGTTCGATACCCGGTTGCGGCGACATTCTTTCGGGCGATGTTTTCTATTGCCTCTCAACTCTGATCTATGTGAGAAAGTAGTCAGTGGCTTCGAAAGAATGTTGTGTAAGTACTGGTGTGGGAAAGCCAGGAAAACATGGGTAGGTGAACTGACCGCCGTGATATGACCAAAGCTGTTGAAAGCGGCGTTAAACTCAAAACAAACAAAACAAACAAAATTCTTGAAAAAAAAACAACACACAACATATACACATATAAACAAGTAATTGGGAAAAGTGATTTGATATGAATTAATTTCGATTTTAAACCGGTAAAAGCAGTGGTTGCATGAGTGCATAGAAATATGTTGATAATTCCTGAATTTGTCAACGATATTATTTACCCTTTATCACGTGTAGACGCCGTATGACACAACAGCAGCGGACAACGTTTTAAAACATTAAAGCAAAAAGATAAGTTTTGTCCAAATGTTTTCAATTTTATTCAATAGTTATGCTTCCTGAATGGTTGCCTAGATTGTTTAAAAGTCATCTGCTGACGATTCTTCTATGATTACTCTATTACTACTAAATTTATCTATGTATGTTCAGCTTCGCAAAGTGTTTAAACGTGTTTATTGTGAAAAGCGAGCCAATGATAATATCCTATCAAGAAACAGCCCAGTCGCTGTTTTGATTGACAAAGACAAAAGCTTATCCAGCTTCCATTTATACCACGGGAATGTTTACCTGGTGTATATGTACATAATATAAACATAATATATATATTTAAAAAAAAAAAGAATATATGAATAATAAAACATGCTTCTATGTTCAATTATGTGCCTAAATTCTTCTAAATATATATATTTTTCTCTTATTTTAAATTTCTTTCTGATATCTTTTTCAATATAACGCACGTCGTTGCCCTCTGATGACTATGTTATAATTTATTGCAGAGCTGTTTTTATGTATTATGAACATACTCAGCATATTAATAAAGTGTTGTATTGTATTGTATTGACCATATCTGCTAGAATGTTAATATAATCTGCTGCTTTTTTTTTAAAGGGACTGAACACCATAATGGTCCAAAATCGTTATATTTTATACTTATTCTAATTAATCCAAAATACGTCGATATATATGTAACGGAATGTTGTAGAAGGTCGTACAAGTCTTGTTTTTCATTATTTCATAGGAAATAAGCAGTTAAAAAAACGTCCGCTCCGTATTTTCCCGTTTAAAAATACCGTGGAAATTCCTCTTGCTCATTTGAATTTGTGGATTCAATCCGGCATTCTCTAACACTATCGACTCATTACATTTATGTATGCGTGAGTGTAAGGAACAACAACTCTGGGAAGGAGATTGTTAATTCGGTTGTAGTGATCACGTGATAAATATACAGCGATATTTTTAGATTTACTGGGTTACTAACCCAGTAGATTTTACAATGCAAAATAACGAAAAATCTCCGAAATAATAATAGTGTGCATATATTGTAGTTCATCAGTCAGCAAATCTCAATGCCTTACATGCAAAAACATCAAGGTAATAGCCATTTTTAACAATCTCTTTTTTTTCCGCTTTTTGCTTATATGGGATTCAGTCCCTTTAAATGGTTCGAATTAATGATGTTATCGAATTATCCCCATGGTCGAGGTATCGAGAGTACTCTGTGTTAGTTGACAACAATAACACTACACATCAACCATTAAAAGTAACATAAGCATAATTCTTCCGGCTTGAACTGATTATCACTAAATGTAGCCAAACCACGGCCTACTTGTGCATTTTCTAAGAAAACAGGTTTCGGGAATAAATCGTAAAATGTACCTACTAACTTTATACGAAAATGACGTAAATCTCTCAAAATAAGTGACGTATAATGAAATTCCGCTTCTGAATGATAGATGTTCTGGTTCTCTGTTGATGACTCACACGACATATACCAAGAAGCAGTAAAGGGTAGTAATCTTCTAAAAATAATTGTAAATCATGCGGACTGGTTCAAGTATTATCTAAAGAGTAAACTATATGCAACCGCGTCATACATCCGTTAGAAACCCTGCGTCCAGTACAACATTTTGATAGCTGACGGTTGGTTTCAAATCCTTCTTACGCCTTTCTGTGATAGACCTTTAGGTTTTGCATGTATTCATGTATTCAAGTTACGAAGCTTTGACATTTACAAACATAAACTACATGTTGATTTAAAAGGTTCTAATAAGCTCCGTTTCAGTAACTTAATTTCTCTGAAAGATTCTTATACATTATATATTGACTGTATTAGCAGAAACTACGTCAGACATATACTAAGAAGAAGACTTCTCCCCATTCAGTCTAACACTGGAAGGTATAATAATATACCGTATGATCAGCGGTCTTGTCCAGAATGTCCGAATTATATTGAGAATGAGGAACACTTCTTGTTTCATTGCACCATGTTCAACGATAGGAGATGAGTTCACATCAAGCCGTTTTTAACATGTGTACACTCACTTACATGTAAGTATATCTATACTCAAATAGAAATGCAAAATTTATCTCAATATGTTATCAAAGCTCTGAAACGGAGAGATATTGAAATAGCTAAATAATAAATCTTCCACTCGATTCATTATTGTAAAATATTCATGATTGTATGTTGTAAATTGGGCCGGAGGCCTATATTATTGTAATAACTGAATAAACTATCATTGAAACTCATCATCAGCAAGAACCACAATGAATATGTGTGGTTGTTTTTAGTCTTATCCTTGTTTTGATATGACTAACATTGGTCTTTATTCATGTTCATCGGAATGTTTAGCGTAAATGTATGACTTGCTTTATGTACTTGTTATGTATACATACATAAGACTGTTATAATCCCCAAGTGCTTGACAGCTGTATTGTTTGCTGTACAATGTAGGAAATACAGTAGGGGTCTTACAAAATATCGTGACTTTTTCAATTGCATTTTATAATTTATATCTACATGTAAGTGTCTTGTTTATTTAAACTGCCGTTATCGAAAAGACAAAGGAACGCATAAAAACAGACTGTGTTACTGTTCATTTTAATAAATGAAAGCATATCCCGTTTCCAATTGGAAAACACTTATCATAAGCGTTGAATTGCAATTACTGCATATTATCTTCGTGTTCATTTCAAGGGTTTCATTGCCATTTTCGTTTCTTTTTTATATCATACTTAACCCTTTACTACATAGCAGACAGCTTTGATGACAAAGGCAGAACTTTAGAACATGTCCATTAATAAAAAAAAAAAATTATTGAATAGAGTTAAAATCATAGTGGCAAATGGAGAAATTGCTCACCATCAGTAAGTTCTCCTTTGCCACGATTTTCTTTTCAAAAAACGTTGCTTCAAATTTTATTTGACCAAACGGTATAGTTTTCGTCCATTGTTTCTGGTTTGTTCGTGGTGAGCTCCCTACTCATTGCCAACATGTAGACGATTGTTTACGCACCTTCGTAAGACGACCTTTGCCACAAAGTGTTCAACTCTTATCATTGATGATGGTTTTATTATAAGAGATTTTATATATTTTGCTTCGATGTTTTCAAATTCGTCTGCTGCATTGATTGATTGAATGTGATACATGTATACTAATAATTTCAACATCTTTTTGAACTAGACTCGGCGACAAGTTAACTTACCCATTTGTTCCTGGCCTTCGCACAAGAGTCTTTCCAAACAACTGGCTGATATTCCATGTAGATTGTTAGTCCTTTAGACTAGTGACTATTGTCGAATTTTGTCAAACGTCGGAAAGAATGTTTGCTGATCTGAGGTTCAAACACACACTTACTGGATTGGCAGCCCGCGTCGCTATCGACTGAGCTATCATGAAACGACCGGTTGCTGCTTTTTTGCTGTATATTGGAAAGGGTGGAGAGCCCGTTTATAATTGTACATTAGTTTGATTTGTTTTTTCATTCCAGGTTTAGAGCCCGAGTATCTATCAATCTATCGCCGAATCCCTCAACATTATCTGAAGGCGATGCCTCAGAAAGTGTTTGAACATTCGACCGTAGAATCCTGTGCTCGCTCTTGCGTCACTGAGTCCGCCTTCGAGTGCAAATCTTTCGATTACGACAACAGCCAAAGAGAATGTCATTTGCATAACCACACCCACAACGAACCTCTGATTGGTCTACAAGAGGCGCTCGATGTCGACCATTACAGAAGTGAGTATTTGTCCGTGTAAATTGATTGATTGATTAATGCTATAATTGATTCCAGTAAAACGCTTTTCTGAACGGCATTTCAGCTATGTAATGGCGAGCGGCCAGTTCACCTTACGTGTGTTGTAAATCATCGGAAAGGAAAGGAGTTCAAACTCACGACCCATGAATTGATAGCCTTCGACGATATCGACGGAGCATTCGCGAATTGAGCTGTTTAATTTGAAATTATGATGAAAACGAAGATACACTAGTTTATCCTTATATTTCAATGGATAAAAAATGACATGTATTCTTCAATTAACACCCATCCCGCCAATGGAGCGGGATAACAGGGTTCTATCGGGTGATAACAAAGACTTTAAGACTGGTAGTAATGGTTTCCCTTCTTGCCGTTTTAATAAGCAAGATAATTAACAATATGTACTGGGCAAATGTTAAGCTCTTGATAGCAATATAGTCTGAACGAATGTTAAACTCTTGTTAACAATACAGTCTGAACGAATATTAAGCTCTAGCTAACAGTATAGACTGGACGATTAAGCTCTATCTAATAGTATAGACTGGACGATTAAGCTCTAGCTAACAGTATAGACTGGACGATTAAGCTGTAGCTAACAGTATAGACAGGACGAGTAAGCTCTAGCTAACAGTATAGACAGGACGATTAAGCTTTAGCTAACAGTATAGACTGGACGATTAAGCTGTAGCTAACAGTATAGACAGGACGATTAAGCTCTAGCTAACAGTATAGACTGGACGATTAGACTCTAGTTAACAGTATAGACAGGACGATTAGACTCTAGTTAACAGTATATACAGGACGATTAGACTCTAGTTAACAGTATATACAGGACGATTAGACTCTAGTTAACAGTATAGACTGGACGATTATACTCTAGTTAACAGTATAGACTGGACGATTAGACTCTAGTTAACAGTATATACAGGACGATTAGACTCTAGTTAACAGTATAGACAGGACGATTAGACTCTAGTTAACAGTATATACAGGACGATTAGACTCTAGTTAACAGTATATACAGGACGATTAGACTCTAGTTAACAGTATAGACTGGACGATTAGACTCTAGTTAACAGTATAGACAGGACGATTAGACTCTAGTTAACAGTATATACAGGACGATTATACTCTAGTTAACAGTATATACAGGACGATTAGACTCTAGTTAACAGTATATACAGGACGATAAGACTCTAGTTAACAGTATAGACAGGACGATTATACTCTAGTTAACAGTATAGACTGGACGATTAAGCTGTAACTAACGGTATAGACTGGACGATTAAGCTCTAGCTAACACTATAGACTGGACGAATATTAAGCTCAAGCTAACAGTAAAGACAGGACGATTAGACTCTAGTTAATAGTATAGACTGGACGACTAGACTCTAGTTAACAGTATAGACTGGACGAATATTAAGCTCAAGCTAACAGTATACACTTGACGATTAAGCTCTAGATAATAGTATAGATTGGACGATTAAGCTCTAGCTAACAGTATAGACTGGACGAATATTAAGCTCAAGCTAACAATAAAGACAGGACGATTAGACTCTAGTTAATAGTATAGACTGGACGACTAGACTATAGTTAACAGTATAGACTGGACGAATATTAAGCTCAAGCTAACAGTATAAACTTGACGATGAAGCTCTAGATAATAGTATAGATTGGACGATTAAGCTCTAGCTAACAGTATAGATTGGACGATTAAGCTCTAGTTAAAAATACAGACAAGAAATTGCGGGACGAATCTTAATCACTAGCGAGTAATACAGACAGAGATTAGATAGAACGAATAGTAAACTCTACCGAACGATATAGGCGAATATTAGACAGCACAAATATTAATATTTAGGAACTATATATATGGTAGATTTTCCTGGACGAATTTTAATATTTAGGAACTATATATTGTAGATGTGTAACTCATTAGAGGTATACACGTGATATATTAGATCAATTGATGGTATGACTATATACGGGATATCACATGTATAAGGCGCCAGCCCTGTAGTATAACATGTATGTGTTTGAGGAAGCGGGGAGATTCATGCAGAAATAGAGAGAGAGAGAGAGAGGGAGAGATTGACGGGAGAGGCATGGAGTCTGGAGAGAGTCGGGGGATTCTCTCTAGGGTTAACCTTCGAATTATATCTTCACAATAAAACTTACGAAAAGTACCACTATATGATTTCATTTATTTACATGTGTTTTCATCGTTGACAATTTGATGTATCTGGCCAGAGAGCTACATGATTTCAATATTTAGAAAACTATATATATTATATTTTCCTGGACGAATATTAATATTTAGGAACTATATATGGTAGATTTTCCTGGACGAAAATTAATATTTAGAAAATTATATATATATAAGATTTTTCTGAACAAATATTAAACTCTCTCGAATAATATCAACACAGATTAGACAGTAAGAATATTAAAATCTCTCGAATAATATTGACACATATTAGACAGTAAGAATATTAAAATCTCTCGAATAATATTGACACAGATTAGACAGTAAGAATATTAAACTATCTCGAATAATAATGACACAGATTAGACAGTAAGAATATTAAAATCTCCCGAATAATATTGACACAGATTAGACAGTAAGAATATTAAACTCTATCGAATAATATTGACACAGATAAAACAGTAAGAATATTAAACTCTATTGAATAATATTGACACAGATTAGACAGTACGAATATTAAATCTATCGAATGATATCGACACAGATCAGACAGTACGAATATTAAAAACTCTCGAATAATATTGACACAGATTAGACAGTAAGAATATTAAACTCTATCGAATAATATTGACACAGATTAATTAGACAGTACGAATATTAAAATCTCCCGAAAAATATTGACACAGATTAGACAGTAAGAATATTAAACTCTATCGAATAATAATGACACAGATTAGACAGTAAGAATATTAAAATCTCCCGAATAATATTGACACAGATTAGACAGTAAGAATATTAAACTACCTCGAATAATATTGACACAGATTAGGCAGTAAGAATATTAAAATCTCCCAAATAATATTGACACAGATTAGACAGTAAGAATATTAAACTCTATCGAATAATATTGACACAGATAAGACAGTAAGAATATTAAACTCTATTGAATAATATTGACACAGATTAGACAGTAAGAATATTAAACTCTATCGAATAATATTGACACAGATTAGACAGTACGAATATTAAAATCTCCCGAATAATATTTACTCAGATTAGACAGTACGAATATTAAAATCTCTCGAATAATATTGACACAGATTAGACAGTACGAATATTAAAATCTCCAGAATAATATTGAAACAGATTAGACAGTAATAATATTAAACTCTCTCGATAATATTGACACAGATAAGACAGTACGAATATTTAACTCTCTGGAATAAAATTGACACAGATTAGACAGTTCGAATATTAAACTCTCTCGAATAATATTGACACAGATTAGACAGTACGAATATTAAAATCTCTCGAATAATATTGACACAGATTAGACAGTACGAATATTAAACTCTCTCGAATAATATTGACACAGATTAGACAGTACGAATATTAAACGCTCTCGAATAATATTGACACAGATTAGACAGTACGAATATTTAACTCTCTGGAATAATATTGACACATATTAGACAGTACGAATATTAAACTCTCTCGAATAATATTGACACAGATTAGATAGTACGAATATTAAACTCTCTGGAATAATATAGAAACAGATTAGACAGTACGAATATTTAACTCTCTGGAATAATATTGACACAGATTAGACAGTACGAATATTAAACTCTCTAGAATAATATTGACACAGATTAGATAGTACGAATATTAAACTCTCTGGAATAATATAGAAACAGATTTCACAGTACGAATATCAGTCTCTAGCAAACAATAATGATCAAGATTAGATCGGGCGAATATTAATGTATATAGTGATAAATAAAGACAAATGTTACACTGCACGAATGTTGACCTCAATCGAAACAATAAGGACACCGATTAATATTAATCTCTAATTAACATTATAAGCTAAATATTAACTGGACGAATATGAAACTCTAGCGAATGTTTTAGACGAAAATCAGATTGCACATTTTCTCTTTAGCGAACAAAAAGGACCAAGATTAAACTTCACATGTTACTCTAGCGAACAATAAAGACCAAAATTAGACTGAACATTTTTCTTTATGGAACAATAAAGACCAAAATTAGACTGAACATTTTTCTTTATCGAGCAATAAAGACCAAAATTAGACTGAACATTTTTCTTTATGGAGCAATAAAGACCAAAATTAGACTGAACATTTTTCTTAATCGAGCAATAAAGACAAACATTAGATTGAACATTTTTCTTTATCGAACAATAAAAACCAAAATTAGACTGAACATTTTTCTTCATCGAGCAATAAAGACTAAAATTAGACTGAACATTTTTCTTTATCGAACAATAAATACCAAAATTAAACTGCACATTTTATTCTAGCGAACAATGAAGACCAACATTTGACTGAACATTGTATTCTAGCGAACAATAAAGATCAACATTAGACTGCACATTTTATTCTAGCGAACAATAAATACCAAAATTAAACTGCACATTTTATTCTAGCGAACAATAAAGACCAACATCAGACTGCACATTTTCTCTATCCAACAATAAAAACCAACATTAAATAGACTGCACGAACATTTCCATTGCGAACAAATTAGGTTAAGATTAGATTGTATAAGGTCGAAAAGTATATCTCCTTTCCTACATACGTTTAAACTGCAGCAGACGACTTTGAAAACAGCTGGGCAAAACTATGGAAATTCTCTATGTATGAAGGTATAATGTTTGCAAATGATGTCTGTTACAGCGGCTCCGGTAAACGTCGGAATATGGGTATGGGTTTAGCTAAAGTTAGTATGCATGCTTATTAATCGTTAGATCTGTTTTCAAGATTGTTTGCAAAAGTAGTTTGGAAATATATCATTGAATATATATAACATAGTGATCGATATATACAATATCAGACGGAAACACTATTAATCTCTACAATATAACAATATAGGCCAAAGAAGATTGCACGAGTGCTACTTTCTAGCGAACAATATAAGACCAGAATAAACAGCATGACTGTCAATTTACTGAGAATATTTTCTACAATGTTCAGTTATATCACGGTGTTTCCTGGTTAAGTTACCAGTACTAATTGTTAATTTATCCTGACAACAGGCGGTCTGTCATAATGCTAACCCCGCGTGTTGTACTAATCTTAGACTGCAATGATATGTATCTCTAACGAACATATATATATATATATTACACAGCGCTTATATAAATGTAAATGGAACAAAATAAACCAAGTTTTCCTTCGGTTACTCGCAAAATCATTGAACGAATAGTCAATATTCTGTCCTCTTTTCTTATAAATATATCGGTGCAGGAATTTAATAATATATACATTGTACAAACATTAGACTGCATTGATATTAATTTATGAGCCTGCGCTATATAGCAGGTTTAGTCATAACGCATATGCATTTATAAGGAACAAAATAAACAAGTTTGCATTGGTTACTCGCAAAAGTTTACGTCATTAAACGAATAACAAATGTCCTATTTTCTGATAAATCTATCGGTGCGAGAATAGCAGACATTGTTTAAAGTCAATTAAAAATACAAGAATACTGGTTAAAAGCTAGCCTACTAAATATATCTCAGAGAGCATAGAGTACACAAAGTGACGTTATTTCACAGGAGGAAAAGCGTTTTTACGAGCGAACAAGCTAACAATAATTATTACTTTCGTTTC
>JASEVX010000002.1:7154252-7252622 GCA_031761405.1 Serripes groenlandicus | reverse complement strand
CGTGGTGGTTAGCTGTGATAGAGAAGCTGTAGCTGCTGCTTAATCGGCTTATTAGTAGCTGGCTGCTTAAGTTGTGTAATAGTGCTGCTTTAGGTAGTAAGCGGCTGGCTTAATAGTAGCTGGCTGCTTAATTAGTAGCCTGGCTGCTTAATAGTAGCTGGCTGCTTAGTAGTAGCCGGCTGGTTAATTAGTAGCTGGCTGCTTAATAGTAGCTGGCTGCTTAATAGTAGCTGGCTGATTAATAGTAGCTGGCTGCTTAATAGTAGCTGGCTGCTTAATAGTAGCTGGCTGCTTAATAGTAGCTGGCTGCTTAATAGTTGGTGGCTGCTTAATAGTAGCCGGCTGCTTGATAGTAGCCGGCTGCTTAATAGTAGCTGGCTGCTTAATAGTAGCTGGCTGCTTAATAGTAGCTGGCTGCTTATAGTAGCTGGCTGCTTAATAGTAGCTGGCTGCTTAATAGTATACGGCGGCTTAATAGTAGCTGGCTGCTTAATAGTAGCTGGCTGCTTAGTAGTAGCTGGCTGCTTAATAGTAGCTGGCTGCTTAATAGTAGCTGGCTGCTTAGTAGTAGCCGGCTGCTTAATAGTAGCTGGCTGCTTAATAGTAGCCGGCTGCTTAATAGTAGCTGGCTGCTTAATAGTAGCTGGCTGCTTAGTAGTAGCTGGCTGCTTAATAGTAGCTGGCTGCTCAAAAGAGGTAACCGCTGACACAAGTTTGACTGTATACATGTGACACACAAGTGGCTAACAGTGTGTTTAGGATTTAGGCTGTGTTCAATAGTGTTCCAGTTATAATTACCTTATCTGTTCTCCCTAATGGTAAAGCCAGTACTACATGTAAATACAAAATTGTGAATGTGCCCACTGCAACTATTGCGGATCGAAGCTATATACTGTTTGTTTGTAAAAGGCGACGCTTATTGAATTTCTTTATATTCACTCTAATATCCAAAAACATGTATTTTTTTTTATATTTCAGCGGCGTACGAGAAATTATTCAATCGAATACCTAACCACGTGATCACCATGAGACATAAGCGTAAGATCCAAGGACTCCGCGTGGAGGAATGTGCCAGACGCTGTATCCTCGAATTAACGTTTCGTTGTGCTGGTTTTGACTACGGAAAGCCCACGAGGGTCTGCTTTCTGACAGAGAAAGTCCCAGCAGATGTCGGAGGTCTTAAGAGGCGAGCTAATACCGATTATTACGAGCGGAAAACAAGTAGGTCGATCGTCTTTAACCTTTTCACTGGTACAGACCACGTTTTATGTCTGATTCAGCAGACGAATTTTTGTAAACATTGGGGTGCAATGAGAAATTGCGCTAAACGTGCACTTTTTTCCTTTTTGTTTAATTGTTTATATTACTTTATCAACATTATGCTTTTGTTGTTTATGTGTTTATTGTGTGACATATCCAAGGCTGTCGACTCTTAGACATATATGCATGCTGGCTGATTTGGACGCATCTGCAGCAGACACTCTTTTCAAAAATATTGTGACAAAATAATAATTTCTTCTTTTTGGCATACATTCTATGGCAAATGCAAAAATTAAACTTACTTTTAATATGCCGCGGGTCGAACTTATACACAATTGGAGAGAGTGCGTGTAAGCGGCCCCGGTTAGCTCAGGCGGTAGAGTACTTGCCCTGAAAGCGAGAGGTCCCGTGTTCGAGCTCAGGACTGGCTGCACGTTGTTCTCTCCTTGTGACATTGGCGCCCAAACATGGATCGTGACAGCACTGCTTGGTCAGCCTTATGGCGCCTGCAGTGTATAATATGAAACCCTTGCCACTGGTGATTCGAAATTCAAGAACGTTAAAGAGGGATGTATGTCGCGCGTCGAATTTATTCACAATTGGAGAGATTGCATGTTAGCTCAGTCAATGGAGTACTTGCCCTAAAATGGAGAGGTGCTGGGTTCGAGCCCCGGACTGACTGCATGTGTATCTCTCCGTGTGACATATAAACAGTTAAAACTGTTGTAGGGAAAAAGAGAACTACTCGCAAATAGTAATTTCTCCCTTTTCCACAACGTCTTTATAGTCGTTTGTTTCGTTAGAGGCAAATCTCGTTTATTTCTAGGATTATTTTAAAGATGCATGTCTAATTTCACTTTCAGATGGACCTTTAAGCCGATTTATAAACTACGGTTATGGATCTTTACAAACGCTAGAGGGCGTTCAGACGCATACCAAAATAGTACTCGGTGTCAACCTCGACGCATGCGCACAGTTGTGTTTAGCGGAAACAGCGTTCATTTGTGCGAGCTTCGATTACGTCTTTGGGGAACAGTCATGTCAGTTGAGTAAATACATAGCGGCACATGTGCATGGGATGAGGACCGAATTTGCTAAACGATATCACGTGATGCATTTTGAACTGATAGGTAAGTAGTAATCAGGGATGCATTCAATACTTTGAGATAAATCTGTTGCTATTTAGTTGTATTAGTGGTCCGCTTCCATTTAGGAATATTTCGTGAAAAGGGACATCGTAAACAAAAAAAACATGAATGTATTTTTTGTTATCATAGGTGACACAAAGGAGAACAAAATAAATATCCTATGAAACTTTCTGAAATAGTGCCATACTGGAATATGAAAGAGCGGTCATGCAATAAATAAGGATTGAAAATTATAAAAATCGAAAATTTAAAAAAAAAAAGTATATTTATTTGCATTTTCCGTATTTCATAATAGCCGACAACAATTACGATCCAAAAGTTCATGGGAGAAACATATATAGAAGTCATGCAAACACACGAATTGAAGAATATCACTGTCTTGCCAATCATTTTAAAATCGAAAGTTATCTTCTTAGTATGCTGTAGTATTTTTTTATCAAATGATTTATTCGTAAATAAGTAGCAAATCCGTCGTTTTTGGAATAGTTTTACAAAATAGTAACGTTGAAACCTGCATGGACTTTGACCTTTCACTGCCTCGCATAAGGACACTCACAGTCGGACTTTATACTTCAATGATGCGTTATCTTAATAAGTGGTGTAATGTTCATTGTTTGACAGTATTTAACTAAACCCAATCCTGCTCAGCTTTAGTTAAAGCTGAGTTTAACTCGAATACATTGATTGGCCTACATAACTGTGCAGTCAGCTCTGTCGGTCTTCACACATTGTTATCATTGCTTGTAATTCATAGATCCGACATGCAATTTAAATGCATTATTTAAGCAAATAAAATAAATAAATCGATATGTTCTGTCCGTTACGCTCTAATGCCGGACGCGGTTTCTGTATCACAAACAAGCCAATCGGGTAGTTTTTAACAAGATTCAAGATTCAATACTTTATTGACTGTTTTTCGGCAAAGCATTTTGCCATTGGCCATTTACAAATCATATAAATATGGCAAACATATATACATATAAAAACACATAACATTCATACATATAACATATAACATATATACATTTAACAAACAAAATAGGTTTTTTAACAAAAATAACATATGTATAGAACAAACAAATACCTACATTCAAACATATTTTATATATCATGTACATTAGTTTTGCATAACAGATCATTCTTCATTTCTTAGGATCATTGCGTTCTTTAAGTATTTCATTAAATTAATTAGTTTCCCTTTATTCTTTGTTTTCTAATCTGGGTCATTAACGATTAATTGTTTGTGATGCATAACGATGGGCGTGGCTCTATCTATAAATTACTTCTCTTGTCGGCCATATTGATAAGCAAATATGATAACAATTAACAGGATATGTATACAAACAAGTTAAAATTGCGAAGAATGTTGTGTGGAATACAAATGCGAAACACCGGGAAATAATCGCCTGGATTGATAGCCCTCGGCTAACGGCTGATCTAATACGGCTCGACATAACAAAGTAGACCAATAGATGTTACATCTGGAAAATGTTAAATATGATTTTGATATTATACGAGGATATTGATTTTTTCGAATTCCAAAACGAGGTCAGTTTACATACATTGATTGATTGATAGGCGATTGACACCGTTATCAACGATAATTAAGTTATATTCCGGCGGCCAGTTAACCTTTTCTCGTAGAAAATATTACGGAAAAGAATCTCTAAAACTTAATCTTTAATCTGATAAAAAGTACAAAATAATAAAGCATATTGAGAAATTTCCCGTCTTGAATAATGTTTCCTTTACCAATAACATATTTTCAAACTTATTCTTATGTAGATGGCTTCCGGAATCGTCTGTTTCATAACATTGGTAAATAAACAGGTCCTGAAAATAAATCAAATTCTTTGAGTATTTTCATCACTTTGATTTGCTAATACACTTTCTGATTCATTATTCAAAGAGATGCCAAGCTGTCGATGGCTGCAAATGACGGTCTGACAGTTTTCTGTTTACTTCTCACAATGGGACCTTTATATCAAATACATCAAAATTCGCGGCTAAATACCGTCGCGTTGGTGATTTATTCAAAATTGCCTTCATTTCGGGGTCCACGACAGCATTTTCTCATATCTAGATTAGATTTTAGCAACGCCACGCAAAAACATGTCCTCGATAGATTTTTGAATGTATGAATATGAAATCAGGCTGCCGGGCTCTACTACATTGTACTAGTATCTTTACCAATGCATTCTTATTTTCAGGGAGATTACGTTAGCTTTACCCATTCCCTCATACAGACGTTTTTTGACGCATCTGCAGCATAAGACTTCTGAAAACATTGCAGCAAAATGATAAATTGCCAGCCTCAAATAACTCGTTAAGTTCGACCTTTTCAACGCCGTGACACATTTTCTGTTATCCGAAATATTTAATTATCGAGAGCAATTTGACACTCAGATGATTAATTTACAGACCACTGTTGGTTTTGATTGCAATATTTATCTAGTGTTTATTAATTTGACTTATTGGAGATTTTTTTCTGCGATTTGTGTGTTCCTGATGTGTCTTACGCCGCATTCAACATTCTTTAAAGTAGTATCGTGAGTGTTAAATAGGGACAGCAATTGTAATAATTTAATATAACCCGGTAGCTCAGTCGGTAGCGACGCGGGCTGTCATTCCAGGGGTTGTGAGTTCGAATCCTAGATTCTTTCCGACGTTTGACAAAGGTCACTATAACCTGCGTCATCAGTCTTTCACCAATGGGCTGTTTAACAGTCTATGTGGTAAAGAAGCCAGTTGCTTGGAAAGTGTGTTGTGTGGTGTGTGGGAAAACCAGGAAACGCATGAGTAGGTGAACTGGTCGCCGTGATATAACTGAACAATTGTTGTAAACGGCGTTAAACCCCAATCAATCAATCAACGACTTGGGGTGAAAACCGCATACGAGGCGGTTGCTCTTCCGTAACATCAGAGAGGCGTTTAATCCACGGTTGGCACCTAATTGGTCAATCAATAATCGACAGGTTCTCAGCGAAAACCAACAAAAGAGCGTTTGCGACCTGTAAACATCCAGGTTATACCTGCACTTCCGCTTTGAATTGTTATATAATTGGTCACAGAAGGTTTCAAGACATGTCTGAGAAAGTTGTCTTGAAATAGTATAATCACAATTCTGGGATAAATTAAGAGTAAAACTTTCCTTTTGCAGTACAAAACACATCTAAATAATGATCGTGTATTCTTCATTTTTACTGGGTAGACATACCCAGTAAGCCGAATATTGGACATTTTCATGACTTTTAATCGACTGTTTTTCAACATTCACTGCCAAAATAGTTTAAATAACTATTTATAACTTACTTTATTGCCACTATAAGCAATTTCAAAATGTTGATGTCCATCTGGTGTTCGTCATCTTTAAGATTGTCTTTTTGGAGAACCGCTCAGTTATAACGAAAGAGTTTTGTATCATATTATTCCAAATTTACAATCCAAAGTATTTTTCATTCGATTTACAACATCGTGTAATTGATAAAAAAAAATGTTGCATTACTTTGTTTCCCAACAATGTTTCGACAAATCATAAGGAATATAATTATACCCGTGGAAAAAAATGTCCTTAGAGATTAACTCTACTGCCATTAGAAGTCTTTGACAACGCGTCGCAGAACGATCCTATAATGAGGTTATTTTACACGTATTGGAGCGGTTATAATTTCTTCACCGGACCTATAGTCTCAACGTCGTACGAATATCTTCCTGCGTGACTTGGTACCAGCGAAGATCCGAATCACTGTGCGCCGTGTTACAGTCTAATTAGGATCTACCAAGCTTACTATATAGTCGAAAAAGAATTGTGGGACCTCTTGGGAAGTATTATTACAAGACAATACTTTTATACGTGTAATTGGCTTAATAAAACTAGAAGGTTTCGTTTTGCATATGAAGTATATGATATTGCCATGTCTTTCCCACATATAGATACTGTCTGACGCATCTACCGCATACGTCTTTTGAAAAGTTTATGACGAAAGGAGGAATTCTCATAATGAGCAATTTCTCCTTTTGCCACAATGTTTTCTACTCCATTTAATAATATTACGTTTTCTTATGGAGATATATCTTGTCTTTGCTAATATAAGTCGTCTGCTGTAGAGTTGTTGTATATTTGAAAGAGTTAATACAATTAACAATATTAAACATTCTCTTCTTTCACTTTCAAACAATATCAATATACTAAAATTGATGAAATCAATCATTTCCAGTGCATCCTACACACATTTACAATGGATTTTTAGTTTGTTATCCAATGTTATATATCCAGTGCATTCTGGCGAAGGTATACATTAATTTCTACTTAAATTATTTTTTACGGAGTATTTTGGACAAATGGAACGTAGATACGCATGGCCGCGGATGCATTATGTAACTTGACCTACGAAGAAACTACTTTGCATCCCCTTATGGAACTACATAAAATTTGAACTAGGTTTAACATGTTTATACGTAATACCCACGATTTAAAATGATTTTTGTCCATTCAAATTAGACTTTATTACTTACAGGATAAGTGATATTGTATCAACGGTAAATTCAACTCTTAACACGCATCGTACAACATTTGCTTGCCTCTTTGTTTCGTTTAGATACAAGTTTTGCACCACCGGATACAACATGTTCTAAAACATCCGAAAATGGCAACTAATGTATCGAGACAAACATTAAATTAAAATAATTAAGGTGATTTTTTGTACATGTCAAAGCCACTCCTGAAACAATCAAAACTGATTTTCACTCGATGATATTTATTAGATAATTCGCCAAATTATACAAAATATCCATTCATGTTTCTTCGAATCTCTTACAGACGAATACCTGAACTATTTTTACCCGACACCATACTCATCTATCATAGGGCGAAATGAGAAAACGTTCCGGAAGGTGACCCCAGATACATGCGCGAGACGTTGTTTGGAGGAACGAGACTTTGTCTGCCGGTCCTTCGATTATCAGGTAGGGCATTTCTTCCTTTTTTTTCTAAATATATCTCTGATTCATTTATTTATGCATTTCCTTTAGCCACACATTTTCATTTCATTATACTTAATCTTTCATCGCTCCCTGCTTTTTGTTAAATTTGGCACTTCGTTCGTTTTATCCTATCTTCATTCATCATTTCTTCCATGATGTGTATACTATATATATATTACCTTCTTTAAGTTAGTATACGTTATATTACAATAATATATCTAGAAGTATTATTATATTTTACGGTAAATTAAAATTAGTCAGATTATCAAACTTTAAATTAGTAAAGTTTACGTTAACTCTTTCAGCGCCAAAGGCATTATTGAGCTTTTTGCAAACAATACTGATTCAGGTGAGTCAGCTCGTAACGAGCTGTCTCACCTGAAATCAGCATTGATCGCCTTGTGGTTATCCAAATATTCCAAAACTATTAAAGCATATACAATAGAGTCGCCCGACTTTGAACATGGAAGAGTCTAATGTAAACAATTCGGCACGGAAAGAGTAAATTAAAGTATTATTATATTTACTTTAAATTAGTAAAGTTCACGTTAAAGTATTAAACCTTATGTTATAATATACGATACGTTAAATCATTAATTATTTAGCTCATATGTACGCTTTCAGACGCCTCTGCAACAGACGGACCTCGATAACATTGTGACAACAATTAGAAATTGCTCATAATTAGCCACAATGTTTTCATCTATAGGTTAACTATTCTTCCATACTATTGCAAAGATGTTGTCAGAGACGTCTGCTGTATATTTGTTGCATGTGGGAAAGGATTAACCACTTGACAATACATCGCATATATCATACTAAAATTAGTTAAAACGCATCACCAAGTACATGTACTTCAATGATATTGGTCTTGTACAGGAATTCAGGAGGATATGTGTTAAACTCTGTCAAATACAAAGGAGCAAAACTGTGTGTCCTATACAACATGAAAGGTTACGTGATAATACATTGAATCTACGTCAGGACCTCTTTTTAAAATACCGTGTCCCAAATAAATCAGGCGAGAGAGGAAATCTTCTCGTCAGAGATCGTGAAAAGAAAGGTCGTAGATCAAGCTTCGTTTTGTCATTCAAACTCTGTAGAAATGTACGGTGTATAAAACCCGCCATTAAACAGTTTTCTATTTATACGTTATCATGGTTTTAACTTATTCGAACAAACCACGTAGAATACTTTGATAGGAAACAATTATGTCATTTAAATATTTTGAACATTCAAGCATTAACATAATTATACAATCTTCAAAAGTATATACATCTATTTGTACCTGAAAATGATGTAAGTATTCGAATTATCAACACATAGATTATTTGTCTCAAAGTTTTGTTCGCTATTTTTCCTTCAGATCTTTCTATATACAAAGTACCTGAATCCGGATACAGTTTATGATAACCATAAACGTGTATTCATTTACAAACTTTATTATCTTTTGTTTAAACGAAAAAGGAACAAAGATTATATTAATCACGCTTGATGTCTGCCTCTTGGAAAAATGCTTCGTTTGTGTCGAAAAAATCCAAAGGCATAACCTGCTCTTCACGGGTTTCGAACCGGGGGACATTTGGTACAAGAGAGCGACGCTCCACTGCACTGTACCACTGTTTTTAAACTAAATTAAACTGTATGTGTACTTTATATCAATGGGCAAAGTATATGACCTTGACAAATCGTCATTGAGTTGTCCTTAGGCCACCGGCTCATAATACATTACATTACAGGAATGAGTTTATAATGAATTGTATTACATTTAAAGCATTTTTATTCTAAAATGCCCAATTTCAACTTCAAACACATATTCTGTTTTTCTCATTTCCCATACTAATCCGGTTACCGGCCCCTGTCAGAAGATATTGAAATGTATAAGGTGAATAAATGGTATATGTTCACCATATTGATAGTGCCGTTGTTTACTATAATAAACAAACGTTTGACGTTGTGATGTCATAACTGACGTCATTTACAGGTTCTTAATTCGTAAAAGGCTGTCTCAATGCATAAGGTAGTTCAGTTTGAATTCTGTTCGCAGACTGCAACAATGATAGCAATTCAAAACTGCTAATCCTTTGATACCCAACATATTCAAAACATGTCAACTGGCTATTGCAGGCTCTATAACGTCGATACATAAACTTAAACGGAAAAAGCGCCCACGCAATGGAGCAAGAGAATAGGTTCGATCTCCGGTCGAGTCATACCAAAGACTTAAACATTGAAAGTAACGGCTTCCCTCCTTGGCGCTTTGCGAGGATAACCTAACGACTTCTATATCGTTGTCAGACAAACACAATTAAATAATTATAAATACCCCTTTTACAGTCACCGAGCTTGCCGAGAGGCTCTACTGCAACATGTTACAGTATTCAAACCCAGAACATGCATACGCCTCGGGTAATGTAGTGGTACAGCGTTTATCTGGTGCGGGAGGTCGTGAGGTCGATCGCCGACCGGGTCATACCAAGTACTCTAAAAATTGTAGTCATGGTTGCCCTTTCTTGGCGCTCCGGGTTGCGAGGTTAGAATTATAACTGACTGACTGATGACAGGATGAATTAACCAGAAATACTGGTTACTTACCCAGGAAATGCCATGATATAACTAAACAAGTGTTGAAAGCAGTATTAACCACCAAACAATCAACTAATATATTTGTTGAAAAGACGACAAATGAAATACAGTATGGCTGACATTGATCACCATACAATCGATGAAGTCTTGTAGAATATCTCGAATAGCGAGACCACCGTAGATCAGATTGTCTCGTGTCATTTGGACTCTTTAGATACAAATCGACGCCCCGCCATTTCCTTGGCGTAAATTGGCATTAGTCGCTATGTTATATAGTCTGGTTAATATTATTTACCGATCGTTCGACGAGATTCCCGCGAGACTCTCGAGGGAATGTCTCGAGAAATCACACCTTAGACATTTATATCGGTGATTTCTATTACAACTGACTTTCTTTCTTTATTTAGTCTGTTTTGAACAACATTGCAATATTTTAACACAATCAATGACAAGATTGCAGTGAATCGAAATATAAACAACAACTTTGCATGCGATTATGAGCAGTGATACGACGAAAGATAATGTTTAAGTTGTGAATGCACGTAAAAGGTGAAGAGTGACTTTCAAATGCTCATTAGCCTGTCAAATTACAAGAAACGCGAAGGAAATCAAATTTCCTATGAAGAATTTACCCTTTATCGGAGAAATAGATTGTATTGAACCCTAAATAAGCAAAATGGTTTTGCAATTTTAAGTGGAATAAAATGTACACATTAACTAAAAAATAATATCGAATCATTAACAGGATTTGCCAATATGAGACCTATTTTTTATAACGAAAAATTAAACTTCTTTTCATTTTGCGGATGGATTTTTACGCATCTGCAGCCGACGATATTTGCAAACATTAATTAAAAAGGTGAAGTTTCATTAATGGTTTTAACGTTATATGCTGCAGATGTGTTGTATGTAGGAGAGGGTTGAACTTATACAAACTTTGCTGCCTCTCTAACTGTCAACCGCCGAAAATATTGTGAGAAAAAGAAACAAATGACGTGTTCGAGTTATCGCGAGTACATTGTATGTTATGTGGTTGGTTCAATTTAATTGAACTTACTAGTAAAATGGATATTGACCCTTATCGTGCTAAAGTCGACTCAAAACAAGAGTTACGTATCAAGCTATTTACAATCATTGATTGACATGGGTTAAAGACCATTTTCAAAGATTATACAGTCATATCACGGCTGTCAGTTTACCCTACCATGTGTTTTCTGACTTTCTCAGACCAGTATTCCACAAAGCATTCTTTCAAAGCCACTGACTACATTTCACATACACCATTAGCTCATTGGTGGAAGACTTATTACCTTTTACGCATTAACCTTGGCAAACGTCGGAGAGAATGTTGGCCCATCTTGAGTTCGAACTCTCATCACCTGGATTGACAGCCCGCATCGCTATCAGCAGAGCTTCCGATTCTCAAGCTATACACGCATTTTAAAGTAAAATTGAAAGTTGTTGTTAATTTAGAGTTAGAACATCCTGCGCATTCGTACACTCTCAATAATCAATTAAAGTAATCATAGAGCATTATCATGAACCAGGGTGTAGTGATCAGGAGGTAAGCAATTGAAGCGTGAGACAGTGGTTTGATCCCCATTCGGGTAAGCATTGCCAACTTTGGGGGATATAGAATACTTATTTACAGAATTGCATTATTGCCCCCGCCCAATCCTTTGCACTAATTACGGGGATAGCATTTCGACGGATGAATCGTTGTCAAGATAAGATAAGACCGGTAGTAGAGACATTACTAAAATATTGTTGAAAACGACATAATAATCTTTCAAACAATGCACTCAAGGATTATGATAACAGTATGACTCTCAGATTTTTAATTGTTGTTCTATATTTAGATACAGAAAGGCACATGTCTATTAAGTCACGTGACAGGAAGTGATGCCGGCGGTTTGTATACATTGGAAGGAGTTAACGTGCACCATTTTGAAATGAAGCCGTCATTAGGTGAGATATTTTTATTTTGTTTATTTCTTCCATTGCATTTTAATGTTTTAGTTACATGCTTATGGACGTGTTTATGAGAAATTATAACTGGATAAACCCACACTATTTCAAACTGTGAGTGTTATGAAGACGCAATTATTCTGCGTAGGCTGGAAAAAAAGAATGACAGTTTTCCCTCGTTGAAGCCATGTCAAATAGAGTTAATGAAACTCCAGGAAGAAATAAAACATAGTTAACGTTGGTTATCTAACGTAGTTTTTATTGCCAGTTATATATACTCTTAACCCTTTCCCTCATACGGCATTTCTGCCTCAGACGACTTTGAACGTATTTTGTCAAAACATAGAAAATCTCCATAATTAAATGGATAACCTATGACAAAAAGTGGAAAACATTGTGGCAAAAGGAGAAATTGCACGTTTTGTGCAATTCCTTCTTTTGTCACTATGTTTTCAAAAAGCCATCTGCTGCAGAGGCGTCAGAAAGCGTCTATATGAGGGAAAGGGTTAACACCCTTCCAAGAAGTGGTTTGTTTAAAACACTCGTTGGAGAACTACGCTGCGTGCGTATTATGTAGGCCTACCTTTTCATAGTAGTTATATAGTTCACGATTG
This sequence comes from Serripes groenlandicus, assembly GCA_031761405.1. Taxonomy (NCBI): domain Eukaryota; kingdom Metazoa; phylum Mollusca; class Bivalvia; order Cardiida; family Cardiidae; genus Serripes; species Serripes groenlandicus. Next base: position 7,240,063 of record JASEVX010000002.1, on the reverse strand, counting down.
ATTGAATGATTGATTGGGGTTTAACGCCGTTTTCAACAATTTATCAGTTATATCACGGCGGCCAGTTCACCTACTGATGCATTTCCTGGTTTTCTCACACCAGTAATCCACACAACAATCTTCCCAAGCAACCTGCTGCTTTTCCACATAGACATTAGCCCATTGGTGGAAGACGAATGACGCATGTCTCATTGACTTTTGTCAATCGTCGGAAAGAAAGTTGGCCGAGCCGGGATTCGAACTCACAACCCCTGGATTGACAGCCCGCGTCGCTACCGACTGAGCTACCGGGGCTCGGCCTATATGGTTCACGAGTTGCTTCTCATTAATACAGGAGTCTGTTGCGGATTACACGGAACACAATCCAAGGGAAATTAAAAAAAAAAAAAAAAGAAGAAGGAAAAAATAAACAAAAGTTGTTTAAATTCCGTTGAATTATCAAACTTCAAATCATCCTACGAATATTCAGCAAATATTCAATATGTTATTAAAGAAAATGTAACTGTTTTTATACAGTGAAAGAATAATTAAAATTTACGTTTAGCTTATATGTTTCGGGATACATATTTAATCACTTTCGACACAAAACAATATCTTCTAAACGCCTAAAAAATATTTAGGTATAATAGAGAAACTCTCTGTATGTGAATGTGGTGCTCATGAAGGCTAGAAACTATATATAAGTCGTCATATTGCCGCCGTGATGAAACTGAAATGACGTTGAAAATGGCGAGCCACCCAAAGTAATCAATGCTATGAAGGGATGTAGACCTGCAGGAGGTGGGAAGTGGATATGATTTAACATCAAATGTAGCACGTATGATTCTTTAAAGTGTTGACGGACAGTGAAGGTTCTTGTTAGAAACTGCTTGTGCGCTCATTGCCATAGCCAACTCAAATGATCATGTCATCAATTTAAAACTCAGCATCAGAAGGCTGGCTATAATTGCATATTAGAATTATGCACAGAAGCCACCAAGACAATTGTGACAAAATAGTTAATTTATATCTTGTATCATAGTTATACAGGCTGCATCTAGTCTTGAAATACTATCTCTCAGATTTGCTTTAACGCCGCATCGCTCAAATTATATTTCAGAGGAATATAATTGTTCTTACACTAGGCGTCGCATCTTCCAAGTAATGTTAAGCTGTGTATCAGTTCTTACAGTAAGAATGACAATCGTTTTACCTTATTTGTGTTTCCTGACTTTCTCACACACCAGTCCTCCATTAAACCATCTTCCTAAAGATTAGCCAGTTCATCATCCACGTAACTATATCTTAATCAACACCCTGTCTCAAAGGATTCTTGGAACTGCGATTATATTCATGTTGGTCTGTACTTATTTGGCTCTCAACCGCTCTATGGTTGTTTTCAAAGAACACAGATTATTTAGTAATGAAATATATTATCAGATTGTGGTGGGGTTTATCACAAAGAGAGAGGGACTATTGCCTCGCCGAATTGGCCGAGACATTACAGTCATCATTTGAATTGTACTTGGAGTATACACGTTCCTGAATTTAAGGTAAATCATCCCCTTATATATTTTATCTATTATTATAAGTCATTGTTGCATCGATGTTAAAGCAAGTTAATGCATGCAGCCTATAAGCTGTGCTCCAGGTAAACCAACCTTAACCTAATAAGTTATAAAACACGTGTGATAAAAGACCTGCCATCACTTGTATTCTAATGACTCAAATGGATACTGAATTACAGACGTTTCTTGAATACTTTTATGATCAATTGACCTATAGAGCCGGTCAAAGGCAAGACTTCGCTGATGTGCTGCCTGATCTGGTAATGTTTCTCATCACACTCGACGTCTGTTTCATAAATACGCACTCGCGCCGGGTGTGTGGGAAGTTTGAAAATGTTAACTTTTGTCTAATGGGAGTCGAACCTTGGACATTTGTATCAATAGAAGGACGCTCTATAATTTAGTCACAATCGTCATCTTGTCAAAATAAATATAAAAAGGCATTTAATGACACGATAAATTGATTAATTGGAGTTAAAATCCAATTGTCAATGGCATGACCATTATATTACGATGGCCACTCCAACTAACAATGTGTTGGCCGACTCTCTGGATATCTATAGAATGACATAACTAGTGAGATTTGTTTAATTAAAATATACCTATTGATAGGTCATTGAAGTACTGTTTAAATTGTGCCAAATGTCAATTCCTTGACATGGCTATGTCTGTTTTAATTTGATACAAAGCATTTTTAAACAATAATTATACATATTCGTTCACAAAGTTCAATATCATAGTTAATATTTTCTATATTTTCGTCCACCATTGCTCGATTCCCCGTCGGGTCATTCCCAAGACTTTTAAACAATGGTAGTAATGGATTCTCTCCTTGTCGTTCACGGTTACGGATAAAGCACTATTACTAATGTAAATGTGTATCCGTGTCAAAATGAATAATAATGGTCGTACTGGTAATATTTATATACATATTCTTTCAGCAAAGGTCAGGATAAGGTTAATACTGTCGATTAATAATTACTCATTCAATTAGGCTCCAAAACTATAAAGTGTGCTCCTTGCTCAAATTTCTAGCTCAAGTATCTAGTTGGTCAGAAGCAAATTCGTTCTCAAAATTGCCCAATCAAAGGCATGACGCTCATTTCTGAGCAAAGAGAACGATTTTAGAGTTTTATAAATTCGGTACAAGGTGTCAGTACTTCAAGCGCTTTGATTAATTACTGTTTACCTTAGATTGTCAGAATTGAACTACATCACATCGATCTTGGAGAACAAGTGGGAGATACATGCGGCAATAAAAACGACGTACTGGCGGTGTCCGAACACACGGAAACTGTAACGTCGACCAGGTGTTTACAAAACTATGAGACGGAGATGGCCACGGAAACTAACGATGTAAACGTAACCTTCGTGACCAATGCCGAGAATGACGCACAAGGCTTTCGAATATTTTTCTATGCAGGTACGAAAGTGTATATAAACAGCGCACTATCAGGTCTGATTGGTTGTAAGAGCAATCAGTACAGCTGCTACCCATTTTCTTTTTAAAGAAGATATTGATTACGTGACACACGTAGGACATTGTTCGAGATAAATGAATTCGAATAAACACATGATCAAGCTATTGCGATTCCGGTGTATGGTTTGATCAATAAAACAATTATCCTTATACATTTCGGACATTTTGAAGAACTTACCGTAGTACTACTGATGTTGATCACTGTAGTAAGGTAGACGCAGGCAAGCAAATGCACTAGTCTTCTGCAGGATTAACCAGATTGAATACCTCAAAGGCGCATATTGTCTGGTAGAAGGTTAAAGTAAGAGTTCAAAGCAAATAGAAGAGTCACATGGCCAGGAATTGGGGTTTAACATACGGCTACAAAGCGCCAAGGTTGTCAAAGGTCATTATTCTAAATATACGTACCTTGGCATGTACTACACTCATCCCTTTACTATAAAACAAGGCTTCATTCTAAATGATTGAAACATTGACATTACTGTTATAAAAATATGTTTTAGCAAAATACCACTCGTAGTGTTGTCCGTGGAGCATTCGCCGTATTTTCCTTTCTTGCAGATTGGCCATGCGAGAGCACGCTGACCGACGACAACGGGGAGTTCGCTTCTCCAAGATGGCCCAATACCTACCCCGCGCTTTCAAACTGCCATTGGACGATCAAAGGCCCTGCACATGCGCTGATCGTTCTTAGATTTAATTCCGTTCAGCTGGAAGACCACACAGGTTCGAATTGTAAAACCGCGTATGATAAAATCGAGATATACGATGGCGAATCTGCTTCCAATCGGCATTTAACCACTGTGTGTGGTTTTAAGAATTCATTTACCTTCACCTCTTCAGGGAAAGCTTTATTTGTATCATTCATTTCTGACAACCGTGTACAAGCAAAGGGCTTCCACGTCTCTTATAGATTTGTATTACCATCTACAACTACTTCCACATCTACTTCAACATCATCTACAACTCCGACAACATCCGTATTAAGTCGATCCGTGTCATCGAATAGTGGAATCAATGCGAGCCGTAAATCAATGTCTGTGGATACAATAGGTGCTGAAGTAACTGAAGGACATAATGCAAGCATGGGTAATACGTTAATGGATAGTAATAAAGTGTTTAACAATTCTGTGTCTGTCCATTTGGCAATGACGGGTGATAATGTTAACGGACACGATGTAGACGACGAAGGTAAACTGGATGCCGAGTTTGATGAATCTCGATATGTTGTGTACGGAAAACAGAATATAACTGAAGGAAGAATTACTCATGGAAAGATAAGTAAGGCAGAGTTTTAATCTTCTTATACTATTGATTGGGGTCTTCAACAATTTCTCAGTCATATCAAGGTGGCAACTTCAGCTACCAAAGTGTTTTTTTCGCACCAGTACTCGAAACAACCAACTGGTTACCATTCCATGTAAACTGAAGGCTCATAAGTTGAAGACGAATGACGCTTGTCGCATTGAACATTGTTTGCCATGTAGACTACTGGTGTTATTAACTTAGAAACAAACGGGTAGGTGAACTAGACCCGGTGTTATAACTGAACAATTAACGACAACATTGTGTTGGACCAAAAGCAACCAATACGTAGTTTACGCAAAGTGTTTCCTTTCAAAACACCATTTACTTACATTTTACAATTAGTGTTAATACTTTTAAAATACTTTAAGAGTATTTCATCTTAAGTCCTAAAACTGTGAAACAGTCCATATTTCGTTGGAGATTGTGTTTCACCTGATTATATCTTGATTAAATTATGTTTTAAAGTGTAGTTGCTTAATGGTGATTTATAAGATATTTCTCTTTTCAAAATATGACTAATTTCATAATGGAGTACAGATAAGGAAAACATTGTACATGTAGTTGTGCGAACTCTGGAGAAGTATTTTGTTTTGAAACACTACGTTTTTTTTCTAACGAATATAACCATTGTATATTATGCATGTAAGTCCAACTGTCGCATGATAAATACATAAACTATCAGTTTACATAGTTATCTAACATTATGTAGTCAGCATCCAACATTTGAATTTACATGGATTACTCACGTCACATATAGTCTAAGTACTTTTAGCATATTACATTTTAATAGCCATTGTTCAATCAGTTCTTGGAATAAATGATGAAATAGTTGCATAAACTCATATTTTTATTAAAATTCATCATTTGATTAAACAAAATATATTTGGTTATCCATTTGTACAATACGTTTCCAACCCGTTGTTTACTAGGATGGTTAACTCATGGGAAAAAAAGACATTTTTTGCCAGTTTTAGAATGTCTATTCAAATGTTTGCGTACATGTGATTACAAAATGAATGATGGATTCATGAAAATCAACACATCATCTTACTAAAAATGTAAAAAGCTATATGGAACAGTGCCGCTAAAGTACAAAGTATACAATTTTCAAATTGCCACTCAAAAATAAAAGTTCTTGATTCATGAAACAGTCCCTTTAATTATTTGACTGTTCGAATATATTCTGTGAAGCCCTGTGCCATTAGTATAGAACCAGGCCAGCTAGCTGATCCATGACGGCTGACCAGGCTCTATACTAATGGCTGCCGCACTAAACATAATGATCTTGTAATTCCTGAAATTGGACATGGACTCTTCTAAATTCCAAATTGGACAAGTCAATTTTAAAATTTCAGCCTTGAAAGGATTTTAACTCTTGTTCTCAAGCGTCGTCTCATTAAACCGATAACAATAACGTTCTGTTCCATTCAATCACAGGTGATGATATCGGGATGGGAATACAGCCAGATATCCGTTTGGATATCGTCCAATCCGAGAAGTCGTATACAGCTATCATCTGGGGCGTGGTTCTGTCAATTTGTAGCACGTGCATTGTAATGACGATCGTGATAATGTTCGTCTGTCACTATTACAGGTAAGTGTCATGGTGGGAATGGACTGACCATGGGCAGCTGAATGCATTAGTAGGAAAATATATATGTTTCTATTATTAGTATTGCTTTGTGTTTTACGTCTTTTTAAACAATTGTTTAGTTATATCACAACTTTTTCTGGTTAAATTACCAGTACTTCTGTTTCATTTATCCTAACACCAGTCAGTCAGTCGTAATACTCATACCGCACCACTACCATTTTTAAAGCATTTGGTATGATCCGGCCGGGGATCGAACCCGCGACCTCCAGCACCTGAGGTGGACGCTCTATATATACACAACAGTGGCGCTCGCCTTACTAACACCTATCTTTGTTTCTAGCAATGTGTCCAGGACATTCCTGTTCAAAACGTTCGCCGGCAGTACAAACAGCCGTTCGGCCTAAATGTTACCAAATGTCACAGTTTATGCCAACAAAGTGATATCGCAAGCACCGATAGCTCTTTCTACAAGAATGGGGATCATCAGTCATGGGATAATGGGATCGAATCCCTGCTAAGCCTTTCATTATTTCCAACAATTAACAAAAGGTATACCAAGCATCCTTCTTCTTCAAACAATGGACTGAATAGAGTATGCTGCTGACAGTTGCCTTGAAAGAGCTTTGTGTGGAGTACTGGTACTGTAGTGTCATTAATCACTCACAAGGTGAGCCAGCAGCAGTGATGTAACAGGAATAACGTTGCAAATGAACGATAACTCTTTATTTTAGGCGCCGTCTTCCCAAATTACGACAACGACCCGAAAGACCTGTTGATCCAGACGAAAATATGTCTTTATGTCAAAAAGACAGGTAAGAAACGTTAATCTGTAATATTATTACTAGCGGCATCATTGAAATAATTATAGGAATATATGGAAAATTGGAAGCGAAATTAAAGAAAGCAGAGGATACCAATGAGTGAAAAGTAGACGTTGTTAACCTCGAACATGTTTACTTCTTTTTGACGATGATTACAATATATCGCTTGCTGAAGAGGCGTTTGTTTTAAGGAAATGGTTGATATTGATAACATTTATCCATTTTGTATCTAAATGTTAGCATCGGGCAGAGTTTATGAAGACACATATAGAAATATAATGCAGACGACTTCGAAAACATGTATGCAACATATGGAAAGTCACAAATTAATGAAAATATAATTATTTGAATGAATTGAGAGCGTTGTTGAATATGTAGAAATTGTTAATTGTCAGCGACATCTCCATTAACCGGAAATGTTTGAAACGGTCGATGCGTCAAAATACAAAAAATATATGATATTGACATATTTGCAAACAGATGTACTTGTGAATAGAAAGTTTCCATATGTTTCTGTAGACGTGATGAAATTGCCCGTAGATGATTCATGTGTTAATATGATTAGATAGAGTGGCTCATTATGGGAGAGTTACCTTTTACCGCAATGGTTTGATAGCACTAAATTTCGAATACGTCTCCATGTGGGTAAGAGAAAATATATCATATTATGTGGACGCTTGAATACGCAAACTTTAACTCTTTCAGCGCCGAATTGTTTAAAGTAGACTATTCCATGTTCAAAATCGGGCGTCTCCATTTGTCGTGGAATAAACGTTTGGACTATTTTGATAACTAAAAGGCAAACAATGCTGATTTCAGGTGAGACAGCTCGTTACGAGCTGACTCATCTGAATCAGTTTTGTTTTCAAAAATCTCAATATTGCCTTTGGCGCTGAAAGAGTTAAGAGGTTTTATAATTGTTCTATTTTTTTCATTTTGATGTCCACAATGTTTTAAACGATGTTTTTCTTTGGATTCCCAATATCTTGAACATTTGTCAAATCGGTTGTATCGATTTACTTAAACCATACCTGGAATGAATATGTCTTTTGAAAACAGCGTAGCAGCAATTCTGATAATTGATGCGAGCATCCAGAGCTGCTGCTGTACTTTATTATTTGAGTCTATCACTGACTTGTTATATAATCAAACCTTAAATATATATGAATATCGCAGCTGACACAGCGCTCACTCGAACTGGTCGATAACTCGAAGTTTGTGATGAGTCCCTTTCTAGTTCGAATTTTCTTGAGTCGTCTTTAATTATATATTATCAGCCGTGATCCATCGGTGACTAACCATTGAAGGATTGATTGTTTCTTATTTTACTCCGCTTCAACAAATTTTCTTATCCTGACACAAGGCAGTCAGTCGTAATGCTTACCCCGCAACTCTGCGCGCCATGAAGGGCAACCATTACTACCATTGTTTATGCATTTGGTGTGGCCCGGCCGAGGATCGAAACCGAAAAATTAACACTTTAATATACACCTTGTTCGAACGTAGTCGCAAATGTCTTAAACATAAAGTCATCACTTTATAGTATAGAAATATATATTTGGAATATTTTCAGCGACATAAGCGACGGTCGAGTCGCCCATCAATTTCCAGACGAAACCGACATAGAGGACGCTGCGAGATTTCCGTTACCGAGGTAAAATTCTTTTTTTCAAACTGATTCCAAATTTCAAATCCTTTTATTGATTAATTGATTGATTTAACGCCGTTTCAACATTTATTCAATCATATCAAGGCTGCCAGCTCACCTATAAGTTATCATACCAGTACTTCACAAAGTCGTCTTTTCAACATAGAATTTCAGAATGTTGGTGGAAGATGAAGGAATGAATGTTGTCAGAGCTGATTCTCATATTTAAAAAAAACATGTCCAAACGTGTGAATGGGAAACAGAATCTCAAAAATGCATAGAGTGTTGACCTTATGTTCCTCAAGTCTTGGGTACGATGCTTTTGAGAGAGTGAGAGAGAGAGAAAGAGAGAGAGCTAGAGAGACAAAGAGATCGAGATAGAGAGGGAGATAGAGAGCGAGGGATGTAGAGAGAGAGAGAGAGAGAGAGATAGGAAGAGAGAGAGAGAGAGGAGAGAGAGAGAGATAAAGAGAAAGAGAGAGATAAATAGAGAGAAAGAGAGAGATAAATAGAGAGAGAGAGAGAAGGAGAGAGAGATAGAGAGACAGAGACAGAGACAGAGAGAGACAGAGACAGACAGAGAGAGAGACAGAGAGAGAGACAGAGAGAGAGACAGAGACAGACAGAGAGACAGAGAGAGAGAAAAATATAGGTAAATAATTGGGACCTCCAAACAAATGCGTCGACAGTTCTGGTTGAAAGACTAGGATGTATTGTCAAGTTTATTTGAAACAAACTCAAATATTATGAGTTTCAGTGTGAACAAGTATCAGTTGTGAACATCGTCGAATAAGATCAGCCTGTGCATCGACATGATATGATAGATATATAACGGTTCACGCAATTATCACAAACAGTTATATGAAGTTTCTCTCAAGGTAACAATTAACCTCTATAGAGCGACACCTCTCTTGAACAGTTGTATTTCCCTTCAAGCGCTTGATGTTGCTCTTGAGAGGTTGTAATATACTAATTTTGCAGTGACCATGAAGCACCGATAGACGTTGAATTCCACAATCCTTTATACATGGAAAGTCCGAATCCAGGTGCGAACAGACCGCAAAGCCTCGCTCGAGAACACGTTACCATGACAACCACTGCAGATGGATCTCATGACCATGAACTTTCACCGAACATCACACCGGACTCAAGTTACATTCTTTCACAGCGGTTATGTGTAAATTCTCCCGGATCTGACTTTAGGAATTCGCTCTCGGATATTGAATCGAGTGTTTTCAATGATGACACTACCTCAACAGCGCTTCTGTTAGAAGAAAGATCCAGTGTTCACATTGACTGTTTTACAACTGTTTAAAATATTATTCCGATTTATCATGAATGACTATCTTTCCATTGTATGTGCAAAGTACGATTGGACCTGCGCTACAGGAAAGTCAACCGAATAGCATTTGTGACCAGTGTTGATCCAGACCACCATGCAGCCTCTGCGCAGTCTGATCAAGATCAACACTGTTCACTCAATAGCCGTAAAACACTTAAGACAAATCTGAGAGGCAGTGTACATAGGTAATAATATGATGCAGTAATTGTACGTTGGTTTGTATTGTAGTACGGGTAGCGTGGGAACATTGATATCTCGCGAGACCAAATGTCGAGTGCGATGTCTATTTTTCTACGCCCTGAGTTTTTTGGACATTTATCATATAGCTAGTGTTACTTTGAAAAAAATGTCTTCACATTGACTTCGTAAAGATGATTTTACCGTTGAACCATGATATTCATATCTTCAGTCTGTTCCATCGTATGCAAAATTTAACCATCGCCTTTCTTGAAAAAAGCACCAATATTAACATGGATTCGACAAACTACTTTGGTGCGTAGTATTTATCAACAAGTGCTTCTGTGTGACCCATTTGTTCATGATGTACATGTTTTCATATGGGTTGGAGACACTTTTTGGGTGCTTAGTATTTATCAAGCAACGCTTCTGTTAAATATAGATCAAGTCTTCAGTTTAAACATATTTTAATAGCAAAATGACATGTAATATTTACAAACATACATATGTATACATAGTTTAACAATTATATAAAGGCAAATGGGTCTGGCCACAAGTTCTCTCAACTTAGGAAATGACATTTCCTAAAATTAAATTATACATTTGTAATGTCTTCTTAACTGACACTTATGTTATCATTTACCAATTTCTTTCCATGATGTTCATGTTTTCAAACGCTTCCATTAATATTTGGATATATAGGGCTAGTAGGAAATAATGAAACCATCGCTTTTTTTAAAGAAAATACCAATATGACATGGATTCGAAACTTGTAATGGTATTATGTACTGTACATAATCACTTCAGATGTTAACGAAAGTCGTGTGAGATTTTAATGTATTATAATGTTACGGTAACGTAACAACACTACTCAGTGATAAAATAAACATAATTTACGTGTCGTGGAGTTCCATCAAATTATCATAAATATACTGTTTTTAAATTATATTTAAATTTTGGAATTTTTCAAAGACCTCTTTCTGATTTAAATTTTGAATTATTGTAAGATACTTTTGAAATGAATTCAATATTATAATGTTAATGGTCGATTGGTTAAAAGATCAAAATTTTAAACGTGTATACTGTACATAAAATATAGATAACTATTAGGATAATGCAACATATTATTCATGTATATTTAATACCACGCGATGAGAGACCAGAAAACATCCCAGATATAAGATGTCACGTTAGTTTACGATGTATTGGAGCATGTCATCAGCGGGTTCTACCAACTACTTTAAAAATAGTTGTACTGCCTTCAATCCTTGGCGCTCAGGGTTTCTGGGTCAGTATTACGACTGACTGGCTTATGTCAGTATAAATGGACCAGTAGTACTGGTAACTTACCCAGGAAACGTCATCATCGTAACGTTTTGACGACGTCACCTTTTAGAGTGTATCAAATAAATAGAAAATCAAATCAGTTTCGATGCACTATCGAGATTTATTCTATCCGCTGAAATATCAATCAATTATGTATATATCGCAACCATTGTACATGTATGCAACTGTCGCATTTTGAATGCGTAATAAGAGTAATTATTTTTTGTATAAATTGCCCACTGGCAATCGGGCAGGTAGGTGGTGTCTGTGATTGTCTTATGTTGAATATGATTAACTGAGATGCATGGAATCACCACAAAGAACTGCTGCACCGATACGAAATTGGAAATTATAAGGATTTCTTCATTGTGTATCAATTAATACAAACGTTATAAAGAAAGTCCTATTTCTTTTTGACCAACCTTCATTATGTTGTATGAGCCATAAAAACATTTTCGGCAGTTTTTAAATGAAAAGCCATTACGATGAAATTGTACATTTGTATACTTAGTTTTTGGGTCAAATGCCAAGCACATTGAACTTTGACCGATACTCTTCGCTGTACGTATTTTGGATCTGACGACACCGAATAAAAGGTCGTCTCGAATTGATACAATAAAACACTCTATACATTCGAAATAATCGTTAATCAACGATTCTCTAACTTGTTTATATGTATATGGGTTATCCTTCCTTTAAAAAAAAATGACGATTGCGAAGGTGACAGTTGTTTTGACTAACCTGTTATAGGCAGTCATCAGATGTATACAAGCGATCACAGCAGTAAAGTTTGGGTCTGGTTTGAAAGAAATTGGTCATATTTGTTTTCAAGATATTTCCAGAATGTTAGTATGACAAGGTATTATTATTATAATTATTATTATTTTATTTTTTTTCATTATCATAATAATTATTATTATTATTATTATTATTATTTTTATTATTATTATTATAATTATCATTATTATTACAATTATTATTATTAATTATATTTGTATCAACCCTTTCCTACATGCAGACGCTTTTCGACCCATCTGCAGCACACTTGGTTTGAAAACAATGTGGCAAAAGACGAAATGTTTTCAACTCTTTCCAATACTTATACATTTAATCGTGGTGAGTTTTCATATTTGTTCCAAGATCATATTAAAGTCGTCTGCTACATACGTGTTGTAAGTTGGAAAGGGTTGAATATGTAAATATGTATATACAACCTTTTAAAATACTATATTTTGTTTACAGCTGTATTCCCCACAGTAATACACAGGACACGAGTCGTGCAACGGGATATACCTATAGTTGCGAGCTTGCGAGTAGTAAACATCCGTATAATACCCACTCCCCCTTTTCCGCTGTCGAGCTCTGGTAACTCAGTCGGTAGCGACGCGGGATGTCAATCAATGGGTTTGTTAGTTTAAACCCTAGCTAGGCCAACATTCTTTCCGATGATTTACAAATGTCATTGTGACAATCGTCATTCGTCTTCCACCGATAGGCTAACACACTATTTGGAAAAGCACAGAATTTCTTGGAAAGAGTTTTGTATGGATTTCTGGTATGAGAAAGCAGGAAGCACATGACTTGGTGAACCCTTGTTAACAATGGCATTAATCCCCATTCAATCAAACCCCCGCTCTATGTTTATTAGCCAACCTCCTCATTGCACGCTATTTCGGAATTAGGATAGTTTTCATTTAATTTTGTTATGAAAGGTTTCATCAGTGGCTAAGAACGCTCAATAAGCATTGCAGCCACAGTCTGACCCTTGCTTGAACCGTACATTCCGCTTTAATAGGTCTGAGCGGTTGGAGTTAATGCATTTCTCGAGCTCCAGCAGGTCATGTGTTATTGGATTCATGCCTTGTATGTTATCATCTTAATATCAATATGATGTGTGGGACGAATACCATGTGTCCTGACCGCCGCGATATGACCTTAGATGTTGTTGAAAGTGCTGTACAACCCAAAAAAGAAAGAAATCATCAAGAAAACTTCGTTTTAAAGGTAGATAAACTCTCATTTCTACATAATCAAGAACCAGTTCTCATGTTACTTGCATAATATTAATAATATTAATATAGACCAACCATGTGACGTCAACAATCTGGGCCTTGTTCAGAGGTGGTCTTTATTCGCAGGGTAATTTATGGAGACATATGGGTATTTTGAATCTTAAAAGGTTGGCTTTAGCACAGGCTTGACTCTACATATCTAGACAGCTGTTTAACATTTTTTTATTTGATTTTAAGAGCAATACCTTTTCAATGTTGATTAATTTTAATAGAATGATACCTAACGTCCAACATACATAGATCCGTATCAACCCCAGTCCTGCCATGACGAATAATTTTAATAGAATGATACCTAACGTCCAACATACAGTACAGCTCACGCGGAAAACGCGTTTTCCGCGATCCCACGATGGACAAATATTTTTCATCGCGGATAATCACCGCAATTCAACCTATATGATCACCGCAATACCGCCTACGAGCTAATTATATCACCGCGATTGACATGTCGTCGATTCGAGCTTCTTATCTATTCTTATCTATTTTGAAATCACCGCGATTCCACCGCAATATTTACCTGTAAAAATGTTATTAGTCGCCGGGCAGAAGCCCGCGACTTCTATTTTTAATAGGTTTTCGGAAATCACATGGGAGGAGAAGTTATTATTAGAAAAAACCAAATTTAAATGACTTGAACATATTACAATTGCGTTTGTTTAAAAACACTAAGTTATGACACCTCTAAAATGAAATAAACATTCCGATGTTTTAAGTATTAGTAGTTTCTTTATTTTGACTCGCATCTCTTTTTTTGGGGTTTTATTTACGAAGACAAAACCGTCCCCATGAGACTTGCAGCAAGCAGACTGTTATGTGTCAATATCAATTAAAAATCACGTCGAATTCTCCTTTAAAATAGCAATATTAACTTACTGAATGTTATTTTCATGTTCAAAGAGATGTCTTGATTTGCGAGGAATTCATTTTATAATGTTTATCCATGTATATCTAAAATATGAACTGTTTCTAAGCTTAAACTGTTGATCGCGTGACTCGCGAATACCAACTGCGTAGATCAATATCCTTTGCAGAGAGCCGCTCTTTACACTCACTTACAAATAGTAAATTATAGGTGATTTAAAATGTTTATTTGGTTCGAAACAAATGAAGAAAAGAACAAACCGAGATAAAACTGGTTTTAATAGAAAAATGACTTTGAACGAACACTCTCTGCCTATAAAGAGAGTTTCAAGAACGACACCTCTGCGAAGAAGAATGTAGGTCACGAATCGGGTCTTTCGTACAAAATTATTTCGTCCTTGACAATTTTAAATGTGTCATTAAATTCCCTAAAGGCATATTGCTTCCGATCTGCATATTGTTATGCATCATTGACACAAGGGCGCTCATCATAATATAAGGTTAAAACATGAGTAGTTTGTTATTTTCATTATAAAAAAGGAAGGAAAGAATTACAATAAATTAACATGTTGTAGGGCTCATATACATGTTCGAAATTAAGTTTAAATGATATAACAATTTAATGAGATTTAACTGTTTAGCTGATATTATATTTCAAAGGTGGTCTTATTTGTAAATATTGGATTACATTTCATCATTTGTTAAGGTATGATATAATTAGGATGCCAAGCTAATATCATTTTGAGAAAAAGAGAAAACTCATGTCTTCAGCGATTTAACCCTTATCTCATTGTTTTAAAAGTAAATTGCTGCAAAGGTGTCCAATGTTGACTTTAATAGGGGAAACATAAAATGACGTGCTATTGCATGCAAATCTTAAATTGTCTGTTTTGTGGTTTTATTGATAAATGATAGAATTCAAATATTCTGACAAACATCTTGAAAAGTGTATGTGGAATTCACAAATCTTATAAGTATTCCTTAATGAAAGCACTGTATACATACTAAGACTAATGATTGTCAAGATTACTCATTTCCATTACTGTGTATGATCAACAATAATTTGGCTGTGTGTATGGTCAACCTACTTTGGAATGGAGATTGATCATAAACAATGAAAGGCTTCAATTATCATTCACTTCGTTGACAAAACAATGCAAGTTATGATACATTTTCACTTGACCCCGCCCCTAATGTTCCAATATGCCCCTCAGTTGCTAACTGTTTATTCAACTACTATAATGTTAGTGTTATGCATAACTGCAGTATGCATTTCCGGCGACATTGATGCGTTGCATCAACTTTCTCTTGTACTTTTATTAAAAAGTTTTTTTTTTCCGATTATGTACATGTACACGTTTATTGACGAATTGCGATTATTTTATGACACAACTTGCTAAAATTCATTCCATTTCAGCAAATTATTCGAAAAACAGTGGAAGATTGTGTTTGTTTACGATAAGGTCAAGTTTCGTAATAGAAAATGGCGGACATCGGATATACGTTTATCGTACATATGATTATCTCACATTTTTTAGTAAGAGAGAAATATTGTTAAATTACAATACATGTACATGTACATGTACATTGTATATATATCTTTGAATTTTGTATATACAGTACATGTACTTGAATCTCTTAATAAAGACAGATTGTTGATTTTTGAGCTTTTCTTATCAACTTAATAAATAAATTATCCAATTGTAATATTGTTGAAAATGATAAATTTTCATTTTAACGCAATGTGTTGATACAGAGTAGAAACAGGGTAGAATTTATTTTACATGTAGTTATGTATCGCACTTTATTATGAAGCAACTTGTCGTAAAGCTCAGTAACGTCAATTAGTTTAAATAAATACAGGCTTATATGTAGAAGTGGTTTATCAGCGTGCGTGCTAATCCAAACACATAAACAACAATACGCATGACACGACTTTTCTTGACTAGGGCACAAAATATCCCTTTTAAATGTGAACACTGAATTTCAATTGACATACGCAAGTTGAAGACAAGAGTAAATCGTCATCAAATCAGATTATATAGCGTAATGGATTTAAGTGTCCGCCCCCGAAAATAATTGCTTAATTTGTATGAAAACATGTATAGATGAGAGAAACACATTTTAATTTGTTTGCGTCATCTTAATTTACAAGTATTTTTATGAGTAAAACATGCCAATTAATGAGACTTCTTAATCTCTTTCAATTCAGATAATTAGTTTTTGGTTGATTAATTAAATCCGGGACTAACATGGGCGCTTCACACTTCTTTGTTTGCAAAGTTTGTTTTTGTTATTCAGCCGACTTTGAAACAACTTTTAAAGAAATAATTTATAGGCGATTAAGAATGAACAATGCATTGGTAATTGTGGTGATTGACAATGGAATTACGGCATTTATTAGTGAGATTTAAAGTAAGCTACACATCTTTCAGGCAAAATTAACAGTTTTATTATCACGTAGTTGTATCGTTTACAGAATACATCAAGTTTAGGGGAATTGTATTGACGAATTTTAATGAATTAAGTTGTTACGCATATATGCTGCTTTATAGTTAGTACTGATTTATAATCATTATCCTCTTCAACAACATTAATAAGTACTGTAATGAAATAAAAATTAAAAATTAAAAAAAACCTCCCAGCAAAACGGCGAGAAAAAGCTTATCTATTCAAAAAAATATCACCGCGATTCCGCGATGGTTCCACCGCAACTCCACGATGATCGGTTTTATCAACCCCTTGGGGTTATCTTGTTGCGTCCGCGATGGACATAAAAACAAATCGCGGTGATGGGTGGAATTCCACCCACCTTCGCGGACCAAAATATTTGTCCGCGTTGAGATTTGTCCGCGGTGGCTCGCGGACGATGCGTTTTCCGCGTGAGCTGTACTGTACATAGATCCGTATCAACCCCAGTCCTGCCATGACGAATAATCGGAACAATGTATTATGTGTATAATGAAACCATTATTGTATTTACTACCTCAGTATTAAATATGTTGTAATATAATGAGTTACTTTCCTTAGACATGTGTTTTACTTTGGATGAAGATTGATTGTTATGCCGCTTTAAATACTGTCAGTCATATCCCGGTGTTTTCTTGGTAAGTTAACTGTACTACTGGTTCCTTTAGCCTGACACCAGTCAGTCAGTCGTTATGCTAAACCCGAAACCCAGAGCCCCAATAAGGGCAGCTATTACTACCATTTTGAAAAACCTTGGTATGACCCGACCGGGGACAGAATCCGAGACATCCCGCATCCGAGGTTGTCTCTTTGGTTGAAAACTGATCGGCTACAATACATACATGTAATTGTAACATTTTTAGATCCTTCTTTTTTGTTTTGTTTGTTGCCTGTAATTGGAGGGCATCAACATTGTTTGAATTGTGCATCCCTCAAAACAAATCATATCGCATTCTATAGATTTTCGTCTGATTTCGTTTCCTTTTGATTTGGATAAAGTTCAAAGGAAATGTCTCATAATAACGGGGTCACAATTTTAAATAATCACAAGAGAGTTGATTCATTAACTTGGGTGTAATATCATTATCAACACATGCTCAGTCATATCACGGCGGCCAGATCACATGACTATGTGTTTCATGACTTTCTCACAGAAGTTCTCCACACATCAATCTCTTCAAGCTACTGTCCTCACAGACTGACAGTGTGCCCATTGGTGGATGAAGAACGATGCGTGTCACATCGAATTCTGTATACGATCGTCGAAAAAAGTGTTGGTTAACAGGTGAATTCCTTTGATAACTATGTAGAACGCATCCAACACATTTTTGTTGCAAATGACATACAGGATGAGAAAAGCGTGGCAGTATTCTTATCGGTAATAAAGTTGATGACAGGGTAAACCTCCTTTTTGTAGGATGCAGCTGAGCTATAATGTAATTAGGGCTATTTTAACATGGGATAGGGTACAAGCATGTTCTCATGTCTAGATAAGTATCCTGCATAGAGCATGAAACTCAAACCAGATGGATCACTTGTTTGTTTGTGGAGGTTTTTAACCCTTTCCCTCATATAGATGCTTTCTGACGCATCTGCAGCAGAAGGCTTTTTGAAAACATAGTGACAAAAGAAGAAATTGCACAAAACGCGCAATTTCTTCTTTTGCCACAAAGTTTTCAACTTTTTGTCATAGGTTATCCATTCAATTATGGAGATTTTCTATGTTTTGACAACGTTCAAAGTCGTCTGCTGCAGAATTGTCGTATAAGGGAAAGGGTTAAAGAGGAATTTAATTGACTGAACCCATGATTTTGTTGTAAAATTAGATTTTGATTTGCTTTATACGATTTGGATCTGCTTTCACTCAGACTAATTTTTTTTTTTTTTCTGATCATCAGAATTTAGAGATTAAAATAGGTTTTGTTAAGGGAAATTAAAATAGTTCAAATACCATGAATTGTATACATAAAATATACAGCAGCCGACTTAGAAAACATCTTAGCAAAAACTAAGAATAATCTCTATAAATGAAAGTAAATGTAGAATTATTTTATGATTTAAAAAAATGTTATCGGTAATAGGCTGTTCCGCATACGGAATTCTGAAGAACTTGGCACAGCCTGCCCAACCCAAAGAAAAAACATTTGAACATATTGTTGACATTTTAAAGGGCCACTTTAATCCCAAACCGCTGATTATATCAGAACGTTTCAAATTTCACAAGATAAATCAGAAGGAAGGTGAATCAGTCCAGGATTATGCGGTGGAATGAAAAACGTTGTCTGCTAATTGCGATTTCGGGACTTTTCTTACGGAAGCCTTAAGGCATAGGTTGTTGGCAGAGGTTGATTTGACATTTGAAGGTGCTGTTAGAATTTATGTGATAATGGAGACTGCTGATAAGGACACCTTTGGGTTTGGAAGTAGAGAGCAAACTCAATCTGTTCATGCAAGCATGAAAGATGGAAACATTGATAAATTTCAAAAGCGTAGAATATCAGATAAAAGGGTAAACAAGGGTGTGTGTTTTAGATGTAGTTGAGAATATTATGCAGATAAATGCAAATTTAAAGACAGTAAATGTTATGTGTGTGGGAAAAGAGGACACATTTCCAATACGTGCAAGTCAAAGCCTACTCATTGCATTGAAAAGTCGGGTTCAGAGGGAGAAGGGGAATCTTTAGGACAATACTCTATATATTCATGTAGAGCTAATGGCATCATGTCTGATAATGACAAATACACTGTTAGTTTGTCATTAGCTGGTAAGGGTACATTAATGGAAATAGATAATGGTAGTGCATGTACTATCATTAATGAAGTAATTTATGAATAAAAGTTAAATTCTTATAAACTTGTGCCTCCACCAGTTACGTTAAAGTTTGTTTAAGGCCAAAAAATTGATTTGGTTGGGGAATGTAACATTCCGGTTAGGTATGGGGATCAAAGGTTTATTTTAGAATTCTTGTAGCAAAAGGGGAAAGTCCATGTTTGCTGGGACGGGATTGTTTAAAGAAAATAAATGGAAATTGGAAAGAGATTTTACAGCTAACTAAGGAAGAGTCTTTAGATGTGTTATTAAGAAAACATGAACTTTTGTTTTCAAAAAGTAAAGAACCCATAAAGGTATTCAAAGTACAAGTCAAGTTGCGTTAAGAGACCAAGTCTATTGTTTGTCAAGCACGTCCAGTTAGGTTTGCGTTAAAGGATAAGGTAACTGCAGAGTTGAGAATACTCGAATGTGAGGGCATCATTGAACGCATGAAATGTAGTGATTGGGCTAGACCTTAGTTGTAATTTCAAAACCATATAAATTCATAAGGCTTTGTGGAGATTAATATGAAAAAGGCAAAGCCTCATCACGAGCACAGCGTCAATAATGGGTCTAACCTGTAGGTATATGACTACCATGATAAAGGAATCTGTTTCAAGCTGTACGAACTGAGACAGCTGTCGTACACTATTCCTACTTTATCTCTTAGTGCAAAGTCAAATTTTCAACAATTTTAACATTCAATTCATCACATGAACATAATCAATACAGAAAGGTAAAAAAATAAATAGTGAAAACAAGTTTCCTTCAATTAGGCTTAGTGACATAGTTTCTGGGTTAAAAGCAATGTTCAAAACTTCTATTCTGCCAAAGTTTCAGCATGTTAACATTAAATAAAAGAACAGCTGTCAGAGTGTTAACAAGATTTTCCTTTAATTTGGTCTAGTGACCTTATGTTTGACCCGACTTGACCAATATTTGAACTTGGTCTAGATATCAATAATCATCAGGCGAACATTCTGACAAAGTTTCAAGATGCTGAATCAAACCTTGAGGTCAAGCTGTTTACAAGATTTTTTTCTCAAATGTTTTTCTTTGGACCTCATTGTTGTTTTTATCCAACATGACCTATGTTTAAGTCTAGATTTCACCAAAACACCAATTCTGACAAAATTTCAACATGTTAAAATAAACAAGAGGACCATGATGGTCCTACATCGCTCACCTGATACTAAATATCTTTTAGACAAGATTTTTAAAGTCTATTCCCTATATGAGTATATGTAAAACAAGTGACCCCTGGGGAGGGGTAAATTTTGAACCCAGGGATAAAATTTGCACAATCTAGGTAGAGGTCCACTAGATGATGCTACATACCAAATATCAAAGGCCTGGGCCTTCTACTTTGAGATAACAAGATTTTTAAAGTTTTTCCCCTATCTATGTCAAACAAGTGACCCCAGGGCTATAATTTGAACAATCTTGGTAGAGGTCTACTAGATGATGCCACATACCAAATATCAAAGGCCTGGGGCCTCTACTTTTAGACAAGAAGATTTTTTCTCTATATGAGTCTATGTAAAACAATAAACCCCAGGGGAGGGGTCATTTTGACCCCAGGGCTATAATTTGAACAATCTTGGTAAAGGTCCACTAGATGATGCTACGTACCCAAAACAAAGGCTTGGGCCCTCTACTTTTAGACAAGAAGATTTTTAAAGTTTTTCCCCTATATGGGTCTATGTAAAACAAGTGACCCCCGGGGAGGGGTCATTTTTGACCCCAGGGCTATAATTTGAACAATCTTGGTACAGGTTCACTAGATGATGCTACATACCAAATATCAAAGGCATGGGCCTTCCACTTTCAGACAAGAAGATTTTTTAATTTTTTCACCTATATGAGTCTATGTTAAACAA
The DNA here is from genome assembly GCA_031761405.1 of Serripes groenlandicus. Lineage (NCBI taxonomy): Eukaryota > Metazoa > Mollusca > Bivalvia > Cardiida > Cardiidae > Serripes > Serripes groenlandicus. Next base: position 7,218,726 of record JASEVX010000002.1, on the reverse strand, counting down.
TTGACCTTGGGGAGGGGTCATTTTTGACCCAAGGGCTATACTTTGAACAATCTTGGTAGAGGTTCACTAGATGATGCTACATACCAAATATCAAAGGCATGGCCCTTCTACTTTCAGACAAGAAGATTTTTTAAGTTTTGGTTAATTTCCCCCTTTTGTGTTGCCGTGGCAGCCAAAGTTCTGCATGGAATAGAATTCTTTGAACATGTTTGAAAGAGATCCACCCAAGGAACATTCCTGTAGAATTATTTTGAATTGGTGTAGGAGGAGAAGTCATTTGTATGAAACTGTGAACGGACGGACGACGACGACGGACGGTGAGCGATCACAAAAGCTCACCTTGCACTTCATGCATTGGTGAGCTAAAAATGCAGCATTCAAAATGTCTGAGTGTTAACAAAATGTTACTTCATTTTGGTCTAGTGACCTAGTTTTTGACCCACCATGACCCATATTCTTACTAGGTCTAGATATTGTCAAGACAAACATTCTGACAAAGCCTCAAGCTGCTCAAGGCAAAGTGTGGTTTCTAGACTAACAAGATTTTCCTTCAATTTGGTGGAGTGACTTAGTTTATGACCCAACATGACCTAGTTTATGACAGAATATATTTAAACTTAGCCTAGATATCATCAAAACAGTTATTCTGAAAACATTTCAACATGCTTAAGTTTAAAATAAGGCATCCAGAGTGTTTTCAATACGTTCCTTCAAATTGACATTGAAACCTAGTTTTTCACCTCACTGCATGCAGGACCCAGTCTATAACTTGGCCAAGATTTGATGGAGTTGATTTTCTGATAAACTTTCATTCATATTGGATGTTGTAAAATGTTGCCTGTAGATTGTTCACAAGGCAATTGTTGATGGCGTGTGACCAAAGGACATCAGACAAAACCTGATCATAAAAAACACAAACTGTTCAATAAAAAAACAGGACTTCCTTTATATACTACATTTAATTAGATAAAACAAGCTTGATATGATTTTGATAAACTTATCCATTAATAAAGATTACCTTGTATGAATCCATTAGTAATATATGTAATCAGCTGAAGTTCCTCTCCTGTCCTGTCATAACAGCTGTAATTCCATCTGTAAATGGGTTTCTCTCAATATATTCCCTTGTTTGATGTAGATGCAGGAAGTTATATCCCACAGTCAAAGATGCATGCAATTTTCATTGTTTTGACAGGCACCAATGACCAAAGGGTATATCACTAACTGCTTATATGAACGTCTAATCTCCCATTATCGCCATAACGGCTGTGATTCCATGATTGTACAGGTTGATCTCAATCCATTTACTGTTTTGATGTGTATGCAGGAAAGAATATTACCCCACAGTCAAAGATGCATGATATTTTCATTGTATAGACAGGTACCAATGACCAAAGGGTATATCACTAACTGCCTATATGAACTTCCTCTCCCATTATCGCCATAACAGCTGTGATTCCATGATTGTACAGGTTGATCTCAATCCATTTACTGTTTTGATGTGTATGCAGGAAAGAATATGACCCCACAGTCAAAGATGCATGATATTTTCATTGTATAGACAGGTACCAATGACCAAGGGGTATATCACTAACTGCTTATATGAATTTCCTCTCCAGTAATCGCCATCAGAACTGTTATTCCATGATTGTATGGGATGTTCTAAATCCATTCTGTTTTAAAATAAAACTTGATGCAGAATATGATTGAATGCTGTTATAATAAATGACATCAGACAATAACTGCAAATAAAAGTGGCTTTATATAAAATAAAATGATAAATTAAAGAATGAGATTACAAACACTATTTATACCTTTTTCCTTTTAAATAGACTAATATTTAAAAAATATACCAGAATTGAGAACAGTATACATGTATATTAGTTATGTCAAAAAGCCAAGCTTTGGGTTCTGCAACCAGTTTTGTTTTAGACCAGTTTGTACCTCTGTGCAGTCTTATCTAGATTATTCCTTTAAACCAGTGACTTTAAACTTGTCTTTTTTACATCAATTGTGAAACAAGCTTTAATCTTATTTTAATCACGCTCAATGTTCTGGAGATACAACCAGTTCTCGCCCAATTTGTGCGGAAAATCCCAATCTTCAATGAATTCTGACTCAAATATTTGGGGCATTTTTTTAAGAATTAGGTAGACTTTGAGGATTCCGGTGTATTTTGGTATTTTTATACATTTTTCATTTGAGTATATTTGGGCAAAGATGCTTCTATACTTTTTTGAAAGGGGGTCAATTCCCCACTTGTGTTCAGAAAAAGTAGCCATTTCATTGAGGGGTTTATACAGATATTGTTGACAATCAAAGATAAATCAACATTTTAATTGACATATGATTATTATAATTACTGATGATACAGATGTAACTTACATTTATGTTTATCTTATGAAGATAACATTTGACCTTTCAGCATAATTATGATGTTTGAAAGCATTGTGAAAGAAGGTCAAATTGTTGACAATATGCAATTATACTTCTCACAATGCTTTTGAATTAAAATCATTGTGCATTATCTAATTCTTAAGATTTAACTGTTTTGCAAGATGTGGATTCTTTTAAAGCATGATCGCAGTGGTCCTGACGGCTTCCAGAATTCCCGACCCCAATTTCCTAAGAATAGTCGACCCCAATTTAGACCCAAGTTTATATAGGTGTGAATGGATGATGGTTATTTTGTTGTATAATCACTACATTTAGATAATGATTAATGTAATAATGATGTTTGTTTTAACATTGTTATAAATTATCCTATATCATTGTTTTCAAAGTATTCTTAAGATTTGAAGTATTGTTTGATAGAGGACATTTCCTCTTTTTCTCACAATCTTCCTTATTCATTAATATAACAATACCTTAGCCAGAAGTCAACCTGTCATGTACATATTCTCCTTTTCTCACCAAATGTTTTCAAAGTCGTCTGCAGCAGATTAACTATTTAGAACACATCAAGATCATTTAAATAATCAATCAACAGGTAAGTAAGTATCAATAATCAGTCTTTTGTTTTTGACACCTGTGTGTTAAACCATCCATTCACACCTATATAAACCGATAATGGGGTCGACAATTCTTTGAGTCGAGATTTCTGGCTACCGTCCTGACATGCAATCTGCCTTGTTAAGATTAATTTTTGATTATCACATCCTTTTTTCACTTGTAAAAACATTTTTAAATTTTTTTGTTCAGAACACACAGCACAAGGCATGCCTATATAAATCCGTCTCGGCCACGGATATGTGTCTCCAGTCAAGTTCCTTTTTTGGACACCTGATATGTCTCTTGAATACACTGGGGACGTTTCTTCTTGGGTTCTTTTAGCCTAAAAAGCTGTTAGTTTTAACTGATTAGCCATTATTCTTAAATATTCCGTCCAAATTGCAAATGTGTTCACCACTAAAACATGAAGTGGATGCCATGCAGTAGACACGTAAGATATTACGTCATTAAATGTGTAAACAATCTGCACTCGAGAGCTTCGAAGAACACTTCTAAAAATAGATTTACTTTCTTATGTGCTATTTTTGTGATATTTATGCAGAGGGACTTAGGGTCATATTTATTTCTTACATCATACAGTAAGCGTGGAAGTTTCGCATCACTAACGAAACAACACAAATAGTGATAGCTAGAATAAAGGAATTGAGAATTTAAAAGAAACTTTTTGCAGTTTAATGGCAAAATATCCCACCTTTCATCTTATATTTGTTGTCTGTCACACAACTGAACATTGTTTTAGTGTTTAGTTTAGTTTAGTTATAAATACATGTCTCTCATTTGGGTCACAGGTTGTATGTTCAACCAATTTTTGCATCGATCTCCGTCCAAAGGAGTTTTGTCAGAAGAACTGACGACTTTAGTAGGTCTGTGAAGCATTGTTATTGATCTAGTCAGTGCAACAAATTTACCACGAAGAGCATTTTAGGTCAGACAGTTATCGCATCGCCAGGAACATCCGTCAATGAATGCAAAACATTCAAATGTACAATAGGTAGATCTTACCTACAAAGAACGCCAGAATGATATTGTCTGTGTTAATATATGTTACGAAAACGAGAGGGATAAAAATTCTTACCTAAAACAAATGGTATCCTAGCCGATAGGTTCTGGTTATCAGCCTTTACTGTACATAAAAAAGTTATTGCCGTTATCTCGGGAACCAGCTTGATTTGGACGGATGTGACGTCGGCCGGATATGAATAAATGTCGGCCATGGTACCCTGCTTTGTTCTATGTAATTCCATTTGGATTTCATGAGCTGGGCCGTTGTATCTTTACACCCAAATTTTTTCCATACTGAATATAGAAAATTTCCCCTTATTAAGGTTAAACCTCATAACGAGCTATGCTCGTTATAAAGTAACCGTAAATAGGCAAATTATGAAGAAATGTACCGACTTCCGAATGTAGATGACAATGATCTCAGGCATATAATCAGCTTGAGTTGGATCAAGTATTTAGCAATAGATACACATTTAGGACTTTTTAAGCATACACGATTAGCTTATGGGATCAGTTAAGCACCAGCTATTTTTCAAGCTGTTATGGATTCAGTTTTGGCAGGGATACCTGGGGTAGTCTGCATAATCGATGATTATTTAGTGACAACACTTAAGTCGTTTGAAAAAGGTGTTAGAAAAGTTAAATACCCATCATATGAAGTTAAGAAAGGACAAGTGTGTATTTATGGCCGAACAAGTGTATTAAATGAGTCACACAAATGATTCTGAGGAAATTCACACTAATAAAGAGAAAGTTGAGGCTATGTTACAGGCTCCCATGCCAATAATTGTTTCCGAGTTAAGGTTTTGCTAGGACTTATCAATTATTACAGTGCATCTTTACCTCAACTGTCAACAGTTCTAAGTCCTTTGTATCAACTGTTAAAAAAAGATCAGGAGTGGAATTGGTCAAGGTCATGTGTAGAGTCTTAAGAAACTGTTAGTGAGCAATCAAGTTTTGGTCCATTATGCTATGGGGAAAAGGCTAAGAATAGCATACGACGCGTCTTCCTATGGATTGGGTGTCTGTTATATGGAATATAATGCCTGATGGTTCAGAGAGACCAATAGGCTATGCTTCCAGAACTTTGGCACCAGCTGAGAAGATTTACTCCCAATTAGAAAAGGAAGCTTTGGGTATTATTTCTGGAGTTACTAAGTTTAATAAGTATCTTTATGGAAGAAAATTATAGTTGTATACAGACCATTGAAAATCATGTTTGGTCCTAAACGGGGTATACCGACATAGGCGCTTCAAGATTACAACGTTGGGCTATCATTTTGTCTGCCTATGAGTATGGCATTTTTCATGAAAAGGGTGTTAATCACGGAAATTGTGATGGTCTATCAAGACTGCCTTTGGGGAAAGATAAAACAGACCAAATGTGTGACTATCAGAATATGTCTCTTATTGATGAAATACCCATTAACAGTGCTTTGATAAAGAGTAAAACCAGGAAATGTCCTTATTTAAGGTAAGTTCATGCCTTTATTATGAATGGTTGGCCAGATAAAGTTGATGAAAGACTGAAACCATATTTTTCAAGGAGAACAGAACTTACAGTGGAACACATAGTGGTATTAGGGGGCATGAGAGTGATCATTCCAGAATGTCTTCAGTACTAAGTTTTTCAAGAAAATTCATGATGAACATATTGGCGTGTGCAGAATGAAATTTTGGCCCGAACTTATCTTTGGTGGCCAAAGTCAGACACTGATATATAGAGGAATTAGTGAAAACGTGTCAAGTGTGTCAGTCTTTGAAAATTTTACCTCCAGAAGCTCCGCTCAAATCATGGAGATGGGCTGCAAGGCCAATGGAAAGGATACACATAGATTATGCAGATTTTAAAGGACAAACATTTCTGATAATCATAGATAGCTATTCAAAGTGGATAGAAGTGTTCCCAATGACCTGCACAACTAGTGAGAAAACCATTGATCAACTGAGATTAATGTTCGCAGGAACGGTAGTAACGGAAGAAATATATAGTGATAATGGTCCACAGTTCAATTCATCTGAATGTAATGACTTGGTCAGGAACAATGGGATAACACACACTTTAACTCCGCCATATCATCCTGCTTCAAACGGGTTAGCAGAGCGGATTGTTCAAATAGTATAAACAGTTTTGAAAGCATACTTACTTTGTTTACAATCGTTGTTGGATTATTTTTACACATTCAAAGTGTCCATTTCTCCGAAATAAATTTATAGCCCTTTCGCCTTTAAAACCCTTCATATAGATAAAAAACCTGAAAGTAGTACACAGATATCTCACGATTATCTGGCTTTCCTTTCCAAGCCGCAGCGTATAATATTGTGTGTCTGTTCCTATCTGTTTCTTTTGGGTCGATTTGGCTGAGATGGTATTTTAGTATGTCGAGATGACCACCATTCATCGCTGAAAATTGCTGTTTGTCCATGAGCCTGTTTATAGCTGAGTAGTTGGAAGTAATTCTCACAAAGGTACCGGACAAAGCCCTCGTGACCAAAGAATGCCGCTTGATGAAGTATTGTGTCACCATATTTAGAACTCGAATATATCTTCATTCCTTGACCAATCGTAAAGCACTGAAGAGAGCATCAGTTCCCTTCTGATTTCCCTCATTTTTCAAAGCCGGACATCTTTCACAGATATATTGTACGATTGTTAAGGATCCTACACATACCGCAGAATGTAGTAACGTGTTTCCGCTCGTAGATCGCGTATCTGTGTTCAAACCTTGACTCATCAGATATTTCACACAATCAAGACTCCCTCCAACCACAGCGCTAAAGAGAGCATCTTGTCCTTTTTCATTTCTCTCCTTTTTCAGCTCAGAAAATGTTTCACAAATATATTGTACGATCGGTACAGATCCATCATATGCGCCAGAATGTAGTAACGTGTTTCAGTTCGTAGATCGGGCATATGTGTTCAAACCTTGGGCAATCAGATATTTAACACAATCAAGACTTCTCCAAAGACAGCACGAAAGAGTGCATCCATTCCCTTCTGATTTCCCTCATTTTTCAAATCGGGACATCTTTCACAGATATATTGTACGATTGTTAAGGACCCTACACATGCCGCGGAATTAAGTAACGTGTTTCCGTCCGTAGATCGCGTATCTGTGTTCCAACCTTGTCTTATCAGATATTTCACACAATCAAGACTCCCTCCGACCACAGCACGAAAGAGAGCATCATGTCCTTTCTCATTTCTCTCCCTATTCAGCTCAGGAAATGTTTCCCAAATATATTGAGCCATCGGTACAGATCCATCATATGCGGCAGAATGTAGTAACGTGTTTCCGTTCGTAGATCGGGTATCTGTGTTCAAACCTTGACTTATCAGATGTTTCACACAATCAAGACTCCCTCCAAATACAGCACTAAAGAGAGCATTAGTTCCTTCTGATTTCTCTCATTTTTCAAATCGGAACATCTTTCAAAGATATAATGTACGATTGTTAAAGATCCTAAAAATGCCACATAATGTAGTAACGTGTTTCCGTCGTAGACCGCGTATCTGTGTTCAAACCTTGACTCATCAGATATTTCACACAATCAAGACTCCCTTTACCCACGGCGCTAAAGAGAGCATCTTGTCCTTTCTCATTTCTCTCCTTTTTCAGCTCAGAAAATGTTTCACAAATATATTGTACGATCGGTACAGATCCTACATATGCAGCAGAATGTAGTAACGTGTTTCCGTCCGTATGTCGGTTATATGTGTTCAAACCTTGGGCAATCAGATATTTCACACAATCAAGACTCCCTCCACCCACAGCACGAAAGAGAGCATCTTGTCCTTTCTCATTTCTCTACCTATTCAGCTCAGGAAATGTTTCCCAAATATATTGAGCCATCGGTACAGATCCATCATATGCGGCAGAATGTAGTAACGTGTTTTCGTTCGTAGATCGGGTTTCTGTGTTCAAACATTGACTTATCAGATATTTCACACAATCAAGACTCCCTCCGATCACAACACGAAAGAGAGCATCATGTCCTTTTTCATTTCTCTCCCTATTCAGCTCAGGAAATGTTTCCCAAATATATGCCGCAGAATGTAGTAACGTGTTTTCGTTCGTAGATCTTGTATCTGTGTTCAAACCTTGACTCATCAAATATTTCACACAATCCAGACTTCCTCTACCCACAGCACGAAAGAGAGCATCTTGTCCTTTCTCATTTCTCTCCTTTTTCAGCTCAGGAAATGTTTCCCAAATATATTGTACCATCGGTACAGATCCTGCATATGCCGCAGTATGTAGTAACGTGTTTCCCTTCGTAGATCGCGTATCTGTGTTCATACCTTGGGCAATTAGATATTTCACACAATCAAGACTCCCTCCACCCACAGCACGAAAGAGAGCAACTTCGCCTCTTTCATTTCTCTCCTTATTCAGGTCAGGAAATGTTTCCCAAATATATTGTACCATCGGTACAGATCCTCCATATGCCACAGTATGTAGTAACGTGTTTCCGTGCGTAGATCGCGTATCTGTGTTCAAACCATGACTTATCAGATAGTTCACAAAATCAAGACTCCCTCCCTCCAGGGCACTACAGAGTGCATTCTCTCCCGTCTGAGTAGGCTCATTTTTCAAAGAAGGAAATGTTCTGCAAATATACTGTACAATCGACAAGGATCCTTTAAAGGCCGACTCGTGTAGAATTGTTGAGCCATATAAAGTACCATCGACACATATCCTCCATTGGCCGCCATGTGTATCTCCTTCCTTAATTTGAGTATCTGTGTTCATGCTTTGACTGATCAGATATGTCAAACATTCAAGACTTCTGCCACGGGCAGCGCAATGGAGCGCATCCATTTCATTATCAGTTCTCACCCTTTGCAAATCAGGAAATGATTCAAAAATATATCTGAGACACTCGATATGGCCTCCTTTTGCAGCAAAGTGAACTGCTTGGTTACCGTCCTTATCCCGCTCAAGTAGTCGATCAGGGAATTCCTTGCTCATGTATTCGAGTGTTGAAAGTTTGCCATGATGTGCAGCATCGTGGACTACAGATTGACCGTCTGCTGTATCTCCATAACTTGTGTCGGTGTCTTCGTACTTTGATTCAAAGTCATACCAACTATTCACCCTGTCCTTATCTTCAGGTGTAACTTGTGCTTGTTTGATTCGATTAATAACTTCGTCAATCTCACCATCGATGGGATCAGTGAGAAGTGTTTTCCGTCTTTTAAGAAATCTTACAATCGTTTCCCATGCTGATGTACACTCTTCGTTGGACATATCTTGTGTTTGATACATTTCCATCGCTTTGTTATTGAGTTCATTTAATTCGTCCATAATCTTACGTTGTTCTTCCTCAAAATCGGTACAATGCTTTAGCAAGTGTGACGTGATAGTTGCATCCCATCGACTGAGGTATGACGGAGGAAGCAGAAGATGGAAATGATCATCCGATATCCTTCCAGAATCCCTTATATCTATAACCTTTGTATGTGTATTGTTATCAGCAAGGAGTTCGTCAATGGCATGATGTTTTTGGTGTAAAATTCCCATACTTAAAAGCCGGCTCTCATACAAAAGTAATAGAATAGTTCTATTCTTTATAGACAAAGAGAGAGAAAAAGAGAGAGAGAGAGAGAAAGAGAGAGACATCCAGACAGACATATAGAGCAAGAAAGAGAGAAAGCCAGTTTGAGAGAGAGACATACATAGATAGAGAAAAACAGGAAAATACACAAACATAGGCAGAGACATATAGACATACGAAAACTGACAAACAGACAGGGACAGGTACAGAAACATTTAAACATGATGAGAGACAACACACAAATAGAGATACATACAGGGACAAAGACATAAGCAGATACAAAGAGACTGATATAGACAGAGAGTGTTTGACATACAATCTAAAATAATGAAGAAATAAAATATGTTTTGAAACAAATAAACGTCATCCATAGATTCATGTAAGCGATGCTCTAAATAAGAAAAAAACTGAATTCTGAAAATACAACGAACTAGAAGATAAAGATAAAGAATAGCCACGAACTGTTACGATACTAGTTTTATTTGAAAACAAGGAACACATTTGCATCACTGGGTTACTGACATTACATAAATAGTGCAGGGCTTCCAGTGTGACAGTACATATTGTCAACATAAGGAACATACTGTTACGCGAGGCGAAACCGAGGTTAATAGTACTTACCTGAATGTTGACAATATATAAATATCGCATGACTTCCAGTGTGACAGTTCATATTGTCAACATGAGAAAATACTGTCACCCGAGGTCAACAGTATTTAACCGAATGTTGACAACATGCTTAAAACGCCATAATTATAAAAGTCGTCTGCTGCAGAGGCGTCAGCAAGCGTCTATATGTGGGAAGGGGTTATACAACTTACTTTTTCTATCGTTTTTTAAAAAGGACTATACTGCTCGGTATTAATTTATCAAATATTGTCAAAACTTCGATATGGATCTAGGCCAACTTTCTAATCGACGGTTAACACAAGTCAATGCGACAGAGCAACATTCATCTTCTACCACCGGGCTAAGAGTCTACGTGGTAAAGCAACTAGTTGCTTAAACAAGTAGCGTACCTGTGTGAGAAAGTCTGGAACATATGGGTATGTGAACTGATCAATTGTTAAACACGACGTTAAACGTCAATTAACTATTATATATACAATACATTGTTTAAAGTAAGGGAGCGGGACTCTTCGAAATCCAAGGCATTTCATGCAGTCTGATATGGCTCTGCAATATTCGCCTATTAGTCATAGTCATTAATCACATAAACCATCTGTAAAGTAGCATTCGTCTTGTTCCTTTGAATAGATAAGTAGACAGCTTTTTTACCACAAGTGTATGTATTACGTTATGGTTGGTTTTCACAGAGCACCGCCCAAACGAAGATACTGCTAATTGCAAGAACTCAGCCGATTAAGTGCGGCTAATATTGTGTTCTTTTGTTATGTATTTATTAATGAATTAGACACAGGCTAACACATATGAGTGGATATTTTATTGAACCGTCAACATTGCATAGTCGAGCATAATGTAATATGACAGCTCTTGATTTAAACCCGGGACCCTTGCAACGAGAGGCTTCTGCTCGCCAAATTAATGTATAGCCGAGTACGAGGGTAGACAACCCAAGAAGATGATGATGATGGAACGAGAGGCCGACGCACTACCACTGCACCACTGTCTTCGTGTTTCTATAAATGATGAATGAAGTGAATGCATGAGATTTAAATATGTTACTGATCTATCATTTGTCACCTGTTATTTAAGGTCCAGAGGGAATGAACAATCATGATTCGGTATCGATGTATTGATTGATTATACGGATAAGAGGGATAGGGAAAGCGAGATAACAACGGCAAGATTTGCTTGAAGAGATAAAGAATAATACAGTTACACAGAAAGAGAGAGAGAGAGAGAGAGAGAGAGAGAGAGAGAGAGAGAGAGAGAGAGAGAGAGAGAGAGAGAGAGAGAGATGGGAGAGATATATATATATTTTATATATAAATATTTTATATATATATATATATATATACTAATACATATCCAAAGATGTGGGGTTTTCGTCGTTTTAAGACCTTTCTTGTGGTGCCCTTATATAATACGGGGTATATATAACACCCCGCACTACAAATGCCCAAAATACGCTTAAATTGTATTTACAAGGTAGATAAATTACATGTGAGTAATTCGGTTTAAAATCGAAATTAATTTGAGTTGCCTCCCTTGTATTAGGTCGCGTACATTTCTAGACTGGAACCCTGTCGACTACCGGACGAATAGCTGACAGGATACCAGTGTAGTACAACGTCATTCCAATGGTACCCTAGTTCATGCTACGTTATCAATAAGCCGGGGCTGGGTACTAGAATATTGGGAACGTGAGGAATGAAACAAAGTTATCAGAATGTACCGGATGTTGAAGAAAACCAGAACCTCAAGGTAAGAAAAATTGGCGCAAGCAATGGACTAACGACCGTAAGTAACTTAATGCTATTTTAATTACTAGGTTTGCATTATTACTAGAAGTAAGATTAGTTGAAAGGTATGTTTAAACTGCTATTTTTTTTCATGGGCCAAGAGTAAATTTATATTTTACCAAACCGTTGTTGCAATGAGAGAATAACCTTTTTCGGACGGATTTCTTTTCCGGATACCATTTTGTTAAGCCACTTCTTTTTCCATCAGCCGTTTTGTAAGTGAAAGAAACATAAGATAGGTTATGCTTATGCAACACGTATGCTTGGATGATTGCCAAGACTGATCAGCTTTGTTTTGTTCTAAATGAAAACTTGTTGAAATTGCCTTTAATAATAATAAATTTACCGAAGATAAATTCTAGGAAGACTATAAATTTCATAAACAAATTGTATTATAGTTGCTTCTGTTAACCCAATAGTGTAAAGACACAATTCAGGTCAACATCTTCTAATGACAAATTTATATATGTGAATGGCACATATATATATAAAACTGATAACTGATTGTGGGGTAAATGCACATGTAAAGTAGAGGCACCATAAATATTAAGGAATATACACAGGAAGTTCAGCCATATTTGAAGATGGAAAATTTACCACATGGTGCTATTGGATTTATAAAAACAAAAAAATATGAACACTTTGATAAATGTGAAAACTTTTGTGTGACAGAAAATATTCACTACAAACATGACATTCAAATACATGAAGCAAGAAATTCAGATAATGATTTGAAACTTTACTGTGTGTATTTGTATTTAAGAATCAGTGCTATCCAGGTGTTGGAGTTCATGAATGAAAATAAACTGGAGTATATGTTCATTAACATTATTGGTAGGTTGAAGGAACTGCATGATTTATAGGTTATTTCATCTACCTTATAAATATGATAGTGATATTGTATCCCCCCCTGGCCCCATGCCCCCTGTCTGGAATAAACACTGAGAATAATTGTACTCAGCCACTCTTCTCTCCTCTTCATTAGTAATGCTGTTTCGTTGTTTTACAGAAAATGAGTCGAAGACAAAGAAGAAATCGGGGAAGTGAAATGAAAAAGGATCAAATTCCTCCAAAAGGTTTAAAGATTATAATTGATTCTTACTGTAAATTACATGTTAATACACTTCACATTCACTTTATGTCCAAGGTCCACATCTACTTAATGAAAATTATGCTAGCTCAACTAATAAAAAATAAGGAGAGCTATTTTATTCATCCGAGCGCTGTCATTGTGTAATACTTTGGTTAAAGTTTTGCATGCAAGCTAGCATCCCTGAAACTAAATGTGTTTATTTACTTGAAACTTAACATATGTATTCTATGTCTTAAAGTAAGCTGATATGCAAAGCCCCATAATTCTGATTTTCTGATAGTTATATGTATTCTATGTCTTTAAAGTAAGCTGATATGCAAAGCCCCATAATTCTGATTTTCTGATAGTTTTCCTACATTCGGATTTCAGGGATAAAATGGATGCTTTTGTTTTTTCAGCCAAAGTTTTGTTTGGTTCATTAGTGCCTATTGTAATTCAATTAATTCTTTGAACTCTAAGCATGCTGTCCAGTGACAGAGTTTTTGTTGTTACAATCAATCGTGTATGCTCATTGACTGATGGATCATAATTTTATCAATCTGGTTGTTTCATTGGTCTGTCCATTAGTAATTTCCATAAGTAACTCTACAATTGGTAGGTTTGGAATTTTGCACAAGAGAATAATAAATTAACCTTAAAGGAAAAATTATAAGAGCAACAAGTGGCATTTTAACACTTGATATTAAATTTATTTTGGATTGATATCCCCAGTTGGTATGCAGACAATAAGCGGCCTTAAAACGCCAGTAGCGCCAGGTAGCTCCGCTGGTAGCATATTAGACTTGTGATCTGGAGGTCATAAGATTGATACCTGGTAGAGGCAACATACTTTCTGACAATTTTTCCATCACCTCCCACCTCTGATTTATACAAGAAAGGAGTGGCTTCGAAAGCACATGGTGGGAGAAGGTCAGGAAAACATAGCTGTATTATGACCAAACCTGTTAAAAGTGGCATTAAATTTTGAACAAACCAATTAAAATGCTTGTAAAATTAATGAATGAATAGTATATTAAGATAAATTATCAGTGTAGCAATCTTTAGCCTGTTGTTAATCTGAATGTATTCTTTTGAAAATATACAATTATTTTCTTTTTTTTCAGTCATGGAGAAAAATGCCTACAGCCCACAGCATGCATTAGTATTGTTTGACCAAGATGGTTTTACATCTGTTGTAAATACAAACAATCTGAATAGCAGAAAAACATTTATTCCAAATTTACGGTGTACATTCCATCATTTTGGGAAAGAATACTTGTGTGAGATTTTAATGCTGTCTGGTGAGTTCACTATTACATGTATTTATATAATATGATTGGAAAACTGGCATCAGCATTTCTAATCTTTAGCATGACTTTTCCCTCGAAGAAAAGGAGAACTTTTCTACTAACCTAATCTTCTGCATTATGCTAAATGGTTAAAGTTTTTTAAATGAATATGTCTGTAAATATTGAAGAATATCACTTTAACCTTCACAGAGGTATGTAAGTTCATTAAACTTAAGCAAGTATTGAAGCAGAAAATTCTTTCCAGCACTTAGAATAGTTGAGTTTGCTGTCAAGTGACAGCTCTTGTGTGATAAAAAGTGAACATTACATTATACTTTAAATGTATTTTATCAGACAACAACTGTTAGGTAGCAGTGATAATTCGCTTTGCAAATAAATGAAGGACATTACATTCAGGAGTAAAGCTATTTGATTGGAACTACTTTACCTGTATCTCATTTAGTAAATTGTTTAAAAATATTGCAGTTACATGTAATATCTTTGAAAACATGTGGTATGCAGCAGGCTTCATGTACTGTGGTGATGTTATTCAACTAAATGTGACATTGATTATTTCAGATTCAAAATCAGACCTCAACAAGTATGAAAGGGAATGGTCATCAACAAACAGAGCTGTTATTATCGAAAACACAATGGCAGAAGGCAAAGAACATGGCTATTTAGATATTCGGGTTACAAAAAGGGTAAGTAAAAATGCGAAAACAGAAGAGATTAAGTATTTTGTTTTTCTGAAAGAGTGACAAAATGTATGTCAAAGGGATTTTTGTATCTGCTTTTATGCTAGTATGTGAGTATGAATTGGAAACTGCTTTGTGCAGGCCTTTGATATTTGGCTTTAATTGACCTGATTTTTCAGGGTGGCTCAGTGGTAGAGCGCTTGACTTGGGATCGGAAGGTCCCGGGTTCAAATCCCGGTCGGACCCAACATTCTTTCTGGTGTTTTTTCGCCTCTCATTGATAATGTGAGACAGCAAGTCAGTGGCTGGGAAAGAATTGTCACTTTGTGTGTCGGTACTGGTGTGAGAAAGCCAGGAAAACATTGGTAGGCACACTGACCGCCGTGATATGACCAATGATGTTGAAAGCGGCGTTAAACCCAATCAAACAAACAAATCAACTTACAGCCTTTGTGTCAAAAGACAACATCAGCTGCAAGGGTCTAGGTATTCTTAATTTGTTGTATAGCTTAGTCACTGCTATGAACAACAGTATTGACTGTGTTTAATATATATCAGATATTGCCAATTGCTAAAACTGGTGTCAAAAATGTCTTTTTCATTTGTTCATTTGTTTAACATACACCTTACCTGCAAGACTAAATCCAAGCATGTTTGTTCTGCAATTATATTTTCTATTACACAGATTTGATTTCACAGAAGATGCCACACATATTGCACCCTGCTCTTTATCATTTTTAACATACAATATATATATATATGTATAAGAGGGATCTATAAAATACCCCATAGTTATGCTTCTTTTGACAGACGTCTACAATTAGATGAAATACATAGTAGGTATGAACTAAACTGGACTACAACTGTTTGTGTGTCTGAAATGGATACATGTAGTGTCTTCTTAATTGCATTAATTCTAAACAGGTCATCTGTAGAATGTTCTTAGTTGGTTAAAATCCAAGAAATGTTGAATGGTAAAATAAATACCTTAAAGTTAAATTAATTTTTCAGTAAACAATAACCACATTTAGGATACATACACAATAAGGGGTCTATAAAGACACCCATAAGTTTACAAGTTACAGCAGATATCAACAATGTGCAAAAATTTACCAGTGTTGAATTTGACCACACAGGGCCCTTGATCGTTTGTTTTTACAGCCGAATATAGGCTGCTTCCCCCTGTGGAAAAGCATCCTTTATTCTACCTTCCACAGGTAAAAATTCCCCCAGAAAACAAAAATATTTTTGCCTCTTCAAAAGATAAAAATTCACCCTTTTTTCACACCAAAAACCTTTTTGAGGGAGATTTTTTTTTTTCTTTGAAGAGGTTAAGTGTACATTAATATTATACTAGTAATTTAACAGCTTATGGCAGTAGGTGTAGAATCTTAGTCTAAATAATCTAGGCTATGAAAATGTCCCGTGGAAGCAAAAATTCCCCTACATGAGGGCTGCGGAACCCATCCCCTAAAGTTAAGTGAGGGCCCTGCCACATAAGGATGATTGGCAAATAGAAATGCAAAAATGTGTGGTTGGTTCTATCCAATGCACCACAAAATAGAAAGACCAGTATTTGAACATGTATAAAACAGTGGGCTGTATGAAATGTTTCCAGGGCTTTTTTTCACTGAGAGGGGAAGGGGCCTGGCCTGTTATTTTTTGGGGAAATCTTCAAGCGTTTTTTTAGCAATAGGGGAAGCAAAAACTCCATGTAAACTAAGTTTTAGGAGAAAACAGCATGATTTTGAAGAAATTTTCTGAGGGGAAGGGGCCTGTAAACGGCCCTGGTTTCATCAGTATTGTAGTATACGCCTGGCCGGGTTAGCTCAGTCGGTAGCGTATCTGACTTGTGATCTGGTGGTCACGGGTTCGATACCCGGTTGAGGCAACATTCTTTCAGGCGATTTTTCCATTGCCTCTCACCTCTGATTTATGTGAGAAAGTAGTCAGTGGCTTCGAAAGAATGTTGTGTGAGTACTGGTGTGAGAAAGCTAGGAAAACATGGATAGGTGCACTGACCGCCGTGATATGACCTAAGCTGTTGAAAGCGGCCTAAACTACAAACAAACAAACAAATTCATCAGTATACAAATTACAAAACATACCAACAATATATAAAACTGTACTTTTACTGCATGTTACAACTTGGGCTGGATTAAACATATATTACTTAAACTTCTTGATGGTGATTGGTAAAAGGAGATATGATAACGCGGGGTCTATCAAAATAGAATGAGCAGTATTTTAATATACATGTTTATAAAATTGTGAGTTCTGTAAGTACAGTGACCGGTATAGGCTAATGATACCATATATATAGATACATACAACTTACTGTAGACAATGTTGGACACATTTTTTTTTGATGAATTAAATTAGGGGTCTGTAAAAACACAAAAAATATATAGCAGGTACCATCAATATTAATCTTGACTCGTACTTATTGTAGGGCAGCAATAATCATAAGTATAAGTTGACTTCTTCATGAAAAAAATACACTGCAAATACAATGACTATTATACAGATGGATTTAAACAGTAGCAACTACATATGTTATCTGTCGTATGACAGATTGCCATTATTTTCTTTACGTCTGACTGATTGACTATGGTTTTTATTTACTTGCTAGATCAAATCTGATTCCCTTTTTATTTAGCTTGACTATAATTGATTCTCTGTCTGATATAATTTGACCTCTTAATGATCATCGATATAAAGAAAAATGTCTTTTCAAATGAATCACAAAATAGAATGACCTATATTAAAGTATATAAAACTGTGGGATGTATAAAATATTCCACAAAATATTATTTGTTATTTACAACTTTAAGGAAATGAGATTGACTCTTCAAAGTGTTCAATTCGGCCTTGCTATTTCAATTTTAAAGGATGCGTACCTAGATTCCATTGAGAAATAGCAAAAAGTGTGGATCTAAGATCAGACTGCACATTCTGTGCAGTCTTCTTGAACTATGATATCTGCAAAAGTGTCCAAATTTGCCAGTAGAGTGCCAAAGGTTAATATAAATTGAATGGATAAATGTTTAATAATACCCTGTCAATACATTTTTGCTACTTACATTAGGCTATGATAATCACATTTATGGATGCAAAGTAAGAGGTCTATAGACACCATAATATACAACCAACACTAATGATGTGTAAAAATGACTTACTGCTTGTTAGGCTGGCATAAACATGTGTCGGTTTACTTTTTAAGATGATTTGTTAATAGGTATATAAAAATTGTGGTGTCTTCCAAGTGCAGTGCAAAAACAGAATCATGCCAATCAAATGCACGACAAAACAGAATGAGCAGTATTTTAATATATAAAACACTGGGGTCTATAAAATACACCATAAAATATACAAAGTATTGAAGATTCCATCAATGTATAAAGCTGAAATAACATAAAATTTAAAATGCACCACAAAACATAATAAACAGTATTTTAATATATAAAACACTGGGGTCTATAAAATACACCATAAAATATACAAAGTAAAACAGATTTCATCAATGTATAACACTTGACTCTTAGTCTTACTGCATTAGGAGCTGAAATAACATAAAATTTAAAATACACCACAAAACATAATAAGCAGTATTTTTAATATATAAAACACTGGGGTCTATAAAATACACCATAAAATATACAAAGTATAGCAGATTTCATTAATGTATAAATTTTTTACTCTTACTGCTTTAGGAGCTGGGATAAACATACATGTATAAAAATTAACTTTTTAATGCTTATGGGTGAATTTGAATATAAAATTGTGGGGTCTATCAAAAGCTTCACAAAACTTAATATGCAGTATTTTAATATATAACACACTGGGGTCTATAAAATACACCATAAAATATACAAAGTATTGAAGATTCCATCAATGTATTAAACTTGACTCTACTGCATTAGGAGCAGGGATAAACATGTAGATTAACATTTTAGTGATCTATTGTGATCGCCTGTTGTCCTTCATGCGATGTCAACATTTTCTTTAAACATTTTCTCCTGAAACCACCAAGCCGATTTCAACCAAACTCCACAGGATTGTTTCTTGGGTGAGGCTCTTCTAATATTGTTCAAAGAAATTGATTCCATGCAGAACTTTGGTTTCCGTGGCAACAAAAAGAGGGAATTTGGGAAAATCTTTGAAAAACTTCTCCTCTTACCACATAAGGCCTAGGGCTTCATCTAGTGGACCTTTACCAAGATTGTTCAAACAATGGCCCTGGGGTCAAATTGGCCCTGCCCTGGGGGTCACAAGTTTGCACATAGGCTTATATAGTGAAAACTTTGAAAAACTTTGAAAAACTTCTCCTCTAAATGCATAAGGCCTAGAGGTGGCATATTTGGTATGTAGCTTCATTTAGTGGACCTCTACCAAGATTGTTCAAATGATGGCCCTGAGGTCAAAATTGGCCCGCCCCAGGGGTCACAATTTGCACATAGGCTTATATAGTGAAAACTTTAAATTCTTCTACTTAGAAAGCATGAGGCCTAGAGCTGTCAAATTTGGTGTGAAGTTTCAACAAGTGGATCTCTACCAAGATTGTTCAAACGATAGCCCTGATGTCAAAATTGGTCCCGCCCCAGGGGTCTCAAGTCTGCACATAGGCTTGTATAGTGAAAAGTTTGAAAATCTTCTTCTTCGAAAGCATGAGGCCTACAGCTGTCAAATTTGTTGTGTAGTTTCAACTAGTATATCTCTACCAAGATTGTTCAAAAGATAGCCCTGGGGTCAAAATTGGCCCTGCCCCGTGGGTCACAAGTTCGCACATAGGCTTATAATAGTGGAAACTTTGAAAAACTGTTCCTCTAAATGCATAAGGCCTAGAGCTGTCAAATTTGGTATGTAGCTTCATCTAGTGGACCTCTAATAAGATTGTTCACATGATGGCCCTTAGTTCAAAACTGGCCCCGCCCCAGGGATGACAAGTTCTCACATAGTCTTATATAGTGGAAACTTTTAAAATGTTTGCAAAGGAACTCAGGTGAACAATATAGGGCCATCATGGTCCTCTTGTCTTTTATACTGTTGCATTTAATTTCTTTAAAGCCTTCAAAAACATAAAAACGTGTGACCAGCAGTGCTAAAAATAGATTAAGTTGATACATAACTTTTGAAACGGTGTCATCTTGAAAGTGGTTGTTAGGTATGAAAAAGGAATTTAAAGGCCTTCTTTTGTATTTGATAGGGAAAACATTGATAATCTTTTTTTCCAAATAAAAAGACATAAAGATGTGATATTTGGAATTTAGCATTATTTAGTGAATCTATACAAAAATTGTTCAAATTATGCCAAATGAGTAAAAATAAGCTCAAATCCAGGGGTCATTAGTTTTGCATGTAATGATCAATGTCTAAATTTCAGGTGAGCGTCTTTAGGGCCATCATGGCCCTCTTGTTAATGATTATGGGTAAATTGGAATATAAAAATGCAGGGTCTGTCAAAAGCACCACAAAACTTAATATGCAGTATTTTAATATATAAAACACTGGGGTCTATAAAATACACCATAAAATATACAGAGTAGAGAAGATTCCATACAATCTTTCCCTGAAATGTACTTATGCAAAACT
Source organism: Serripes groenlandicus (assembly GCA_031761405.1). Lineage (NCBI taxonomy): Eukaryota > Metazoa > Mollusca > Bivalvia > Cardiida > Cardiidae > Serripes > Serripes groenlandicus. The sequence continues at coordinate 7,198,076 of JASEVX010000002.1, read as the reverse complement.
ACACCACCATGGTTATGTGAATTAGTAAGAACTTTGGTAGATGTTACAGAGAAGTCAAACACCAATGGCACTAGTGACATGGGTTTCTAAGCTACCATATTTCAATAGGCAAACAGAGCAGACCCTGATCAGACAGCTGTAGGAGCTGGCTGATTTGGGTCTGTTCTGTTTGCAAAGGTGTTAAAAGGCATGATTATGAGGGAAAGGGGTAATGTATAAAAACTTTACTCTTACTGCATATGGAGCTGGTAAAAACTTATGTATAAATTTAACTTTTTAATGATTATGGGTAAATTGGAATATAAAATTGTGGGGTCTATCAAAAGCTTCACAAAACTTAATATGCAGTATTTTTTATATATAAAACATTGGGGTCTATAAAATACACCATAAAATATACAATATAGAAGATTCCATAAACCCTTTCCCTGTTCTTTACTTAATGCAAAACTACACCACCATGGAGCTGGCTGATTATACCCCCAAAAAACAAAGTTTTGGGGGGGTATATAGGAGTCACTGTGTCGGTCGGTCGGTCGGTATGTCGGTCGGTCGGTCGGAAGCCATATTTTGTCCGGACCATATCTTAACAATGCAACATAGGATTTGAACGAAACTTCATAGGATGATACAACACATTGAGAGGAAGTGCGGTGTACAGGAACCATAACTCTATTTTATCTAAATACAAAGTTATTGCCCTTTGTTACTTTTTCTTATTCGTAGAGTCTTGTCCGGAGCATAACTTTAAAACTAATTGTTGGAATTTAATAAAACTTCATAGGATGATACAACACATTGAGAGGAAGTGCAGTGTATAGGAACCATAACTCTATTTAATCTAAATAAAGAGTTATTGCCCTTTGTTACTTTTCCTTGTCCGGAGAATTACTTAATAACCAACAGATGGAATCTAATAAAACTGCATACAATGGTAGAGCATAATCAGAGGAAGTGCAGTGTACAAGAACCATAACTCTAATTTACATAATTACAGAGTTATTGCCCTTTGTTACTTTTTCTTATTCGTAGAGTCTTGTCCAGAGCATAACTTTAAAACTGATTCTTGGAATTTATTAAAACTTCATAGGATGATACCACACATTGAGAGGAAGTGCAGTGTACAGGAACCATAACTCTATTTAATCTAAATACCGAGTTATTACCCTTTGTTACTTTTTCTTGTCCGGAGAATTACTTAATAACTAACAGATGGAATCTAATAAAACTGCATACAATGGTAGAGCATAATCAGAGGAAGTGCAGTGTACAAGAACCATAACTCTAATTTACAGAGTTATTGCCCTTTGTTACTTTTTCTTATTCGTAGAGTCTTGTCCAGAGCATAACTTTAAAACAAATTGTTGGAATTTAATTAAACTTCATAGGATGATACAACACATTGAGAGGAAGTGCGGTGTACAGGAACCATAACTCTATTTTATCTAAATACAGAGTTATTGCCCTTTGTTACTTTTTCTTGTCCGTAGAATTACTTAATAACTAATAGATGGAATCTAATAAAACTACATATAATGGTAGAGCATAATCAGAGGAAGTGCAGTGTACAAGAAACATAACTCTACTTTACATAATGACAGAGTTATTGCCGTTTGTTACTTTTTCATATTCGTAGAGTCTTGTCCGGAGCATAACTTTAAAACTAATTGTTGGAATTTAATAAAACTTCATAAGATGATACAACACATTGAGAGAAAGTGCAGTGTACAGAAACCATAACTCTATTTAATCTAAATACAGAGTTATTGCCCTCTGTTACTTTTTCTTGTTTACAGAGTTATGGCCCTTTTGTTGGTCGGTCGTAAACCATATTTTGAGTCAAGGTGCTGTTTTGGGGGTATTTATCATCTTCAGTGATATTTCTAGTTTGTGTCTGTTCTGTTTGCAAAGGTGTTAAAAGTCGTGATTATGAGGGAAAGGGGTAATGTATAAAAACTTTACTCTTACTGCATATGGAGCTGGTAAAAACCTATGTATAAATTTAACTTTTTAGCTCACCTGAGCCAAAGGCTCAAGGTGAGCTATTGTGACCGATCGTCGTGTGTCGTCCGTCCGTCAACTTTTTACTTCAAAGCTCTTCTCCTCCATTACCGCTTGGTGGATTTTCTTCAAACTTCACAGGGATGGTCCTTGGGTGGTCCCCTTTCAGAATTGCCCAAATAATTGAAATCTATGAAGAATTCTGGTTTCCACGGAATCAGAAAAGGGGAATTTTTGAAAAAATTCAAAAATCTTCTCGTCTCAAATGGTAAGGCCTAGGGCTACCAAATTAGGTGTGTAGGTTCGTCTTGAGCCCCTCTACCAAGATTGCCCAAGCTATAGGCGCGTCATGAAAAAAAGTCCCCTTGCAGAGATTGACAGTTTTACATAGGCTTGAAGTGAATAAAGACTTTAATCGACATCTTCTCCCAAACTACTGAATGTAATTCAATCAAACTTCACAGGGATGGTCCTTGGGTGGTCCCCTTTCAGAATTGCCCAAAGAATTGAAATCCATGAAGAACTCTTGTTTCCACGGCATCAGAAAAGGGGAATTTTTGAAAAAATTCAAAAATCTTCTTGTCCCAAATGGTAAAGCCTAGGGCTACCAAATTAGGTGTGTAGGTTCGTCTTGAGCCCCTCTACCAAGATTGCTCAAGCTTTAGCCGCGCCATGAAAAAAAGTCCCCTTACAGAGATTGACAGTTTTACATAGGGATGAAGTGAATAAAGACTTTAAACAACATCTCCTCCCAAACTACTGATTCTTCTAATCACATATCATAGTTGCATGATATTGCTCAACCAGTTGAGCATGACAGGACCTAGTCTCGTTGCCTTTTGTCACATATATCTCTGTCTATTTTATAACTTTGAACTCAGGTGAGCGCTTTAGGGCCTCATGGCCCTCTTGTTTATGATTATGGGTGAATTAAAATATAAAAATATGGTTTCTATCAAAAGCACCACAAAACATAATAATCAATATTTTAATATATAACACACAGGGGTCTATAAAATACACCATAAAATATACAAAGTATAGCAGATTCCCTTAATGTATAAAACTTTACTCTTACAGCATATGGAGCTGGTAAAAACTTATGTATATATGAACTTTTGTATGATTATGGGTGAATTGGAATATAAAAATGCGGGGTCTATCAAAAGCACCACAAAACATAATAATCAATATTTTGATATATAACACACAGGGGTCTATAAAATACACCATAAAATATACAAAGTATAGCAGATTCCCTTAATGTATAAAACTTTACTCTTACTGCATTAGGAGCTGGGATTAACATGTATAATTATAAATTAACTTTTTAATGATTATGGGTGAATGGGAATATAAAAATGCAGGGTCTATCAAAAGCACCACAAAACTTAATATGCAGTATTTTAATATATAAAACACTGGGGTCTATAAAATACACCATAAAATATACAAAGTATAGAAGATTCCATAAACCCTTTCCCTGTTCTGTACTTAATGCAAAAGTACACCACCATGGTTATGTGAATTAGTAAGAACTTTGGTAGATGTAACAGAGAAGTCAAACACCAATGGCACTAGTGACATGGGTTTCTAAGCTACCGTATTTCAATAGGCAAACAGAGCAGACCCTGATCAGACAGCTCCTGTAGGAGCTGGCTGATTTGGGTCTGTTCTGTTTGCAAAGGTGTTAAAAGGCGTGATTATGAGGGAAAGGGGTAATGTATAAAAACTTTACTCTTGCTGCATATGGAGCTGGTAAAAACTTATGTATAAATTTAACTTTTTTATGATTATGGGTGAATTAAAATATAAAAATTTGGTTTCTATCAAAAGCACCACAAAACATAATAATCAATATTTTAATATATAACACACAGGGGTCTATAAAATACACCATAAAATATACAAAGTATAGCAGATTCCCTTAATGTATAAAACTTTACTCTTACTGCATTAGGAGCTGGGATAAACATGTATAATTATAAATTAACTTTTTAATGATTATGGGTGAATGGGAATATAAAAATGCAGGGTCTATCAAAAGCACCACAAAACTTAATATGCAGTATTTTACTATATAAAACACTGGGGTCTATAAAATACACCATAAAATATACAAAGTATAGAAGATTCCATAAACCCTTTCCCTGTTCTGTACTTAATGCAAAAGTACACCACCATGGTTATGTGAATCAGTAAGAACTTTGGTAGATGTAACAGAGAAGTCAAACACCAATGGCACTAGTGACATGGGTTTCTAAGCTACCGTATTTCAATAGGCAAACAGAGCAGACCCTGATCAGACAGCTCCTGTAGAAGCTGGCTGATCTGATCTTCACAGTTTGCAGAGCCGTCAAAAAGTGTTACCATGAGAAAAAGGGTAAAGGCTAGTGAACCTCTACGAAGATTGTTCAAATCATGCCACTTGGGTCAATAACGGCCCAACCCCGGGGGTCACAAGCTTTAGATAGTCTTATATAGTGTATACTTTAAGCATCTTCGCTAACTTTATGCTGTTCACATGAATCTTGACCTTCACTCAGGTGATCGATTTAGGGCCATCTTGGCCCTCTGGTTTAAATCTGGTTTTTTTTTTTTTTTTTATAAAAGTTGTCTGCTGCAAATTTAGTTCTTGTGGTTTAAGAGTCAATTATTTGAAATAAGATTTACAATGGGCATTGCATAGACTTCTGTTATTATTTATACAGGCAAAGACAAAAAGAGGTAACAAGTTTCAAGTTAAAATAAGTTTTTAGCTCAACTGGCCAAAGGCCAATAGAGCTGTTAAATGTTATGGCCATGTGTTTGTAATGCATTTTTTTAGTTTTTAAGCTCACCTGATAAGTGATCATAATGAGCAGCTGTGTTTGCCCAATTTGTATTTCCATCATGAAACAAAGTATAGTTATACAGTGTGTATTTGCAGGGTTTAACTTTTGCTATGATTGCGCAAAATTGAAAACCATGAATTGTTAACACTGGGGTTTTAGTCTTACAAATACATTTGATACACTGATAATGGATTGACTCACTTGAATAATACATTTGGTTGAGTCACTGAAAATGTACACTTTTGATAGTTTGAAGAAAAATTCAGCAAGTGGAGTGAAACAGACCCTTTTAGTTACTGTTTGAAATTTTATTTACCTGTTCTGAATACAGTCGAACCTGTCTAGAGCGGTCACCAAATAAGGTATCAAGGCAACTATTACTGACAGGCGGTCGCTTAATGGAGAACAAAAATAATGCAGAAAGCTCTCAAAAGAGGTTTCTGCATTACTTTTGTTTTACATTTAGCGACCACTTGCCATTAAAGACTATCAACACCTCGTTTTTGAGTGACCGCTTTATACAGGTTTGACTGTAGTTATATATACTGGCACACACTTTTCCAGTTGAATTGATACTTAAGTAAAAGAAAGCTACACTTACTTACAATAAAAGTCTGCCTTTAAATATTATTAAAATAAAAAAAATCTCATTTTGCTGAAGAATTTTATGTTCACCTGAGAAGTACCGACGCTAAATATTGTTGCTATGTCAACAAAAGGGGGATTTGAATATTCAAAAAAGTCTCCTCTCCCAGAATTGTAAGACCTACTAGTGCTTCCAAATTTAGTGTTCTTCAGCTTCATCTAGTAGACCTCTTTCAAGATTTAAAAGAAATGTAGGAAATCACAAGATTGTTTAAATTACACTGCAAATCCTTAAAGTGCTGTCCTGTATAATGCTATATCCATTATAGCTGTAAATGCATATAATATGGGGATAAGTGCAGAGCTATTATAACTGAATCTTGTCTCAAGATGTAGTTACAATAGTTTGCACTCAGTCATCATTTTAGCGTTATAACAGTGCTTTTTGAATGTTTATATAGTGGTCCTTTATCACCCTATGTTCATTTTTTGTATCTGGAAAATATGAAGGAGTTGCAGTGTATAGCTGTGGATGAAACTGGTTTGTCCAGACTCTCAATATTTGGTGTGTAGCTTTCTTGACTTCTACCAGCATTACTCAAGTTATATTTGATAATTACCTCATTCAAGGTTTAATAATTATAAATTTTGGATTTAGCAGCTTAGTCATTATTCAAAACAGTATCCTTCATTTGGATTGAACAAAAAAATCTGACAAAAGTGACACATTCTTATAGGAGTAGTGTACATGGTTTTAAGCTCCAAAGTCAAAATTGATTTACAATGTACTTATTACCCTGGAAAATTTAGGTGCCAGTATACATTTTGTTGACTTTTCAACTCACCTGAGCATGAAGTGCTCATGGTGAGCTGTTGTGATTGGCCTATGATCATTATTATGTCTTTAACATTTTTTTTAGCTCGACTATTCGAAGAATAAGGAGAGCTATTTCAGTCACGTCTGCGTCGGTGTCGGCGTAATGCTTTGGTTAAAGTTTTGCGTGCAAGCTGATATCTCTGAAAGTACTAAAGGCATTCAGTTGAAACTGTACACATGTATTTAGGGTCATAATGTGAGCCCAAGTGCCATAACTCTTAACATGTAATTTAACTGAATTATGGCCCCTTTTTGGACTTAAAATTTTTTGTTAAAGTTTTGCTTGCAATTTGGTATCTCTGTAATTACTGATGGTATTCACTTGAAACATTACACATTTGTTCTTGGTCATAATGTAAGGTCATATGCCAAGTTCCATAACTCTGACATGTAATTTAGCTGATTTATGGACCCTTTTACGACTTAGCATGCAATCTGGTATCTCTGTAAGTACTCATCGTATTCACTTGAAACATTACACATGTATTCTGTGTCATAATGTAAGGTCATATGCCAAGTTCCATAAATCTGACATTTAATTTAGTTGAATTATGCCTCTTTTTACAACTTAAAACAATTTGGTTTAAGTTTTGCGTTCAAGCTGGTATCTCAGTAAGTACTAAAGGTATTCACTTGAAACGTAACACATGACAATATATTGTATTCTGGGTCATAATGTGAGCCCATATGCCAAGTTCAACTCTTGACATGTAATTTAGGTGAAGTATGGCCCTTTTTGCTAAATTCATGTTTTAGAATTTACGGGATATTAAGAATTCACCATATCCTTTAATAAATTATTTGAATAGTCGAGCATGCTGTTCAGGAACAGCTCTTGTTTATCAAACCTGCTTACAGTGAGTGAGACATAGTTGTCGCTATTTCAGATGGGTGAGAGTGCATTTAAATATTTGCGTCCGACTGGATTAGATAGGACATGATCTACTTATTTATGCATTGACTTTTTAAAGTAAATTGACACTATTGTTCTCCCACATGAGAAGTGCCACGAGAAGGATTTGTTAATGCAGATCCAAGGTCAAGGTTAGATGACAAATTGAGCTTGTTCAAGTCATTTCTTCTGCATTTTTGCCTGGAATCCAAAGTATAACTTGGCACAATTATTCTCCTTGATGAGTAGAAGTGTCATATGAAATGTTTGTTCATTTAGGTCCATGGTCAAGGCTGCACTTGGATGTCAAATGATAAAATTGAGCTTGTTTTGGCCCTCACTTCTATTTATGCATGTATTTCAAAACAATGTGATACAATTGTTCTCATTGATGACTACAGGTGTTATTAGCTCACCTGAGCACTTCATGCTCATTGTGAGCTTTTGTGAACAACTGTTGTCCGTCGTCAACAATTTCTTAAAATAACATCTCCTAAACTGCTCATTGGATTTTGATGAAACTTGGCAGAAATGATCCTTGGGTAAAGCTCTACCAAATTTGTTCAAATGATGAAAATGAAAATGAAAATTTTAAAGAAATTTTAAAAAATCTTCATTTAAACCACTTGTCCTAGAGCCATAATATTAGGTATGGAGCATCATCTAGTGGGCCTCTACCAAGATTGTTCAAATCATGGCCCTGGGGTCAAAATTGTTCCCACCTCGGAGGTCACAAGTTTAACATCTATAGACTAATATAGTGAAAACTTTAAAAAAATGCTTGGCCTAGAGCCATGATATTTTGTATGGAGCATCATCTAGTAGACCTCTACCAAGAATGTTCAAATCATGACCCTGGGGTCAAAATTGCCCCCACCGCGGGGGTCACAAGTTTTATATAGACTTATATGGTGAAAACATTAAAAATCTTCTTCACCCAAACTGAAAGGCCAAGAGCTTTGATATTTTATATGTAGCATGATCTACTGGACCTCTATCAAGATTGTTCAAGTCATGCCCCTGGGGTCAATATCGTCACAAGATTTACATAGACTTAAATTATATAGTGAACATTTTAAAAATCTTCTTCTGTCAAACCGCTTGGTCTAAAGCTTTGATATTTGATATGTAGCATCATCTAGAGGATCTCTATCAAGATTGTTCAAGTCATGTCCCTGGGGTCAATATCGACCCTACACTGGGGGTCACAAGTTTTATAAAGACTTGTATAGTGAAAACTTTAAAAATCATCTGTCAAACCGCTTGGCCTAAAGCTTTGATATTTGGTTTGTAGCATCATCTAGTGGACCTCTATCAAGATTGGTCAAATCATGGCCCTAGGGTCAAAATTGCCCCCACCCAGGGGGCACAAGTTTGACACAAACTTAGATAGTGAAAACTTTAAAAATCTGTCTCCTGACACAGCCTTGATCTCAGGTGAATGATACAGGGCCATCATGGCCCTCTTGTTTGAAATAAATAAACATGAAGGTCCTAGGTCAAGGTTACACTAATCAAATGATAAAATTGAGCTAGTCTGTGTTATTATTTCCAGTGATCAATGCAAGATTTGGAAAGAGGGGGCCCACTATTTTAAAAAGCAAGCCAGCACAGGAAGAAGTCCAAGACGAAGAAGAGTCTGAAACAAAAAACAAACCAGCACAGGAAGAAGCCCAAGAAGAAAAAGAGTGTGAAACAAAAAACAAGCCAGCGCAGGAAGGAATCCAAGACGAAGAAGAGTCTGAATCAAGGCACAAACCAGCGCAGGAAGAAGATAGTATTTCTGAACCAGCCAAACATTTAGAGGAAGACATTTTACAAACACAGGAGATTCCTCCAAACCAGTTTGTTGTTGGGCAAGAAACTCAAGAAGATTTTATTGACAAAATAGAAGAAAAACAGACTTACTCTACAAAGAATCAGCCAGCAGAAGAAGGTGAAAGTCAAGTAGAGACTTGTGTTGAAGAAACAAATGAAAAACCTCAGGTGAGCATCTTTAGGGCCATCATTGCCCTCTTGTTTACAAAACCATACAAAACTTTACCAGTGCAAATACTTAAAGCAAGAGTAAATAAAACTAACTTTTACCATGCATTTTGGCTGGTAAAGTAAAAAGATTTTACAGGACAAACTCAAATTTTACTAGACATGACAGACAGGCAAGTGGTGCTTTGGAAAGTCTTGATTAAAGCAATTTATATGTGGAACATTATAAACATAGTAACAAACTATCTCAATAATAAAACAAAAATTAACATTTCAGTCAAATGAAAGGACTGCTAAAGATGGTACGAAAGCTGAAGAAGTCGAAGCAGAAAAAAGTAATGACTATCAAGAAATGGATGATAGTAGAAATGAGGAAGGCACTGAGGGTAAAAGATCTAACGATCATATGACAGGTACACATAATATTTTTAGCTTCTTAAGTACCCTATGGACAAGAGTTTAACTTTTTGGCAGCAGAGAACAGAAGTTCTATCTTATTTAACATAAATGTTCATCTCATGTCCCTTCTCAAAACTTACTATTGCAAGCAAAATGACCATTAGAACTAGAAATGCAAAAAAGAATCATAGGCAAGTGATTCACAATCATGATGGCTCTCTTGTTTCTATATCTTTTAAGTTGAATTGAGCATGAAGTACACAAGTTGATCAACTATTGTGATTGCTTGCCATCTTTCATCTGTCTATTGACTCTACTAATTGCAAAGCATACAAATTCTGCAAAAATATCATTATCACAAATAAAGTTAAAAATCTACTTTTCCCAAACTGGTTATTGGAATTTATTGTGATTTGGCATGAATGTTCCTTGAATAGTCCCCTTTCAGTTACAAAGTGTCACTGTATACTTCTCCAAAACTGTTTATCAGATTATATTTTACTACAGTAACTACAATTACTACATATAACCAGTGGAGCGCTTGTTCAAATTATAAATGTTTCATAATTGTATATCTGGTTTGAAAACAGCATCAACACATGAATAGGGGTATGAGCAGTCAGTCAAAAACATGGTAATAAAAGATGAAATTGCTTTTTTTAGCTCACCTGAGCTTTGCTCAAGGTGAGTTATTGTGATCGCCTTTTGTCCGGCGTCCGTCGTGCGTCGTGCGTCGTGCGTCAACTTCTTCTCCTCAGTAACCAGTGGGTCAATTTGGATGAAACTTCACAGAAAGCATCCTCTCAATGACCTCACCAGAATTCCTTCAAATTTTTGGGATCCATGCAAAATTCTGGTTTCCATGGCAACGAAACTGAAAAAACTTCAAAATTCTTCTTCTCCCAAACTGGTTGGCAGATTTTCAAATAATTTTGTAGAAATGTTCCTTAGATGACCCTCTATCAGATTCCTTCAAGCCATGTTGATTGGTCGAAAAACATGGCCGCCAGGGGGGGCGGGGCTATTTTGCCTTATATGGCTATAGTGAAAACTTAAAAAATCTTCTCCTCCGAAAGTGTCAGGCCGATTTTCAAATAATTTTGTAGAAATGTTCCTTGGGTGACCCTCTATCAGATTCCTTCAAGCCATGTTGATTGGTCGAAAAACATGGCCGCCAGGGCGGGGCTATTTTGCCTTATATGGCTTTAGTGCAAACTTAAAAAATCTTCTCCTCCAAAAGTGTCAGGCCGATTTTCAAATAATTTTTTAGAAATGTTCCTTGGGTGACCCTCTATCAGATTCCTTCAAGCCATGTTGATTGGTCAAAAAACATAGCCGCCAGGGGGCGGGGCTATTTTGCCTTTTATGGCTATAGTGAACACTTAAAAAATCTTCTCCTCCATAAGTGTCGGGCCGATTTTTAAATAATTTTGTAGAAATGTTCCTTGGGTGACCCTCTATCAGATTCCTGCAAGCCATGTTGATTGGTTGAAAAACTTGGCTGCCAGGGGGCGGGGCTACTTTGCCTTATATGGCCAAAGTGAAAACTTAAAACATCTTCTCCTCCGAAAGTGTGTGGCTGATTTTCAAATAATTTTGTAAAAACGTTCCTTGGATGACCCTCTATCAGATTCCTTCAAGCCATGTTGATTGGTCGAAAAACATGGCCGCCAGTGGGCAGGGCTATTTTGCCTTATATGGCTATAGTGAAAACTTAAAACATCTTCTCCTCCAAAAGTGTCTGGCCGATTTTCAAATAATTTTGTAGAAATGTTCCTAGGGTGACCCTCTATCAGATTCCTTCAATCCAAGTTGATTGGTCGGAAACTATGGCTGCCAGGGGGCGGGGCTTATATAGCTAAAGTGAAAAAAAAATATTAGGTGAGCGATTCCAGGGCCATCATGGCCCTCTTGTTTGTTTCAATATTTTGATTGTCCTGTTCATCTTGAGGTGCTTTATGGGGCTTGTGTGAAGTAATGCATTAAAAGAATGGTTTAATGACCTTTCTTTTCTGGAACTCCTGTTGTCTATAGAAAACTTTAAAGACTTTCCTTTTTGACAAGGACTTCTCTTTATTCAATTTGTGTGTCATATTTACTTACTGTTAACCTTTTTCAGTTTCAGAAAGCGAAGATGAGGAAATGTCAGAGATAGACATGAAAAGTATTAGTTCACATACTGAGATATTATCAGATGTTGGAGATGCTGAAAGCCTTAATGAATCAACAGCCAAAAGGCAAAAATATGATGCTGCTGCTTCAAGTGAAGTAATTGAAAGGTAATAATATTACCATGCTTTACATGCATTTATACAAAATTATTTTGATATGTAATTTCCTCTACTTGACCTCTATAAGGAGGACTATAAAATTACAGTCCTTGGATCAAAAGAGGCCCCAGTCCAACACTAAACAACTTACATTCAGATTTATATTTCCTGTTTCTGTTCCCATTCTTACCTCATGTTTTCCTGATCTTAGGTGACCAACAGAGGGTCAGATGGCCCTCTTGTTGTTTTTTTTTTTTTTGCATGTAATAATATAAAATTTGGATACGTTTATGTATTTGGGCACATGCAAGTGCAAAAAGAATTTTTTGACTTGTAATTGAACCGATATTTATCGTGGATGCTAGCTTGTTTTAAATAGGGTATATTTTCCCCCCAAATCATGTGCCTTTTTCCTGTGAGTTTAGTGACAGAATGGCAAACAATATATATTTACAGTGAGCCTCCTGTTGACAGTACAGTTACAGATGCTTCTGAATGGAGGAAATCATGTTTCAAAAATGGTACTTATGTTCTATATTTAGTATTTTTATTTATTTTATTTTCATTTCAACTTTGTGGATGTGTTCACCATCATAATACAAACCTTTATACAGGAAGAGGTTAATTTTTCAATCATTTTAACATAATAAGCCCCCTTTTTAAAGTGGAATCTATGTTAACTTTGCTTATATTGTATTAAAAACTTTTATAAGGTTTTGATGAATACAAGCCATCTTGGAAACCAAATTTGAAACCGTATACACATGTTGGGGGTGATAACAGCAAGATACTGTCTCATGTTGGTTCTTCAACATTCACAAAAAAAAACCATGTAGTTCCAGACCAAGTCCCATAACTCTGACATGTATGTTGACAACATTGTGGCAAATTTCAAGTGAGAAATGTTATATAAGTGATGAAGTGGTTATAGTTATCTATTTATTTGAGTTTAATGCCACTTTCAACATCATTCGTCATATCACTGCAATAAGTGCACCTACCAACAATCTCCTGGCTTTCTCACACAAGTACTGTCTTGCAATTCTTTCCCAGTCACTGACTACTGTCTCACATGATTGATGAGAGGTGAAAAATCACCAGAAAGAATATATGCCCCTGACAGGGAATCTAACCTGGGACCTCATAATCCAAAGTCAAACGCTCTACCACTGAGCTACCTGGTAGGGCAACAAGACAATTTATAAGATATGTGCCATGGAAAGGATAGGGTTTTGTTTAAGTTAAAATGCAAACTTTCCTTTTCCTGCATTTGCATAAAGAGCAATTTTTAGCTCGACTTTTCGAAGAATAAGGAGAGCTACTCCAGTCACCCGGGTGTCGGCTTAATGCTTTGGTTAAAGTTTAGTGTGCAATCTGATATCTCTGAAAATACTAAAGATATTTACTTGAAACTTAATACATATATTTGGGGTCATAATGTGAGCCCATATGCCAAGTTCCATAACTCTTCATACGTAATTAAAGTGAATTATGGCCCCTTTTTGGACATAAAAATCTGGTTAAAGTTTTACGTGCAAGCTGGTATCTCTGTAAGTACTTATGGTACTCAATTGAAACATTACACATGTGTTCTGGGTCATAATGTTAGGACATATGCCAAGTTACATAACTCTGACATGTAATTTAGCTGAATTATGGACCCTTTTACGACCTAGAATTTGTTGGATAAAGTGTTGCGTGCAAGCTGGTATCTCTGTAAGTACTGATGGTATTCACTTGAAACATTACACATTATTCTGTGTCATAATGTAAGGTCATATGCCAAGTTCCATAACTCTGACATGTAATTTAGCTGAATTATGGACCCTTTTTGGACATAAAAATCTGGTTAAAAGTTTTGCGTGCAAGCTGGTATCTCTGTAAGTGCTCATGGTATTCACTTGAAACATTACACATGTATTCTGTGTCATAATGTAAGGTCAAATGCCAAGTTCCATAACTCTGACATGTAATTTAGCTGAATTATGGCCCCATTTACGACATAGAAATTCTGGTTAAAGTTTTGCGTGCAAGCTGGTATCTCTGTAAGTACTCATGGTATTCACTTGAAACATTACACATGTATTCTGTGTCATAATGTAAGGTCATATGCCAAGTTCCATAACTCTGACATGTAATTTATGTGAATTATGCCTCTTTTTACAAATTTCGGTTTAAGTTTTGGGTGCAAGCTGGTATCTCAGTAAGTACTGAAGGTATTCACTTGTAAAGTAAAACATGACAATACATTGTATTCTGGGTCATAATGTGATCCCATATGCCAAGTTTGATAACAATTATGCCCCTTAATGTCCTTTAATAAATTCTTCGAATAGTAGAGCATGCTGTTCAGGAACAGCTCTTGTTACATTTCCGACAATGATTTTTTTCTACTGTGTATAAGTATGTAAATCCAAACAAAAAAGACATTTTTTTCTTGAGTAGTAATGGCTTAATAGTCCCCTTTCAGTTACAAAGTATCACTGTATACTTCTCCAAAAACTGTTTATCAGATTATATTTTACTACAGTAACTACAATTACTACATATAACCAGTGGAGCGATACAGGGCCATCATGGCCCTCTTGTTCAAATTATAAATGTTTCATAAATGTATATCTGGTTTGAAAACAGCATCAACACATAAATAGGGGTATGAGGAGTCAGTCAAGTTACAAAGCATGATAATTTAGAACAACTATTTTACATTGACTTAAAAGGATTTATTTTTCTGAAATAAATAAAGGCTGCAGGTGAGCCTTAAAGGCCATCATGGCCCAGTGTCTGATGGAGAGAGGGGATCTGGGGATTCCCCCCTTAATTTGAGAAGACCCTCCATGTTATTTTTGGAGTAGGGAATATTATAACGGCAAAAAATTCCCCATCAGTTTAAATTCAAGATCAGACAATGATGACCTCCCCAACACTTTTTTCTTTTTTCTTCTTTCAAGCCAAGGGAAAAAGTACAGGCGGCTATACAATGAGAGATAGTTTAAAGACAATCAAAGATGATTACATTGGTGACACAAGTGCTTTGTCTAGACTATATTCCTTCCCTGAACAAGGAGAAAGATTTGTGGCAGTTATTAAACCATCAGTAAAAATACATGAAGAAAATGAAACCAGTAGTGATTCAGATGGGTCAGGTGAAACCGATAGTGATTCAGATGGGTCAAGCATAGTTTATTCCTCTGGCTCTAGTTACAAACAATTATCGAATGGTAAGTGGTTGTGTGATGGGCCCATATTCACAAAGCTCCTTACGAAAATCTTAAACTTAAGGGAAAATTTTGAATACATATTTCTCTTTTTTTTTTAATCATACGTCTATGAAACTTTTCATGCTTGTAAAAATCTACAGTTTTTACGAGTATGCAAAGTTTCAATGAAATACTGTGAGGAAAAATAATAAAGATAACTGCGTTTGAAAATTTCCCTTCAGTTTAAGATTTTCCTGGGGAGCTTTGTGAATACGGGAGACATGAATACATTTAGTATCTCTGCCAAAAATAAACAAAGTATAGTATTCAAATTTTCTGTTGTGCTTAAGATACTGATTTGAAATTTGGTTCATGATGCTTTTAGCTCATTACTTCACAAACAGTTTGAAAGGTCCCATGCTTTGGTAGCATCTGAAGAAGTCGGTGGAAGCTTGATATTATCAAAGCTGAAAACATGGTAATAAAAGATGAAATTGCTTTTTTTGTTTCAATATTTTGATTGTCCTCTTCATCTTGAGGTGCTTTATGGGGCTTGTGTGAAGTAATGCATTAAAAGAATGGTTTAATGACCTTTCTTTTCTGGAACTCCTGTTGTCTTCAGAAAACTTTAAAGACTTTCCTTTTTGACAAGGACTTCTCTTTATTCAATTTGTGTGTCATATTTACTTACTGTTAACCTTTTTCAGATTCAGAAAGCGAAGATGAGGAAATGTCAGAGATAGACATGAAAAGTATTAGTTCACATACTGAGATATTATCAGATGTTGGAGATGCTGAAAGCCTTAATGAATCGACAGCCAAAAGGCAAAAATATGATGCTGCTGCTTCAAGTGAAGTAATTGAAAGGTAATAATATTACAAGATTTTTGTCTCGCCTGCTACTTTAGGAGCAGGTGGGACTTAGGCGTGGCTTTTCTGCCGGTGGCGTCAACATTAAAGTTTTGGTTTAAGTCCATTTCTCTGTAACCCCTAGGGGTATTGAATTGAAACTTCACACATGCCTTTGGGGTGTTGAGACACAGTTTCAGGCTAAGTTCCATAACTCTGACATGCATTTTGACAAAATTATGGCCCTTTTTTACTTAGAAATTTCATGTCAAAGTTTTGGTTTAAGTCCATTTATCTGTAACCACTAGGGCTATTGAATTGAAACTTCACACATGCCTTTTGGGTGTTGAGACACAGTTTCAGGCCAAGTTTCATAACTCTGATATGCATTTTAACAAAATTATTTTGATATGTAATTTCTTCTACTTGACCTCTATAAGGAGGACTATAAAATTACAGTCCTTGGATCAAAAGAGGCCCCAGTCCAGCACTAAACAACTTACATTCAGATTTATATTTCCTGTTTCTGTTCCCATTCTTACCTCATGTTTTCCTGATCTTAGGTGACCAACAGAGGGTCAGATGGCCCTCTTGTTGTTGTTTTTTTTTTTGCATGTAATATTATAAAATTTGGATACGTTTATGTATTTGGGCACATGCAAGTGCAAAAAGAATTTTTTGACTTGTAATAGAACCGATATTTATCGTGGATGCTAGCTTGTTTTAAATAGGGTATATTTTCCCCCCAAATCATGTGCCTTTTTCCTGTGAGTTTAGTGACAGAATGGCAAACAATATATATTTACAGTGAGCCTCCTGTTGACAGTACAGTTACAGATGCTTCTGAATGGAGGAAATCATGTTTCAAAAATGGTACTTATGTTTTATATTTAGTATTTTTATTTATTTTATTTTCATTTCAACTTTGTGTATGTGTTCACCATCATAATACAAACCTTTATACAGGAAGAGGTTAATTTTTTAATCATTTTAACATAATAAGCCCCCTTTTTAACGTGGAATCTATGTTAACTTTGCTTATATTGTATTAAAAACTTTTATAAGGTTTTGATGAATACAAGCCATCTTGGAAACCAAATTTGAAACCGTATACACATGTTGGGGGTGATAACAGCAAGATACTGTCTCATGTTGGTTCTTCAATATTCACAAAAAAAAACCATGTAGTTCCAGACCAAGTCCCATAACTCTGACATGTATGTTGACAACATTGTGGCAAATTTCAAGTGAGAAATGTTATATAAGTGATGAAGTGGTTATAGTTATCTATTTATTTGAGTTTAATGCCACTTTCAACATCATTCGTCATATCACTGCAATAAGTGCACCTACCAACAATCTCCTGGCTTTCTCACACAAGTACTGTCTTGCAATTCTTTCCCAGTCACTGACTACTGTCTCACATGATAGATGAGAGGTGAAAAATCACCAGAAAGAATATATGCCCCTGACAGGGAATCTAACCTGGGACCTCATAATCCAAAGTCAAACGCTCTACCACTGAGCTACCTGGTAGGGCAACAAGACAATTTATAAGATATGTGCCATGGAAAGGATAGGGTTTTGTTTAAGTTAAAATGCAAACTTTCCTTTTCCTGCATTTGCATAAATAGCAATTTTTAGCTCGACTTTTCGAAGAATAAGGAGAGCTACTCCAGTCACCCGGGCGTCAGCTTAATGCTTTGGTTAAAGTTTAGTGTGCAATCTGATATCTCTGAAAGTACTAAAGGTATTTACTTGAAACTTAATACATATATTTAGGGTCATAATGTGAGCCCATATGCCAAGTTCCATAACTCTTGATACGTAATTAAAGTGAATTATGGCCCCTTTTTGGACATAAAAATCTGGTTAAAGTTTTGCGTGCAAGCTGGTATCTCTGTAAGTACTTATGGTAATCAATTGAAACATTACACATGTGTTCTGGGTCATAATGTAAGGTCATATGCCAAGTTCCATAACTCTGACATGTAATTTAGCTGAATTATGGACCCTTTTACGACCTAGAATTTGTTGGATAAAGTTTTGCGTGCAAGCTGGTATCTCTGTAAGTACTGATGGTATTCACTTGAAACATTACACATTATTCTGTGTCATAATGTAAGGTCATATGCCAAGTTCCATAACTCTGACATGTAATTTAGCTGAATTATGGACCCTTTTTGGACATAAAAATCTGGTTAAAGTTTTGCGTGCAAGCTGGTATCTCTGTAAGTACTCATGGTATTCACTTGAAACATTACACATGTATTCTGTGTCATAATGTAAGGTCAAATGCCAAGTTCCATAACTCTGACATGTAATTTAGCTGAATTATGGCCCCATTTACGACATAGAAATTCTGGTTAAAGTTTTGAGTGCAAGCTGGTATCTCTGTAAGTACTCATGGTTTTCACTTAAAACATTACACATGTATTCTGTGTCATAATGTAAGGTCATATGCCAAGTTCCATAACTCTGACATGTAATTTAGCTGAATTATGGCCCCATTTACGACATAGAAATTCTGGTTAAAGTTTTGAGTGCAAGCTGGTATCTCTGTAAGTACTCATGGTTTTCACTTAAAACATTACACATGTATTCTGTGTCATAATGTAAGGTCATATGCCAAGTTCCATAACTCTGACATGTAATTTAGCTGAATTATGGCCCCATTTACGACATAGAAATTCTGGTTAAAGTTTTGCGTGCAAGCTGGTATCTCTGTAAGTACTCATGGTATTCACTTGAAACATTACACATGTATTCTGTGTCATAATGTAAGGTCATATGCCAATTTCCATAACTCTGACATGTAATTTATGTGAATTATGCCTCTTTTTACAAATTTCGGTTTAAGTTTTGGGTGCAAGCTGGTATCTCAGTAAGTACTGAAGGTATTCACTTGTAAAGTAAAACATGACAATACATTGTATTCTGGGTCATAATGTGAGCCCATATGCCAAGTTTGATAACAATTATGCCCCTTAATGTCCTTTAATAAATTCTTCGAATAGTAGAGCATGCTGTTCAGGAACAGCTCTTGTTACATTTCCAACAATGATTTTTTTCTACTGTGTATAAGTATGTAAATCCAAACAAAAAATACATTTTTTTCTTGAGTAGTAATGAGTTAATACGAGAAGGAAATTTCAATTGCAGAATCATAACTAGTACACTTAAGTGTGATGCCTATCTCTTTTGTCATAATGTATGTGTATTTTCATGAATTAGACTTTGATTTTCTATGGAGGTTGTAATGGAGATAGTCTTTTTGTATTTCAGTCTCTGTAGAGTCATACGAAACCAAAACAAAAGGCAAAAGAAACTACTCGAAGGCAGCATACTGCCTTTACTGCAGAAGTAAATTTCTATCACGAATATCAAAACACTACTTCGCAGTACATTTACATGAAACAAGAGTCAATAAAATAAGACAGATGCCAGTGAAAAGTAAAACCAGAAAGGCTGAATTACAGAAACTTCTTTTTGAAGGCAACTTTAATCATAATGTAAAGGTAAACTGATAATGTTGCTCTCACTATGATATTTGATATCAATAGGAGATTTTCCCAGATTTTTAGATCACCTGAGCAGAAGGCTCAAGGGGATTTATTCTGATCACATGATGTTGGTCAGCCGCCGTCCGTCATTAACTTCCAAGATAAGTTTACAGCAGTAAGGCGCTATTTCATGACAAGTTGCATTACTCTAGCTGCAATATTGTAGGAATTATAACCCTTTGTAAAAATTGATCCTTCCAGATTTTTCATTCTTATCTTTATAATAATAGGTATTGACTTCAAACTTTCAACATGAGATCACAGCAGTAAGGTGCTACTTCATTCAATATTGTAGGAGTTACGGCCCTTTGTAAAAAAAAAAATATTCCAACATGAGGTCACAGTACTTATACCTAACAAAATATAATAGGGAAATGCAGGATTGCAGTTCTGAAGACTGGACAACTTGCCAATATTTGTAGACTACAACTATAATATAAGGACAGGCGTCCCAAGCAACAGCTGTATGCTTTTCCTTTTGGGAAGCATGATTAATTCAACTTTGATTTTTCATGATCCCCATAGCATTAATTTTGACACCTGTCAAGTAAATAAATCATCAATATTTGGTTCTGTATACAACCTGATTTCTACTTTAAAACATCTTTTTGCTAACTTTACAATTTTTACCTTGCCTTTTACAAAGTACAAGGAGAGTGTACACAAGTCATCTGTCATTATCCGACACAATATTCACATGTAGCGGGCCCTGATCATGACTGTGATGGTTCGAGCTTTAAATTAAAGTTTCCCGTTTTTGTCTTTTTCTCTGAAACCACTAAGGGTAATGAACTTAAAACTTCACACATGCTTTTTGTGATGAACCACAGTTCCTGACCAAAATTCATAACTCTGACATGCATTTTGACAAAGTTATGGCCCTTCTTTATGTAAAAAATTCATGTTAAAGTTTTTTATTTTCTCTGAAACCATTAACCTTTCCCTGTTCTATAATTTTGCAAAATTACATGCACCCTGATTATTAAATTAAAAATTGATTTTGGTACATGAAAGAATGAGAAGAAATGATTATGGCAGAAGTGCTATGGGTCTTTATTCTACCATATTTCAATAGGCAAAAAGAGCAGATCCTGATCAGACAGCACCTGTAGAAGCTGGCTGATCTGATCTTCACAGTTTGCAGAGCCGTCAAAAAGTGTTACCATGAGAAAAAGGGTAAAGGCTAATGAACTTCACACATGCTTTTTAAGCTCACCTGAGCACAAAGTGCTCATGGTGAGCTATTGTGATCAGTCAATGTCCGTCCTGCGGCGTCAACAATTACCTTACTCTTCCTTAACCACTGGACACATTCCATTCAAACTTCATGGGAATGTTGCCCTAGTGACCCTTAACCAAAGTTGCTAAAATAATTAAATTTGATTAAGAACTTTGGTTGCCACGGCATGAAAAAGGGGCCAAAATGCCAAAACTTCAAAAATGTACTCCTCCTACACCAAGCCACGAAACACATCCATCTTTTACAGAAATTTTCTATAGGTGGTTTTCTACCAAAATTGCTAAAAGAAATAAAATTGGATGAAAAGTTTGGTTTCCATGGCATCTTAAAATGGGACCATAATAAAAAAGGGCATTTTAAGTCCACAATACCAATTCTAATCAAACTTCATCAGAATGTTGCTCTGGTGCCCCTTCACTAAAATAGCTAAAAGAATGAAATTTGGTTCAGAACTTTGGTTGCCACAGCACAAAAAAGGGGGAACAAAATGCCAAACTTTAATTCCCTTTAAAAGTATACTCCTCTTTAACCACAGTACCAATTCCATTCAAACTTAATTTGAATTTTGTCCTGGTGACCCTTTACAAAAATAGCTAAAAGAATCAAATATTATTATTGCCATTGAGAAAGTTTCGCTTGATGTGGGCAACGTGTGGACGCGCATTGTCATGTTGAAATGTCAAGCCAGGACATTGGGTAAACAGTGGCTGAACCACGGGCCTTAAAATTTCGTTTACGTACCTCTGAGCGGTAAGATTGCCATTTATTATGACCAATTTTTTTCTTTTTAATAGGTTCTTCAAAAGGGAGTGGGCACCATAGTTGTTTACAGACGACCCTCTGGCCTAGCAAATGCATATGACTATCTCCCTTGTCAGTACTGTAAAGGATTTTTCCATAGTAAACTTCTGTGGAGTCATTCAAAGCATTGCGTGTCGAAAAAGAACACAATGGAGGGTGATTCTGAAAGAAATTTCATAAGAGAAGCAAAATGTATGTTAACTCCATTTTTGAAAAAAGAAGATGAGGAAGTTGCAAGGCTCGATGAAATTATAGAGAGGATGAAAGAAACCAAAGATAACCCTGGACTGAAGAAAATTTGTGAAAGGGATGAATTGATCAGAGAATTTGGAGTTTATCAATTGGGAAGATTAGGGCCAACAGTGGAGCAAAGGTATAAAGACCAAGACAATATACGAACAAAGATGAGAAGTCTGGCTAGACTTTTAACAAAGTTAAATGAGAATTCAGTGTTCGATCATCCTTTAACTTTTTACATTTCTCCAACAAAGTTTTTCAGTGTAGCTAATCAGGTTAAAACCCTATACCAAGAGGTTAATTCAGCCCAGTTTGGCATAAGTTTGGGACACTATGTTAAGCAGGCATGTCTTCTTAAAGCTAGTCTTGGTCTTTGTAAAGGTGATCGCGTCATGAAGCAAGAAGCAAATGACTTTATGGAATTGTTTGAGGCTCAGTGGAAATCAAAAGTTTCATCTGTTGCAAACAGAAGTAAAAGACTAAAAGCCTTAAATAAAAGAAGTGACCTCCCTTTAACACAGGATTTGGTAAAACTAAAGGATTTTCTTACAGAGGAAATGAAGATGCAGAGCAGAAATATGGCCCCATCTTATGCAGAATATGTCAATATGACACATGTCTTAATCGCACGCATCGTGCTTTTTAATAAAAGGCGTATTGCTGAGGTTTCTGAGTTGAAAGTGGAGGACTTACAAAGGAGGATTAAGGGAGATGAATTAGACACCAACACTGAAATATACAATTCACTTAATGTCAGTGAAAGAACTTTATTAAAAAGGTAAAGTTGTAATCAGTTCTTCTTTTCCCATTTCCTTTTTGCTCTTATTACTTTTACTTCTTGCAGTTTAAATTGGTAACTTTTAAATTATCACCACTGGAAACAAAAGTGGTAGCAGAAATTTTTAAACCAATACTTAACCCTTTTCCTGTTCAGTAATTTCGCAAAACTCCACCACCATGGTTTTTTGAATGACAACTAACTTCAGTACATATAACAGGGAAGTCAAATGATATTGTCAGTAGTGACTAGGGTTACTAATCTACAATATTTCCATAGGCAAACTGAGCAGACCCAGATCAGACAGCTCCTATACGAGCTGGTTGATTTGGGTCTTCTCTGTCTGCAAAGGCGTCCAAAGTCATAACTTAAAACAATTCGGAAGAATCTGCAGACGACAAATTAAAGTATGAGCAATTTATTCTTTTCAATTAACTTCCAAAGACATTTACCAGGGACACAAAGGAAGACATATCTGAATAG
This sequence comes from Serripes groenlandicus, assembly GCA_031761405.1. Taxonomy (NCBI): domain Eukaryota; kingdom Metazoa; phylum Mollusca; class Bivalvia; order Cardiida; family Cardiidae; genus Serripes; species Serripes groenlandicus. Next base: position 7,175,081 of record JASEVX010000002.1, on the reverse strand, counting down.
TAATATGTTTTAGGTGAACAATATCTGGAAATAATTTATCGATCAATGAAATATAATATAGTTAGAATTTCACAATCACCTCTGCTGTGGGGAAGTATTAATCCATTACTTCGAATTGAGCAATTTCATCCTTTAATACAAAATTTTAGATCATTGACAATATCAAGCTTCTATCAACCTAGATTTTTCAGTCTTTTTACCAGATGCTTGCAAAGCATTGGACTCTTGAAATTGCCTGTGAAGTAATAGGTTAAGTAGCTTGAGGAGAATGGCCGTTATTGGTATGAGAAAGCCAGGGTCCTCGGCTCAAAATCAAGTTTTTTACCCCAAAAAACGAGGTCAGACTCTGCATCTTTAGCATACAATGTGAAGAAGGGTAATAGATGTAACTTTATTCCAAAAAAATCCAAATGTTTGACCCAAAAACCCGTTTAATATGTTGAAGAACATTATTCATAGAGAATGTATGCACAATTTGAAATCAATCTTACAAAAAATGAGGAAGTATGACCAAAACTCAAAATCAACCAAAAACCACAAAAATCAAGTTTTTTACCCCAAAAATGAGGTCAGACTCAGCATCTTTAGCATACAATGTGAAGAAGGGTAATAGATGTAACTTTGTTCCAAATATTGAAGACCTAGTAACAGTACTTATTCAAAAAAAAAAAAAAAAAAATTAAACTTTAACGTTGAGCTAAACGCAGAGTTAAAAAGTAAAAAAATCCAAATGTTTGACCCAAAAAGCCGTTTGATATGTTGAAGTACATTATTTATTTAGTATGTATGCAAAATTTAAAAGCAATCTAACAAAAAATGAGGAAGTTATGACCAAATCTCAAAGTCCACCAAAAACCACCAAAATCATGTTTTTTACCTAAAAAATAAGGTCACACTCAGCATCTTTAGCATACAATGTGTAGAAGGATAATAGATGTAACTGTATTCCAAAAATGAAAGCCCTAGTACCAGTACTTATTGAGAAAAGTTAAAAAAACGTAACTTTAACAATGAGCTAAACGCAAATAGTTGACGCCGTCGCCGTCGCCAGAAAAGCAACACCTTAGTCTCGCTTTCGCAACTTCGTCGCAGCGGGACAAAAAGGGCCATAATTTTGTTTAGTTAGTAATTTCATGTAAAGTTTAGTGTTTGGTCTTTTTCTCAGAAACTACTACGTGCATTTCCTTGAATCTTCACACATGCCTTTAAATTGATGTGGTTTTAAGCAATTTTGTATATTTGCACTGCTACAGAAATCATTATTGACAAAGCGGTGACAGTCAAGATGCTTAAATCAGCGGATTTCTTGTGACTAAATGAAAATGTTTGTCTCGGCTTTTGAGCTCTTTCACATCATGGCTTTGTATCTTAAACCTAGTTGCCATGGATTTGTCATGTTTCTTGTTGAATATTGGAATATAAATGTTCATGCCAAGTGACAATTAAGACAATGTCTTTATGTTTACTTTTAGAATGGAGTTAGTGGAAGTAAGAGGAAAAAGTACAAGAGGTTTGAGGAAGGTGTTTGTTATCCTGAGCACAGATGTTGTAAAAGGACTACAACATCTCCTTATGATAAGAATGCAAGCAGGCATACACCCTTCAAATATCTTCCTATTTGCAAGAACTACAGAGTCACCACAGGATGGATGTGAGGCTATGAGAGTTGTAACAGCAGCCTGTCCAGATCTTGAACATCCAGATCGTATAAGAACAACAAAGCTTAGAAAATATTTAGCCACCACTACACAGGTAATCTTAATAGGAATGATATTTTTTCAACAGTATTGAGATGCAATATATGGTATAGCCAAGGAACCATGAATAAGTGTTTGGTAGCCTTGATATAACTGAAACACTGTCAAAATGGCTTAACATCCCAAACAAACGGCATGCAAGAAAATATTGCTTGAGAGGAGAAATTGCTCCATATAAGCATTTTTTTTCCCTTTTTAGCTCGCCTATTCGAAGAAATAGGGGAGCTTATGTTATCACCCCGGCGTTGGCGTCCGCGTTGCCAGCTTGGTCAAACCTTTGCGTGCAAGGCCTTTTCTCAGACACTGTGTATGCTGTTGCTTTGAAACTTCACACACTTATTCAGGATCATTAGGGGACCTTGTATGTCAAGTCCCATAACTCTGGAATGGATTTTGACTGAATTGTGCCCCTTTTGGACTTAGAAATTTGGTCAAACCTTTGCGTGCAAGGCCTTTTCTCAGACACTGTGTATGCTGTTGCTTTCAAACTTCACACACTTATTCAGGGTCATTAGGGGACCTTGTATGTCAAGTCCCATAACTCTGGAATGGATTTTGACTGAATTGTGCCCCTTTTTAGCTCACCTGAGCTTTGCTCAAGGTGAGTTATTGTGATCGCCTTTTGTCCGGCGTCCGTCGTGCGTCGTGCGTCGTGCGTCAACTTCTTCTCCTCAGTAACCAGTGGGTCAATTTGGATGAAACTTCACAGAAAGCATCCTCTCAATGACCTCACCAGAATTCCTTCAAATTTTTGGGATCCATGCAAAATTCTGGTTTCCATGGCAACGAAACCGAAAAAACTTCAAAATTCTTCTTCTCCCAAACTGGTTGGCAGATTTTCAAATAATTTTGTAGAAATGTTCCTTAGATGACCCTCTATCAGATTCCTTCAAGCCATGTTGATTGGTCGAAAAACATGGCCGCCAGGCAGGGCAGGGCTATTTTGCCTTATATGGCTATAGTGAAAACTTAAAAAATCTTCTCCTCCGAAAGTGTCAGGCCGATTTTCAAATAATTTTGTAGAAATGTTCCTTGGGTGACCCTCTATCAGATTCCTTCAAGCCATGTTGATTGGTCGAAAAACATGGCCGCCAGGGGGCGGGGCGGTTTTGCCTTATATGGCTATAGTGCAAATTTAAAAAATCTTCTCCTCCAAAAGTGTCTGGCCGATTTTCAAATAATTTTGTAGAAATGTTCCTTGGGTGATCCTCTATCAGATTCCTTCAAGCCATGTTGATTGGTCAAAAATCATGGCCGCCAGGGGTCGGGGCTATTTTGCCTTATATGGTTATAGTGCAAACTTAAAAAATCTTCTTCTCCAAAAGTGTCGGCCCGATTTTCAAATAATTTTGTAGAAATGTTCCTTGGATGACCCACTTTCAGATTCCTTCAAGCCATGTTGATTGGTCAAAAAACATGGCCGCCAGTAGGCAGGGCTATTTTGCATTATATGGCTATAGTGAAAACTTAAAAAATCTTCTCCTCCAAAAGTATCTGGCCGATTTTCAAATAATTTTGTAGAAATGTTCCTAGGGTGACACTCTATCAGATTCCTTCAAGCCAAGTTGATTGGTCGGAAACTATGGCTGCCAGGGGGCGAGGCTTATATAGCTAAAGTGAAAAAAATTTAAAAAATCAGGTGAGCGATTCAAGGGCCATCATGGCCCTCTTGTTTTACTTATAATTTTGGTCAAACCTTTGCGTGCAAGGCCTTTTCTCAGACACTGTGTATGCTGTTGCTTTGAAACTTCACACACTTATTCAGGATCATTAGGGGACCTTGTATGTCAAGTCCCATAACTCTGGAATGGATTTTGACTGAAATGTGCCCCTTTTTGGACTTAGAAATTTGGTCAAACCTTTGCGTGCAAGGCCTTTTCTCAGACACTGTGTATGCTGTTGCTTTCAAACTTCACACACTTATTCAGGGTCATTAGGGGACCTTGTATGTCAAGTCCCATAACTCTGGAAAGGATTTTGACTGAATTGTGCCCCTTTTTCGACTTAGAATTCTGGTCAAACCTTTGCGTGCAAGGCCTTTTTCAGACACTGTGTATGCTATTGCTTATCGTATATAATATTTACAGATTTAAAAGGCCCAAAAGGGCCTGTATGGACTTGGTTAATATTTGCATCCAAGTGTTGAAAAGGTGTTTTATCTTGCAATAGGTGATACTGTGTGACTTTACCTAATGCTATAACTGTTCTGAAGTAGGCCCTGATAGACAATGGCCCTGAAAGGCGAGCTATATTGTCCTCCGACAACTCTTGTTCCTAAATGTTTTCAGTTCCTTTCCAGGGAAGATTATAGACTCTACTGACTAAAATGCCATATCTACTTTATGGATGGGCAGATTTCAATATAACTTTACAGGATTATTGCCTTCAGTGAGACGATGTGTCGTGCATAACGTTTAGCACGCAGCTCCAAAGTTTAAGGTCACGATATTGAATTTAACATTCTAAGGGGCTTTCTCAAGTAGAAATTTATCTCCGGGCCATATCTCCTTTATGGATGAGCAGAATTCAATATAACTTAGGGCTATTCCAGTAAAACATATGTCCCACCCCAGGAAGGCACTTTCAAAATGGACCAACCCCCTTCAGAAGTTTGTTAGAAGAAAAAAGAACGCAAATTAAGAAAAAGACCTACCCCCTACAGAATTTCTTTATTTTGCCTTCCTTGGGTTTGCCATATGTTTAACTGGAATAGCCCTTATCAGGATTATTGCCATAAGTGAGATAATGTGTGGGGCATAACTTTTAGCATCCAGCTCCAAAGGTCAAGGTCACAAGATTGACTCCAACATTCTAAAGGTATTTTCACATAGAAATTCATGTCCGGGCCATATCTCATTAATGGATGGGCAGAATTCAATATAACTTTCCATAATTATTGCCTTTAGTAAGATGATGTGTTGCGCCTAACTTTTTAAAAATTGTAGCCCCCCTAGATGAGCTATGTTGTCTTCTGGCAAATCTTGTTATTCAGACATCTAATCTTTTTGCCCAATTCTTAACCCATTACTTCACACAAGCGCCTCAGAGCGCCTTGACTTCAAAAGACTTTAGAAAACATGAGCAATTTCTTCTTTTATTGCAATGTTTTCAGTTCTTTGCCAGTTTTAAACTTTCATTACTAAAGATTTTTAAGTGTTTTGCTCAGGCAATTACAAAGCACAATTCCTGTAAAATAGCTTGGGAAGTAATGGGTTAAGTAAACTTCACAGGAATGTTCCTTTTACAGTTCTCTTCTTATTTCTTTGATTCCATTTAGAACCTGAATGCCATGGCAAGGAAACATTATCACATTGCCCAATTTTTGGATCAAGGAATTTAAAGCTTGAACTCAAGTTTTGTCAATTTCTTTGACAGTTCACACTTTTCTGAAGTGAAGGATTGTAATAAAAGCTCAGGACAACCCTTTCAGATTTGAGATGTTATAATTATGTGACCTGCCTTCTGTTATACATGTTCCATTATTTGTTGCTCCTTATGACTTGCAGGTTATGGACATGACAGGTGATGAACTAAAATTACTGGCAGACCATATGGGCCATTCGGTTGCAATTCACACCGAAGTGTATAGGATGCAGACCTCTGTGCTTGAAAGAACTAAAGTTGCAAGAGCTCTGGTTGCCCTCGAGGCTGGTAATTTGACCCAGTATCGTGGAAGAAGCATGTCTTCAATAGATATTGATGGTATGTTTCCTTCTTTGAGTCTTTGTTTTTCAACCAATCTTTATCAGACTTACACAGTGGATCTATGACAACTCAGTTTCCTAATAATGGTGGAAAATCAGACCATTCAGTCTTGAATTATCTTCCTTTGATTGCCCTCGAGGCTGGTAATTTGACCCAGTATCGTGGAAGAAGCATGTCTTCAATAGATATTGATGGTATGTTTCCTTCTTTGAGTCTTTGTTTTTCAACCAACCTTTATCAGACTTACACAGTGGATCTATGACAACTTAGTTTCCTAATAATGGGGGAAAATCAGACGATTCAGTCTTGAATTATCTTCCTTTGATTGCCCTCGAGGCTGGTAATTTGACCCAGTATCGTGGAAGAAGCATGTCTTCAATAGATATTGATGGTATGTTTCCTTCTTTGAGTCTTTGTTTTTCAACCAATCTTTATCAGACTTACACAGTGGATCTATGACAACTTAGTTTCCTAATAATGGGGGAAAATCAGACCATTCAGTCTTGAATTATCTTCCTTTGATTTTGATAAAAAGAACAATTTTTAGCTCGACTATTCGAAGAATAAGGAGAGCTATTCCAGTCACCTGGACGTCGGTGTAATCCTTTGGTTAAAGTTTTGCGTGCAAGCTGATATCTCTGGAAGTACTAAATGCATTCAATTGAATTTTTACACATGTATTCTGGGTCATAATATGAGCCCATATGCCAAGTTCCATAACTCTGACATGTAATTTAGGTGAATTATGCCTCTTTTTACAAATTAGAAATTTTGGTTAAAATTTTGTGTGCAATCTGATATCTCTGAAAGTACTAAAGGTATTCACTTGAAACTTAATACGTGTATTTGGGGTCATAATGTGAGCCCATATACCAAGTTCCATAACTCTGACATGTAATTTAAATGAATCATGGCCCCTTTTTGGACTTAGAAAATCTGGTTAAAGTTTTGCGTGCAAGCTGGTATCTTTGTAAGTACTTATGGTAATCAGTTGAAACATTACACATGTGTTCTCGGTCATAATGTTAGGTCAAATGCCAAGTTCCATAACTCTCACATGTAATTTAGCTGAATTATAGACCCTTTTACGACTAAGAAATTGTGGTTAAAGTTTTGCGAGCAATCGGATATCTCTATTAGTACTGATGGTATTCACTTGAAACATTACACATGTATTCTGTGTCATAATGGAAGGTCATGTGCCAAGTTCCATAACTCTGACATGTAATTTAGGTGAATTATGCCTCTTTTTACAACTAAGACATTTTGGTTTAAGTTTTGCTATCTCAGTAAGTACTGAAGGTATTCACTTGAAACGTAACACATGACAATATATTGTATTCTGGGTCATAATGTGAGCCCATATGCCAAGTTTGATAACTCTGATGTGTAATTTAGGTGAAGTATGGCCCTTTTGCTAAATTCATGTCTCAAAATTTACAGGATCTTAAGAATTCACCATATCCTTTAATTAATTCTTCGAATAGTCGAGCATGCTATTCAGGAACAGCTCTTGTTGACTTTCTTAAGAGCTTAGAGCCTCTACTTTTTGTAGGTTGTGACCATATTTCACTGTATATTGACATTTGTAAGAGCTTGGCTTCCATCAAAAATGAAAACAATCAGATCATTGTTATTATTCTCCACTCTATAGCGGATGGGGGATAGAGTAATCGCACCATTATGTGTCTGTTCTTTACCTTTTTAAATCCCCCTTTATCTATACTGACAGTCCTTAAGATGGCTGTTGTTTCGACAGCTGTCTTGTTTTTACTTCATTTACAAAATATTGCGTAGTGGAGAGCTTGGGGGCCTACATTTTTAGTTGTTACTAAACTAGTACAGTATATTGTCATCAATAAGAGCTAAGTTTGTTTCAAAAATGGGAAGTTTAAATAAAAAGTTGCAAGTTTATGAACTTGTTAACCCTTTCCTTCATGATCACGCCTTTTTAGGCCTTTGCAAACCGAGAAGACCCAGATCAGCCAGCTCCTATAAGAGCTGTCTGATCTGGGTCTGCTCTGTTTGCCTATTGAAATATGGCAGATTAGAAACTCATGCCACTACTGTCATTAGCATTTTACTTCTCTATTACTTATACCGATAGTCTTATTCATTTAAATAACCATGATGGTGGAGTTTTTCAAAATTACTGAACTAGGAAAGGGTTAAGAGCTAAGCACCTTCATCTTCATTGGATCTGCACCAAACTTGAGTTGATTTCTAAGCGAGTATCAATGAATAAGAATATAAAAATATGGGGTCCAACAATTGCAACACAAAACATAATAAGCAGTATTTAATTGTATAAAGCACTGGGGTTTATAAAATACACCATAAATATACAAACAAAGTAGAGAAGATTCCAACAATGTATAAAACTTTACTCTTGTTGCACATGGAGCTGGTATGTGAACGTATGTATAAATTACCTTTTTAATGATGATGGGTGAATAGGAATATAAAAATAAGGTGTCTATCAAATGCAACCCAAAACGTATTAAGCGGTATTTAATTGTATAAAGCACTGGGGTCTATACAATACACCATAAATATACAAGTAGAGAAGATTCCAACAATGTATAAAACTTTACTCTTACTACACATGGAGCTGGGATAAACATATATATAAATTAACTTTTTTTATGATTATGGGTGAATTGGAATAAAACAAGAGGGCCATTATGGCTCTAGATCGTTCACCTGAGTTCCATTGCATTCTTCTACAATATTTGCATAACAGCAATAACAATGTGAATCAAAGAAGCGAGGTTCAGCACCTCAGAAAAGGCAGCGTTGGACTAATGAGGAAGAGGAATGTATGAGAAAGGCATTTGCATGGCAGTTCAGCAAAAATGTGAATGCATCTACCACAGACATAAGGGCCGCGATAAAGTCTTATCCAGTTCTGAATGGCAGAACAGAAGCAATGATCAGAAGCAAGATCAATAACATTATATTAGGAAAATCTTCAATAAAGTGAATTCTTAACCCATTACTTCACAAGCGCCTCAGAGCGCCTTGAATCGATGAGGATTTTGAAAATGTTGCAATAAAAGATGAAATGCTCAAAATGAGCAATTTCATGTTTTATTTTATTGTTTTCAACTCTCTGTTACTAGAAAACTTTTTCTGCTTTAGATATTTCTGTCCTTTCATTACATTGCTGTAAAGCGGACAACCCTTGAAATTACTTGTGAAGTTATGGGTTAATATCTTGATATTCAACTTGCCTGGCACATTTTAATCTTTAGCACTAAGGATTAGACATGGACTCTTCAATGTGTTGAATTCAACCTTTTTCATTTAATTTTTTTAATCTGTAACTGGTTTCATGGAGAAATAGCAGACAGTGTAGATCTAAGATTAGACTGCACATTCTTAGCAGTGTGATCTTGATCTAAGGTGTCTGCAACAATTTGCCTGTAGAGTGCTGAAGGTTTAATTCTTGCCCCAAACCATCATCTTTTAATCAAAAAGTCTAAAATTCTTGATTCAAACTGTATTGACAAGAAGTTTTGCCAATTGTTCTATTGCCAGAATCAAACAATTGCATGACAATCAAACGATCCTCATGTCAGTGGAAAGGAGAGGTGGCATGAAGCTTTTCAAAGATCCTCATATCTGTTCATTTGAAGAGGTGGTTTTCATAGTACATGCATAATTATACTTGATCTTAGTTTTTTTATGGCTGTTTCTTCAAGTTAAGTTTATTGTTCTGTTGCCAGAATCAAACAATTGTATGACAATCAAATGATCCTCATGTCAGTGGAAAGAAAAGGTGGCATGAAGCTTTTAAAGATCTTCATATCTGTTCATTTGAAGAGGTGGTTTTGATAGTACATGCATATTATACTTGATCTTAGTTTTTTTATGGCTGTTTCTTCAAGTTAAGTGTATAAAAGCCAGACAGTAGTCATTATATCACATAAATTTAAAGGACTCTGCAGGGGTATGCTCATCACCATTAGTGATAGTTCTAGTTTCTTCTGTTCTAATAGCATATGTAAGTGAGGGAACTTTAACTTTATGCTCAACAGGTAAAATTGCAATTAAGTAATGTTACAATATTTTCTATGTTTGACATAAAAATGTGTAAATGTAATTGCGCTCTATCAATAGTTGCATTTTAAGAAAATGTGCTTAACCCTGTACCTCATGGCAATGTTTTTTGATGTCTTTGCAAACAGAGTAGAGCCAAATCAGCCAGCTCCTTTAGGAGCTGTCTGATCTTGGTCTGCTCTGTTTTCCTGTCGAAATATGGCAGAATAGAGACCCATGCCACTACTGTCATAAGGATTTGACTTCTCTGTTATTCATTTCAAAGTTCTTAATCATTTAAATAATTATGGTAGCAGGGTTTTGCAAAATCACAACAGGGAAAGGGTTAACACATAGAGTAGTAAACACATTTTTGTCATCATTTCAAGAAAATGAACAATTCATGACTTGACATTCTTGTATTCTTATTAACGTTCTTGAATGGTGTGACACAGCTCAAGGGTCCTTTCACATATAGAGTAACATGAATGATTAACAGTTTACCTTCTCTAGTTAAAAGTAGGTGTTGAGTGTTGGTTGTACATGAGATAACCTGACCTGTTGGCTGTATGATGAACCTCTTTTAAGCAGCCAATTCCAAAATCTCTCCAGGGTGGCTGCTTAACACAGGTTTGACTGTATATGTTTAGCACCGGGGTGAGAATTTTCGGACTAACCCACAATTTCAGCGCGAGTACTGGTTTGATATCCAGGAAGCAGACATGGAAAGTGATTAATATGAATAAGTTGAAACTATCAATAATAATTAAAGTTTTGGTGTCCACATATCTCGTAAGCACAACTCTTATACCTCTTAATAGTTAAAGTCCATTGTTTTTTTTTTAATTGCAGGTAAATTACATTGTCAAAATAACATCAGGTAGGGTTTAAGATTGTAATCAGTTGTTGTCATGGACGGCTTTTCATTTGGATATTTTGTTTTCTCCTCTTTTTCATCATTTCAACTTGTTTTCCAGCAGTGCCAAAATATGGCACATGATGTCAAAGGTATTGACACTGCAATTTTATTTACAAACAGCAAAGAGTTTTATGAGACCTTCAGTTTATGTCAAGGTATTAAGGGAATGTCTGCCTTCGTCATTGACGAGATAAATAGTTATGGTGCAAAGTACAGGAGATTGTAATATTAGTAGTGCGTCAGAGCGTTATGATAATTTGATATATGTCACTTATTGTGATGGTAAATTAATGTGTAGCATTGTCTAGTGGACCACCAAGACTGTTCAAATTATGTCCCTGGGTTCAATATTAGCCCACCCCAGGGTCACAATATTTACATAAGATGTACACAGTGAAAACTTTTAAAAATCTTCTTGAATGAAACTAAAAGGCCTAGAGCTTCGATATGTGGTATGGAGCTTCATCTAGTGTTCAAATCATGCCCTAGGGTTCAATAACGGGGCCCTGCCTCTGGGGTCACTTATACACTTAGACTTGTATAGTGAAAACTTTAACAATCTTCTTGACCCAAACTAAAAGGCCTAAAACTTTGATAATTAGTGGATCCAACACTTTACAGAGCATTTTTAGCTCGACTATTCGAAGAATAAGGAGAGCTATTCTGGTCATCCAGTCGTCGGCTTAAGTTTTGCGTGCAAGCTGATATCTGAATGTACTGAAGGTATTCACTTGAAACTTTACACATGTATTTGGGGTAATTATTTGAGCTCATATGCCAAGTCCCATACCTCTGACTTGCAATTTAGCAGATTTATGGCCCCTTTTTGGACTTAAACATTCTGGTTAAAGTTTTACATGCAAGCTGGTATCTCTGTAAGTATGCAAGGTATTCACTTGAAACTTAACACGTGTATTCAGGGTCATAATGTGAGGTCATTTGCCAAGTCCTATAACTCTGACTTGCAATTTAGCAGATTTATGGCCACTATCAAATCATAGAAAAAGCTAATGAACACACTACAGGCCACAGTTTCAGCCTCATCAACTTCAAAGTTGGTCAGAATGATGTTTCCGGTCAAATTCGAAACTGGGTCATGTGGTTTCAAAAAGTTGGTTACTTGATCAAATTGTAGAAAAATCTAGTGAACACACTACAGGCCACATTTTCAGCCTAATCAACTTCAAAGTTGGTCAAAATGATGTTCTTGACATTAACTCAGTCAGATTTGAAATTGGGTCACATGGGGTCAAAAAGTAGGTCACTATCAAGTAATAGTAAAAGCTGGTGAACACTCTACAGGCCATATTTTCAGCCTAATCAACTGTAAACTGACAATTTGTCAGAATGATGTTCCTGACATTATCTTGGTCAAGTTCGAAACTGGGTCATGTTGGGTCAAAGAATAGGTCACTATCAAATCATAGAAAAAGCTAGTGAACACTACAGGCCACTTTTTCAGCCTAATAAACTTCAACGCTGTTCTTGACAAAATCTCGGTCCTTCCATACATAAATTAGCCTAGTTATTTAGGCATTCTGCAAACCGTTACACTTTCTGATATTAATACAGACTTAATGACTATTTATGATCGACAGGGTATGTGCATTAGCACGAAAATTGATTGACAACTTGTACAATTAAAGACTTGCTTAAAACCTACACCATTAACGATAGATGATGTGAGTGATACCGGGCCATAATGGCCCTCTTGTTATATCACACCTGGTATAAACAGTTTTATGATATTAGAACATTGACGAGATTGAAATATGAAAAATTCTGAATAACGATAAACACTCATTCATTCTTTTCAGGCCAATATTTAACAAAGACAATTAGGTTGGTATGGCTGCTATTGAGTTTCCAGTTGCTTTTATCTTCGTTTTTCATGATTATGAAGCTAGTCAAGCTTTGGCTTACTGCCACGATGAAGAAATTGATATTTTAGATTTTTACCAACATGGTCATAATGTAATTGGGTTTTATTTGTATTCTGCATTTGAGAAATGCAAGGAGTTTTGTCAAACACATGATTTTGACATAATTTCTTACACAATTTATTCTGTAAATATTTAGATGTTTGTTGTTTATAAAACCTGTGTACAGTGGCCTGTACCTGTGTACCTGTAAAGTGTGTACCTGAGCACAACGTGCTCAAGGTGAACTATTGTGATCGCTGGATGTCTGTCGTCTGTCCCTCCTTCCGTCTGTTCTTATTTTCATATTAACGACATCTCCTTAACTACTGTAAGTTACCTGGCAGGAGCCCCATCCAGTATGGACACTCCGTATAATTAAACAAAACAAAATGTCTTGTACAGGTTTGACTGTATATGTTTAGCACCGGGGTGAGAATTTTCGGACTAACCCACAATTTCAGCGCGAGTACTGGTTTGATATCCAGGAAGCAGACATGGAAAGTGATTAATATGAATAAGTTGAAACTATCAATAATAATTAAAGTTTTGGTGTCCACATATCTCGTAAGCACAACTCTTATACCTCTTAATAGTTAAAGTCCATTGTTTTTAGCTCTACTGGCCAAAGGCCAGAAGGGCTTATGTCGTGGCGATTTGTCCGTCGTCCGTGCGTGCGTGCGTGCGTGCGTGCGTCCGTCCGTCCGTAAACAATTTCTTGTTAACACGATACAGTCTTCACTTTTGATTGTATCTCAACCAAACTTATACAGTAGTTAGATATCCATGAGAGCTCGGTTCCTTTCGAAAACCATCCAGATCCGCCCATGCATGACTGGATTATGGCCCTTGAAATGGTCAAAATTGCTATAAAAGAGCTTGTTAACACGATACAGTCTTCACTTTTGATTGTATCTCAACCAAACTTATACAGTAGTTAGATATCCATGAGAGCTCGGTTCCTTTCGTAAACCAGCCAGATCCGCCCATGCATGACTGGATTATGGCCCTTGAAATGGTCAAAATTGCTATAAAAGAGCTTGTTAACACGATACAGTCTTCACTTTTGATTGTATCTCAACCAAACTTATACAGTAGTTAGATATCCATGAGAGCTCGGTTCCTTTCGTAAACCAGCCAGATCCGCCCATGCATAACTGGATTATGGCCCTTGAAATGGTCAAAATTGCTATAAAAGAGCTTGTTAACACGATACAGTCTTCACTTTTGATTGTATCTCAACCAAACTTATACAGTAGTTAGATATCTATGAGAGCTCGGTTCCTTTTGAAAACCAGCCAGATCCGCCCATGCAAGACTGGATTATGGCCCTTGAAATTGTTCAAATTGCTATAATTGAGCATGTGAACACAATAGAGGCTCTATTTACTATCTGATCTTCACCAAACTTAGATAGTAGTTAAATATTGATGAGAGCTTGGTTCCTTTTGAAAACCAGCCAGATCCGCCAAGACTGGATTATGGCCTATGAAATTGTAAAAATTGCTTTAATACAGCTTGTGAAGAGCCTCCATTTACTATCCGATCTTCACCATACATACATGCTCTGGATTGAAAATGACCAAAGAACCATACCAGTAGAGCATAGGCCCTCATGGGCCTCTTGTTTTTTTAATTGCAGGTAAATTACATTGTCAAAATAACATCAGGTAGGGTTTAAGATTGTAATCAGTTGTTGTCATGGACGGCTTTTCATTTGGATATTTTGTTTTCTCCTCTTTTTCATCATTTCAACTTGTTTTCCAGCAGTGCCAAAATATGGCACATGATGTCAAAGGTATTGACACTGCAATTTTATTTACAAACAGCAAAGAGTTTTATGAGACCTTCAGTTTATGTCAAGGTATTAAGGGAATGTCTGCCTTCGTCATTGACGAGATAAATAGTTGTGGTGCAAAGTACAGGAGATTGTAATATTAGTAGTGCGTCGGAGCGTTATGATAATTTGATATATGTCACTTATTGTGATGGTAAATTAATGTGTAGCATTGTCTAGTGGACCACCAAGACTGTTCAAATTATGTCCCTGGGTTCAATATTAGCCCACCCCAGGGTCACAATATTTACATAAGATGTACACAGTGAAAACTTTTAAAAATCTTCTTGAATGAAACTAAAAGGCCTAGAGCTTCGATATGTGGTATGGAGCTTCATCTAGTGTTCAAATCATGCCCTAGGGTTCAATAACGGGGCCCTGCCTCTGGGGTCACTTATACACTTAGACTTGTATAGTGAAAACTTTAACAATCTTCTTGACCCAAACTAAAAGGCCTAAAACTTTGATAATTAGTGGATCCAACACTTTACAGAGCATTTTTAGCTCGACTATTCGAAGAATAAGGAGAGCTATTCTGGTCATCCAGTCGTCGGCTTAAGTTTTGCGTGCAAGCTGATATCTGAATGTACTGAAGGTATTCACTTGAAACTTTACACATGTATTTGGGGTAATTATTTGAGCTCATATGCCAAGTCCCATACCTCTGACTTGCAATTTAGCAGATTTATGGCCCCTTTTTGGACTTAAACATTCTGGTTAAAGTTTTACATGCAAGCTGGTATCTCTGTAAGTATGCAAGGTATTCACTTGAAACTTAACACGTGTATTCAGGGTCATAATGTGAGGTCATTTGCCAAGTCCTATAACTCTGACTTGCAATTTAGCAGATTTATGGCCACTATCAAATCATAGAAAAAGCTAATGAACACACTACAGGCCACAGTTTCAGCCTCATCAACTTCAAAGTTGGTCAGAATGATGTTTCCGGTCAAATTCGAAACTGGGTCATGTGGTTTCAAAAAGTTGGTTACTTGATCAAATTGTAGAAAAATCTAGTGAACACACTACAGGCCACATTTTCAGCCTAATCAACTTCAAAGTTGGTCAAAATGATGTTCTTGACATTAACTCAGTCAGATTCGAAATTGGGTCACATGGGGTCAAAAAAGTAGGTCACTATCAAGTAATAGTAACAGCTGGTGAACACTCTACAGGCCATATTTTCAGCCTAATCAACTGTAAACTGACAATTTGTCAGAATGATGTTCCTGACATTATCTTGGTCAAGTTCGAAACTGGGTCATGTTGGGTCAAAGAATAGGTCACTATCAAATCATAGAAAAAGCTAGTGAACACTACAGGCCACTTTTTCAGCCTAATAAACTTCAACGCTGTTCTTGACAAAATCTCGGTCCTTCCATACATAAATTAGCCTAGTTATTTAGGCATTCTGCAAACCGTTACACTTTCTGATATTAATACAGACTTAATGACTATTTATGATCGACAGGGTATGTGCATTAGCACGAAAATTGATTGACAACTTGTACAATTAAAGACTTGCTTAAAACCTACACCATTAACGATAGATGATGTGAGTGATACCGGGCCATAATGGCCCTCTTGTTATATCACACCTGGTATAAACAGTTTTATGATATTAGAACATTGACGAGATTGAAATATGAAAAATTCTGAAAAACGATAAACACTCATTCATTCTTTTCAGGCCAATATTTAACAAAGACAATTAGGTTGGTATGGCTGCTATTGAGTTTCCATTTGCTTTTATCTTCGTTTTTAGCTCACCTATGCACGAAGTGCAAGGTGAGCTATTGTGATCACATTTTGTCCGGCGTCCGTCCGTCGTGCGTCGTGCGTCGTGCGTCGTCCGTCGTCCGTCGTCCATCGTCAACATTTGAGCTTGTTAACACTCTACGGGCTACATTTTGCATCCAATCTTCATGAAAGTTTATCAGAACGTTCATCTCCATAAAATCTTGGACAAGTTCGAAACTGGGCGATATGAGGTCAAAAACTAGGTCACTAGGTCGAATTGAAGGAAAATCTTGTTAACACTCTGGAGGTCACATTTTCAACTTGAGCATATTGAAACTTTATCAGAATGTTTGTCTTGATGATATGTAGGTCAAGTTCGAACATGGGTCACGTTGGGTCAAAAAGTAGGTCACTAGGTCAAATTGAAGGAAAATCTTGTTAACACTCCAGAGGCCGCAATTTTTGCTTCAGCAGTTTGAAATTTTGTCAAAATGTTTGTCTTAAAAATATCTAGGTCAAGTTCGAATATGGGTTATGCCGGGTCAAAAACTAGGTCACTAGGTCAAATTGAAAGAAAATCTTGTTAACACTTTTGATGCCGCATTTTTTGCTGCAGCAGCTTGAAATTTGGTTAGAATGTTTGTCTTAAATATATCTAGGTCAAGTTCAAATATGGGTCATATTGGGTCAGAAACTAGGTCACCAGGCCAAATTGAGGGAAAATCTTGTTAACTCTGTAGAAGACGCATGTTTTGCTTCAGGGGCTTGAAATTTGTTCAGAATATTGAGCTGAATGATATCTAGGCCAAGTTTGAATATGGGTCATGTCGGGTCAAAAACTAGGTCACTAGCCCAAATTGAAAGAAAATATTTTTTACACTTTGGATGCCGCATTTTTTGCTTCAGCAGCTTGAAATTTTGTCAGAATGTTTGTCTTAAAGATATCTAGTTCAAGTTCAAATATGGGTCATATTGGATCAGAATCTAGGTCACTAGAACAAATTGAGGGAAAATCTTGTTAACTCTGTAAAAGCTGCATTTTTTGCTTCAGCAATTTGAAATTTGGTCAGAATGTTTGTATAAATCATATCTAGGCCAAGTTCGGATATGGGTCATGCCGGGTTAAAAACTAGGTCACTAGACCAAATTGAAGGGTAATCATGTTAACACTCTGGATACTGCATTTTTAATTTCAGCATGATAAAACTTTATCAGAATGTTTTTCTTGATGATATGTAGGCCAAGTTTGAATATGGGTCATGCTGGATCAAAAACTAGGTCACTAGATCAAATTGAAGGAAAATCTTGTGAACACTTTGGATGCCGCATTGTTTGCTTCAGCAGCTTGAAATTTGGTCAGAATGTTTGTCTGAATTATATCTAGGTCAAGTTCAAATATGGGTCATATTGGATCAGAAACTAGGTCAATAAAGGAAAATATTGTTCAAACTCCGGAGGCCGCATTTTTACTTTGAGCAAGTTGAAACTTAGTCAGAATGTTGTCTTGATGATATCTAGTCCATGTTGGAATATGGGTCATATCAGGTAAAAAATATAGATCACTAGGCCAAATGAAGGAAAGTATTGTTAACACTGTGGAGGTTGCATTCAGAATAATTGTCTTGATGTGTTTTGCATTGCAGTACATTGTATAATTAAGGTGAGCGATCCAGGGCCATCATGGCCCTCTTGTTCATGATTATGAAGCTAGTCAAGCTTTGGTTTACTGCCACGATGAAGAAATTGATATTTTAGATTTTTACCAACATGGTCATAATGTAATTGGGTTTTATTTGTATTCTGCATTTGAGCAATGCAAGGAGTTTTGTCAAACACATGATTTTGACATAATTTCTTACACAATTTATTCTGTAAATATTTAGATGTTTGTTGTTTATAAAACCTGTGTACAGTGGCCTGTACCTGTGTACCTGAGCACAACGTGCTCAAGGTGAACTATTGTGATCGCTGGATGTCTGTCGTCTGTCCCTCCTTCCGTCTGTTCTTATTTTCATATTAACGACATCTCCTTAACTACTGTAAGGAATCCAACCTAACTTGACAGAAATGATCCTATCAATACCTCCTATTGTATACAATTTGCAGGAACCAATGATGATCACAGTTTGGGATAAAATCAAATACGGAGATCTTTAAACACGCCCTGAATATACAAATTACAGAAACACCAACAATGAATAATATTATATTCCTACAGAAACTTGCTGCTTGTTTGAAATATTGTGGCTTAGACACCCATGCCACTACTGCAATTAGTATTTTACTTCTCTTTTATATGTATCAAAGTTCTTAATTTCAATTTTCAATTATATGTGAGAAAGTAGTCAGTGGCTTCGAAAGAATGTTGTGTTAGTACTGGTGTGGGAAAACCAGGAAAAACATGGATAGGTGCACTGACCGCCGTGATAAAACCTTAGCAGTTGAAAGCGGCGTTAAACTCCAAACAATCAATCAATCAACCTTAATTTCAATAATAATAGTGTAGGAAAGTTGCATAATTACTGAACAGGGAAAGGGTAAAAAGTCGTTTTCTCCCATACTTGTTCATTATCCCTTCAAAGGCTACCAATTCCAAAATGGTCTTTTATCCCCAACCATTGAGACAATGCTTTACACAAACTTGAAATACCAATATATGTCTGTTATAAAACTCTCAGATGAGCGATATAGGACCACTTTGATCCCCTTGTATTTGATTTACTTTAAGAATTAAAAAAATAATAATCTGAAACGTTTTGTTTGACATATCTCCTATTGTTTACATCGGTCCTCTATAGATTTCAAATTGGAATATTTGTACAACGACCGGGTGAAGCGTATTTTTTTAAGATCCGTGAATTCATTAAAGTTTTGTATACTGTGCATAGTCTTATTTTAGAATCGTATCCGTATCCGTGACAAACGTAAACTCTTGATCGTTTAATAGTAGACACAATTTCATTACACGCCGGATTGGCTGCGATCAATTGAGCAATATTTCCTCTGGACACATTGTTTTCAGCTGAACTTGATAGGAATATTTATGTTTCTAGAATTTACAGATTTTTATTTAAACTTGTCGTCTGCTGCCAGTTTGTTGCTAGGTGATGGAAAGTTAATTGTGAGATGCATTGAATTAAGTGTTATATACTTTAGTATATATATCTATCTACTGAATATGGTTACTTGTGGGGTTTTTATATATATATATATATGTTCATTTTCAAACCCATATTCGGTGCACTGAAAATGCCCCTCAACTAGGTCTTATTCAAAGACACCACAGATGGCAATATGTGTGAATATATATAAATATATATATATAGAGAGAGAGAGAGAGAGAGAGAGGAGAGAGAGAGAGAGAGAGAGAGAGAGAGAGAGAGAGAGAGAGAGAGAGAGAGAAATAGAGAGAGAGATAGAGAGAGAGAGAGGCAGACATACAGACATGCATACAAACAGACAAACAGACAGACAGACAGACATACAGACAGACAGAGACAGAGACAAAGACAGACATAGACACACAGAGACAGATAAAGAGAGAGACAGAGATAGAGAGAGAGATATAGATTGAGAGAGAGAGAGAGAGAGAGTAAGAAGATAAAGAGAAAGAAAGAGAGAGAGAGATATAGAGATATATAAGAGAGCGAGAAAAGGAGAGATTCAAGTATGTATATATATATATATAATATACAGAAATAAAGGGGGGGGGGGGGGAGAGAGAGAGAGAGAGAGAGGAGAGAGAGAGAGAGAGAGAGAGAGAAGAGAGAGAGAGAGAGAGAGAGAGAGAGAGAGAGAGAGAGAGAGAGAGAGGAGAGAGAGAGAGAGAGTGAGAGAGAGAGAGAGAGAGAGAGAGAGAGAGAGAGAGAGAGACACACACACAAAGAGAGACAGAGACAGAAATAGCGAGAGAAGATATAGAGAGATAGAGGAGAAATAGACAGATATAAGAGAGAGAGAAAGGGAGAGATATACATCTCTCTCTATATATATATATATACATAGATAAAGAGAGAAAAAAGAGGTGGAGAGAGGGAGTGCGAGAAAGAGAGAGATAGAGAGAAAGAGAGAGAGAGAGAGAGAGAGAGAGAGAAAAAAAAATTGATATATATATATATTGAGAGATAGGATAAAGAGAAAGCAAGAGAGAGAGAGATAGAGAGAGAGAGAGAGAGAAAAAATGATATATATATATATTGAGAGATAGGATAAAGAGAAAGCAAGAGAGAGAGAGAGAGATAGAGGCAGAGAGATACATGTGAACATTTATATATAGTGAGAGAGACACACACACACACACACACGCACACAATATACAAAAACAGTACAGAGTTACAGAGAAATACAGGGAAGATATCCAGAGGGAAAAACGTATGGAACTTGTCAACTATTTAATTATCTCTCTCCTTAATTCATGTATGCAATGTATGCAGTGTTTTCATAGTCCCTTACTTCTTTATCGAGAAACACCTGTATTGCATTTTCCCGTCACACTTACACACAGCTTGTATTCATTTACATTATACAGTACAACTTGTGTTTAACGACCAACCATATGCAGAGGAATATCTGCCTTTGTTCACAGGAGGTCTTTAGTAACAGCGTCTTTTATGTAGAAAATGAGTAATTGGAAAATGAAAATATGGATGCGATAAACAGGAACTGCTAGACAACGGTGGTCGTTAGCACAGGTTGATTGTTGAGTTAGCTGTTTGCTCTACAAATTCCGTTCTTTATATCAAGTATAACTTGACCTTGACATCTGAAATATCTTGTTTTTAGTAAGCTACAACCAAATATTCTACCATCCCTACTCACAGATATACCTCTTGGCTCCTTTATTAAGACGTTACGTGATATATCATCATATATATAAAGCTTTTTTATCAGGACCTTGTGCCATGTAGTATA
>JASEVX010000002.1:6974182-7149052 GCA_031761405.1 Serripes groenlandicus | reverse complement strand
TATATACATGACCTAGCCAAGTCAACATAACAGTATATACATGACACAGCCAAGTCAACATAACCGTATATACATGACCCAGCCAAGTCAACATAACCGTATATACATGACCCAGCCAAGTCATCATACACGTATATACATGACCCAGCCAAGTCAACATAACCGTATATACATGACCTAGCCAAGTCAACATAACAGTATATACATGACACAGCCAAGTCAACATAACCGTATATACATGACCCAGCCAAGTCAACATAACCGTATATACATGACCCAGACAAGTCATCATACACGTATATACATGACACAGCCAAGTCAACATTACCGTATATACATGACACAGCCAAGTCAACATAACCGTATATACATGACCCAGACAAGTCAACATAACTGTATATACATGACCCAGCCAAGTCATCATACACGTATATACATGACCAAGACAAGTCAACATAACCGTATATACATGACCCGGACAAGTCAACATAACTGTATATACATGACCCAGCCAAGTCATCATACACGTATATACATGACCAAGACAAGTCAACTAACCGTATATACATGACCCAGACAAGTCAACATAACAGTATATACATGACCCAGCCAAGTCATCATACACGTATATACATGACCAAGACAAGTCAACATAACCGTATATACATGACCCCAGACAAGTCAACATAACAGTATATACATGACCCAGCCAAGTCAACATTACCGTATATACCATGACCCAGTCAAGACAACATTACCGTATATACATGACCCAGTCAAGTCAACATTACCGTATATACATGACCCAGCCAAGTCAACATAACCGTATATACATGACCCAGCCAAGTCATCATACACGTATATACATGACCTAGCCAAGTCAACATAACAGTATATACATGACCCAGTCAAGTCAACATAACCGTATATACATGACCCAGCCAAGTCAACATAACCGTATATACATGACCTAGCCAAGTCAACATAACAGTATATACATGGACACAGCCAAGTCAACATAACCGTATATACATGACCCAGCCAAGTCAACATAACCGTATATACATGACCCAGACATGTCATCATACACGTATATACATGACACAGCCAAGTCAACATAACCGTATATACATGACCCAGACAAGTCAACATAACTGTATATACATGACCCAGCCAAGTCAACATACACGTATATACATGACCCAGCCAAGTCATCATACACGTATATACATGACCCAGACAAGTCAACATAACAGTATATACATGACACAGCCAAGTCAACATAACAGTATATACATGACCCAGTCAAGTCAACATAACCGAACATACATGACCCAGCCAAGTCAAAATAACCGTATATACATGACACAGCCAAGTCAAAATAACCGTACATACATGACACAGCCAAGTCAAAATAACCGTATATACATGACACAGCCAAGTCAAAATAACCGTATATACATGACACAGCCAAGTCAACATAACCGTACATACATGACACAGCCAAGTCATCATACGCGTATATACATGACACAGCCAAGTCAAAATAACCGTACATACATGACACAGCCAAGTCATCATACGCGTATATACATGACACAGCCAAGTCAAAATAACCGTATATACATGACCCAGCCAAGTCAAAATAACCGTATATACATGACACAGCCAAGTCAACATAACCGAACATACATGACCCAGCCAAGTCAACATAACCGTATATACATGACACAGCCAAGTCAACATAACCGAACATACATGACCCCAGCCAAGTCAACATAACAGTATATACATGACCCAGCCAAGTCATCATACACGTATATACATGACACAGCCAAGTCAACATACACGTATATACATGACCCAGCCAAGTCAACATAACCGTATATACATGACCCAGACAAGTCAACATACACGTATATACATGACCCAGCCAAGTCAACATTACCGTATATACATGACCCAGACAAGTCATCATACACGTATATACATGACCCAGACAAGTCAACATAACTGTATATACATGACACAGCCAAGTCAACATAACCGTATATACATGACCCAGCTAAGTCAACATAACCGTATATACATGACACAGCCCAAGTCAAAATAACCGTATATACATGACCCAGCCAAGTCATCATACGCGTATATACATGACCCCAGACAAGTCAACATAACAGTATATACATGACCCAGACAAGTCAACATAACCGTATATACATGACACAGCCAACTCAAAATAACCGTATATACATGACACAGCCAACTCAAAATAACCGTATATACATGACACAGCCAACTCAAAATAACCGTATATACATGACACAGCCAACTCAAAATAACCGTATATACATGACCCAGCCAAGTCAACATAACAGTATATACATGACCCAGACAAGTCAACATAACCGTATATACATGACACAGCCAAGTCAACATAACCGAACATACATGACCCAGCCAAGTCAACATAACCGTATATACATGACACAGCCAAGTCAACATAACCGAACATACATGACCCAGCCAAGTCAACATAACAGTATATACATGACCCAGCCAAGTCATCATACACGTATATACATGACCCAGCCAAGTCAACATAACCGTATATACATGCCCCAGACAAGTCAACATTACCGTATATACATGACCCAGCCAAGTCAACATAACCGTATATACATGACCAGCCAAGTCAACATAACCGTATATACATGACCCAGCCAAGTCAACATTACCGTATATACATGACCCAGACAAGTCTACATAACTGTATATACATGACCCAGACAAGTCAACATAACCGTATATACATGACCCAGACAAGTCATCATACACGTATATACATAACCCAGACAACTCAACATAACCGTATATACATGACACAGCCAAGTCAACATAACCGTATATACATGACCCAGCCAAGTCAACATAACCGTATATACATGACCAGCCAAGTCAACATAACCGTATATACATGACCCAGCCAAGTCATCATACACGTATATACATGACCCAGCCAAAGTCAACATTACCGTATATACATGACCCAGCCAAGTCAACATAACCGTATATACATGACACAGCCAAGTCATCATACACGTATATACATGACCCAGCCAAGTCAACATTACCGTATATACATGACCCAGCCAAGTCAACATAACCGTATATACATGACCAAGACAAGTCAACATAACCGTATATACATAACCCAGACAAGTCATCATACACGTATATACATGACCCAGCCAAGTCAACATAACAGTATATACATGACCCAGCCATGTCAACATAACCGTATATACATGACACAGCCAAGTCAACATAACCGTATATACATGACACAGCCAAGTCAACATAACCGTATATACATGACCCAGTCAAGTCAACATAACCGTATATACATGACCCAGACAACTCAACATAACCGTATATACATGACACAGCCAAGTCAAAATAACCGTATATACATGACCCAGCCAAGTCAACATAACTGTATATACATGACCCAGCCAAGTCATCATACACGTATATACATGACCCAGCCAAGTCAACATAACCGTATATACATGACCCAGCCAAGTCAACATAACCGTATATACATGACCCAGCCAAGTCAACATACACGTATATACATGACCCAGCCAAGTTATCATACACGTATATACATGACCCAGCCAAGTCAACATAACAGTATATACATGACCCAGCCAAGTCATCATACGCGTATATACATGACCCAGACAAGTCAACATAACAGTATATACATGACCCAGACAAGTCAACATAACCGTATATACATGACCCAGCCAACTCAAAATAACCGTATATACATGACACAGCCAACTCAAAATAACCGTATATACATGACACAGCCAACTCAAAATAACCGTATATACATGACACAGCCAACTCAAAATAACCGTATATACATGACCCAGCCAAGTCAACATAACAGTATATACATGACCCAGACAAGTCAACATAACAGTATATACATGACACAGCCAAGTCAACATAACAGTATATACATGACCCAGCCAAGTCAACATAACCGTATATACATGACCTAGCCAAGTCAACATAACAGTATATACATGACACAGCCAAGTCAACATAACCGTATATACATGACCCAGACAAGTCATCATACACGTATATACATGACACAGCCAAGTCAACATAACCGTATATACATGACCCAGACAAGTCAACATAACTGTATATACATGACCCAGCCAAGTCAACATACACGTATATACATGACCAAGACAAGTCAACATAACCGTATATACATGACCCGGACAAGTCAACATAACTGTATATACATGACCCAGCCAAGTCATCATACACGTATATACATGACCCAGCTAAGTCAACATAACCGTATATACATGACCAAGACAAGTCAACATAACCGTATATACATGACCCAGACAAGTCAACATAACAGTATATACATGACCCAGCCAAGTCATCATACACGTATATACATGACCAAGACAAGTCAACATAACCGTATATACATGACCCAGACAAGTCAACATAACCGTATATACATGACACAGCCAAGTCAAAATAACCGTATATACATGACACAGCCAAGTCAAAATAACCGTATATACATGACCCAGCCAAGTCATCATACACGTATATACATGACACAGCCAAGTCAACATAACCGTATGTACATGACCCAGACAAGTCAACATAACCGTATATACATGACACAGCCAAGTCATCATACACGTATATACATGACACAGCCAAGTCAACATAACCGTATGTACATGACCCAGCCAACTCAAAATAAGCGTATATACATGACACAGCCAACTCAAAATAACCGTATATACATGACCCAGCCAAGTCAACATAACAGTATATACATGACCCAGACAAGTCAACATAACAGTATATACATGACACAGCCAAGTCAACATAACAGTATATACATGACCCAGCCAAGTCAACATAACCGTATATACATGACCTAGCCAAGTCAACATAACAGTATATACATGACACAGCCAAGTCAACATAACCGTATATACATGACCCAGACAAGTCATCATACACGTATATACATGACACAGCCAAGTCAACATAACCGTATATACATGACCCAGACAAGTCAACATAACTGTATATACATGACCCAGCCAAGTCAACATACACGTATATACATGACCAAGACAAGTCAACATAACCGTATATACATGACCCGGACAAGTCAACATAACTGTATATACATGACCCAGCCAATTCATCATACACGTATATACATGACCAAGACAAGTCAACATAACCGTATATACATGACCCAGACAAGTCAACATAACAGTATATACATGACCCAGCCAAGTCATCATACACGTATATACATGACCAAGACAAGTCAACATAACCGTATATACATGACCCAGACAAGTCAACATAACCGTATATACATGACACAGCCAAGTCAAAATAACCGTATATACATGACACAGCCAAGTCAAAATAACCGTATATACATGACCCAGCCAAGTCATCATACACGTATATACATGACACAGCCAAGTCAAAATAACCGTATATACATGACACAGCCAAGTCAAAATAACCGTTAATACATGACCCAGCCAAGTCATCATAACAGTATATACATGACCCAGACAAGTCAACATAACAGTATATACATGACCCAGTCAAGTCAACATAACCGTATATACATGACACAGCCAAGTCAAAATAACCGTATATACATGACACAGCCAAGTCAAAATAACCGTATATACATGACCCAGACAAGTCAACATAACAGTATATACATGACCCAGTCAAGTCAAAATAACCGTATATACATGACACAGCCAAGTCAAAATAACCGTATATACATGACCCAGCCAAGTCATCATACACGTATATACATGACACAGCCAAGTCAAAATAACCGTATATACATGACACAGCCAAGTCAAAATAACCGTATATACATGACCCAGCCAAGTCATCATAACAGTATATACATGACCCAGACAAGTCAACATAACAGTATATACATGACCCAGTCAAGTCAACATAACCGTATATACATGACCCAGTCAAGACAACATTACCGTATATACATGACACAGCCAAGTCATCATACACGTATATACATGACCCAGCCAAGTCATCATACACGTATATACATGACCCAGCCAAGTCAACATAACCGTATATACATGACCCAGCCAAGTCAAAATAACCGTATATACATGACCCAGCCAAGTCATCATACGCGTATATACATGACACAGCCAAGTCAACATACACGTATATACATGACCCAGCCAAGTCATCATAATCGTATATACATGACCCAGACAAGTCAAAATAACCGTATATACATGACCCAGCCAACTCAAAATAACCGTATATACATGACCCAGCCAAGTCATCATAACCGTATATATATGACCCAGCCAAGTCAACATAACAGTATATACATGACACAGCCAAGTCAAAATAACCGTATATACATGACACAGCCAAGTCAAAATAACCGTATATACATGACACAGCCAAGTCAAAATAACCGTATATACATGACCCAGCCAAGTCATCATAACCGTATATACATGACCCAGCCAAGTCAACATAACAGTATATACATGACCAAGACAAGTCAACATAACCGTATATACATGACCCAGACAAGTCAAAATAACCGTATATACATGACCTAGACAAGTCAACATAACCGTATATACATGACCCAGCCAAGTCAACATAACAGTATATACATGACCCAGCCAAGTCATCATACACGTATATACATGACCCAGCCAAGTCAACATAACCGTATATACATGACCCAGACAAGTCAACATAACAGTATATACATGACCCAGCCAAGTCATCATACACGTATATACATGACACAGCCAAGTCAACATAACAGTATATACATGACACAGCCAAGTCAACATAACCGTATGTACATGACCCAGCCAAGTCAACATAACAGTATATACATGACCCAGCCAAGTCATCATACACGTATATACATGACCCAGCCAAGTCAACATAACAGTATATACATGACACAGCCAAGTCAACATAACCGTATGTACATGACCCAGCCAACTCAAAATAACCGTATATACATGACACAGCCAACTCAAAATAACCGTATATACATGACCCAGCCAAGTCAACATAACAGTATATACATGACCCAGACAAGTCAACATAACAGTATATACATGACACAGCCAAGTCAACATAACAGTATATACATGACCCAGCCAAGTCAACATAACCGTATATACATGACCTAGCCAAGTCAACATAACAGTATATACATGACACAGCCAAGTCAACATAACCGTATATACATGACCCAGACAAGTCATCATACACGTATATACATGACACAGCCAAGTCAACATAACCGTATATACATGACCCAGACAAGTCAACATAACTGTATATACATGACCCAGCCAAGTCAACATACACGTATATACATGACCAAGACAAGTCAACATAACCGTATATACATGACCCGGACAAGTCAACATAACTGTATATACATGACCCAGCCAAGTCATCATACACGTATATACATGACCAAGACAAGTCAACATAACCGTATATACATGACCCAGACAAGTCAACATAACCGTATATACATGACACAGCCAAGTCAAAATAACCGTATATACATGACACAGCCAAGTCAAAATAACCGTATATACATGACCCAGCCAAGTCATCATACACGTATATACATGACACAGCCAAGTCAAAATAACCGTATATACATGACACAGCCAAGTCAAAATAACCGTATATACATGACCCAGCCAAGTCATCATACACGTATATACATGACACAGCCAAGTCAACATAACCGTATATACATGACCCAGCCAAGTCAACATAACAGTATATACATGACCCAGCCAAGTCAACATAACAGTATATACATGACACAGCCAAGTCAACATAACCGTATATACATGACCCAGCCAAGTCAACATAACAGTATATACATGACCCAGCCAAGTCAACATAACCGTATATACATGACCCAGCCAAGTCAACATAACCGTATATACATGACACAGCCAAGTCAAAATAACCGTATATACATGACCCAGCCAAGTCATCATAACCGTATATACATGACCCAGCCAAGTCAACATAACAGTATATACATGACACAGCCAAGTCAACATAACCGTATATACATGACCCAGACAAGTCAAAATAACCGTATATACATAACCCAGCCAAGTCATCATACACGTATATACATGACCCAGCCAAGTCAACATACACGTATATACATGACCCAGCCAAGTCAACATAACAGTATATACATGCCCCAGCCAAGTCAACATAACCGTATATACATGACACAGCCAAGTCAACATAACCGTATATACATGACCCAGACAAGTCAAAATAACCGTATATACATAACCCAGCCAAGTCATCATACACGTATATACATGACACAGCCAAGTCAACATAACCGTATATACATGACCTAGCCAAGTCAACATAACAGTATATACATGACCCAGCCAAGTCATCATACACGTATATACATGACACAGCCAAGTCAACATAACAGTATATACATGACACAGCCAAGTCAACATAACCGTATGTACATGACCCAGCCAAGTCAACATAACAGTATATACATGACCCAGACAAGTCAACATAACAGTATATACATGACACAGCCAAGTCAACATAACAGTATATACATGACCCAGCCAAGTCAACATAACCGTATATACATGACCTAGCCAAGTCAACATAACAGTATATACATGACACAGCCAAGTCAACATAACCGTATATACATGACCCAGACAAGTCATCATACACGTATATACATGACACAGCCAACTCAAAATAACCGTATATACATGACACAGCCAACTCAAAATAACCGTATATACATGACACAGCCAAGTCAACATAACCGTATATACATGACCAAGACAAGTCAACATAACCGTATATACATGACCCAGCCAAGTCATCATAACAGTATATACATGACCCAGCCAAGTCAACATACACGTATATACATGACACAGCCAAGTCAACATAACCGTATATACATGACCCAGACAAGTCAATATTACCGTATATACATGACCCAGCCAAGTCATCATACACGTATATACATGACCCAGCCAAGTCAACATAACCGTATATACATAACCCAGACAAGTCAACATAACCGTATATACATGACCCAGCCAAGTCAACATAACCGTATATACATGACCCAGACAAGTCATCATACACGTATATACATGACCCAGCCAAGTCAACATAACCGTATATACATGACCCAGCCAAGTCAACATAACCGTATATACATGACCCAGACAAGTCATCATACACGTATATACATGACCCAGCCAAGTCAACATAACCGTATATACATGACACAGCCAAGTCAACATAACCGTATATACATGACACAGCCAAGTCAAAATAACCGTATATACATGACACAGCCAAGTCAAAATAACCGTATATACATGACCCAGCCAAGTCATCATACACGTATATACATGACACAGCCAAGTCAAAATAACCGTATATACATGACACAGCCAAGTCAAAATAACCGTATATACATGACCCAGCCAAGTCAAAATAACCGTATATACATGACCCAGACAAGTCAACATAACCGTATATACATGACCCAGCCAAGTCATCATACACGTATATACATGACACAGCCAAGTCAACATTACCGTATATACATGACCCAGCCAAGTCAACATAACCGTATATACATGACCCAGCCAAGTCATCATACGCGTATATACATGACCAAGACAAGTCAACATTACCGTATATACATGACCCAGACAAGTCATCATACGCGTATATACATGACCAAGACAAGTCAACATTACCGTATATACATGACCCAGCCAAGTCATCATACGCGTATATACATGACCAAGACAAGTCAACATTACCGTATATACATGACCCAGACAAGTCAACATAACAGTATATACATGACACAGCCAAGTCAACATAACAGTATATACATGACCCAGCCAAGTCAACATAACAGTATATACATGACCCAGCCAAGTCAACATAACCGTATATACATGACACAGCCAAGTCAACATAACCGTATATACATGACCCAGACAAGTCATCATACACGTATATACATGACCCAGCCAAGTCAACATAACAGTATATACATGACACAGCCAAGTCAACATAACCGTATATACATGACCCAGACAAGTCAAAATAACCGTATATACATAACCCAGCCAAGTCATCATACACGTATATACATGACCCAGCCAAGTCAACATAACATTATATACATGACACAGCCAAGTCAACATAACCGTATATACATGACCCAGCCAAGTCAACATAACAGTATATACATGACACAGCCAAGTCAACATAACCGTATATACATGACCCAGACAAGTCAAAATAACCGTATATACATAACCCAGCCAAGTCATCATACACGTATATACATGACCCAGCCAAGTCAACATAACCGTATATACATGACCCAGCCAAGTCAACATAACAGTATATACATGACACAGCCAAGTCAACATAACCGTATATACATGACCCAGACAAGTCAAAATAACCGTATATACATAACCCAGCCAAGTCATCATACACGTATATACATGACCCAGCCAAGTCAACATAACCGTATATACATGACCTAGCCAAGTCAACATAACAGTATATACATGACACAGCCAAGTCAACATAACCGTATATACATGACCCAGCCAAGTCAACATAACCGTATATACATGACCCAGACAAGTCATCATACACGTATATACATGACACAGCCAAGTCAACATAACCGTATATACATGACCCAGACAAGTCAACATTACCGTATATACATGACCTAGCCAAGTCAACATAACAGTATATACATGACCCAGCCAAGTCAACATAACCGTATATACATGACCTAGCCAAGTCAAAATAACCGTATATACATGACCTAGCCAAGTCAAAATAACCGTATATACATGACCCAGCCAAGTCATCATACACGTATATACATGACACAGCCAAGTCAACATACACGTATATACATGACCCAGCCAAGTCAACATAACCGTATATACATGACCTAGCCAAGTCAACATAACAGTATATACATGACACAGCCAAGTCAACATACACGTATATACATGACACAGCCAAGTCATCATACACGTATATACATGACCCAGCCAAGTCAACATAACCGTATATACATGACCTAGCCAAGTCAACATAACAGTATATACATGACACAGCCAAGTCAACATAACCGTATATACATGACCCAGCCAAGTCAACATAACCGTATATACATGACCCAGACAAGTCATCATACACGTATATACATGACACAGCCAAGTCAACATAACCGTATATACATGACCCAGACAAGTCAACATAACCGTATATACATGACACAGCCAAGTCAACATAACCGTATATACATGACACAGCCAAGTCAACATTACCGTATATACATGACCCAGCCAAGTCAACATAACCGTATATACATGACCCAGACAAGTCATCATACACGTATATACATGACCCAGCCAAGTCAACATAACCGTATATACATGACCCAGACAAGTCAACATAACTGTATATACATGACCCAGCCAAGTCATCATACACGTATATACATGACACAGCCAAGTCAACATAACCGTATATACATGACCCAGCCAAGTCAACATAACCGTATATACATGACCCAGCCAAGTCAACATAACAGTATATACATGACCCAGACAAGTCAACATAACCGTATATACATGACCCAGCCAAGTCATCATACACGTATATACATGACCGAGACAAGTCAACATAACCGTATATACATGACCCAGACAAGTCAACATAACCGTATATACATGACCCAGCCAAGTCATCATACACGTATATACATGACCCAGACAAGTCAACATAACCGTATATACATGACACAGCCAAGTCAACATAACTGTATATACATGACCCAGCCAAGTCATCATACACGTATATACATGACACAGCCAAGTCAACATACACGTATATACATGACACAGCCAAGTCAACATACACGTATATACATGACCCAGACAAGTCAACATAACCGTATATACATGACCCAGCCAAGTCATCATACGCGTATATACATGACCCAGACAAGTCAACATAACAGTATATACATGACACAGCCAAGTCAACATAACAGTATATACATGACCCAGTCAAGTCAACATAACCGAACATACATGACCCAGCCAAGTCAAAATAACCGTATATACATGACACAGCCAAGTCAAAATAACCGTACATACATGACACAGCCAAGTCAAAATAACCGTATATACATGACACAGCCAAGTCAAAATAACCGTATATACATGACACAGCCAAGTCAACATAAACGTACATACATGACACAGCCAAGTCATCATACGCGTATATACATGACACAGCCAAGTCAAAATAACCGTACATACATGACACAGCCAAGTCATCATACGCGTATATACATGACACAGCCAAGTCAAAATAACCGTATATACATGACCCAGCCAAGTCAAAATAACCGTATATACATGACACAGCCAAGTCAACATAACCGAACATACATGACCCAGCCAAGTCAACATAACCGTATATACATGACACAGCCAAGTCAACATAACCGAACATACATGACCCAGCCAAGTCAACATAACAGTATATACATGACCCAGCCAAGTCAACATAACCGTATATACATGACCCAGACAAGTCAACATAACTGTATATACATGACCCAGCCAAGTCAACATAACCGTATATACATGACCCAGCCAAGTCATCATACACGTATATACATGACCCAGCCAAGTCAACATAACAGTATATACATGACACAGCCAAGTCAACATACACGTATATACATGACCCAGCCAAGTCAACATAACCGTATATACATGACCCAGACAAGTCAACATACACGTATATACATGACCCAGCCAAGTCAACATTACCGTATATACATGACCCAGACAAGTCAACATAACAGTATATACATGACCCAGACAAGTCAACATAACCGTATATACATGACACAGCCAACTCAAAATAACCGTATATACATGACACAGCCAACTCAAAATAACCGTATATACATGACCCAGCCAAGTCAACATAACCGTATATACATGACCCAGCCAAGTCAACATAACCGTATATACATGACCCAGCCAAGTCAACATACACGTATATACATGACCCAGCCAAGTCATCATACGCGTATATACATGACCCAGACAAGTCAACATAACAGTATATACATGACCCAGACAAGTCAACATAACCGTATATACATGACACAGCCAACTCAAAATAACCGTATATACATGACACAGCCAACTCAAAATAACCGTATATACATGACACAGCCAACTCAAAATAACCGTATATACATGACACAGCCAACTCAAAATAACCGTATATACATGACCCAGCCAAGTCAACATAACAGTATATACATGACCCAGACAAGTCAACATAACCGTATATACATGACACAGCCAAGTCAACATAACCGAACATACATGACCCAGCCAAGTCAACATAACCGTATATACATGACACAGCCAAGTCAACATAACCGAACATACATGACCCAGACAAGTCAACATAACCGTATATACATGACCTAGCCAAGTCAACATAACAGTATATACATGACCCAGCCAAGTCAACATAACAGTATATACATGACCCAGCCAAGTCATCATACACGTATATACATGACCCAGCCAAGTCAACATAACCGTATATACATGACCCAGACAAGTCAACATTACCGTATATACATGACACAGCCAACTCAAAATAACCGTATATACATGACCCAGCCAAGTCAACATAACAGTATATACATGACCCAGACAAGTCAACATAACCGTATATACATGACCTAGCCAAGTCAACATAACAGTATATACATGACCCAGCCAAGTCAACATAACCGTATGTACATGACCCAGACAAGTCAACATAACCGTATATACATGACCCAGACAAGTCAAAATAACCGTATATACATGACCCAGACAAGTCAACATAACAGTATATACATGACCCAGCCAAGTCAACATAACCGTATATACATGACCCAGACAATTCAACATAACCGTATATACATGACCCAGCCAACTCAAAATAACCGTATATACATGACACAGCCAACTCAAAATAACCGTATATACATGACACAGCCAACTCAAAATAACCGTATATACATGACACAGCCAACTCAAAATAACCGTATATACATGACCCAGCCAAGTCAACATAACAGTATATACATGACCCAGACAAGTCAACATAACAGTATATACATGACACAGCCAAGTCAACATAACAGTATATACATGACCCAGCCAAGTCAACATAACAGTATATACATGACACAGCCAAGTCATCATACGCGTATATACATGACACAGCCAAGTCAAAATAACCGTATATACATGACACAGCCAAGTCAAAATAACCGTACATACATGACACAGCCAAGTCATCATACACGTATATACATGACCCAGCCAAGTCAACATAACAGTATATACATGACCCAGCCAAGTCAACATAACCGTATATACATGACACAGCCAACTCAAAATAACCGTACATACATGACACAGCCAAGTCATCATACGCGTATATACATGACACAGCCAAGTCAAAATAACCGTATATACATGACCCAGCCAAGTCAAAATAACCGTATATACATGACACAGCCAAGTCAACATAACCGAACATACATGACCCAGCCAAGTCAACATAACCGTATATACATGACACAGCCAAGTCAACATAACCGAACATACATGACCCAGCCAAGTCAACATAAACGTATATACATGACCCAGCCAAGTCAACATAACCGTATATACATGACCCAGACAAGTCATCATACACGTATATACATGACCCAGCCAAGTCAACATAACTGTATATACATGACACAGCCAAGTCAACATACACGTATATACATGACCAAGACAAGTCAACATACACGTATATACATGACCGAGACAAGTCAACATACACGTATATACATGACCAAGACAAGTCAACATACACGTATATACATGACCAAGACAAGTCAACATACACGTATATACATGACCAAGACAAGTCAACATACACGTATATACATGACCGAGACAAGTCAACATAACCGTATATACATGACCCAGACAAGTCATCATACACGTATATACATGACACAGCCAAGTCAACATAACCGTATATACATGACACAGCCAAGTCAACATAACCGTATATACATGACCCAGTCAAGTCAACATAACCGTATATACATGACCCAGACAACTCAACATAACCGTATATACATGACACAGCCAAGTCAAAATAACCGTATATACATGACACAGCCAAGTCAACATAACCGTATATACATGACCCAGCCAAGTCATCATACGCGTATATACATGACACAGCCAACTCAAAATAACCGTATATACATGACCCAGCCAAGTCAACATAACAGTATATACATGACCCAGCCAAGTCAACATAACCGTATATACATGACCCAGACAAGTCAACATAACAGTATATACATGACACAGCCAAGTCATCATACGCGTATATACATGACACAGCCAACTCAAAATAACCTTATATACATGACCCAGCCAAGTCAACATAACAGTATATACATGACCCAGACAAGTCAACATAACAGTATATACATGACACAGCCAAGTTAAAATAACCGTATATACATGACACAGCCAAGTCAACATAACAGTATATACATGACACAGCCAAGTCATCATACGCGTATATACATGACACAGCCAAGTCAAAATAACCGTATATACATGACCCAGCCAAGTCAAAATAACCGTATATACATGACACAGCCAAGTCAAAATAACCGTATATACATGACCCAGCCAAGTCATCATACGCGTATATACATGACCCAGCCAAGTTATCATACACGTATATACATGCCCCAGCTGAGTCAACATAAACGTATATACATGACCCACCCAAGTCAACATAACCGTATGTACATGACCCAGCCATGTCAACATAATCGTATATACATGACTCAGACAAGTCAACATAACCGTATATACATGACCCAGACAAGTCAACATAACTATATATATATATGACCCAGACAAGCCAACATACACGGATGTGGGTGGTCTTATAATATACAGTACAGCTCAAGGGGGTTTTCCCAAAAACCCTCACCCCCGGGTTGAGGGGGGTATCGATGAAATGATAAACCGTCGGCGTTAAGTCGCTCCCCCGGCTTAACCCGGCGTTTTACAGGTTTTTCAGAGATATGCCCGCTTGAGGTGGATTGCAGGGTTCCCCCCGCAGAAAATGTTAAATGGGAGTGGCCTATATTTCTTTCGCGGAGCCCCCGCGGAAAAATGCGAGTGGGTGTGTTTTAATTTGTTTTCCGATTATACATTATGTTAACTATTCTATATTATTTACTCTGCTTCCCAAATAGTAAATTTTGCAGGCATATGCATCACGAGCGATTGTTTACTTTTCAAAATAATCGCTCGCCAGATTGATTATTCTGCAAGGCGAGTGTTAATAAAAAAAATCAATATATTGCAATTTAATTTCAATAATAGTTACGTTCTTTCTCAAGCTCCTCGAGATTAAATGTTTTAGATGACGCTCCCTCTTTTCATTGGCTGTTAACTTGTGTTACTATATTTCATATTGTAACCCATTTCCATTAATCCGAACCAGAAGTCTGTAAACGCATCTACAGGAGTCGATTTATGATGTAATTACGGACGGAAGAGAGAACACTGAAAAGGGAGCGACTTCTACGTCTCTTAAAATATGACCCCCTACTCAAATCTACATGTATACTGCTAATTTTCAGGTCATTACATGTTTCCTCGGATATTAGCAAACCAATGGCTAAATCAAATAATGACAATTGAGTCAGATCAGATAAATCACTGTTACTAAATGTACCATGTACACTGTAGACCTGGATTTGTATGCGCATATATGTGCAAACTTGACTCATCATGTATATATACGAGTATGTTTTATATGCTGAAACTAAGACCAAAACAAAGAAACACTGGAACAGTCGCTAAAATACCTTACTTGAATACTTTGAACATCGAGTTGTCTGAGCTCTATTGCGATGAAATCTGCATGTGCATATTGCAAACATTTATAATCAAATTCATTGTTCTACAGCATAATTGAGAAATAAAGCCTTACCTTTGAGAATGATAATCCTATTTTTACATTCACATACTATTAAGATCAACACGATTATGATAAATCCATTAACAAATTTATATTCATTTATCAAATCAAACAAATATCACTTTTTATACGACACTACATTGAAGACAAATGAATCGCAAAACAGATTTCGTTTCAATATAAACATTAATGTTTGCGTGTAAAGGGTGTAGCACTTTATAAAGCACGTGACAGATGAAAAACGTGTGATATATTTTGTGTTGGTTGTCAGGCTGATTGAAAGACGGTGACGTGCATATAGATCACAGGGCATTGTTTTTATTGACCCGACTAACCAGCTGGTAATCTGACAGTTTGTTTCGTCGTTTAAATAACATCGTTTTTTGGCAAGCAAATTTCATACATATATACATACATTTTATAAGATTCGGCTTAAAACTTGCATTTTGCTATATTCAATAGAAATATGTAAAAGAAATTTATCTATGTCCCCTAAAAAACACAAAAGATATTAGAACAATGTAAAACGACAACATAAAGTATATATGATTAAAGGTAATATAATTTGTTTTTAGCGTAGGCAGTGAAGTGTAGATCGAAACCACTATGCGTATTCACGCAGGCAAATCTAGAAATTCCTTCGAACTATGTACAACAACATTGGATAGCATGAATGTGCGTGCTGATCTCTATATATACATTTAGCAAATGCCATAACGTTGGGTGCCCTTAATCATGATTGTTTGCAGTGTCGAGATATGTGAATTGGCCGCAGTAATTTGACTGAACAATTGTTGAAAACGACGTTTTATCCCAATTAATCAACATTGAGCAATGTTAAAAGCATATGATGAAATGCTCATTTTAAAAATAAACGGAAACTTTTATGAAATCATTTAATTCGGAGTAGAGATTTCAAATATATTCCAATAGTCTGCATGTTTAAACTAATTGTATCGGAGCAAAATATAGGTCTGTTTCTGGTTTATATTTATTTACGTTTACCAATATATGCCTGTATCATAAGCCTCGAACATAGGACCTGTCCCGAAGAAAGCTAGGAAACACATGAATATCTGAACTGGCCGCCGTGATATGACTGAATAGTGTACAATCGGCGTTAAGCTTTTCTTACTGTAATGCGATTAATTAAATCCTGCGCAGGCAAGAACAAATAAAACATGCACAAAACAACCGCTGCACACTAGTTCAGAGCGAGTGTATGAGAAAAGGAACAAGCTATTTTAAGTGTATGTTCAGATTGTCTTGTGAACCTGGTCAGTTTAATCAGAATCTATAAAAGTTGACAGTTTCGTCAAACAATCTTGTAAGTTATATATGAGCTGTATGCATCCCTGTTCTGGATCTAAACTTTGCACACAAGCCAACTTTTAACTTGTGACATGCACAAGCTCATAATATCCTCATCTTTTAGTAGTGTCTAGTGACTTTGGGTATTGTTGATTTGACATCAAAGTTATTTTTGCATTAAATAAGGAATCAACTTTTCTGTTAATGTTGTGTTTTTGCCATTTATGACTGTATAACAGGTTGCAACAGGTTGCTGGTGTACATACACTATACTGTTCGAATTGGCATCAATATCCCCTAACACGCCTCATTTATAGGTCATATTTTGTACCTGTGCATAGTGGACTTCGTTTAGATATGCATACAGTAAAATAAAACATCATGGAAAAAGCTGGTGTATCTTAAAATTGCCATCTGATACGTCGACTATCGTAAACAGATCCAAGTTACATCATAAACCGGTGCGTGATCGCCCCGCCCCGCTCAATGAATATGTATACTTGATATAAATGTATGCAGCAGACGACATATAAAATATCTACGCAAAACTTCGTGATATTACAATAAATAAAAGCTTAATTATTGAGCCCCGATAACTCAGTCGGTAGCGACACAGGCTGTAAATCCAAGGGTTATGAGTTCGAATACCAGCTCCGCCAACATTTTCGAAGTTTGACGAAACGTCACTTGTGTTTCACCAATGGGCTAACAGTCAATTTGGAAAAGCAGCCAGCTACTTTTGATGTATGTTGTAAGTAGAACTGGTAGCTTAAGTACGTGAACCGGCACGCGTGATATACTGAACAATAGTTGAAAACCACGTTAAGCCCTAATGAATGTATCAATATTGAATAAAGTTGAAACATGAGAAATTTTACATTTTGTCACAATGTTTTCATAAGTCTGCTGTAGAGGCGTCGACAGCATCTGTATGTGGTAAAAGGGCAAAATAGTTTCCCGGCATACCAAACACTTTAAAAAACGTATTAATGGGTTCCATCTTACGCGCTAATAGATTCGGTAAAATATATGTTATCGTGTCAGGGTAAATAAAATCGTGAGTATTGGTAACTTAACAATACAATACCATGATCTAACTAAAATACAGTTGAAAGTCATCTACAGAAAGTCTGGGTAAAGGGTTGACATGTGTTGTAATAAACAGCCACTTTATCTTAATCCGTATTAAAGAGTGGTATATCTCAAAAGTAGGTTGGTTAATCAGCGTGACAATATTATAATGTATAAAGATAATTCCTGAAAAACAAGCGCATTTTTATTAACTGTGCATCATTAAACATCGTGTAAAAGAGTGACTTAAAATAAATGATTTTTAAAATAACTGCCGTTCTGAACTATATTTACATTTCATTTTCAATTCATAGATGGCGTCATTAGTCTTCCACCAATGGGCTTAGTCTATGTGGAAAAGCAGCCAGTTGCTTGGGAAGATTGTTGTGTGGAGTACTGGTGTGAGAAATCCAGGAAATGCATGAGTAGGAGAACTGGCCGCCGTGATATAACTGAGAAATTGTTAAAAATGGCGTTAAACCCCAATCAATCAATCAATTCATAGATCACTGTCCTGTACAATGGTCACATCATGGTCCTAGCTACTTAACTGTTTACAACCTATTTAAAAAGGCTAATACAAAACAGAATGTGACTTCGGAAGCTAAGGGATGATTCCATCAGCATAGGGAATGTTGGACTAACCTTAACACGACTTTTTTTCCGGAGTTATTCGGTCCGGGAAATATAAGATGGGGGAGTAGTTGGTTCGGTGGTGGAGTGAAGATTAAGGAGGAACTAGACTCGGTTAGGAAAACATCATCAGAAGATATGTCAAAGCCTTTTACTCCGCTGCAGGTAAAACATTTGTTTGAGAAGACACCATCGTGAGCCGCACAAACGAGGGACTAAGACGAAAAGATGACAAAGAAGGTTCTTTTAAGAAAAGACCAGAGGGGGAAAAACAAGTGTAATTCCACTCTTTAGCACTATGTACTATTGAATCAAGTGGCAGACGGGAACATAAGGGTCAGAAAGAGCATTGTGGCAAATGGATACAGGGCTGAAAATAATGATTGACAAAGTGTTTTAAAAGTCGTCTGCTTGGTGTTTGTTGGAAAGGGGTTAACTTGATAAGATCATTACACGATCAGCTAACAAGCGCTCATCTTTTTATTTTTTCTTTAACCCCCCTTTCCAACATATGATAAATCCGCAGTAGACGACATTCAAAACGTCTACATATAATACAGAAACATATATCAAAAACATTAAGATCTATTATGGACTAGAGATGAAAACATTTGACAAATGGAGAACTTGCTCATGACGGGTTTTGTTAATACATGTTTCACGTCACGCCAAAACCGACCTTCGGATATATTGACATAAATAGAATTTACAATAAAAAACGTACGTTTATAGTTAGTGTTTGGTCATAACCATTCTTGTGAGGCTTGTAAGCCTAGATGCATGTAGTGAGACGGTTACATCATGATCTTATTGCGCGTATGCGAATGGTGATATATTTTTTCTGAATTACATTACATGCACATCCTTTACAACTAAGTTGTATTATGCCACTGAGAGGAAGGCTATTCTTATTAACCATTTTCCACATGCAACACATCAGCAGTAGCCAATTTGAAAACTTGTAGGTAAACATTTGGAAACTCTATAAACGGAAGTACACTTATTATTGAATAAGGTTGAAACCATTGAGACAGTTTTGTATTTTGTCACAATGTTTCCAAATTCTTCTTTTGTAGCTGCGTCAGAAAGCGTCTGCAAGTGGAAAAGGGAAAACATATAGACGACAACATAATTGAACTTCATCATCTTTCCAGTCAATATTGTGTATAAGTTTCCATATTCGAAACCGTACCAAATGCGAGTATTGTGAATTAAACATTTCGAGTCTCATTAACAAGCGTCCAGTTGTCATTTTATTACAGATCCGGCAATCAAAGATTCGCCTATATTAATAGGGGAGGACACCGGGTGGTAGAATTGATTTGTGAATTTATGATACATGAATGCTTCATAAAGCCGACAGCATAAGTGATTAACCATAACATAATAATACCAAACAACTCAGATTGTCGACATGTTTTTAACACCTATTAATTGAAAGTAATAATTGACGTTCACTTGCTTTGATCGCATTACAGATGGGTTCATGTTACATGTCGCGTCTGGATTACTGAATAGGATATCCCTCTTGATTTAAAAACATTTTAGTCCAATAGTGTGATGTTGTATATTAACTACCGTTTGAAAAATGATGAAATTCCGCGGTACCGCGGGGTTATTGTAGGGGAAACCCCGCATACAGATGAGCGGGAACGCCGGGGGGCTGCCTTAATCACAGCTGTCAATCATCGTGACGTCATAAATCGTTATCGGATTCCCCTCCGCGGGCTTAATAGTTGAATGATCAAACCCCGCGGGACCGCCGGGTTATTGTAGGGGAAACCCTGCGTACAGGTGAGCGGGAACGCGGTGGGCTGCCTTATCAGCCCGCGGGGGTGAGGGTTTTTGGGAAAACCCCCTTGAGCTGTACTGTACTTCATCAACGAATTAACAATTTATACGGCTTTTGTAGATTATACTTTGGCATA
The DNA here is from genome assembly GCA_031761405.1 of Serripes groenlandicus. NCBI lineage: Eukaryota > Metazoa > Mollusca > Bivalvia > Cardiida > Cardiidae > Serripes > Serripes groenlandicus. The sequence continues at coordinate 7,126,775 of JASEVX010000002.1, read as the reverse complement.
AAATCCAAATCTTGATTGTCGCTTTCCTAGGACTTTTATTATACTAGTAGAATGCCGTGTTAGGTTCCACCTCGTAGTTCTGCTGAATACCAACACCTTACCCCCGCAGCAACCTTTTATTTGGTGATCTTGGAAAGTTGCCTTTAATCTATTTTCAGACATTCTACGAATTGACATTTTTCAAAGAAACTAAAAAAATTGTTACGATAGAATTACAATACATGAACGCTTAATTGAAATATTTATCTTAAATGAGAAATTTCACAACCTATCTGATATAGCCATGTCGCAATGTCGATAGTCCAGATAAAAGCATACTTGAATTTAAATCAAAATAAATCTTTTGGTCTTTCACATCCACCAGTCCAATCGAATATATTGCCATACGTTCGCCTATTATCGTCTATATTATTCACCTTTTCACACAAATCGCATAGACCATCACAATAGGTGTCCGTTCTACCCAATACTTTATATCTGTTTATTTCCTTTAAGTATCTAACATATTCAGTTTCGTTATTTGAAAGTTTTACCAAATATTGTCCCAGTGATTCTATTGACGGAAAGTTCGCTGTATTTATGAAAGTATTATTAGGTAAAAGGTTGTTGTAATCAGTTAAACCCCGTACTACAACGACCAAGTCATACTCGAAATAATAGAAGTATTTTTCTGTCAGGTAATCTCTACAAAATGCATTTTCAAAACCAAGATAGAATTTATACTTAGGAAGTAGTTCTTTCATGGCATTGTCCGTTAATCTATTTTTAGAACAACCGCCGTATTGATCTACTTTGATATATTTCTGTAGTTGTTTTATGTACTCTTCTCTTTTAGCGTCCGTACTACAGTGACTAACAATCCAAGCGACTTGTTTCGTTTTCCTACGAAATATTTCCGAGTAGTCTTTGTCTGATTGACTCTCCCGCTGTCCAAGCCAGCCGTATGGTATAAATATATCAGCATCTCTATGGTAAGTCATAGACCAATTGAAGACCTTGTGCCATTGTGGTTCCTTAAACGCTTGATTCCAAAAGCTCATTGGTGATTCAAGCGTAAAGAACACTAAACCTTGATCATGATATTTTCTAAGCCCCGATACATTTTTAGGGCTGCCTCCATCAATTATAGAAATAATGATTGCACTACTGATATTTGCGTCTCTCTTGTCGGCAGTTAGTTTGCAGTTCGAGTATTCACAAAGGGATACATTACAATATGTGTTCCAATGCTCTATTATCATCCAATTAGGTTCATTCCACCAAAGGATTTTATGATATCCATTCAATGATTTCGTTACGTAGGTTTGATTATATTTAAGGTGGCGATTCACGTACGGAGATGACAATATCTTTCCTTGCACAGTTAGAGCACCATATTCTGAGCTGATGGTATTCTGGAAGCTATTGTGTTTTTTGGAGTTAATGATTGGACTGGAAGCGAAAAATAGGTATCTTCCGAACAAGTAAGGCACAGCTAGCCCGAACAAAAACAGCAGAACCAAGATTCGACAGAAATATTTCGCCATTCCGTTAGCGCTGAATTCGTGAATAGCGATGTTCAATCACGCCTTTTACCCGAAAAAGTGGGTTCTTCTGGGTTAAGTAGTTTGATTGCTTGTAGAACCGTATTGTCATATATAAAACGGCGAATAGACTTTTTATAGTTGATCGTTGTAAATATGAGATACTTTGAACAAGTTTTGATATGTTGATATGTCGGTCTGATCAATGACACTCGTGACAATCAAAGAAGAACTTCAACTTTAAATGTTCACAGATTATCCTTAAAGTGCAACAATAACATCAATGGTTGTCGTCTGTGTTCTTTCTGGTTGTTTAGTAGCATTCAAAATGTGATTTAGTGAATCATACCCTTGCTTGACCTGAAAAAATAAATCGAAAATGTAAATAAAAGCAGTTATACACAAAGCTTCTTCTCGCTTGGCCTGCATCATTAGAAAACAAACCTGATATTTTGTTTCATAAAAAGAAACATCCATATATTGCCATAAACAATCATGCTGATTGAATAACAGGGGCTTGGCAAGCTATTTAAATAAAAGAAACCATGTATGTTATATTATATATTGATAAACGATGTAACTTTCTCGTCAGCCGGATTTGACCAGTGTTTTTATTTTGGTCGAGATACTTAATAAATCAAAGTCCTGAAAGTACTATTGGTATAGGGGCATATGTAAGGTGAAAAGAAATGGCATTGTTTATAAGGACAAGAATTGTTAAAATATCTTCTGTTTTCAATATTGTCTTTAATCTCTTAATCAAAGCCAACTAATAAAGTAGATAAAATCTTATATGTTGGTGTTAACAAAGGGAATATCTGTTTCACGTTGTTTTTCATTATAAGAATTGACATCTTAACACGACTTTTATCTTTTCATCTTTTAACACTCAGCTTCGTGTTTGTTATTGCGCAGTATATCTAGTTTTATTTTTTCGATTAATACACCATTTCAATAGTATTTCAGTTATACTTTTATCTTTTCATCTTTTAACACTCAGCTTCGTGTTTATTATTGCGCAGTATATCTAGTTTTATTTTTTCGATTAATACACCATTTCAATAGTATTTCAGTTATATATCACTAAAACAGTACTCATTTGAACCGTTCCGCGGGAAAACCAACAGTGTGGACTCGGCGTAAAGTATCGACCCAATTAGACTAAGCATGCAGCGCAGGCTAACCCGTACATACACTTTTCGTTTCCTGGGGATTTTCTGTTTCATGAATCATTACTCTATACCTCTATCCCCCTGAGACGGAATGTATCAGCCCGGCTCACCTGGGTCGATACATTACGCAGAGTCCATAATGTTCGTTTTCTCGTGAAACCGCTCATTTGCGTCAATGCATAGGGGTCCTGCACGCTATTTAAAAATAAAAAGAAAACAATGTTTATTCTACTATAATATAAACGTTTTACTACGGACATTCTTTTACTCTTTCTTTTCAGAGGCCCATACTGTTGGTTTTCTCGCGGGACGGCTTATATACTCTAATGACCATTGATGGGAGACGAATGAAGCTATTCATGACTTTTGTCAATCATGGGTAATAATAACTGGCGGAGCATAGGTTCGAACTCTCGACCTCGAGTGAAAGAAATCGTTACACACACACACACACACACACACACACACACACACACACACACACACACACACACACACACACACACACACACACACACACACACACACACACACACACACACACATACTCGAGTTGGAAAGGTTGTGGACACTGCCTACCTAAACCTACTGTGTGGACACTTACGGAAATTATAAAGGTACAGACTCTTTGTTTACATTATTAGTAACTAGTAGGTCTAAAAAACATATACAGTCATAGAGTACCTGATAAAATGCAAAAATAGTAAAAGTAGTATAACCTATGTTGTGGACACCATATTTGCACTGTGGACACAATGTGTGTACATGAACTTTAGACAGTCACTATGGACACATATTAGAGTATATAGGATAATTGTCACGGTGTTTGAGGATTTTTCACCTAGATGCATGACCATATAAATTATTGAAAATAACAATTAAAGTTCTACATTCAGAAATGCGGTTGGGACGCGAGTATGTATGATATGATTTGATTACACATTTATCTTTTCATGCAATCAAATAATTATTTTTGCATTATATTCTCAAGACTCGGCACCGCCTGTTAGAAATGATTGATGGTCTTTTCGCTACCTTGACTGTTCGCTACCCAGTCTAAAGTAGTTTGTAATTCAGACTGTTTCACTGCTCATACATTTCGCTTCCTAAATTATGACAACTAAAGAGCTTCGTTTTATTTTAATACAAAATATGTAGACCTGGAGTTTAAATGTTCTGTATGTAATGAATATATTAATGTGAATAAGTAACCATTATTCGCCAAGACAAAGAATTGTCTTATAAAAAACGCATATGAAAATGATTGTCAATGACCGTCTCGATGAAGTTATATTAACCGCCCTTTGTCGGCTATCAAAATATGGCAAGCTTGAAGTTTTGCTTAATTGAAATCACACTAAACTCAGCAAGACTAATGAAAGTGAAAATTAAAATGCTCTATTATACAAACTAACATGGTGCAAATTTAAACAATCAAACAATTAGAATAATCTTTTGTTAGTAAACAATTTATTTGTGTCCAGATCAGTATAAAAGTGTTCCCGTGCAAAAACAAACGAAATCCTCTGTATTTTTTCAAACTTTCAGACATTTCAAATAGTGTAGATATAAATCAGTTGTTATGTTGAAAGTATTGTGTCTGAACTAGGCATATTTGAAGAAAACATATTATTGACTCAAGCAGCTGAAAGTGTAGAAACTGATAAGACGCCGTCTGAAGCGAAATAACTGGCAGCGTCTACACTGTTTTGTAATGTCTCATTGTTGGACACCGTGCTACGGCGCTCACGTATTTTAACTTTTCTGTTATTATTTTTACAAACAACCGTTAGTAAACAAAAGTTGTTCTGTATTCATAAACACACTCATAATATTATTATGCATACCATAATGAAAGTGATATAAATGGTTACTAGTTGATTTGTCAACTAGCGTTTCGCTACCTTACACTTTCGCCACCTAAGTCGTTTCGCCACAGTCGATTTGCTACTTAGTCAACAGTCGTTTCGCTATCTAATATTGTCCGATACCTGTTCAAACTTAACAAAATATTTGCTTACTATTTTTTAACATAGTTGGAACATACGATTTTCATAGTATAGTATATGATCAAGCCCGTGGATTAAAACAGGGATTTGATACAGTGTTATAAAATATACATTACCCCAAGTACACTATGTACCACTGCATAAAAAAAGGAGGGGGGGGGGGGGATAATAAGTGTTGCCTGTGAATTTCACAAGCCTAGATATCGTAATTAATGGTGCTAAAAAGCGTCTGTGCGTAAATATATGTTTGTTCTCGCGTTAGTTGTATAACGTTTCCGTATTTAAGATTCATAGAATTTGTATACCTGCAAACACAACGAACAATGTATCAATCCGAAGTTACCTTAAAGTGTTATATTGCTGTAAAGTATAAACGTGACTGTAACGTCGCCCATTGTTATATTTGTACTTTATTTCCCAGAGTTAATCGATAACTGTCCATTATTTAGAAGTAAATATCCTATAAGTCAATGATGGCAACAAGCATTTGGACGTCAACGTGTGTAATTTTTAATAATGGACAAATATCGATACCTCACTGCATGTTTAAAACAATATAAGGACGTGACAACGAGAAATTGAAGTCTAAGCCATATTTCTATTGTGAAAATCGTCGCCTGCTCAAACTTTCGTCAACTTCAGTTTGCATATTTATTCGATTTGCTTAAAAATACAAGGTGAAATCATTAGCCGTTTGCAAAATAGCTTGGAACAAGATCTGATTCCGAAACACTCGGCGCGATCTGGATTCAAACTTATAGTGTAAATATTAACTAAACGTCACATCAGCGACTCTACGTTTCGTCATGATCTACGCTGTTTGCATAGACAGAGGACTATAGTACTTCTGAATCTAATTGGTGACAAATATTATAGAAAACTTGTGAGATAGAGTGGTTGATATGTATAGCCTACTATCCAACGGCTTGGTTTGGATCATACGCCGGGCGATCAACCCTACTGCCAACCAAACGTCTTGTTTACACAACTAGCATTCCTAAATGTTTTGATAAATTTACATTTATTATGCTAATTGCGACCAAATTATTAATTTCAAATTTCTTGGATCGAAAATCAACTCGACTATTCCTGCACCCGAGAATTATAGCAGCATGATAAGGGTTATAAGAGTGTGCGGGTTGCATGTTTCTTAACCCATACTCCACAGATTACATGGTTCTGATACAACGTACGCAGACAGCTGTCACGTATTTCAGGCGACGAGTAACTCGGATCTTGATCCAATTCAAAGTTGATTGTCTCTAAATTACAATATATTCTCTACAAAATTAGGAAATCCGACGTATTATAAGAATTGAAACAGAATAGATTTGATCCGACGATACGTACTGTTTGAGATATGTAAAATCACCATCCTATTTGGATTTGCAGCATATCTTATTTATAACGAACCACTGAGAAAAAGATAGTACAGATCTAACAAGCTCTAAGAAGATCTCACGCTTATTCATAAAATTTGTCCGCAACGACGGTGGGGTTGTTAGCGCAGTGGTATAACTGTTTCCTGTGAAATACACATGCCGTGATCACTTTTACACCCTTTTATTGAAGTTGAACCTTAAAACGAACACATGATGTTTATCTACACGCTATGTACATTTAAGGGACTTCATTTCATATTAAATGTTATCTACATTGTTCCGGTTTTGCAACAACGTGCCTTAGAAAAGGATCATGTGATTCACGCAAAACAAATTCATCTAAATTAATAAAATTTACGTTGTATCCATCTTAGGGGGAAACTAATAATTAATGCGATATTACTCTCACGATATTCATCGACTTCTGAACGATTTCACGCTGGATCTAAAATGTGTCCACAAGGACCGTGGAGTTATACCTGTTGCCTGTGACTTACACATGCCGTGATATCGATATTGATGGTGCTTGAAAAATAGTTTGTGCGTAAACATATGTTTGTTATCGCGCTAGATGTGTAACGTTTCCGTATTCGAAATTCATAGCAGTTGTTTACCTGCAAACATAACGAACAATGTATCAATCCGAAGTTACCTTAATGTGTTATATTGCTGTAAAGTTTAAACGTGACTTTAACGTCGCCCATTGTTATATTTATACTTTATTTCCTAGAGTTAATCGATAACTGTCCATTATTTAGAAGTAAATGTCCTATAAGTCAATGATGGCAACAAGCATCTGGACGTCAACGTGTGTAATTCAAAATGATGGACAAATATCGATACCACACTGCATGTTTAAAACAATATAAGGACGTGACAACGAGAAATTGAAGTCTAAGCCCTATTTCTATTGTGAAAATCGTCGCCTGCTCAAACTTTCGTCAACTTCAGTTTGCATATTTATTCGATTTGCTTAAAAATACAAGGTGAAATCATTAGCCGTTTGCAAAATATCTTTGAACAAGATCTGATTCCGAAACACTCGGCGTGATCTGGATCCAAACTTATAGTGTAAAATATTAACTAAATATCACATCAGCGACTCTACGTTGCGTCATGATCTACGCTGTTTACATAGACAGAGGACTATAGTACTTTTGAATCTAATTGGTGACAAATATTATAACAAAATTACCATAAAATTTGTGAGATAGAGTGGTTGATATGTATAGCCTACTATCCAACAGCTTGGGTTTGGATCATACGCCGAGCGATTAACCCTACTTCTAAGCAAACGTCGTGTTTACACAACTAGCATTCCTTCATGTTTTGATAAATTTACCTTTATTATGCGAATCGCAACCAAATTATTAATTTCAAATTTCTTCGATCGGAAGTGCCAATCAACTCGACTATTCCAGCACCCGAGATTGATAGCAGCATTATAAGGGTTATAAGAGTGTGCGGGTTGCATGTTTTTTAACCCCTATTCCACCGATTACATGGTTCTGATATAACGTACGCAGACAGCTGTCACGTATTTCAGGCGATGAGTAACTCGGATCTTGATCCAATTCAAAGTTGATTGTCTCTAAATTACAATATATTCTCTACAAAATTAGGAAACCCGACGTATTATTTGAATTGAAACAGAATAGATTTGATCCGACGATACGTACTGTTTGAGATATGTAAAATCACCATCCTATTTGGACTTGCAGCATATTTTATTTATAACGAACCTCTGAGAAAAAGATAGTACAGATCTAACAAGCTCTAAGAAGATCTCACGCTTATTCATAAAATGTGTCCAAAACGACGGTGGAGTTTTTAGCGCAGTGGTATAACTGTTTCCTGTGAAATACACATGCCGTGATCACTTTTACACCATTTTATTGAAGTTGAACATTAAAACGAACACATGATGTTTATTTACACGCTATGTACATTTAAGGGACTTCATTTCATATTAAATGTTATCTACATTGTTCCGGTTTTGTAATAACGTGCCTTAGATCAAGGATCTTGTGATTAACGCAAAACGAATTCATCTAAATTAATAAAAATACGTTGTATCCATCTAAGGTGGAAACGGATAATTAATGCGATATTACTCTCACGATATTCATCGACTTCTGAACGATTTCACGCTGGATCAAAAATGTGTCCACAACGACGGTGGTGTTATAACTGTTGCCTGTGACTTACACATGCCGTGATATCAATATTTATGGTGCTTGAAAAAGCATTTGTGCGGAAACAGATGTTTGTTCTCGGGCTAGATGTGTAACGTTTCCGTATTTGAAATTCATAGCAACTGTTTACCTGCAAACATAACGAACAATGTATCAATCCAAAGTAACCTTAATGCGTTATATTGCTGTCAAGTTTAAACGTGACTGTAACGTCGCCCATTGTTATATTTGTACTTTATTTCCCAGAGTTAATCGATAACTATCCATTATTTAGAAGTAAATGTCCTATAAGTCAATGATGGCAAAAAGCATTTGGACGTCAACGTGTGTAATTCAAACTAATGGACAAATATCGATACCACACTGCATGTTTAAAACAATATAAGGACGTGACAACGAGAAATTGAAGTATTAGCCCTATTTCTATTGTGAAAATGGTCGCCTGCTAAAACTTTCGTCAACTTCAGTTTGCATATTTATTCGATTTGCTTAAAAATACAAGGTGAAATCATTAGCTGTTTGCAAAATAGCTTGGAACAAGATCTGATTTCGAAACACTCGGCGTGATCTGGATTCAAACTTATAGTGCAAAATATTAACTAAACGTCACATCAGCGACTCTACGTTTCGTCATGATCTACGCTGTTTGCATAGACAGAGGACTATAGTACTTCTGAATCTAATTGGTGACAAATATTATAGAAAATTTGTGAGATAGAGTTGTTGATATGTATAGCCTACTATCCAACGGCTTGGTTTCGATCATACGCCAATCGATCAACCCAACTGCCAACCAAACGTCTTGTTTACACAACTAGCATTCCTTCATGTTTTGATAAAATTACCTTTATTATGCTAATTGCGTCCAAATTATTAATTTCAAATTTCTTGGATCAGAAATCAACTCGACTATTCCAGCATCCAAGAATTATAGCAGCATAATAAGGGTTATAAGAGTGTGCGGGTTGCATGTTTCTTAACCCATACTCAACAGATTACATGGTTCTGATACAACGTACGCAGACAGCTGTCACGTATTTCAGGCGACGAGTAACTCGGATCTAGATCCAATTCAAAGTTGATTGTCTCTAAATTACAATATATTCTCGACACAATTAGGGGACCCGACATATTATTAGAAATGAAACAGAATATATTTGATCCGACGATACGTACTGTTTGAGATATGTAAAATCACCATCCTATTTGGATTTGCAGCATATTTTATTTATAACGAACCACTGAGTAAAAGATAGTGCAGATCTAACAAGCTCTAAGAAGATCTCACGCTTATTCATAAAATGTGTCCAGAACGACGGTGGGGTTGTTAGCGCAGTGGTATAACTGTTTCCTGTGAAATACACATGCCGTGATCACTTTTACACCCTTTTATTGAAGTTGAACATTAAAACGAACACATGATGTTTATCTACAGGCTATGTACATTTAAAGGAGTCCATTTCATTGATCTTGTGATTAACGAAAAACAAATACATCTAAATTAATATAATTTACGTTGTATCCATCTTAGGGGGAAACGAATAATTAATGCGATATTACTCTCACGATATTCATCGACTTCTGAACGATTTCACGCTGGATCTAAAATGTGTCCACAACGACCGTGCAGTTATACCTGTTGCCTGTGACTTACACATTCCGTGATATCGATATTTATGGTGCTTGAACAATAGTTTGTACGTAAACATATGTTTGTTATCGCGCTAGATGTGTACCGTTTCCGTATTCGAAATTCATAGCAATTGTTTACCTGCAAACATAACGAACAATGTATCAATCCGAAATTAACTTAATGTGTTATATTGCTGTAAAGTTTAAACGTGACTGTAACGTCGCCCATTGCTATATTTGTACTTTATTTTCTAGAGTTAATCGATAACTGTCCATTATTTAGAAGTAAATGTCCTATAAGTCAATGATGGCAACAAGCATTTGGACGTCAACGTGTGTAATTCAAAATAATGGACAAATATCGATACCACACTGCATGTTTAAAACAATATAAGGACGTGACAACGAGACATTGAAGTCTAAGCCTTATTTCTATTGTGAAAATGGTCGCCTGCTCAATCTTTCGTCAACTTCAGTTTGCATATTTATTCGATTTGCTTGAAAATACAAGGTGAAATCATAAGCCGTTTGCAAAATAGCTTTGAACAAGATCTAATTCCGAAACACTCGGCGTGATCTGGATTCAAACTTATAGTGTAAAATATTAACTAAACGTCACATCAGCGACTCTACGTTGCGTCATGATCTACGCTGTTTACATAGACAGAGGACTATAGTACTTTTGAATCTAATTGATGACAAATATTATAACAAAATTACTATAAAATGTGTGAGATAGAGTGGTTGATATGTATAGCCTACTATCCAACAGCTTGGGTTTGGATCATACGCCGAGCGATCAACCCTACTTCTAACCAAACGTCTTGTTTACACAACTAGCATTCCTAAATGTTTTGATAAATTTACCTTTATTATGCGAATCGCAACCAAATTATTAATTTCAAATTTCTTCGATCGGAAGCGCCAATCAACTCGACTATTCCAGCACCCGAGAATGATAGCATTATAAGGGTTATAAGAGTGTGCGGGTTGCATGTTTCTTAACCCATATTCCACCGATTACATGGTTCTGATACAACGTACGCAGACAGCTATCACGTATTTCAGGCGACGAGTAACTCGGATCTTGATCCAATTCAAAGTTGATTGTCTCTAAATTACAATATATTCTCTACAAAATTAGGAAATCCGACGTATTATAAGAATTGAAACAGAATAGATTTGATCCGACGATACGTACTGTTTGAGATATGTAAAATCACCATTCTATTTGGATTTGCAGCATATTATTATTTATTAAGAACCACTGAGAAAAAGATAGTACAGATCTAACAAGCTCTAAGAAGATCTCACGCTTATTCATAAAATGTGTCCACAACGATGGTGGGGTTGTTAGCGCAGTGGTATAACTGTTTCCTGTGAAATACACATGCCGTGATCACTTTTACACCATTTTATTGAAGTTGAACATTAAAACGAACACATGATGTTTATCTACACGCTATGTACATTTAAGGGACTTCATTTCATATTAAATGTTATCTACATTGTTCCTGTTTTATAACAACGTGCCTTAGAAAAGGATCATGTGATTCACGGAAAACAAATTCATCTAAATTAATAAAAATACATTGTATCCATCTTAGGGGGAAACGAATAATTAATGCGATATTACTCTCACGATATTCATCGACATCTGAACGATTTCACGCTGTATCAAAAATGTGTCCACAACGACGGTGGTGTTATAACTGTTGCCTGTGACTTACACATGCCGTGATATCGATATTTATGGTGCTTGAAAAAGTGTTTGTGCGGAAACATATGTTTGTTCTCGCGCTAGATTTGTAACGTTTCCGTATTCGAAATTCAAAGCAACTGTTTACCTGCGAACATAACGAACAATGTATCAATCCAAAGTTACCTTAATGTGTTATATTGCTGTAAAGTTAAAACGTGACTGTAACGTCGCCCATTGTTATATTTGTACTTTATTTCCCAGACTTAATCGATAACTTTCCATTATTTAGAAGTAAATGTCCTATAAGTAAATGATGGCAACAAGCATTTCGACGTCATGGTGTGTAATTCAAAATAATGGACAAATATCGATACCACACTGCATGTTTAAAACAATATAAGGGCGTGACAACGAGAAATTGAGGTCTAAGCCTTATTTCTATTGTGAAAATGGTCGCCCGCTCAAACTTTCGTCAACTTCAGTTTGCATATTTATTCGATTTGCTTAAAAATACAAGATGAAATCATTAGCCGTTTGCAAAATAGCTTGGAACAAGATCTGATTCCGAAACACTCGGCGTGAACTGGATTCAAACTTATAGTGTAAAATATTAACTAAACGTCACATCAGCGACTCTACGTTTCGTCATGATCTACGCTGTTTGCATAGACAGAGGACTATAGTACTTTTGAATCTAATTGGTGACAAATATTATAACAAAATTACTATAAAATTTGTGAGACAGAGTGGTTGATATGTATAGCCTACACCCAAACAGCTTGGGCATGGATCATAAGCCAAGCGATCAACCCTACTTCTAACCAAACGTCTTGTTTACACAACTAGCATTCCTTCATGTTTTGATAAATTTACCTTTATTATGCGAATCGCAACCAAATTATTAATTTCAAATTTCTTCGATCGGAAGCGCCAATCAACTCGACTATTCTAGCACCCGAGAATGATAGCAGCATTATAAGGGTTATAAGAGTGTGCGGGTTGCATGTTTCTCAACCCATATTCCACCGATTACATGGTTCTGATATAACGTTCGAAGACAGCTGTCACGTATTTCAGGCTACGAGTAACTCTGATCTTGATCCAATTCAAAGTTGATTGTCTCTAAATTACAATATATTCTCTACAAAATTAGGAAATCCGACGTATTATAAGAATTGAAACAGAATAGATTTGATCCGACGATACGTACTGTTTGAGATATGTAAAAACACCATTCTATTTGGATTTGCAGCATATTTTATTTATAACGAACCACTGAGAAAAAGATAGTACAGATCTAACAAGCTCTAAGAAGATCTCACGCTTATTCATAAAATGTGTCCACAACAACGGTGGGGTTGTTAGCGCAGTGGTATAACTGTTTCCTGTGAAATACACATGCCGTGATCACTTTTACACCCTTTTATTGAAGTTGAACATTAAAACGAACACATGATGTTTATCTACACGCTATGTACATTTAAGGGACTTTATGTCATATTAAATGTTATCTACATTGTTCCGGTTTTGTAACAACGTGCCTTAGAAAAGGATCATGTGATTCACGCAAAACAAATTCATCTAAATTAATAAAAATACGTTGTATCCATCTTAGAGGGAAACGAATAATTAATGCAATATTACTCTCACGATATTCATCGACTTCTGGACGATTTCACGCTGGATCAAAAATGTGTCCACAACGACGGTGGTGTTATAACTGTTGCCTGTGACTTACACATGCCGTGATATCGATATTTATGTTGCTTGAAAAAGCATTTGTGCGGAAACATATCTCGCGCTAGATGTGTAACGTTTCCGTATTCGAAATTCATAGCAACTGTTTACCTGCAAACATAACGAACAATGTATCAATCCAAAGTTACCTTAATGTGTTATATTGCTGTAAAGTTTAAACGTGACTGTAACGTCGCCCATTGTTATATTTGTACTTTATTTCCCAGAGTTAATCGATAACTTTCCATTATTTAGAAGTAAATGTACTATAAGTCAATGATGGCAACAAGCATTTGGAGGTCAACGTGTGTAATTCAAAATAATGGACAAATATCGATACCACACTGCATGTTTAAAACAATATAAGGATGTGACAACGAGAAATTTAGGTCTAAGCCTTATTTCTATTGTGAAAATCGTCGCCTGCTCAAACTTTCGTCAACTTCAGTTTGCATATTTATTCGATTTGCTTAAAAATATAAGGTGAAATCATTAGCCGTTTGCAAAATAGCTTTGAACAAGATCTTATTCCGAAACACTCGGCGTGATCTGAATTCAAACTTATAGTGTAAACTATTAACTAAACGTCACATCAGCAACTCTACGTTGCGTCATGATCTACGCTGTTTACATAGACAGAGGACTATAGTACTTTTGAATCTAATTGGTGACAAATATTATAACAAAGTTACTATAAATTTTGTGAGATAGAGTGGTTGATATGTATAGCCTACTATCCAACAGCTTGGGTTTGGATCATACGCCGAGCGATCAACCCTACTTCTAACCAAACGTCTTGTTTACACAACTAGCATTCCTTCATGTTTTGATAAATTTACCTTTATTATGCGAATCGCAACCAAATTATTAATTTCAAATTTCTTCGATCGGAAGCGCCAATCAACTCGACTATTCCAGCACCCGAGAATGATAGCAGCATTATAAGGGTTATACGCGTGTGCGGGTTGCATGTTTCTTAACCCTTATTCCACCGATTAGATGGTTCTGATATAACGTTCGCAGACAGCTGTCAGGTATTTCAGGCGACGAGTAACTCGGATCTTGATCCAATTCAAAGTTGATTGTCTCTAAATTACAATATATTCTCTATAAAATTAGGAAATCCGACGTATTATAAGAATTGAAACAGAATAGATTTGATCCGACGATACGTACTGTTTGAGATATGTAAAATCACCATTCTATTTGGATTTGCAGCATATTTTATTTATAACGAACCACTAAGAAAAAGATAGTACAGATCTAACAAGCTCTAAGAAGATCTCACGCTTATTCATAAAATGTGTCCACAACAACGGTGGGGTTGTTAGCGCAGTGGTATAACTGTTTCCTGTGAAATACACATGCCGCGATCACTTTTACACCATTTTATGGAAGTTGAACATTAAAACGAACACATGATGTTTATCTACACGCTATGTACATTTAAGGGACTTCATTTCATATTAAATGTTATCTACATTGTTCCGGTTTTGTAACAACGTGCCTTAGAAAAGTATCATGTGATTCACGCAAAACAAATTCATCTAAATTAATAAAAATACGTTGTATCCATCTTAGGGGGAAACGAATAATTAATGCGATATTACTCTCACGATATTCATCGACTTCTGAACGATTTCACGCTGGATCAAAAATGTGTCCACAACGACGGTGGTGTTATAACTGTTGCCTGTGACTTACACATGCCGTGATATCGATATTTATGGTGCTTGGAAAAGTGTTTGTGCGGAAACATATGTTTGTTCTCGCGCTAGATGTGTAACGTTTCCGTATTCGAAATTCATAACAACTGTTTACCTGCAAACATAACGAACAATGTATCAATCCAAAGTTACCTTAATGTGTTATATTGCTGTAAAGTTTAAACGTGACTGTAACGTCGCCCATTGTTATATTTGTACTTTATTTCCCAGAGTTAATCGATAAGTTTCTATTATTTAGAAGTAAATGTCCTATAAGTCAATGATGGCAACAAGCATTTGGACGTCAACGTGTGTAATTCAAAATAATGGACAAATATCGATACCACACTGCATGTTTAAAACAATATAAGGCCGTGACAACGAGAAATTGAAGTCTAAGACTTATTTCTATTGTGAAAATGGTCGCCTGCTCAAACTTTCGTTAACTTCAGTTTGCATATTTATTCGATTTGATTAGAAATACAAGGTGAAATCATTAGCCGTTTGCAAAATGGCTTGGAACAAGATCTGATTCCGAAACACTCGGCTTGATCTGGATTCAAACTTATAGTGTAAAATATTAACTAAACGTCACATCAGCGACTCTACGTTTCGTCATGATCTACGCTGTTTGCATAGACAGAGGACTATAGTACTTTTGAATCTAATTGATGACAAATATTATAAAAAATTACTATAAAATGTGTGAGATAGAGTGGTTGATATGTATAGCCTACACTCAAACAGCTTGGGCATGGATCATACGCCGAGCGATTAACCCTACTTCTAAGCAAACGTCTTGTTTACACAACTAGCATTTCTTCATGTTTTGATAAATTTACCTTCATTATGCTAATCGGGACCAAATTATTAATTTCAAATTTCTTCGATCGGAAGCGCCAATGAACTCGACTATTCCAGCACCCGAGAATGATAGCAGCATGATAAGGGTTATAAGAGTGTGCGGGTTGCATGTTTCTTAACCCATATTCCACCGATTACATGGTTCGGATACAACGTATGCAGACAGCTGTCACGTATTTCAGGCGACGAGTAACTCGGATCTTGAACCAATTCAAAGTTGATTGTCTCTAAATTACAATATGTTCTCTATAAAATGAGGGAACCCGACGTATTATTATAATTGAAACAGAATATATTTGATCCGACGATACGTACTGTTTGAGATATGTAAAATCACCATCCTATTTGGACTTGCAGCATATTTTATTTATAACGAACCACTGAGAAAAAGATAGTGCAGATCTAACAAGCTCTAAGAAGATCTCACGCTTATTCATAAAATGTGTCCAGAACGACGGTGGGGTTGTTAGCGCAGTGGTATAACTGTTTCCTGTGAAATACACATGCCGTGATCACTTTTACACCCTTTTATTGAAGTTGAACATTAAAACGAACACATGATGTTTATCTACACGCTATGTACATTTAAAGGACTCCATTTCATATTAAATGTTATCTACATTGTTCCGGTTTTGTGAGAACGTGCCTTAGAACAAGGATCTTGTGCTTCACGCAAAACAAATTGATCTAAATTAATAAAAATACGTTGTATCCATCTTAGGGGGAAACGAATAATTAATGCGATATTACTCTCACGATATTCATCGACTTCTGAACGATTTCACGCTGGATCAAAAATGTGTCCACAACGACGGTGGAGTTTTAACTGTTGCCTGTGACTTACACATGCCGTGATATCGATATTTATGGTGCTTGAAAAATAGTTTGTGCGTAAACATATGTTTGTTATCGCGCTAGATGTGTAACGTTTCCGTATTCGAAATTCATAGCATTTGTTTACCTGCAAACATAACGAACAATAGTGTCATTATTATCACACTATATGGGCGTATAGAAGGGCTATTTATAGTAACACGTGCGGGATTCCCCAAATTACCATTACGATCATTTTTATCAAAGCGTATAGACAATATAGATAGACTTTTTGTGTATTTTAACGAGGTATTGTGTGATTTTCCGCATGTTTTGCTGTAATAGAAATTCGGACGCCTGTGGTATAACAAAAACCTTACGGTGAATGTTTTATTTAATTTGTGTGTACTCTACATGGTGATGAGTGCGACGTCATGGTAAATATACGCAATAAAATGACGTAATAAAATATTTCAACTGTACCATTCCTCCTTAGTGTCACATAAATTGTTAAATAGTTTTAGAATTATCGACTATCTAGGCTGATACATTATCAGGTCAACACGTAATCTGTACATATGATAATTCATTCGTTCGTTAAGTTTAGTGATCGACTTGATATGCGATAAACAAACGTTTGCTATATTTATTTACAGAATAATTCAGTAATGAGTGTTTGATTAAGAGTATGAAACATACCGGTGTTATGTGAATATGTCAAAGAGTCTTAATCAGGCTATGGACTTATCTACTGAAAAAAATGGGTAGACGCAGACACGCTGGACATTCTTTAATCGACGTTTGATCTGGGTCTACACAGTTTTACATCCACCAACACACAGTGTATTTTGTCTGCATCAACTGCAGTGGAGACTCTAATTAGAATAGTCTGAATCTGTATTAGTTTTTAATACTAAAATACCCTTACCATAATAAGCACATAACGTATAAAGGTAGACAGTACATAGCAATGAGGGGATCATTCCCATTATTTTGAGTAGGTATAAATGGATATTTGCTATAGGTATAATAACATAATTACATGTATAAGAGGACTTCGCGGCATGGCATTCTATATTTACCAATGCTTCAATGTTGTGTCACTAATCTAAATCCGGATGTACATAATTTTATAAATGCTGAAAAGATAGATTTCTTAGCAACTATAATTTTATATAAAATATCTTACTGTTATTCGCACAAATGACCGTTGAATAGCCGATAAGCCCCGATAAGCCCGCCCTAACTGTTTTATTGCTACTTTATTGCGATTTATTGCTATTCTGGCAGACTAATTGCCATGGCTTAGACCCCATGAGAGGCGAGATGATATCATGTTATAAGAGTGCGTCTGTCGGGAGATTACTTGTGCCACACACCAAATTCTGCGATTTTTGAGGAATTACCTATGTGTGTGTAAAAGTGGTTCACAACTGCAGTTTGCACTTCCCGTTGAATATTAAAAAACATATTAAATGTAATCATATTTAACGTTAACTTTGTGGACACCACGTTTTGGTGTCTACAATTCAAAATGTGTCCACAAAGTAGGTTATTTTACAACTGACTGTGTCCACAGCGTATTAAGTCTGAGAACACACACACACACACACACACCAACTCATAAAAACAACCTATTGTAAATGATTATCAAAAAAATGTGTTGTTAACAACTGCAATATCTTTTTTGAAAGACCCAAAATAAAGTGAATTTAATAAATCAGTGACATATAACTACATGTTTCTGAATATTATAAATTTACAAGATTTTTTTTTTATATCTGACATTGTTACCTTAGACAAAATCCCAGATTTTTGATCTAATAGAAGCACATCGCATCACACTAAATTGATTGATAACAGGAAAGAACAATCCACGCTGGAATGATAGGTTTTATTGTATGTCCTGTTGAACAAATTACAAAATCATCATCGTTTGAGTGGAAAAGGCATGGACAATAAAAGGTAAATTCAAGGACAAAAAGGCAATTTCACTTTTTTTGTGTCAATTTTATTTTTTATAATTGATGTCAAATGTTTATTTTGAGAAATGTTTTTGAATCTTTGTTTACAAAAGCAATTTGACTTCATTTATTTACAACTTGACATCACATACAACAGAAACAGTGAATTTAAAACTTTGAACTCTTTACCAATATACACTTCCTGTGTATGGATAAACCATTACAATGAATTAAAAACTGTTAAACACTACATAATTTCTTGAGAGTAATCAGGAATGTAGAGTATACAGTTTAGTTCTAGATTCCTGGAGTAACGAACATTATTTATATATATAATAATAGGCCTAAGTTTTATGACCTCTCAGCTTTATCAGGGTGAGTGTATTAAATTTAATTGAACAACCCGGGCTTTATTTATGTATAATGTCTACAGTTGAAACATTGTGAGTTAAATCGTCTACTGCAGATACGTTTGCAAGTTAAACAGGGTTAAACTTCAGGTCTGCGGAATAATTATTTGGTATGACGATGAAATACATATCAAATAGTGTGCATCTGATAAATTGCACAGACGTGTGACATTTTATTAAAAGCGACACTTATCGAAATACTTGAGACGAAACGGTAACATGCCATTTCAACAATACATTGGTCATACTCAACAAGGAACTCCATTCCAGTCTTCTATTATGAAAAACTGTCATAAAAACCCAGGTTTAATTAGGTTGTGAGACGGTATTTAACTGTATTTTGAGTCATTACAAAATCCAAAATGATGCAATAGTATTCCAGCAGCCAGTGCATTGGCAAATTATACCACGGTAAATTACGGTTTCTCTGCAAATACGTCACTTTCATTTTTACTTCATCTAACGACGGACAAAAACGGATTTTTAATCGTTATGCGTGATACGAAACACAGGAATATTTTCGATTCGGGGTCTTCTCTCATTTCAATTTCAATTCATGTAATCGGAAAGGAATTACGTTTAGGGCGTATGAAATACCATGTTACTCATAATACCATTCCTTCAAAGGGCCAAATTATTAGCCTGTTCAAGTAAAAATTGTACTTGAAATATTTTTTATTCCATTATTAAGTTGAAATTTCACTTTAATTATATTTGATTTACATTATACGGGTTTATAAATGTGTTACTATATTTAGGCGAACATTTATATAGGTGTGAATTGGTCAGAAATAGATCCTGTTTATTAATTACTGATTATGACTTTTGCTATTACTCCGCGTTATATATTTGTAAAGTTATGGGTACCATTTTCAGGGAGCATGTCAGCAAGTTTAAGGCGGAGGAAGTTTTCCATTGTTTATATATCCAATATTCTGAAAATATCAGGTAAAAGCAGCTTCTTTGACGGGTTTTATGTAAATGCAACCTCTTTTTGTAGCAATATTCTACGTATTGATCCCTTTCTAAAAGTGAGTTATTTAAGCAAAAAGATAAGCAAAAACTTAAGTTTTCTTATGCCAATCCTAGATGATGGACCATAGGTGTCGATCACAGATTCACACATATCGATTCCTGTTCTTGTTTGTACACACTGGACAAAGTGCTGTAACTTGTTAACTATACCATTGTATAGCTTCACCGACATAATCGAGTAAAGTGAATCAGAGCGCATACCTTCATCGGCTAATGCAAATAACGCATTTTAACCTTTTTTGAATATCTCTATAATTATATATAACACTTTAAATGATGCGTCTTACATGAGCGGATGGTCATTTCTGTGATTATATCAATTCACAAAGAGGTGCGTCATGATACAACACTTCTAGATATACTCCCATTTACTTCAAACTTCTATAGGAGTCCTCTAACAGATGTCAACGTTAATATTTATATATGCCAGGGAATAAAACGTTGGAGTAACTCCTACTAGTTACCCGCACAGAAATTGCGGTACTACCGCTACTGTGTACATGGCATGTTAAATTACCAGAACATTGGACAATGCGAAGTATTCTCCCGTATAACCCTAGTTGTGCATTTTTAAGGAATAGCCTGTTATGCTTAACAGAATAATGTCAATTGATTGATTGATTGTTTTAAGTTTAACGCTGCTTTCATTACTGTTTCAGTAATATAACGGCGTTTCCTTGGTAAGTTACCAGTACTACTGGTACATGCATCCTGACATCACCCAGTCAGTCGTAATGCTAAACCCGCAACCCTGAGGACCAAGGAGGTCAGCCATTACTACTATTTGATATGTCCCGACCAAACTGAAGGCAAACGCTCTTCCACTACACCACCAAGGCGGTACAGAATAATGTCAACATACCTAAAATAAGTCCGATTATTCTTCGTTTGGACAGGTCGTTTAAGCTGCCATTATATCGCTGAGTTATTTCTGGAACCTTTGCTGCTTGACGTATTTTCCAATCTCGCACCGTTCAATGTTTTATCCCAGTTCACAATTCGGGCTACAATGTCTTCTTTTTAGTTTATCTAGTAGCCCAGATAAATGTTACCTGGCACACCTGCACAATAACGTTCGCAGATATATTAGTAGTTGAACTGACCGTCGTGATATAACTGAAATATTGTTGAAAACTGCATTACACTCAAATCAAGCAATTGACCGATCTTATGTTTGATTTGTGATGTATGTGCGACTATTTACAACAATATCGTGTCCCGAGTATTGACTTTGGTTACAGATAGATAAACTGAAGGGTAAGTTTTCTAAACTTTAATTCGTATACACGCGTTGAAAAACTATAAAAGAAAAAAGAAAAAACATTGCTAGAAAACAAGTCACAATATCCATCTAAAGGCGTATTCTCTGAATTTTTCCAAAGGACAGAATTTTCTTAATTTTTGTCCAGAGCTTCCTTACTCAAAGACTAACTCAAAACAACTGTAAAACTAATTGGTCACTGGTCTAGTTTTCTTGCAATGCACTCTTTATTTAACGTAAAACAATACATGTACTAATTTTTCAGGAAATATAACGGAATGTAGAGAAACAACAATATTTCAAAACAGTGAACACCAACACAGACATATATGTGTCAATTTTCTTTACTTTGTATTACAGTAATTAATCATGAGTCAACTTCAACAATATTGACAATTGTTCAAAATATTTCTATTTTTACACTTTATACACAACAGTTCAATATGGCCGTCATGATCACATTTGTATAACCAGAGGCCCATGAAGGCCTATACTCTACTTGCATGGTTGTTTGGTCATTTTCAAAAGTAACCGAGCTCTCATAACTACTATATAAGTTTGGTGAAAGTCAAAAAAGAAATGGAAGTTATATTGGGTTCATAAGCTGTATTATAGCAATTTTGACAATTTCAAGGGCCATAATCCAGTCATGCTTGAGCGGATCTGGCTGTTTTTCGAAAATAACAAAGCTCTCATCAATATTTAACTACTATTCTAGTTTGGTGAAGGTCAGATAGTAAATGGAGGCTCTATTGTGTTCACAAGTTGTATTTTGAGAATTTCAAGGGCAATAATCCAGTCAAGCAAGGGCACATCTTGCTGGTTTTCAAAAGGAACCGAGTTCTCATAAATATTTAACTACTATCTAAGTTTGGTGAAAATCAGATAGTAAATGGAGCCTCTATTGTGTGCACAAGCTCCATTATAGCAATTTTGACAATTTCAAGGGCCATAATCCACTGTTGCATGAGCGGATCTGGCTGGTTTGCAAAAGGAAACCGAGCTCTCATGGATATCTAACTACTGTATGAGTTTGAAGACTAAATCGCGTTCACAAGCAATTGTTTAAGGACGCACGCACGCACACACAGACGACGGACACGACCCCATCGCATAAGCTCTTCTGGCCTTTGGCCAGTAGAGCTAAAAATTAACACGGGTACAAAACATAAGTTGGAAGTATTTTTTATATAGTTGACAGATTTTTTATTATGGCTCATATGAACTGCTTTGAATAACACTATAGGTCGCGTTGTTAATTATAGAGATTTTTTCCTATTAGGTTATCTCGCTTTGGGATTATTTTGATGAAACTAGCCAAGGAACAATACAATTTTGAATAAAAAAATATTTTAATGCAGTGACTTTGTCAATACTTGTAATGTAAATAACTTGTTATAAAGGATGTTGAAAGAAACATAACAAACACTGTTTGCTGAGCATAGTAGTTATATTTTAAATTGAATTATCTCCCTTTTTCGATATTCTTTTTAAATAAGCCCTTGAAAAAAAACCAATTAATCATTTCCTAGTAATGAACGAATACAATAAAGAACTTAAAAAACAAAAAATCTAGTTGTGTACATACAAGTTAAAGTTTAAATATAGAATAATCAAATTAACCATTAAGTTTCATATGATATTCCGATAAAACACATCACACTAGTAGGACTATCTAAAGGTCACTGATATAGCAGATATCTCACCACTCATATTCTAACATATACTTATGCTCTTCAGCAATTATTAACGACTTTTTCTCTGTTTTATAACAAACACCTGAACTTTTGAGAATTACATAACTTTTCTACAACTATATATATATATATACACATTTACAATTACACATACATATATAAACACATACATATACACATATATACATACCCACAATGCATGCATTTAAAAGATCATATTGCTTTCGAAATTTATATCTATACATGCATATTCACATACCCTAATAACTTTTAATTCAATAATGAACTTTAAAATATCTTATTTGTATATCAATAATACATGAACATGAAATGTGAACAAAATGTAACATAATATGTTATAACAACAAGCTGACAAACAAACATTTAAATACGAACAACATAAAAAGAACACGAAAGAGAACTAAAATCGGGCGGGTGGGCAGTTTTTTCACACTTTTCAAGACTTCTTGCTCAGTCGATACCAATTCAAACTGTGAATAATTTCGTAAAGGAGACAGGGAATAGAATCCAAACAACCAATCAAATTGCAGTATAAAGCTCAGCATCGTAGTTGCTATGTGGATACTATTAATTGTATGACGACTCAGAGAAAGTATGCAAATTAAGTTAAGAATAGTAAAAGGAAGGTAAATTAAACCCTTATCGTCCTCATAATTAGATATTTTTATTGCTGAAAATCTTCAAATTATTCATTTCCTATTAATAAACGGATACAATACAGAACTAAAAAGACATTTCAATTCATGAATATAATTTGTCCATTTACAAGAAATCTAGTAGTGTACATACATGTTGAATTGTTAATACCGAATCATCAAATTAACCATTAAGTTTGATATGATATTCCAACCAAACACCAACCCTCAGGCCCAAACACAGATACAAAATAAAGCCAAATAATAAATAAGAAAAACTAGCACATGAAAGCAATACACAACAGCAAAAAGCCATAATCAATGTCAGTGTTGTCTATTTTATTTCCTAACTATACTGTTAAGAAATACATAGTAAATTAATTTAGCAGCAAAGCACACAATTAGTTAAATTCTTACCATTAACTTTGACATTATCTTCACTATCCAATCTTTAAATCTCTATGCATATACACATTTATGTACACACTGTGTATGCCAGCTGTTTAACTGTAAACACATAACAATATGATAATATGATTTATAGTAAAACATATTTACTATTCTAACTACTAAATTCATGTAAAAAAAGAGGTAAATGATCCCCATTTACAAATGGGTGATCACCTTCATGAAAAAACGTTTCAATCTATTAGTGCCCTCAGAATAAGGGTAAAGTCCACCATCTCTTTTAGCAAATAATTCCCGTCTAACTTTTCCACAATGTGTGAAAGGTTTATATGGGCAGATGAACTTGAAGTTCATATCTTTGCTCATGAACTTATTCAAATGTGCATTAACTTGTCGAATGATACAATCTGTTCTTCCATGATCTTCTGGTCTTGGTAAAATGGCAAGCACGACTATTCTTAACGAGAGTTTAACATTCCTACATACTCCTATCAAATTGCCATAATCAGAAACAATATGTTTAAATGAAGTTTTATAAGCCACATTAATTGTTCCAACAAATTAACAAAATCAAATTTTATTTAAATCTTCATCCTTTGTTTGTATCCGATTTGTCAATTTAGAAAGTGTATTTCCCCGAAACGCTTGAACAGTGCAACTCTCAATTCCGGATAAATATAAATAAGTAGCAATATTTAACTGCAAATATCGGAGAAAATTGGATCAGGAGTTCAAATGAAACTGCAAGCAGTGGACACTGTTAATGCAATAGTAAAATGGCTAATCAGTAAAGGCCATTTGTATCTTGAAATCTAACAACAACTTTAATAATAATGGAATTATAAAGTTTTGACAGTTTTTGCCCTTCCTGATGCCACCTTGCTGCCCTGTTTTTTCAACGAAATAAAAATGGCTTGAACAGTTTTTTTAGAAAGTCACTCAAAGAATATTTCTATCAAATTATCTTGGAATCGAACAAGCAGATTATGGAGGAAAAGTATTTTAAAGTTTGGGTATTTTTCTCACTTTCTGATGCCGCAGCAACCAAAGTTCTACACACAATTTAAGTCTTTGAACAGTTTTGAAAGAGGACCAACAAAGGAACATTCCTGTGAAGTCAAGTTGAAATTGGTAAAATGGAATGGTAGGAGTTGTCATTTGTAGCTAAAAGTTCAATTTACCACTTTTGATATAACACCTAGTTGCTATGATTTTTAACCAATCAATACAGCTTGAACAAATTAAGTAGAGGATCACTGAAGTAAGATTCCTATTTAATTTTCTTAATATCAGACAAGGATTTTCAGTAAAATGGAATTTTCAAATTTTGTCATTTTGCCCCTTTCTGATGCCTCCTGACTGTCATGTTTTTTCAACCAATCAGTATGGCTTGAACAATCTTCGTAGAGGGTCACCCAAGAAACATTTCTACAAAATTACAACGGAATCCGATAAGAAGATTCAGAGAAGATTTTTAAAGTTTAGACATTTTGGCTCCTTTCTGATGCCGCAGCATCCAAAGTTCTCAATGGATTTTCAATTTTTGAACAATTTTAAAAGAAGGCCACCAAAGAAACATTCCTGTGAAGTTTTGTGGAAATGTTTCCTGTGGTTTATGAGGAGATGAGGTTTAAAGCTAAAAATTAACGACAGGCGGATGAACGACGGACGGAGAGTGATCAGAATAGATCACATTGAGCCTTTGGCTCAAGTGATCTAAAAAACCAGTCCAATAAATCTACACGTTTTATTGAAAACTATTGACTACACCAGTTTATGGTAAGTTGACTCATCTGAAAATACAGAGGCTAATATATATACCAATAGTTAAACAAACAAATTACATATCTTAAAGAACTTTACCTCAATATCACTAGAAGGAAAACACAGTCCAATACTTATAAACGCTTTTATTCTAGCGACT
Source organism: Serripes groenlandicus (assembly GCA_031761405.1). Taxonomy (NCBI): domain Eukaryota; kingdom Metazoa; phylum Mollusca; class Bivalvia; order Cardiida; family Cardiidae; genus Serripes; species Serripes groenlandicus. The sequence continues at coordinate 7,100,685 of JASEVX010000002.1, read as the reverse complement.
ACCCCAATTTTATGGTAAGTAGATTGTCTGAAAATACCAAGGCAATGTATATGTACAATTAAAATAAAAACAGATTCAATTATGAATATTAACTGACTACATTACACCTTTAATCTGATCCCTTATCTTCTCTGCTACCATCATCTCATCATCTAAAGTAAACGTTAAGTACTTTTTATATGCATCTGATTTCCAACCCCCCTGTAACAGAATTAATTAGGAAAGAATTCCGGATTGAAAAGTAAATGTTGCCCCATCTCTCCTAGAACTGTGTGTTGAAAATCAATTAGGATACAATTTCAAATTACATTTACTAATTAAATTTCTGATTCTATTTTGAAACTTAGTATAAGTTTTATATCTAGTTTTTCGAAAAACGGAATAACGGGTCATTCAACCCCACAACAACTTGCTTACACATCTCATTGTATGCCGTTACTGGACACAAAATAGAACCCTGAATGGGAATTAAAGGCATAATTAGGTTTCTTTCTCCAAACTGAATCGTTTTTGACCATTCTATTGAAACAATTATAAAATCATTTTGAGATTGAACATTCTTCCGAAGCAAACATTTCCCTTCCTTCAAATTATTTCTTGAATCTGGTACTATATTAGATTTTCTTGCAAACAGAAAACAAGACCTCGGGCTGAGGGCGTCTCGCCCTTCTAGGAAATTTGACCTATTGACCTTGTGTTTGACCTATCGTACTCCCAGTTTTGAACTTGACCAAAATGTGATCTAATAAATTGTCATGAAGATTAAATAACAAATTTGATTTCTAGAGTGTTCACAAGCTTATTCTAACATTTGACCTAGTGACCTTGTTTTTGTGACCTCATGACATATTTGTGAACTTGACCTAGAGTTGATGAACATTAATTTAGTGGTTAAATTTCAGTGAAGATTGAATGAAGAAAAAGACTTCTCGAGTGTTAAGACGATTATTGCAACATTTGTACTTGTGACCTAGTTCTTGAAACCCCATGACCCAGTTTAAAACTTGACCGAGATCTGATGGAGACAATTGTTGTGATTAAATTTCATGAATATTGAATATCTGTACATTAAAGAGTGTTCACAAGTTTATTCTAACAATTGACCTCGTGTTCTAGTTTTGAATTTGACAGAGATTTGATGGAAATACATGTTCTGGTGTGTCCGTTATATAGTAATATCAGAAAACAATGTATCGGTTCATTTTATTACAATAGACCATGTATGTACAAGTTAGTATTACTTATGAATTCAAAGGTTGTATCTGTTAAGAAAAACCTAGGTAAATACATATATGAGTCGTTTAATCTCCGCAAATCACTGCCATATACCATAGTCACTTAATGTTTGTATGTATATGTTCTTCCTCTCCTCAGTAATCGTATTAGTATACCAGGGACGTAGATAATTCGTCCCTGGGTATGCTGAGCGTATGCACTCAGTATGACGAATGTACGTACGAAATGATATGATACATTTGTGTGTATATGTAGGTTTACTTATGTGTGTGTGTGTGTGTGTGTGTGTATGTCGGCATGTGTGTATGCGTATGTGTGTGCATGTGTGTATATGTGTGTACATGTATGTATATATGTGTACATATGTGTATGTATGTGTATATGTGTATGGGTGTATATATGTGTATGAGGGTATATATGTGTATGAGTGTATAGTTATAAATGTGTATGTGTGTATGTAAATGGAAGATATTTCCATTCATTCCAACTGACCTGGATTTATTTGTATTTGCTTGAAGTATTGTGTTGTATTGACGAGAAACTTTGTAAGTTTAAGTCTAATAAAATATTCTTCTTCTTCTTCTTCTGATAAAATTTCATGAACAATGAATGAAGAATGTAGGTTCTACAGTCAAAGTTAACCAAGGTTAAGTTTTGGCAAACTATGACCTCGACCTTTGTTATTTTGATGTTGAATGATGGAAACAAATGTTTTGATGGTGTAAACATACACCATTCAACATGTGATTTAACTATTTCCCCTTTCCCACAAAAAGACGCTTACTGACACCTCTGCGGCAGACGACTTTTGAAAAGATTGTGACAAAAGGAAGCATTGCTCATTTTACTAATTTTACTCTTATTTATCAAGATTTGTTATGTTTTTCCAATTTGAAATATTCCAGCAGGGATTGTTGAGATATAATCAAGGTTATGTTTTGAGGTTTAGTTACCTAAACAAGGTCAAGTTTTACCATATTAAAAGTGAAAATAAACTGACTTCCGGTTTACCGTGATGACGTAGTGATGAGAAGTTGTTTCGATTTCAATAATGGAGGATGAGTTGAATTACGGAGCTGTAGATGAAGAATTATACTGTTCGTCGTCTTCTTTCGAAGAAAACAGCGATGAGTCAGCTATTTACAGTGAGACAGATTTCCTAGGCAACGGTCTAGCACATTTAGGGATCAGACCATACCATTTTGAGTCAGTAAAACTATCTGAAACGAGCAGCAAGTCTGAAGACAAAGCAGGAGGTGAAATTGTTCGTAATGAATGATTCGTGCTATTTTCAGCTTAAAAGTATTGATAACATGCGGGAATAAATTAATTGCTGTAAAAGGTTATTTTAAGAATAATTTAAACTTTAATTATTTATATCTAGAACTACTTTTAGTTTGATATATGTTCGTTTTGACAGGGATTTTTGTTTCTTCTCCATAAGTCAAATTTAAACACATGTTCGCGTATTTTCCCGATTCTCAGGGACGATTAAGTTCTTTTTTTTACTTACCCTTGGTAGTTGAAACTCATTATTCCAAGCGCCTACAGAGACAAAATCGTTGTCGGAAGAATAACAATAATCGGAAACGACTTCCAGATCAGAAATATCTGATTGAATGTCAGACGGAGGGTGAAGCCAGAAACCCCCCATATTCAGACTCGAAAAATCGGCCATATTGAACAAGGCAATGTACAGACAATAATTAAAAATTGGCTAACTCATCTTAATCAAACAGGTGTTCTCAAAAGGACTGACCTGTATTGTGTAAGTGTAATAACACGCACCGTAAATGACCAATTTTATTGCCCTTCTGATTTCTTTCCACAGTCAATCAAAGACCCGCCGGTATTGTGTAGATGCAAACAATAACCACTTATGTCAGCTGTTCTACCCTTTCCCACATACAATAAATCACAGCAAACGATTGTGGAAATGTCGAGACAAAAATAAAGAAAATCTATAAAAAATGAAAATATAATTTTTGAATTTTATAATTCAAATAATTGTGGCAAAGGTTATCTATTAAATTTAATGCATTAAGGCTTTCTCATTTTGCTGCAATGTTTACCAAACTCGTCAGCTTTAGTTGAGTCAAATTGAATCTACATCTGTGAAAGGGGTAGCTTACTTGATTGTCAAAACCGGTATACACCGGAAATACGAGAATCCTGATCGGTCAAACAAAGAACCGACTTTGCACGTGTGCGTAAACCCTTTTTCCTCTTTCAACTAAATTGCCGACGATTTTAAAAACAAAAAACATCTTGACAGAAAATTAGAAGCTCTTTAACTTTTTCCACGTACAGACAATTTCTACAACAGAAGAATATATTCATACAGGGTTGCTTCGTTGTGTTTGGGATCATTACGTTGTGAGCAATTTCTCTCATTTTCAAATGTCGTCTGCTTCAGACTTTTTTATATGAAGAAAGGGATAAATGAACTACAAAACACTGTTGTCAAGGGCATTTGTATTGCATGCGTCAGTAATTTTCAATTTGATCTGGGTAACGTGGTTCATAATAATAATACCGTGTCAAATGAAAACCCGCCTTCCGATAGTTGGGAATATTCAGATAAATATGCTCTTCTGTTAAGACTGATCAGGATCCTCACTGTTCGTAATATCGTCACACAACAATTATCGAAGTATTTGGAGAACAGTAATGAACAAGAGCCGGCATTGCAAGTATGTAAATAGATACACACTGCCTTAAACTTTGGAAACAAAACTGATTGTCTATGTGTATGTGTAGTTACTCAATCTGTATATATATGGTGCAAAAGGATGTAATGTTAGAAAACCCTTGTGAAATAATTACATTAAACAATTACAAATGGATTCGGATATTTTTCATAGGAATAAGGTAATTATCAAGCTTATCAGTTCCCGACGCATTTCATTTTTACACGAAAAATGTACTTGTCGGAACAAACTACGGTATGTTTTGTCGGACTTTTCCAAAGTTTTCGCGTCGAGTCCACCGCTTTAATTCACATTTTCCTTACTGTGTCGTCCATGGGGAAGCTATGAAAGCTAACACCGTCCTTCGGCATGTATAAACACTCCCTATCACACACTATCTGGGCAGTTTCATGTTTTATCTCTCTTTAATTATTCCAAATATATCGATGCGTTCATGATTTACACTGTCAACATAATGAGAACCTGCATTGAATTCCTCATGAGCACGTCACTGGAATTTTCCCTTCAGGGAGCCTCAGGAGGAACGGAACAACAACAACCACAACTGGTGTATAGGCAAGTTTCTCCTCATAAAGTGTTATTGACAGAGGAAGACTGATAATGCTGACGGAATGGAAAACATGCAGAAGGAAACGAAAAGGCTACAAGATGAAGAAGTTAGATTAAGGAGAAATGTCGAAGTGGAGAACAGGAGAAAGGACCTAGAGCAGCAAAGAAGCAGTGTGCGGCGATTAAGAGGTAACAACATTTTAATTTTAAAGGACACTTTTGTCGATGAATGTGAGGAATCAGAGACTAGATCGAAGGTTTTGTCCCAGAAAGAAACGTGTTTGGATGGCGAAAAGGTTATGACAATTGATGATATGCGTAGAGATGACCAAATAAAGTATTTGGTTAAGAATTAATTTAAAAAACTTGGGTTGCGTGAGTTTTTGTATGGTGACTCTTCTTCTGAAAGTGAAATTGAGTCTTCAGTTTCAAACAATTCATGCCTCTCTGAAGTAAAGAAAGGACATAAACATATAATTAAGAAAAGTGGTAAGCAAGTGTCAGGTATTAATGCCACAGCATCTGACAGGGTAAAGTACCGACAACGTTGGCCTCATGCACATTTGCAATTTGAGTATGTAAATAAGCAAATGAAATTTGAAGATTTGGACTTTAAAGGTTTTATAGCAGGTGAGTAAGAGATTATTGCTTGTGATGATGTTTCTGCAGTTGAGAAAGTCGGCCGTCTCGACTTGTTGAGGAAAATTGCATACTACTACGGAACTTATGAGTTTGCTGGCTTGAAATCTTTTTACGAAGCTTGGTTGCGGGAAATTGAACTGGGTAAAAAGAAGTGGGCAGACGAATCTCAGCATATTGAGACGGCAATTCTGTCAAAGTATGTTTTGAAGAATAAGGCTGTTTCAAATTTAAAGTATTAGAAACATGTGGTATTGAAGAAGCAAAGAGTAAAGCTTCACCTCCATCTAATATCGGTGGACGGTCAAAATCCCCTACAAACAAAATCTCCTAGGTACATTTTCAAGAAAATGTAAAAAATCCACTACAGACAAAATCCCCTACAGACAAAATCCCCTACATGTCAATATCCCCTACAGACAAAATCCCCTACTTATTTTTAATTTCACTACAAAGCCAATTAGCACATAATTATAATATATTATTTACGTATTGTCTGTTACACAATAAAGCACACTACAAAGCCAATTAGCACATAATTATTTATAAAACTGCCTTATAATTTACATTTATTAACATGTTCATTGTATTGAATGGTAATTGATCACACTGATAATTTGAAGTATGATGCTAAACTTCGAAAGAAATGCTGCCATTCAATTACACCTTAGTTTCAGTGCAGCCTCACACAATTACCAATTGCCTCCATAAACTCAGCAAGGGTCTTTTCTTTCTTAAGATACTGACTGCAAAGACATTTAAGTCGCTTTTGCTGCTTCTGTTTTTTTCCCTTTTTTCGACGCTTTGGCGGGAGTCCTTGGTGGATTTGCTCGTAGACAGACTCTACATAACAATTGTCTTTGTGTATACAATTTATTATATACCACAGGCTTGGGTTTGAATGGCCTACTAATGTTTTGAAGGCATTGTTCCATCCCTCACACACATTATTGGTTCGGCTTTGGTCATGGAGCGTTGCCGCATGCACATTCCATGTGTGTGGGGGAAATCTGGGTGGAGTCCTTCTAAACCTTAGTTGGCAATGTTCACCCCTTACAGTCTTAAAGTCGCCTGTAAACATACGTACTATCAAAATAACATTAAAATTATTGATAATATTCAAATATAACACATTAAACTAACATGTAGCATGTATATAGTAGGGAATTGGAACATTTATAAAGTAGGGGATTTTTTCCTTAGGGGATTGTGTCTGTAGTGGATTTTTGCATGTAGGGGATTTTGTCTGTAGTGGAAAAAGGATATAGGGGATTTTGTCTGTGTATGCCTAGGGAATTTGTCTGTAGGGGATTTTGACCTACATTCCTAATATCGTGTTCTTTTTAGGAATTTTATTCAATACTATCACAATGACACTGGAAATAACACCTGAAAGATTGTTAGAATTAAAAGTATTAGTATCATTTTGGCTTAGTAACGAAACGGCTACTTTGAAAGAAGGTCAATCATTATTAGGAAAGCTCAATTTCGTGGCTGCATGTGTAAGACCTGGTAGGATATATGTGTCTAGAATGATACAATGGTTAAAAGTGTTATATAAAGAAGATGAAAGGTCACATTTAAGTCAAAAATTTGTCAAAAAATACATTTTGTGGAGGAATACCTTTTTACCTTGCTACAATGGTATTTCTATGATGTTGTACGAGGAGTGGTGTCATCCAGATACTACTTTTTCATCAGATGCATGTTTAACAGGATGCGGTGGTTTTAGTAATGGAAAGTTTTTTCATTCAGAATTTCCAATATATTTTAAAAATAGGAACTATTGTATTAATTTACTAGAAATGTTGTCAGTTGTGGTTTGCCTTAAACTGTGGGGCAAGTTTTTTAAGGGAAAAATAATACAAATATTTTGTGACAATGAAGCAGTGTACTGTCAAGTGTTAAATTCAGGCAGATCTCATAATAAAATTTTACAGTCAGGACATAGGCAGATTGCATTCTTATCTGCGGAATATGAATTTCAAATTAGAGTAGTACATATTAGTGGAATTTCTAATAGAACTGCAGATCATTTATTTAGATGGAATTCGAGTCAAAAGCATATAGATGCGTTTTATATGCTCACCAAACAATTTAAGTTACGAGAATTTCAGACGTCTACTGAGGTATTTGAATTCATCAATAATTGGTAGCATTTGTACATAATTTGTGTTTCAGAGTATCAGATGACAGACTTAAGAAAGGACCTTAAGAGTTCTAGAATATCTGCATATGCCGTTGGTACTTTAAAGAACCTGAAAATTCAATGGGAGGCTTATTTTGATGTCCCAAATAGGTGAAGATTATGATAAGTGAACTGTACAGTTGTTTATTGGAAGGTTACGGCTTAAATACAAAGTTGCGGTTTAGCATACATTTTCCTTATTGTACAGTAATTTATTTATAGTTACTCAGGTTTTATTTATTGATCTTGTAAATTTGTTTTTGTGTCAGTTAGCATTGCTGGTTTTGCATGTATGTTTCAGATATCTATTCGCCAAGGGAAGTTGTGTAGTAGTTAGTTTTCAACAAAGGGTTTAGATTTGTTGGACTAGCTTCCCTGCTTCTGTTGTATGCATGTAAACCTGAGTTATGTTGATTAGATTTAACTTAAAGTGCAAGGGAAGGAACTCCTACATAATGTTAAAGGGGATTTGGTATCAGTTATTTCCCTTAGCAAACATTCTTAAGATGGGAAGATGAATTATATTATCAAAATTCTTATTACAGAATTGAGAAAGGTCACTATTATAAGTGATTCCATGGCCAAGTATGTCTCTGGCATCGAGGGTTGTATCGTTCAAGCCTTTCGAGGAGATACAATTGCCAGATTAACTCAAAGGCTCCAACGTCAGGAAGCAGAATTAGAGATATTTCAATATGTAATTTTTCATGTGGGAACAAATGACATTGGAAACAGAGCTTCTAAGAGAGAGATGTTGTCCGATTTTGGTAATTTAATAGGAGTGTGCAAGAAAATAAACCCTTCAATTAACATTTGTATTTCCGCAATTATACCAAGACCAATAGATCATTCTGTCACTGATTTAGTTATAAGGAAAGTGAATTCCTACTTGAATGAAGAGATGAGCAAAGATATGCAGTTAAAATTTGTTTGCACATACAAACCATTTACACATTGTGGGAGAGTTAAAAGGGAGCTTTCTGCAAAGAGAGACGGGGGTTACATCTCAATACAGAAGAAACAAATAAATTGAAACATTTCTTTCTTCAAGTTATTTCACATCTGTGATTTATTAGAAAATTATTTTTAAAGGTGCATTCTTGTACAATGTATGTTTAATTATGATTGGGGCAAATGTATATGTTTTATTCTGGTATTTGTACAGGAATTGAAAGATTAACGTGAATCCAGGGGTAGATGCAAGTAAGGATTGTTAAACTATTGCTTATGCTTGCTTCACTTATTACATCCATTCTCTTTATGGAACAACATTTCCATACAGTAGATGAGAATAGATAAAATTTGTGATTTGAAATTAATCTGCATTATTGCTTCAGCTTAATCCTATGTTTTTTTTATGTTTTTTTGTTTGTTTGTTTGTTTTTTGTTGTTTGTTTTTGTTTTGGCCGGTTGGTTGGCGGTTCGTTGGTAAAATCAATGTTTGAGTATTACTTGTAACAATTAGTTGTCTTGAGGATTGAAAGAAATAAATCCATTGTTTGTACAATTATGTGAAAGGCTTCTTCAATTGTATTAAAAACAAATTATAATTATATTTTCAAATATCTTCATTTTTTATTTTTCCCCTTCCATGTTTAAAGAAAAGAATAATTGGAATATTTGTATTAATTTAGAAATAGTTAATTATGATATTGGCAGATGTTCAATTTTATAAGTTAGCGGACGACTTTTGTATATTTCTTTATTTGGTCTTGTATATATTTTCTTAGTTGGTCAGACACATTTGATTGGACGATTTAAACATTCTAACCAATTAGTAATCTGTTTGATTTCTTTGATGTCATTGGTTAAAATTAAAATATGTTGTTGCATGACAAATCGTGGGCAACACGAATCACAGTTTGAAAAGTTATTGACAAGAGAGGAAGCCTCTTCTAATTTGATTAACCACCCACCCTACAACTGTTGTTACTTTCTTATATGAATTGTTTTTTATAGCATTTGTTTCATGTTTGGTGTACATTATGTCATAGTTCATCATTTAGATTATAAGATTTTGAAGAGTTAGAATAAAACTTCATGTATCACCTATGCTTTCCTGTTAATCAATGTTATATATTTGAATTCGAGATTTATCAAAAGAATACTATTGGTTGACAGACGGTTCGTTGGTAAAATCAATGTTTGATTATTACTTATAACAATTAGTTGTCTTGAGGATTTAAAGAAATAAATCCATTGTTTGTACAATTATGTGAAAGGCTTCTTCAATTGTATTAAGAACTAATTATAATTATATTTTCAAGTATCTTCATTTTTTATTTTTCCCCTTCTATGTTAGGAATACGCTCGGCTGAAAAAAACTCGCTTTGAATTGAAAAATATTGACTTAAAGAACATTTATTTACTATGCATTTTATTAACATACAACCAATAATGAAGATATTACTATTTAAAGATGACTATTTGTGCTGATCGGTGCGCAGCATGGGCGTGGCCATTGTTTACATATCGCAATGTCTCGATACTTTCTGAAAAGATTTGTGACGTCATTTACCCTCTATGTCCCAAACAAAACATACAAGTATAGTTAGCTATTGAACGACTGCGGTACTATAAAGGGAATACAAAATATACTTTTTCGTAAGAAAATTAACCCCGGAAGTTTACAAACCTAAACTTCAATTATTCAAAATGAAATTCAAAGCATTACCTCATGTTATTACTAGATCTATATACATTTTTATTGTAAATAGTATCCAACCATAGTAGGTGGATAGAACACTCGAAATTGACTCGTGTAATATATATCAGCCAATTAAATATATGTGTGGTAACATTTATTTATACAGTAATTTCATTCGTTTATATATTTGACAGTTGTTTGTTATGATTTCACAGCTCGTTAGACATAATGAACCGTCGTTTTTGTAGAACAATCAAAGGTCATAGAAACAATCAAATTTCCGGTAGTGGTTGGACGCTTCTGTAATAGGATCTGTCGGCGGGTCTTTTGAGCAGGCATAATTCGACCCATTCCCTACATACTCTGGAGTTGGCGGTAAAGAGATTTTCCGTATTAGTCATCTGCTGCAGTTTTGGTGTATGTTGAAAAGGGAGAATTGAAATGGTTAATTTTGACCAAATTTCCAAAAGGATTTTTGTTGTAAGACTTTTATATTATATATTGAAGAAAAATTCTCAAACCTGTATAAATATCCCTTTTAATTCCAAATGCAATCGTCCAATTTTTAAAATCGTTACTTGTTTTTAGTTGAATGTATTTTACCACAATTCATTACCTCCAAATACAAGACACGGGAAAGTTTTTGAAGAATGAGTACAGCATAGCTTCGGATGTTTTTACACAAATGAGCCACGTCACACACAAATCGCAATTCGGGGGTCATATTGTGAATTGCAAATAAGATCAAATTGCATATTTGTATGGTCTGTTTACGTCAGGATACGTCTGCAGAGGCTAACTGTACCGCTCAAAAGCAAAAACAATTTTCGGCCATGCCTATAAAGGCTTTCTTACACCGCCCACACAACACTACAATCTCTATGACAGCAAATACATGTATAAATAAAGTTGTAACCGTTGTGACAAAAGGCGTAATTCACAGATTAATCGAAAATAAAAAACATTGTACCGTTCTTTATTGAAAACCAATTAAAGTTCATAAAACCCAATCATATTTCTGGTAGCAATCAGACACTACTTATGATCTACCAAAAAAGCAATGCCGAGGCTTTGATGCGCTGATCATGAAAAATAATTAATTAACCATCACGCAAGGCGTGTAAAATGTTATAGCAGTCAAAAGACGTCAGTTCGTTTGAAAATATTCGATTTAGCTTTTCCTATATAATTAATAACTGCAATACTGTTACGTCTTTCACAGGCTTGTGTTGAAGTACTGCCCAAAACGTCAGGAATTTGATGATGATCAAAAGCAAACAAGGACAGCACTGGCTGTAATCGACCATGTTCAAACCCTTGGTCGACAACAGCGAAACTATTTATGTGGTGAAAAGATCTATAGGCAGGCATTTTCAAAACTTACTGGATAGTGGACATGATAACAATTAATCAGAAAAGAGAAGAGGAAAAACCTTGTGAGGCAGAGATCAGACTGATCATGAATTGTTGTGTTTGTTTTTTAGTTGTGAATCACACTGTTTGTTTCTTGGGAAGATTCATGACCAAAAAAATACCACACAAGTATGCAATTTGATCTTATTATGAAATTAACACTGAAACTATCCAAATGCGGAATTTGTTCTGACGCGGTTCATTTGAGTACATTTGAGTAAAATCCCCACGCGCTATGACGTAAGCATTTCCCATAGGCTCTCCCAAAATTCGGTGTTAAAATCTGTGACCTTTTGTGTTTGTGAAATTGGACGATTTCATTTGGATTATAAGGGATTTTTATGCAGGTTTGTGAGAAATCATTTGGATTGTAAGGGATTTTTATGCAGGTTTGTCAGAAATTATTTTACAATTTATTCTTAACAAACAAATAAATCTTTTGAAAGTTTGGTCAAATATAACAAAATTAATTTACCCTTTTATTATTGAACACGTCGACCATTTTCTTGTTGAAGACGCGTTTGTAGCAGACGACTTTTGAAAAACATCGTGAATAAAGGGGACATTGCTCAAAATTAGCAGTTTCTCCTTTTACCGTAATGTTTTCAACATTACCGTTATGTTTTCAAATATTTGCAATGATTATACTTTATAGAATTTCCTAATTTCTTATGTTTTTTACACATGCCAAGGTCGTGGTTTTGTTTACTTTCCATCGCCTTTTTTGTTACTGATAAATTAAATTAACGGCAATTATGTTCTCAAACTTCTCTATTATCGAATTCAATAAATTAACGGCAATTACGTTCTCAAACTTCTCAAATTATCTAATTAAGGAAGTTTAAATAAACATTCAAAGCAAACTGTAATCAATTATAACACGGATCAATTTACCGCCCGCCCCACTATGATGAATTAATAATCTAAAACAAACATACATGTATACAATATTTACACCATTAAACTTCAAAAAGTGGTCCTCCCTCATAATCGGCCTTTTTGTAGCAGACATTTTGGGAAATTGGCCTTTCTTTCTGGACCTATAATCGGCCTTTTTGGACTGGCCTTTTACGCATTCGGCCAATTTTGACCTATACCTAAGATAAGATAGCGATCTGAAAATTTAGTAATCCATAAGGCGATCGATACCGACGTGAAAACACAAACTTTAAAAGCATATATCTTGGTAGTGCAAGCATGTAAAAAAAAAGGTAATTACATCAAAATGATACATTACTGTAGTGCTATTTAGTCATATAGTTTAAATTTCAGCCGAGCGTATTCCTTTAAAGAAAAGAATAATTATAGCTGAAATAAACAGATAATTACTTTCCGATATTTTTTATTACAAAACGGGTTCTTGCTATTATTGTATGTATTATGCAATTGTTCTTTCTTTACCTTTTGAAATAAGACCTTATTAATATTTGTACATATGTTTCTTGTTATTTTAAATTGAAATAAACAGTTTAAATCAACTTTGAACATTGTTTTACAAAACGGATTTTAATTACAAGACGGGTTGCTACAGGCCATATGATGTCAAAAACTAGGTCACTAGGTTAACTTGAAGGAATATCTTGTTAACACTCTGGAGGCCGCATGTTTTACTTGAGCATGTTGACATTTTATCAGAATATTTGTCTTGATGATTTGTAGACCAAAACTAAATATGGGTCATGTTAGATCCAAAGGTCGGCCAAAGGGCCAAATTGAAGGAAAATCTTGTTTACACTCTAGAGGCTGCAAAGTTCGCTTCAGCAGATTGAGATATTGTCAGAGTGTCAAATTTGAATATGGGTCATGTTGGGTCAAAAACTAGGTCAATAGGTTAAGTTGAAGTAAAATCTTGTTAACACTGGAGTCTGCATTTTTAACTTGAAAATATTGAAACTTTGTCAGAATGTTTGTCTTGTTGATATGTAGGTTAAGTTTGAATATGGGTCATGCCCAGTCAAAATGAAGATCACTAGTCTAAATTGATGTAAACTCTGGTTAAAACTCTAGAGGCTGCACTTTTTTTTCTCCAGCAGCCTGAATCTTTTAAAGAAAGTTTGTCCAAATGATAATTATGTCAAGTTCAAATATGGAGGTCACCAGGTAAAATGTAAGGAAAATCTTGTTAACATTTTGGAGGAAGTATTTTTAACTTGAAAATATTGAAAATATATCAGAATGTTTGTCTTGATAGTGTAGGCCAAGTTTGAATATAGGTCATGACATGTATGGTCAAAAAGTAGGTTACAAGGCCAAAGTTAAGGAAAATCTTGTTAACACTCTAAGAGGACGCATTGTTTGCTTCAGCATCTTCAGAAATGTTGTCAGAATATTTGTCTTAATGATATCTAGATCAAGTTCAAATATGTGTCTTATTGACTCTAAAACTAGGTCACTGTGCCAAATTGAAGGAATATCTTTTCAACACTTTGGAGAGAGCGAACATTATACATGTACATACAACTTATAATACATTCTGTTTTCTGAACTCATTCGAACCTGGAACAAATATGCAGCAAACCACTTTGAAAAAGTTTTATTTTGGAAAGTGTCTTAATAGGAAAATGTAATCATTTGATAGAGTTCACAAATTGTGATAAAAGGGGAAATTGCTCATCATGAACAATATGTCCTTTTGACACAATATTCTTAAACATTAGAGCAGAGGTGGCAGAAAACATCGACATGTATAACAGGATTAACCCTTTACCACTTACAGACTACTTCTGATGTATCCGATGATACAAACAGACATTTCTCATGATAAATATTGTTTTATTTTCCAACTAAGATTTGCATTAAATCTCAGAATTGTAATTAAATTGAGATTTATCATGCTTTACTTAAGACTATGATCATTTTAAAGTAATCTCCTTCAAATTCCTTGTATTTGAAAATGCTTCAGTTATGCCATTGTATCATAGATATTAGGATATTTTTCAAAGCTTTGTGTGTAAAATATTTTATTTCACAATACCTACAACAATCACATTTTGTCAGGCGTCCGTCCGTCGTATATAATTGCCTTGTTAACACTCTAGAATCTACATTTTGCATTAGATCTTCATGGAAGTATATCAGAACATTTATCTCTATCAAATATTGGACAAGTTGAAATATAGGTCATATTAGCTCAGAAACTAGGCCACTAGGCCAAATTGAAAGGAAATCTTGTTAACTCTCTGGATGATGCATTTTTAACTTAAGCATGTTGAAACTTTTCAGAATATTTGTCTTGATGATATTTTGTGCCAAGGTCAAATATTGGTCATGTTTTCTCAAAAACTAGGTCACTAGGGCAAATTGAAGGAAAATCTAGTTAACACTTTAGAAGCCGAATTTTCAGTATCTTCAACATTTGTCAGAATGTTTCTCGTAATGATATCGAGGTCAAGCTCGATTATGGGTCATGCCAGGTCAAACACTAGGCCACTAGGCTAAATTGAAGAAAAAAGTTGTTAAAACTCCGGACGCCGCATTTCTATTTTGAGCAAGTTGAAATTTTGTCACAATGATTGTCTTGATGATATCTAGTCTACGTTCGAATATGAGTCATATCATTTAAAAATTATAGGTCACTAGGCCAAATGAAGGAAAATCTTGTAAACACTTGAGGTTGCATTTTGAATCTTTGTCAGAAGTAATCACAATGCATCATACAAGTAACCGATCTAGGGCCACCATGGCCCTCTTTTTTAAAGATCAATTTCAACCCGAAGGCTAAAAGTGTTCCATTGTGATCACTCACTGTACGGCGTACGTCAAACGGTCAGATCTTCTCTGAAACTGCTGGTGCAATATTAACCAAACTTGACATGAATCAAAAAGTGTTCAACAATTTATATTCTACCTACAAATTGGTTTGCTGAGGTATCAGAATGGGGTGGACATTGTAAAACTTTAAACATTCATTTCCTGTGAATCCGCTTCTTCGAATTCCAAGATGATTTGGTAGAAATATTCTTTGGGTGACCCTCTACAAAATCGTCCAATCCATATTGATTGGGTGAAAAGGGTAGCCACCAGGTGGCATCAGAAAAGGGCTGGAATAATCGTCTATATTAGGGAAAGAATTAAGCAGAAATGTGACCCCTTACAATATTTGTTCCAGCCTTATGGACCGGTTTAAAAAGGGAGTCACTAGGTGAGTTCAGGAAAAGGATAAAAAGAAGAAATTACCATACGACCATCCGTCTAGTAAAATACTTTTAAAAATCAACTGTAATTACCAAAGTATGCTGTTAAATGTTAAGTGTATGTTCGTAAATAGGTAGCACCTATAGATATATTACTAGGTAAATAAATCCTGGACAGTAATTGCTACATTTTCTGAGAATGCCCCATATAAGATACGTGATTTGCTTTTTCAAGAAATTCATTTATAATAAAGTGTCACTCACCGATCAGTAGTTGTCGGATGGATGTTTTTTCTCAGTATATATCTAGTGATGTCGTTATTCTTAGGGGTTGTCAATTGTATGTTCGGTTGTTATCTACTTCTTACCACATAATTCTTAGGTTGTTAGTTCTCGGAAAACACGACTGTCCAGTATCAGATACGGAAGCAAAGAGAGCTAGTCTTGTGGTTTCAGTGATGACGTCATGAAACTCCCATGATGCAGTTTGTTCAACTTTCAGTTTTGTCGATATGATACAATATCTACGAAACTGAAAGTTGAACGAACTGTTGCGTGATAGGATATTTAATACCTGAATCTAGTGTAGATATATGTCAAACGTGGTTGTATATGATATTGATTGATTGTTTGGTGTGTTAAGGCGCTTTCAATACGTGTTCAATACTATCATGACGTTTCCTGTGTAAGTTACTAGTAACACTGGTCCATTTATCCTGACACCAGTCAGTCAGTCGTTATGCTAACCCCGAAACCCTTAGCACCAAGTTTAGCGACCAATACTACCGTTTTTCAATGTAATTTGTATGTCCCGACCGACGATAGAACCTGTGTCCTCCCGTGGCGCTTTACCACCACACCATCGAGGCGGCCTTGTATAGGCTAACTATTGTTAACATTTTCAGTATCGAATTCCAAAGAGTAGACCCTTCCATGTTCAAAAACGGGGGTCTCCATTTTTCACGTAATATATAAATTGGAATATTGTAATATCTAAAAGGCAAATAATGTAAAATCGATCCGACTCACTTCAATCTGTATTACGTGCAAACAAACTCAGTATCGCCAGTGGCGCTGAAATGGTTAATCCTGTAAATTGGTAAATCCTTTGTTAATGTAAAACAACAGATTTAGCAATTTAATTTATCCCTTTCCCACCTGCAGATGCATTTTGACGCAATAGCAGCAGATGACTTTTCAAAACATTGAGGCTAAAGCGAAATTACTCATGATGAACAATTTCTCCTTTGACCACAATGTTTTTAACTTTATTTAACGGTTAAGCTATCTTTTATGGAGATTATCTAGGTTTTTGTCACTATGCTTTCAATGTTGTCTGCTGCAGATTAGTTGTATGAGGGAGAAAAGCTTTATTTTAAGACATTGGATATATAGTCTGAAATATATCGTATTGTCCCTTTTCCACATACAACAATTCTGCAGCAGACGAAATCTGAAACACGTAGAACAACATACGGAAACTCCCAATAAAAGAAAGCACGTTTATTGAATACATTGTGTAAGCGAAAACAGAAATGCCTCAATATGTTGTCTTAATAATCCCAAAAGATGTCTACTGCAGATTTGGTGTATCTGTTGACAAAACATTGAGAAATAAGAGAGGAATTAATGTATTACATGTAGCCGCATCTGAAGGTTCCGTTGACTTTATCAGTATGTTTGTTGACGAAGTTCAGGACAAGACATTGCTAAAAGCGTTGATACACACACGAATCAATGATGGATGGACTGTTGGTCATTCAGCTGTATCTGCCGGATACTTGAACTGTCTGATCATTCTGGTTAAATATGGTATTGATCCAATGACAAAGTCTGATACAGGACATACCTTACTGCACAAAGCGGCACATGAAGGCTTTCTTTTCATCGTGAAGTATCTCAACGAGACGTATCCTGATTTGAGGAGAGAAAAAGATGATAAATGTATGACTGCTCTCTTTAGCGCTGTGCATGGCAAGAGTCTTGATTGTTTGAAATACCTGATTGGTCAAGATATGATAACAGATACACGATCTAAATATGGAGACACCTTACAACACAAAGATGCCTTTGTGGGATCTGTGTCAATTGTGAGGTTTCTTTGTGAAACAGTTTCCGGGTTGAATAAATAGAAAAGGAGATTGTGAAAAAATACTTCAAGGACGCTATTAGACCGGATAGGTATCTAATGTTTTTGCAAAAGAAGCAATACGTAACCCTTTTCCGTTTGATTGAGATGTATACTAAGATAACGTTGATGGGACAGCATAACATTTATATATTTGCTAAAGAGAACATTTTCATTTTGAATTCGTCAAATGGCCACTAAGTTATGTACATCATCAACATTCAATTAAATTAAACTATTGGTTATCTGTTTGTGTGAATGGTGTCCAACATCATTGTTTAAAGAAACTCACGGTGTCACCTGGGTAAATGACATTAATACCGGTATGTCTATTGTGACACAAAATAATCACATTCTAACTCCTGATCGCCAATGAGAATTCCTGCTACTACACGTGTTAAAGGACTTGGTATCGAACCCGGGCCACCCACTCAAAAGACAGACGCTCTTACCACTTCACCGCGGACTTTGTTTGTTGTTAAAATCATGGATTATTAAACCAGAAACTGGGAAAACATGCTTGAATAACTTTAACTGTGACGTTTTTTTAATGACATATATAAAATGAAATAAATATTCTTTGTAGATATTCAACTTGATATGTGAAAACAGCAAAATGTTTATAATACTTGTGAATTTGTAACATATTCTGTTTGTATCATAAATAAAATATCCGTTTGCAATGGAATACCTTTTTCGACATTATCATTTAAATCTTTACAATATAATAAAACCTTATGTCGTATACGGTTGTGAAAAAAGTAATTATATTTACACTGACACAATTGAGTCGCCACATGTGAACACGTACAGTCCAGACGATGTAAGCATAAACAAACCACACATTGATAAGCCCTCGCAGCAATAAATGTTCTCTACCCTCTAACCGAACCTTAATTCTAAAACCAAACCATCATTCATTGGAGATAGTGGTTATAATTCCTGACTTTCTGACATCAGTACAACACATAAAAGTCTTTCCAGGCAGACAACTGACTGCTTTTCCACTTATATTCTAACGTCGGAAAGAATATATGCCGAGCTGGTGTTCGAACCCAAAACCGCTGGATTGACAAAATACCAAGGGTGTATGTTGGAGTCTTCTATATATGTCTACATTCTTATACCAATCCTCAAACAGGCAATACATCCTAAATAGGCAAAGCGTTTGTCGTACTAGGTCGGTATTTATTTTGTTTTTATGATACATATATATAGGGCCAGTAATGTAAATTTTCTATAAACACTTATTTTCTTACCTTATAAATATATGCAACTACCTGGAACTAAAGCGTGATGTAAGATATATTTATAAATCGGTTATTTGTTTAGTCAAGCATTTGGTTTAATTACTATAGGTTAAACGACTTCTAACAAGTGTTCATTCATATCAAAGCGGCCAGCTCACTAAGTCTTGATTGGCTGCCTCGCACCAATATTCAATTCAACAGTTTTTCTAGCGAAAATGATTGATTGTTAGGGTTTAACGCCGTTTACAACAATTGTTCAGTTACATCACGGCTACAAGTTAGTTCACCTACTCATGCGTTTCCGGGTTTTCTCACACCAGTACACCACACAACATACTTTCCAAGCAACTGCCTGCTTTTCCACATAGACTGTTAAACAGCCCATTGGTGAAAGACGAATGACGCATGTAAGTGATTTTTGTTAAACGTCGAAAAGAATGTTGGCCGAGCTGGAATTTGAATTCACAACCGCTGGATTGACAGTCAACCTCGCTACCGACTGAGCTACAGTGGCGCGGCAACTACTTGCTTTTCAATATAAACTTATAGCCACTGTGGGAAAGAATGTTCACCAAGCTAGGGTTCAAATACAGAAAGCCTAAATTGAGAGCCCGCATCCCTACCGAAAGAGCAGTCGGGGCTCACCATCAAACAATTGTAAAAAACATACAATAGTTTCCAAAATATCATTTAGAAGATTGAGAACGTGTTTCAATGACCGACATAACAAAGCCCTGTTTGGTTTTAACAAACTAAACCTGTGTCTTTTACAGACGACATGTGACACTTTGCAACAGACGACTAATAACAACATTGTCGTTTAATTCGTCCATAATCTTACGCTGTAGTTCCTCAAGATCGGTACAATGCTTGAGAAATCGTGACGTGATAGTTGTATCCCATTGACTGAGGTCTGTCGGAGGAAACAGAAGATGGAAATGTACATCTGATATCCTTCCAGAATCTCTAAGTTCCCTAACCTTCGTATGTGTATTGTCATCAGAAAGGAGTTCGTCAATGGAATGATGTGTTTGGTATAACATCTCCATACTTAAAAGCCGGCTTCCATCCAAAAGTGGTAAAATAGTTCCATTTTTTATATCGTGATCCATCTAAATGATACATAAGAAAAAACAGATTGTATAAGTGTATAGAGGGTGGTGCAAGTGGGACACAGGGGGAGAGAGAGGGGGAGAGAGAGAGAGAGAGAGAGAGAAAGAGAGAGAGAGAGAGAGAGAGAGAGAGAGAGAGATAGAGAGAGAGAGATAGAGAGAGCGAAAGAGAGATATATATATATATATAGAGAGAGAGAGAGGCGGGGGAGAAATAGAAAGAGCCAGAGATATGGAGAGTAAGAAAGATATATATATATATATATATATAGTAAGAGACAGAGACAGAGAGAGACAGACAGAGAGAGACAAAGAGAGAGACAGAGACAGAGACATAGAGAGACAGAGAGAGAGAGACACACACACACACACACACACACACATACTCGAGTTGGAAAGGTTGTGGACACTGCCTACCTAAACCTACTTTGTGGACACTTACAGAAATAATAAAGGTACAGACTCTTTGTTTACATTATTAGTAACTAGTAGGTCTTAAAAACATATACAGTCATAGAGTACCTGATAAAATGCAAAAATACTAAAAGTAGTATAACCTATGTTGTGGACACCATATTTGCACTGTGGACACAATGTGTGTACATGCACTTTAGACAGTCACTATGGACACATATTAGAGTATATAGGATAAGTGTCACGGTGTTTGAGGATTTTTCACCTAGATGCATGACCATATAAATTATTGAAAATAACAATTAAAGTTCTACATTCAGAAATGCGGTAGGGACGCGAGTATGTATGATATGATTTGATAACACATTTATCTTTTCATGCAATCAAATAATTATTTTTGCATTATAATCTCAAGACTCGGCACCGCCTGTTAGAAATGATTGATGGTCTTTTCGCTACCTTGACTGTTCGCTACCTAGTCTAAAGTAGTTTGTAATTCAGACTGTTTCTCTGCTCATACATTTCGCTTCCTAAATTATGACAACTAAAGAGCTTCGTTTTATTTTAATACAACATATGTAGACCTGGAGTTTAAATGTTCTGTATGTAATGAATATATTAATGTGAATAAGTAACCATTATTCGCCAAGACAAAGAATTGTCTTATAAAAACGCATATGAAAATGATTGTCACTGACCGTCTCGATGAAGTTATATTAACCGCCCTTTGTCGGCTATCAAAAAATGGCAAGCTTGAAGTTTTGCTTAATTGAAATCACACTAAACTCAGCAAGACTAATGAAAATGAAAATTAAAATGCTCTATTATACAAACTAACATGGTGCAAATTTAAACAATCAAACAATTAGAATAACCTTTTGTTAGTAAACAATTTATTTGTGTCCAGATCAGTATAAAAGTGTTCCCGTGCAAAAACAAACAAAATCCTCTGTATTTTTTCATACTTTCAGACATTTCAAATAGTGTAGATATAAATCAGTTGTTATGTTGAAAGTATTGTGTCTGAACTAGGCATATTTGAAGAAAACATATTATTGACTCAAGCAGCTGAAAGTGTAGAAACTGATAAGACGCCGTCTGAAGCGAAATAACTGGCAGCGTCTACACTGTTTTGTAATGTCTCATTGTTGGACACCGTGCAACGGCGCTCACGTATTTTAACTTTTCTGTTATTATTTTTACAAACAACCATTAGTAAACAAAAGTTGTTCTGTATTCATAAACACACTCATAATATTATTATGCATATACCATAATGAAAGTGATATAAATGGTTACTAGTTGATTCGTCACCTAGCGTTTCGCTACCTTACACTTTCGCCACCTAAGTCGTTTCGCCACAGTCGATTTGCTACTTAGTCAGGAGTCGTTTCGCTATCTAATATTGTCCGATACCTGTTTAAACTTAACAAAATATTTGCTTACTATTTTTTAACATAGTTGGAACATACGATTTTCATAGTATAGCATATGATCAACCTCGTGGATTAAAACAGTGATTTGATACAGTGTTATAAAATATACATTACCCCAAGTACACTATGTACCACTGCATAAAAAAAGGAGGGGGGCGGATAATAAGTGTTGCCTGTGAATTTCACAAGCCGTGATATCGTAATTAATGGTGCTAAAAAGCGTCTGTGCGTAAATACATGTTTGTTCTCGCGTTAGTTGTATAACGTTTCCGTATTTAAGATTCATAGAATATGTATACCGGCAAACACAACGAACAATGTATCAATCCGAAGTTACCTTAAAGTGTTATATTGCTGTAAAGTATAAACGTGACTGTAACGTCGCCCATTGTTAAATTTGTACTTTATTTCCCAGAGTTAATCGATAACTGTCCATTATTTAGAAGTAAATATCCTATAAGTCAATGATGGCAACAAGCATTTGGACGTCAACGTGTGTAATTTTTAATAATGGACAAATATCGATACCACACTGCATGTTTAAAACAATATAAGGACGTGACAACGAGAAATTGAAGTCTAAGCAGCCCTATTTCTATTGTGAAAATGGTCGCCTGCTCAAACTTTCGTCAACTTCAGTTTGCATATTTATTCGATTTGCTTAAAAATACAAGGTGAAATCATCAGCCGTTTGCAAAATAGCTTGGAACAAGATCTGATTCCGAAACACTCGGCGTGATATGGATTCAAACTTATAGTGTAAATATTAACTAAACGTCACATCAGCGACTCGACGTTTCGTCATGATCTACGCTGTTTGCATAGACAGAGGACTATAGTACTTCTGAATCTAATTGGTGACAAATATTATAGAAAATTTGTGAGATAGAGTGGTTGATATGTATAGCCTACTATCCAACGGCTTGGTTTGGATCATACGCCGAGCGATCAACCCTACTGCCAACCAAACGTCTTGTTTACACAACTAGCATTCCTTCATGTTTTGATAAATTTACATTTATTATGCTAATTGCGACCAAATTATTAATTTCAATTTTCTTTGATCGAAAATCAACTCGACTATTCCAGCACCCGAGAATTATAGCAGCATGATAAGGGTTATAAGAGTGTGCGGGTTGCATGTTTCTTAACCCATATTCCACCGATTACATGGTTCTGATACAACGTACGCAGACAGCTGTCACGTATTTCAGGCGACGAGTAACTCGGATCTTGCTCCAATTCAAAGTTGATTGTCTCTAAATTACAATATATTCTCGACAAAATAAGGGAACCCGACATATTATTAGAAATGAAACAGAATATATTTGATCCGACGATACGTACTGTTTGAGATATGTAAAATCACCATGCTATTTGGACTTGCAGCATATTTTATTTATAACTAACCACCGAGAAAAAGATAGTGCAGATCTAACAAGATCTAAGAAGATCTCACGCTTATTCATAAAATGTGTCCACAACGACGGTGGAGTTGTTAGCGCAGTGGTATAACTGTTTCCTGTGAAATACACATGCCGTGATCACTTTTACACCCTTTTATTGAAGTTGAACATTAAAACGAACACATGATGTTTATCTACACGCTATGTACATTTAAGGGACTTCATTTCATATTAAATGTTATCTACATTGTTCCGGTTTTGTAACAACGTGCCTTAGAAAAGGATCATGTGATTCACGCAAAACGAATTCATCTAAATTAATAAAAATTACGTTGTATCCATCTAAGGGGGAAACGAATAATTAATGCGATATTACTCTCACGATATTCATCGACTTCTGAACGATTTCACGCTGGATCAAAAATGTGTCCACAACGACCATGTAGTTATACCTGTTGCCTGTGACTTACACATGCCGTGATATCGATATTGATGGTGTTTGAAAAACAGTTTGTGCGTAAACATATGTTTGTTATCGCGCTAGATGTGTAACGTTTCCGTATTCGAAATTCATGGCAATTGTTTACCTGCAAACATAACGAACAATGTATCAATCCGAAGTTACCTTAATGTGTTATATTGCTGTAAAGTTTAAACGTGACTGTAACGTCGCCAATTGTTATATTTGTACTTTATTTCCTAGAGATAATCGATAACTGTCCATTATTTAGAAATAAATGTCCTATAAGTCAATGATGGCAACAAGCATCTGGACGTCAACGTGTGTAATTCAAAATAATGGACAAATATCGATACCACACTGCATGATTAAAACAATATAAGGACGTGACAACGAGAAATTGAAGTCTAAGCCCTATTTCTATTGTGAAAATCGTCGCCTGCTCAAACTTTCGTCAACTTCAGTTTGCATATTTATTCGATTTGCTTAAAAATACAAGGTGAAATCATTAGCCGTTTGCAAAATAGCTTTGAACAAGATCTGATTCCGAAACACTCGGCGTGATCTGGATCCAAACTTATAGTGTAAAATATTAACTAAATGTCACATCAGCGACTCTACGTTGCGTCATGATCTACGCTGTTTACATTGACAGAGGACTATAGTACTTTTGAATATAATTGGTGACAAATATTATAACAAAATTACTATAAAATGTGTGAGATAGAGTGGTTGATATGTATAGCCTACTATCCAACAACTTGGGTTTGGATCATACGCCGAGCGATCAACCCTACTTACAACCGAACGTCTTGTTTACACAACTAGCATTCCTTCATGTTTTGATAAATTTACCTTTATTATGCGAATCGCAACCAAATTATTAATTTCAAATTTCTTCGATCGGAAGCGCCAATCAACTCGACTATTCCAGCACCCGAGAATGATAACAGCATTATAAGAGTTATAAGAGTGTGCGGGTTGCATGTTTCTTAACCCATATTCCACCGAATACATGGTTCTGATATAACGTACGCAGACAGCTGTCACGTATTTCAGGCGATGAGTAACTCGGATCTTGATCCAATTCAAAGTTGATTGTCTCTAAATTACAATATATTCTCCACAAAATTAGGAAACCCGACGTATTATTTGAATTGAAACAGAATAGATTTGATCCGACGATACGTACTGTTTGAGATATGTAAAATCACCATCCTATTTGGACTTGCAGCATATTTTATTTATAACGAACCACTGAGAAAAAGATAGTACAGATCTAACAAGCTCTAAGAAGATCTCACGCTTATTCATAATGCCGTGATATCGATATTTATGGTGCTTGAAAAACTGTCTGTGCGGAAACATATGTTTGTTCTCGGGCTAGATGTGTAACGTTTCCGTATTCGAAATTCATAGGAATTGTTTACCTGCAAATATAACGAACTATGTATCAATCCAAAGTTACCTTAATGTGTTATATTGCTGTAAAGTTTAAACGTGACTGTAACGTCGCCCATTGTTATATTTGTACTTTATTTCCCAGAGTTAATCGATAACTTTCCATTATTTAGAAGTAAATGTCCTATAAGTCAATGATGGCAACAAGCATTTGGACGTCAACGTGTGTAATTGAAAATAATGGACAAATATCGATACCACACTGCATGTTTAAAACAATATAAGGCCGTGACAACGAGAAATTGAAGTCTTAGCCCTATTTCTATTGTGAAAATGGTCGCCTGCTCAAACTTTCGTCAACTTCAGTTTGCATATTTATTCGATTTGCTTAAAAATACAAGGTGAAATCATTAGCCGTTTGCAAAATAGCTTGGAACAAGATCTGATTCCGAAACAATCGGCGTGATCTGGATTCAAACTTATAGTGCAAAATATTAACTAAACGTCACATCAGCGACTCTAGGTTTCGTCATGATCTACGCTGTTTGCATAGACAGAGGACTATAGTACTTCTGAATCTAATTGGTGACAAATATTATAGAACATTTGTGAGATAGAGTTGTTGATATGTATAGCCTACTATCCAACGGCTTGGTTTCGATCATACGCCAATCGATCAACCCAACTGCCAACCAAACGTCTTGTTTACACAACTAGCATTCCTTCATGTTTTGATAAAATTACCTTTATTATGCTAATTGCGACCAAATTATTAATTTCAAATTTCTTGGATCGGAAATAATCAACTCGACTATTCCAGCACCCGAGAACTATAGCAGCATAATAAGGGTTATAAGAGTGTGCGGGTTGCATATTTCTTAACCCATACTCCACAGATTACATGATTCTGATACAACGTACGCAGACAGCTGTCACGTATTTCAGGCGACGAGTAACTCGGATCTTGTTCCAATTCAAAGTTGATTGTCTCTAAATTACAATATATTCTCGACAAAATTAGGGGACCCGACATATTATTAGAAATGAAACAGAATATATTTGATCCGACGATACGTACTGTTTGAGATATGTAAAATCCCCATCCCATTTGGATTTGCAGCATATTTTATTTATAACGAACCACTGAGTAAAAGATAGTGCAGATCTAACAAGCTCAAGCTCTAAGAATATCTCACGCTTATTCATAAAATGTGTCCACAACGACGGTGGGGTTGTTAGCGCAGTGGTATAACTGTTTCCTGTGAAATACACATGCCGTGATCACTTTTACACCCTTTTATTGAAGTTGAACATTAAAACGAACACATGATGTTTATCTACACGTTATGTACATTTAAGGGACTTCATTTCATATTAAATGTTATCTACATTGTTCCGGTTTTGTAACAACGTGCCTTAGAACAAGGATCTTGTGATTCACGCAAAACGAATTCATCTAAATGAATAAAAATACGTTGTATCCATCTAATGGGGAAACGGATAATTAATGCGATATTACTCTCACGATATTCATCGACTTCTGAACGATTTCACGCTGGATCAAAAATGTGTCCACAACGACGGTGGTGTTATAACTGTTGCCTGTGACTTACACATGCCGTGATATCGATATTTATGGTGCTTGAAAAACTGTTTGTGCGGAAACATATGTTTGTTCTCGGGCTAGATGTGTAACGTTTCCGTATTCGAAATTCATAGCAATTGTTTACCTGCAAACATAACGCACTATGTATCAATCCAAAGTTACCTTAATGTGTTATATTGCTGTAAAGTTTAAACGTGACTGTAACGTCGTCCATTGTTATATTTGTACTTTATTTCCCAGAGTTAATCGATAACTTTCCATTATTTAGAAGTAAATGTCCTATAAGTCAATGATGGCAACAATCATTTGGACGTCAATGTGTGTAATTGAAAATAATGGACAAATATCGATACCACACTGCATGTTTAAAACAATATAAGGCCGTGACAACGAGAAATTGAAGTCTTAGCCCTATTTCTATTGAGAAAATGGTCGCCTGCTCAAACTTTCGTCAACTTCAGTTTGCATATTTATTCGATTTGCTTAAAAATACAAGTTGAAATCATTAGCCGTTTGCAAAATAGCTTGGAACAAGATCTGATTCCGAAACACTCGGCGTGATCTGGATTCAAACGTATAGTGCAAAATATTAACTAAACGTCACATCAGCGACTCTACGTTTCGTCATGATCTACGCTGTTTGCATAGACAGAGGACTATAGTACTTCTGAATCTAATTGGTGACAAATATTATAGAACATTTGTGAGATAGAGTTGTTGATATGTATAGCCTACTATCCAACGGCTTGGTTTCGATCATACGCCAATCGATCAACCCAACTGCCAACCAAACGTCTTGTTTACACAACTAGCATTCCTTCGTGTTTTGATAAAATTACCTTTATTATGCTAATTGCGACCAAATTATTAATTTCAAATTTCTTGGATCGGAAATCAACTCGACTATTCCAGCACCCGAGAATTATAGCAGCATAATAAGGGTTATAAGAGTGTGCGGGTTGCATGTTTCTTAACCCATACTCCACAGATTACATGGTTCTGATACAACGTACGCAGACAGCTGTCACGTATTTCAGGCGACGAGTAACTCGGATCTTGATCCAATTCAAAGTTGATTGTCTCTAAATTACAATATATTCTCTACAAAATTAGGGGACCCGACATATTATTAGAAATGAAACAGAATATATTTGATCCGACGATACGTACTGTTTGAGATATGTAAAATCCCCATCCTATTTGGATTTGCAGCATATTTTATTTATAACGAACCACTGAGTAAAAGATAGTGCAGATCTAACAAGCTCAAGCTCTAAGAATATCTCACGCTTATTCATAAAATGTGTCCACAACGACGGTGGGGTTGTTAGCGCAGTGGTATAACCGTTTCCTGT
Source organism: Serripes groenlandicus (assembly GCA_031761405.1). Classification (NCBI taxonomy): domain Eukaryota; kingdom Metazoa; phylum Mollusca; class Bivalvia; order Cardiida; family Cardiidae; genus Serripes; species Serripes groenlandicus. Next base: position 7,072,601 of record JASEVX010000002.1, on the reverse strand, counting down.
GAAATACACATGCCGTGATCACTTTTACACCCTTTTATTGAAGTTGAACATTAAAACGAACACATGATGTTTATCTACACGCTATGTACATTTAAGGGACTTCATTTCATATTAAATGTTATCTACATTGTTCCGGCTTTGTAACAACGTGCCTTAGAACAAGGATCTTGTGATTCACGCAAAACGAATTCATCTAAATGAATAAAAATACGTTGTATCCATCTAAGGTGGAAACGGATAATTAATGCGATATTACTCTCACGATATTCATCGACTTCTGAACGATTTCACGCTGGATCAAAAATGTGTCCACAACGACGGTGGTGTTATAACTGTTGCCTGTGACTTACACATGCCGTGATATCGATATTTATGGTGCTTGAAAAACTGTTTGTGCGGAAACATATGTTTGTTCTCGGGCTAGATGTGTAACGTTTCCGTATTCGAAATTCATAGCAATTGTTTACCTGCAAACATAACGAACTATGTATCAATCCAAAGTTACCTTAATGTGTTATATTGCTGTAAAGTTTAAACGTGACTGTAACGTCGCCCATTGTTATATTTGTACTTTATTTCCCAGAGTTAATCGATAACTTTTCATTATTTAGAAGTAAATGTTCAATAATTCAATGATGGCAACAAGCATTTGGACGTCAACGTGTGTAATTGAAAATAATGGACAAATATCGATACCACACTGCATGTTTAAAACAATATAAGGCCGTGACAACGAGAAATTGAAGTCTTAGCCCTATTTCTATTGTGAAAATGGTCGCCTGCTCAAACTTTCGTCAACTTCAGTTTGCATATTTATTCGATTTGCTTAAAAATACAAGGTGAAATCATTAGCCGTTTGCAAAATAGCTTGGAACAAGATCTGATTCCGAAACAATCGGCGTGATCTGGATTCAAACTTATAGTGCAAAATATTAACTAAACGTCACATCAGCGACTCCACGTTTCGTCATGATCTACGCTGTTTGCATAGACAGAGGACTATAGTACTTCTGAATTTAATTGGTGACAAATATTATAGAAAATTTGTGAGATAGAGTTGTTGATATGTATAGCCTACTATCCAACGGCTTGGTTTCGATCATACGCCAATCGATCAACCAAACTGCCAACCAAACGTCTTGTTTACACAACTAGCATTCCTTCATGTTTTGATAAAATTACCTTTATTATGCTAATTGCGACCAAATTATTAATTTCAAATTTCTTGGATCGGAAATCAACTCGACTATTCAAGCACCCGAGAATTATAGCAGCATAATAAGGTTTATAAGAGTCTGCGGGTTGCATGTTTCTTAACCCATACCCCACAGATTACATGGTTCTGATACAACGTACGCAGACAGCTGTCACGTATTTCAGGCGACTAGTAACTCGGATCTAGATCAAATTCAAAGTTGATTGTCTCTAAATTACAATATATTCTCGACAAAATTAGGGGACCCGACATATTATTAGAAATGAAACAGAATATATTTGATCCGACGATACGAACTGTTTGAGATATGTAAAATCCCCATCCTATTTGGATTTTCAGCATATTTTATTTATAACGAACCACTGAGAAAAAGATAGTACAGATCTAACAAGCTCTAAGAAGATCTCACGCTTATTCATAAAATGTGTCCACAACGACGGTGGGGTTGTTAGCGCAGTGGTATAACAGTTTCCTGTGAAATACACATGCCGTGATCACTTTTACACCCTTTTATTGAAGTTGAACATTAAAAGGAACACATGATGTTTATCTACACGCTATGTACATTTAAGGGACTTCATTTCATATTAAATGTTATCTACATTCTTCCGGTTTTGTAACAACGTGCCTTAGAAAAGGATCATGTGATTCACGCTAAACAAATTCATCTAAATTAATAAAAATACGTTGTATCCATCTTAGGGGGAAACGAATAATTAATGCGATATTACTCTCACGATATTCATCGACTTCTGAACGATTTCACGCTGGATCAAAAATGTGTCCACAACGACGGTGGAGTTATTACTGTTGGAAACGTATGTTTGTTCTCGGGCTAGATGTGTAACGTTTCCGTATTCGAAATTCATAGCAATTGTTTACCTGCAAACATAACGAACAATGTATCAATCCAAAGTTAGCTTAATGTGTTATATTGCTGTAAAGTTTAAACGTGACTGTAACGTCGCCCATTGTTATATTTGTACTTTATTTCCCAGAGTTAATCGATAACTTTCCATTATTTAGAAGTAAATGTCCTATAAGTCAATGATGGCAACAAGCATTTGGACGTCAACGTGTGTAATTGAAAATAATGGACAAATATCGATACCACACTGCATGTTTAAAACAATATAAGGCCGTAACAACGAGAAATTGAAGTCATAGCCCTATTTCTATTGTGAAAATGGTCGCCTGCTCAAACTTTCGTCAACTTCAGTTTGCATATTTATTCGATTTGCTTAAAAATACAAGGTGAAATCATTAGCCGTTTGCAAAATAGCTTGGAATAAGATCTGATTCCGAAACACTCGGCGTGATCTGGATTCAAACTTATAGTGTAAAATATTAACTAAACGTCACATCAGCGACTCTACGTTTCGTCATGATCTACGCTGTTTGCATAGACATAGGACTATAGTACTTTTGAATCTAATTGATGACAAATATTATAAAAAAATACTATAAAATGTGTGAGATAGAGTTGTTGATATGTATAGCCTACACTCAAACAGCTTGGGCATGGATCATACGCCGAGCGATTAACCCTACTTCTAAGCAAACGTCTTGTTTACACAACTAGCATTTCTTCATGTATTGATAAATTTACCTTCATTATGCTAATCGGGACCAAATTATTAATTTCAAATTTCTTCGATCGTAAGCGCCAATGAACTAGACTATTCCAGCACCCGCGAATGATAGCAGCATGATAAGGGTTATAAGAGTGTGCGGGTTGCATGTTTCTTAACCAATATTCCACCGATTATGTGGTTCTGATACAACGTACGCAGACAGCTGTCACGTATTTCAGGCGACGAGTAACTCGGATCTTGATCCAATTCAAAGTTGATTGTCTCTAAATTACAATATATTCTCTATAAAATGAGGGAACCCGACGTATTATTAGAATTGAAACAGAATAAATTTGATGCGACGATACGTACTGTTTGAGATATGTAAAATCACCATCCTATTTGAACTTGCAGCATATTTTATTTATAACGAACCACTGAGAAAAAGATAGTGCATATCTAACAAGCTCTAAAAAGATCTCACGCTTATTCATAAAATGTGTCCACAACGACGGTGGGGTTGTTAGCGCAGTGGTATAACCGTTTCCTGTGAAATACACATGCCGTGATCACTTTTACACCCTTTTATTGAAGTTGAACATTAAAACGAACACATGATGTTTATCTACACGCTATGTACATTTAAGGGACTTCATTTCATATTAAATGTTATCTACATTGTTCCGGCTTTGTAACAACGTGCCTTAGAACAAGGATCTTGTGATTCACGCAAAACGAATTCATCTAAATGAATAAAAATACGTTGTATCCATCTAAGGGGGAAACGGATAATTAATGCGATATTACTCTCACGATATTCATCGACTTCTGAACGATTTCACGCTGGATCAAAAATGTGTCCACAACGACGGTGGTGTTATACCTGTTGCCTGTGACTTACACATGCCGTGATATCGATATTTATGGTGCTTGAAAAACTGTTTGTGCGGAAACATATGTTTGTTCTCGGGCTAGATGTGTAACGTTTCCGTATTCGAAATTCATAGCAATTGTTTACCTGCAAACATAACGAACTATGTATCAATCCAAAGTTACCTTAATGTGTTATATTGCTGTAAAGTTTAAACGTGACTGTAACGTCGCCCATTGTTATATTTGTACTTTATTTCCCAGAGTTAATCGATAACTTTCCATTATTTAGAAGTAAATGTCCTATAAGTCAATGATGGCAACAAGCATTTGGACGTCAACGTGTGTAATTGAAAATAATGGACAAATATCGATACCACACTGCATGTTTAAAACAATATAAGGCCGTGACAACGAGAAATTGAAGTCTTAGCCCTATTTCTATTGTGAAAATGGTCGCCTGCTCAAACTTTCGTCAACTTCAGTTTGCATATTTATTCGATTTGCTTAAAAACACAAGGTGAAATCATTAGCCGTTTGCAAAATAGCTTGGAACAAGATCTGATTCCGAAACACTCGGCGTGATCTGGATTCAAACTTATAGTGCAAAATATTAACTAAACGTCACATCAGCGACTCTACGTTTCGTCATGATCTACGCTGTTTGCATAGACAGAGGACTATAATACTTCTGAATTTAATTGGTGACAAATATTATAGAAAATTTGTGAGATAGAGTTGTTGATATGTATAGCCTACTATCCAACGGCTTGGTTTCGATCATACGCCAATCGATCAACCCAACTGCCAACCAAACGTCTTGTTTACACAACTAGCATTCCTTCATGTTTTGATAAAATTACCTTTATTATGCTAATTGCGACCAAATTATTAATTTCAAATTTCTTGGATCGGAAATCAACTCGACTATTCCAGCACCCGAGAATTATAGCAGCATAATAAGGGTTATAAGAGTGTGCGGGTTGCATGTTTCTTAACCCATACTCCACAGATTACATGGTTCTGATACAACGTACGCAGACAGCTGTCACGTATTGCAGGCGACGAGTAACTCGGATCTTGATCCAATTCAAAGTTGATTGTCTCTAAATTACAATATATTCTCGACAAAATTAGGGGACCCGACATATTATTAGAAATGAAACAGAATATATTTGATCCGACGATACGTACTGTTTGAGATATGTAAAATCCCCATCCTATTTGGATTTGCAGCATATTTTATTTATAACGAACCACTGAGTAAAAGATAGTGCAGATCTAACAAGCTCAAGCTCTAAGAATATCTCACGCTTATTCATAAAATGTGTCCACAACGACGGTGGGGTTGTTAGCGCAGTGGTATAACTGTTTCCTGTGAAATACACATGCCGTGATCACTTTTACACCCTTTTATTGAAGTTGAACATTAAAACGAACACATGATGTTTATCTACACGCTATGTACATTTAAGGGACTTCATTTCATATTAAATGTTATCTACATTGTTCCGGTTTTGTAACAACGTGCCTTAGAACAAGGATCTTGTGATTCACGCAAAACGAATTCATCTAAATGAATAAAAATACGTTGTGTCCATCTAAGGGGGAAACGGATAATTAATGCGATATCACTCTCACGATATTCATCGACTTCTGAACGATTTCACGCTGGATCAAAAATGTGTCCACAACGACGGTGTTGTTATAACTATTGCCTGTGACTTACACATGCCGTGATATCGATATTTATGGTGCTTGAAAAACTGTTTGTGCGGAAACATATGTTTGTTCTCGGGCTAGATGTGTAACGTTTCCGTATTCGAAATTCATAGGAATTGTTTACCTGCAAATATAACGAACTATGTATCAATCCAAAGTTACCTTAATGTGTTATATTGCTGTAAAGTTTAAACGTGACTGTAACGTCGCCCATTGTTATATTTGTACTTTATTTCCCAGAGTTAATCGATAACTTTCCATTATTTAGAAGTAAATGTCCTATAAGTCAATGATGGCAACAAGCATTTGGACGTCAACGTGTGTAATTGAAAATAATGGACAAATATCGATACCACACTGCATGTTTAAAACAATATAAGGCCGTGACAACGAGAAATTGAAGTCTTAGCCCTATTTCTATTGTGAAAATGGTCGCCTGCTCAAACTTTCGTCAACTTCAGTTTGCATATTTATTCGATTTGCTTAAAAATACAAGGTGAAATCATTAGCCGTTTGCAAAATAGCTTGGAACAAGATCTGATTCCGAAACAATCGGCGTGATCTGGATTCAAACTTATAGTGCAAAATATTAACTAAACGTCACATCAGCGACTCTAGGTTTCGTCATGATCTACGCTGTTTGCATAGACAGAGGACTATAGTACTTCTGAATCTAATTGGTGACAAATATTATAGAACATTTGTGAGATAGAGTTGTTGATATGTATAGCCTACTATCCAACGGCTTGGTTTCGATCATACGCCAATCGATCAACCCAACTGCCAACCAAACGTCTTGTTTACACAACTAGCATTCCTTCATGTTTTGATAAAATTACCTTTATTATGCTAATTGCGACCAAATTATTAATTTCAAATTTCTTGGATCGGAAATAATCAACTCGACTATTCCAGCACCCGAGAACTATAGCAGCATAATAAGGGTTATAAGAGTGTGCGGGTTGCATATTTCTTAACCCATACTCCACAGATTACATGATTCTGATACAACGTACGCAGACAGCTGTCACGTATTTCAGGCGACGAGTAACTCGGATCTTGTTCCAATTCAAAGTTGATTGTCTCTAAATTACAATATATTCTCGACAAAATTAGGGGACCCGACATATTATTAGAAATGAAACAGAATATATTTGATCCGACGATACGTACTGTTTGAGATATGTAAAATCCCCATCCCATTTGGATTTGCAGCATATTTTATTTATAACGAACCACTGAGTAAAAGATAGTGCAGATCTAACAAGCTCAAGCTCTAAGAATATCTCACGCTTATTCATAAAATGTGTCCACAACGACGGTGGGGTTGTTAGCGCAGTGGTATAACTGTTTCCTGTGAAATACACATGCCGTGATCACTTTTACACCCTTTTATTGAAGTTGAACATTAAAACGAACACATGATGTTTATCTACACGTTATGTACATTTAAGGGACTTCATTTCATATTAAATGTTATCTACATTGTTCCGGTTTTGTAACAACGTGCCTTAGAACAAGGATCTTGTGATTCACGCAAAACGAATTCATCTAAATGAATAAAAATACGTTGTATCCATCTAATGGGGAAACGGATAATTAATGCGATATTACTCTCACGATATTCATCGACTTCTGAACGATTTCACGCTGGATCAAAAATGTGTCCACAACGACGGTGGTGTTATAACTGTTGCCTGTGACTTACACATGCCGTGATATCGATATTTATGGTGCTTGAAAAACTGTTTATGCGGAAACATATGTTTGTTCTCGGGCTAGATGTGTAACGTTTCCGTATTCGAAATTCATAGCAATTGTTTACCTGCAAACATAACGAACTATGTATCAATCCAAAGTTACCTTAATGTGTTATATTGCTGTAAAGTTTAAACGTGACTGTAACGTCGTCCATTGTTATATTTGTACTTTATTTCCCAGAGTTAATCGATAACTTTCCATTATTTAGAAGTAAATGTCCTATAAGTCAATGATGGCAACAATCATTTGGACGTCAATGTGTGTAATTGAAAATAATGGACAAATATCGATACCACACTGCATGTTTAAAACAATATAAGGCCGTGACAACGAGAAATTGAAGTCTTAGCCCTATTTCTATTGAGAAAATGGTCGCCTGCTCAAACTTTCGTCAACTTCAGTTTGCATATTTATTCGATTTGCTTAAAAATACAAGTTGAAATCATTAGCCGTTTGCAAAATAGCTTGGAACAAGATCTGATTCCGAAACACTCGGCGTGATCTGGATTCAAACGTATAGTGCAAAATATTAACTAAACGTCACATCAGCGACTCTACGTTTCGTCATGATCTACGCTGTTTGCATAGACAGAGGACTATAGTACTTCTGAATCTAATTGGTGACAAATATTATAGAACATTTGTGAGATAGAGTTGTTGATATGTATAGCCTACTATCCAACGGCTTGGTTTCGATCATACGCCAATCGATCAACCCAACTGCCAACCAAACGTCTTGTTTACACAACTAGCATTCCTTCGTGTTTTGATAAAATTACCTTTATTATGCTAATTGCGACCAAATTATTAATTTCAAATTTCTTGGATCGGAAATCAACTCGACTATTCCAGCACCCGAGAATTATAGCAGCATAATAAGGGTTATAAGAGTGTGCGGGTTGCATGTTTCTTAACCCATACTCCACAGATTACATGGTTCTGATACAACGTACGCAGACAGCTGTCACGTATTTCAGGCGACGAGTAACTCGGATCTTGATCCAATTCAAAGTTGATTGTCTCTAAATTACAATATATTCTCTACAAAATTAGGGGACCCGACATATTATTAGAAATGAAACAGAATATATTTGATCCGACGATACGTACTGTTTGAGATATGTAAAATCCCCATCCTATTTGGATTTGCAGCATATTTTATTTATAACGAACCACTGAGTAAAAGATAGTGCAGATCTAACAAGCTCAAGCTCTAAGAATATCTCACGCTTATTCATAAAATGTGTCCACAACGACGGTGGGGTTGTTAGCGCAGTGGTATAACCGTTTCCTGTGAAATACACATGCCGTGATCACTTTTACACCCTTTTATTGAAGTTGAACATTAAAACGAACACATGATGTTTATCTACACGCTATGTACATTTAAGGGACTTCATTTCATATTAAATGTTATCTACATTGTTCCGGCTTTGTAACAACGTGCCTTAGAACAAGGATCTTGTGATTCACGCAAAACGAATTCATCTAAATGAATAAAAATACGTTGTATCCATCTAAGGTGGAAACGGATAATTAATGCGATATTACTCTCACGATATTCATCGACTTCTGAACGATTTCACGCTGGATCAAAAATGTGTCCACAACGACGGTGGTGTTATAACTGTTGCCTGTGACTTACACATGCCGTGATATCGATATTTATGGTGCTTGAAAAACTGTTTGTGCGGAAACATATGTTTGTTCTCGGGCTAGATGTGTAACGTTTCCGTATTCGAAATTCATAGCAATTGTTTACCTGCAAACATAACGAACTATGTATCAATCCAAAGTTACCTTAATGTGTTATATTGCTGTAAAGTTTAAACGTGACTGTAACGTCGCCCATTGTTATATTTGTACTTTATTTCCCAGAGTTAATCGATAACTTTTCATTATTTAGAAGTAAATGTTCAATAATTCAATGATGGCAACAAGCATTTGGACGTCAAACGTGTGTAATTGAAAATAATGGACAAATATCGATACCACACTGCATGTTTTAAAACAATATAAGGCCGTGACAACGAGAAATTGAAGTCTTAGCCCTATTTCTATTGTGAAAATGGTCGCCTGCTCAAACTTTCGTCAACTTCAGTTTGCATATTTTATTCGATTTGCTTTAAAAATACAAGGTGAAATCATTTAGCCGTTTGCAAAATAGCTTGGAACAAGATCTGATTCCGAAAACAATCGGCGTGATCTGGATTCAAAACTTATAGTGCAAAAATATTAACTAAACGTCACATCAGCGACTCCACGTTTCGTCATGATCTACGCTGTTTGCATAGACAGAGGACTATAGTACTTCTGAATTTAATTGGTGAAAAATATTATAGAAAAATTTGTGAGATAGAGTTGTTGATATGTATAGCCTACTATCCAACGGCTTGGTTTCGATCATACGCCAATCGATCAACCAAACTGCCAAACCAAACGTCTTGTTTACACAACTAGCATTCCTTCATGTTTTGATAAAATTACCTTTATTATGCTAATTGCGACCCAAATTATTAATTTCAAATTTCTTGGATCGGAAATCAACTCGACTATTCAAGCACCCGAGAATTATAGCAGCATAATAAGGTTTATAAGAGTCTGCGGGTTGCATGTTTTCTTAACCCATACCCCCACAGATTACATGGTTCTGATACAAACGTACGCAGGACAGCTGTCACGTAATTTTCAGGCGACTAGTAACTCGGATCTTGATCAAAATTCAAAGTTGATTGTCCTCTAAATTACAATATATTCTCGACAAAATTAGGGGACCCGACATATTATTAGAAATGAAACAGAATATATTTGATCCGACGATACGAAACTGTTTGAGATATGTAAAATCCCCATCCTATTTGGATTTTTCAGCATATTTTTATTTATAACGAAACCACTGAGAAAAAGATAGTACAGATCTAACAAGCTCTAAGAAGATCTCACGCTTATTCATAAAATGTGTCCACAACGACGGTGGGGTTGTTAGCGCAGTGGTATAACAGTTTCCTGTGAAAATACACATGCCGTGATCACTTTTACACCCTTTTTATTGAAGTTGAACATTAAAAGGAACACATGATGTTTATCTACACGCTATGTACATTTAAGGGACTTCATTTCATATTAAATGTTATCTACATTCTTCCGGTTTTGTAACAAACGTGCCTTAGAAAAAGGATCATGTGATTCACGCTAAACAAATTCATCTAAATTAATAAAAATACGTTGTAATCCATCTTAGGGGGAAAACGAATAATTAATGCGATATTACTCTCACGATATTCATCGACTTCTGAACGATTTCACGCTGGATCAAAAAATGTGTCCACAACGACGGTGGAGTTTATTACTGTTGGAAAACGTATGTTTGTTCTCGGGCTAGATGTGTAACGTTTTCCGTATTCGAAATTCATAGCAATTGTTTACCTGCAAACATAACGAACAATGTATCAATCCAAAGTTAGCTTAATGTGTTATATTGCTGTAAAGTTTAAACGTGACTGTAAACGTCGCCCATTGTTTATATTTGTACTTTATTTTCCCAGAGTTAATCGATAACTTTCCATTATTTAGAAGTAAATGTCCTATAAGTCAATGATGGCAACAAGCATTTTGGGACGTCAACGTGTGTAATTGAAAATAATGGACAAATATCGATACCACACTGCATGTTTAAAAACAATATAAGGCCGTAACAACGAGAAAATTGAAGTCATAGCCCTATTTCTATTGTGAAAAATGGTCCGCCTGCCTCAAAACTTTCGTCAACTTCAGTTTTGCATATTTATTCGATTTGCTTAAAAAATACAAGGTGAAATCATTAGCCGTTTGCAAAAATAGCTTGGAATAATATCTGATTCCGAAACACTCGGCGTGATCTGGATTCAAACTTATAGTGTAAAATATTTAACTAAACGTCACATCAGCGACTCTACGTTTTCGTCATGATCTACGCTGTTTTGCATAGACATAGGGACTATAGTACTTTTGAATCTAATTGATGACAAATATTATAAAAAAAATACTATAAAAATGTGTGAGATAGAGTTGTTGATATGTATAGCCTACACTCAAACAGCTTGGGGCATGGATCATACGCCGAGCGATTAACCCTACTTCTAAGCAAAACGTCTTGTTTTACACAACTAGCAATTTTCTTCATGCTTCGATCGTAAGCGCCAATGAACTAGACTATTCCAGCACCCGCGAATGATAGCAGCATGATAAGGGTTATAAGAGTGTGCGGGTTGCATGTTTCTTAACCAATATTCCACCGATTATGTGGTTCTGATACAACGTACGCAGACAGCTGTCACGTATTTCAGGCGACGAGTAACTCGGATCTTGATCCAATTCAAAGTTGATTGTCTCTAAATTACAATATATTCTCTATAAAATGAGGGAACCCGACGTATTATTAGAATTGAAACAGAATAAATTTGATGCGACGATACGTACTGTTTGAGATATGTAAAATCACCATCCTATTTGAACTTGCAGCATATTTTATTTATAACGAACCACTGAGAAAAAGATAGTGCATATCTAACAAGCTCTAAAAAGATCTCACGCTTATTCATAAAATGTGTCCACAACGACGGTGGGGTTGTTAGCGCAGTGGTATAACCGTTTCCTGTGAAATACACATGCCGTGATCACTTTTACACCCTTTTATTGAAGTTGAACATTAAAACGAACACATGATGTTTATCTACACGCTATGTACATTTAAGGGACTTCATTTCATATTAAATGTTATCTACATTGTTCCGGCTTTGTAACAACGTGCCTTAGAACAAGGATCTTGTGATTCACGCAAAACGAATTCATCTAAATGAATAAAAATACGTTGTATCCATCTAAGGGGGAAACGGATAATTAATGCGATATTACTCTCACGATATTCATCGACTTCTGAACGATTTCACGCTGGATCAAAAATGTGTCCACAACGACGGTGGTGTTATAACTGTTGCCTGTGACTTACACATGCCGTGATATCGATATTTATGGTGCTTGAAAAACTGTTTGTGCGGAAACATATGTTTGTTCTCGGGCTAGATGTGTAACGTTTCCGTATTCGAAATTCATAGCAATTGTTTACCTGCAAACATAACGAACTATGTATCAATCCAAAGTTACCTTAATGTGTTATATTGCTGTAAAGTTTAAACGTGACTGTAACGTCGCCCATTGTTATATTTGTACTTTATTTCCCAGAGTTAATCGATAACTTTTCATTATTTAGAAGTAAATGTTCAATAATTCAATGATGGCAACAAGCATTTGGACGTCAACGTGTGTAATTGAAAATAATGGACAAATATCGATACCACACTGCATGTTTAAAACAATATAAGGCCGTGACAACGAGAAATTGAAGTCTTAGCCCTATTTCTATTGTGAAAATGGTCGCCTGCTCAAACTTTCGTCAACTTCAGTTTGCATATTTATTCGATTTGCTTAAAAATACAAGGTGAAATCATTAGCCGTTTGCAAAATAGCTTGGAACAAGATCTGATTCCGAAACAATCGGCGTGATCTGGATTCAAACTTATAGTGCAAAATATTAACTAAACGTCACATCAGCGACTCCACGTTTCGTCATGATCTACGCTGTTTGCATAGACAGAGGACTATAGTACTTCTGAATTTAATTGGTGACAAATATTATAGAAAATTTGTGAGATAGAGTTGTTGATATGTATAGCCTACTATCCAACGGCTTGGTTTCGATCATACGCCAATCGATCAACCAAACTGCCAACCAAACGTCTTGTTTACACAACTAGCATTCCTTCATGTTTTGATAAAATTACCTTTATTATGCTAATTGCGACCAAATTATTAATTTCAAATTTCTTTAATCGGAAATCAACTCGACTATTCAAGCACCCGAGAATTATAGCAGCATAATAAGGTTTATAAGAGTCTGCGGGTTGCATGTTTCTTAACCCATACCCCACAGATTACATGGTTCTGATACAACGTACGCAGACAGCTGTCACGTATTTCAGGCGACGAGTAACTCGGATCTTGATCAAATTCAAAGTTGATTGTCTCTAAATTACAATATATTCTCGACAAAATTAGGGGACCCGACATATTATTAGAAATGAAACAGAATATATTTGATCCGACGATACGAACTGTTTGAGATATGTAAAATCCCCATCCTATTTGGATTTTCAGCATATTTTATTTATAACGAACCACTGAGAAAAAGATAGTACAGATCTAACAAGCTCTAAGAAGATCTCACGCTTATTCATAAAATGTGTCCACAACGACGGTGGGGTTGTTAGCGCAGTGGTATAACAGTTTCCTGTGAAATACACATGCCGTGATCACTTTTACACCCTTTTATTGAAGTTGAACATTAAAAGGAACACATGATGTTTATCTACACGCTATGTACATTTAAGGGACTTCATTTCATATTAAATGTTATCTACATTCTTCCGGTTTTGTAACAACGTGCCTTAGAAAAGGATCATGTGATTCACGCTAAACAAATTCATCTAAATTAATAAAAATACGTTGTATCCATCTTAGGGGGAAACGAATAATTAATGCGATATTACTCTCACGATATTCATCGACTTCTGAACGATTTCACGCTGGATCAAAAATGTGTCCACAACGACGGTGGAGTTATTACTGTTGGAAACGTATGTTTGTTCTCGGGCTAGATGTGTAACGTTTCCGTATTCGAAATTCATAGCAATTGTTTACCTGCAAACATAACGAACAATGTATCAATCCAAAGTTAGCTTAATGTGTTATATTGCTGTAAAGTTTAAACGTGACTGTAACGTCGCCCATTGTTATATTTGTACTTTATTTCCCAGAGTTAATCGATAACTTTCCATTATTTAGAAGTAAATGTCCTATAAGTCAATGATGGCAACAAGCATTTGGACGTCAACGTGTGTAATTGAAAATAATGGACAAATATCGATACCACACTGCATGTTTAAAACAATATAAGGCCGTAACAACGAGAAATTGAAGTCATAGCCCTATTTCTATTGTGAAAATGGTCGCCTGCTCAAACTTTCGTCAACTTCAGTTTGCATATTTATTCGATTTGCTTAAAAATACAAGGTGAAATCATTAGCCGTTTGCAAAATAGCTTGGAACAAGATCTGATTCCGAAACACTCGGCGTGATCTGGATTCAAACTTATAGTGTAAAATATTAACTAAACGTCACATCAGCGACTCTACGTTTCGTCATGATCTACGCTGTTTGCATAGACATAGGACTATAGTACTTTTGAATCTAATTGATGACAAATATTATAAAAAAATACTATAAAATGTGTGAGATAGAGTTGTTGATATGTATAGCCTACACTCAAACAGCTTGGGCATGGATCATACGCCGAGCGATTAACCCTACTTCTAAGCAAACGTCTTGTTTACACAACTAGCATTTCTTCATGTATTGATAAATTTACCTTCATTATGCTAATCGGGACCAAATTATTAATTTCAAATTTCTTCGATCGTAAGCGCCAATGAACTAGACTATTCCAGCACCCGCGAATGATAACAGCATGATAAGGGTTATAAGAGTGTGCGGGTTGCATGTTTCTTAACCAATATTCCACCGATTATGTGGTTCTGATACAACGTACGCAGACAGCTGTCACGTATTTCAGGCGACGAGTAACTCGGATCTTGATCCAATTCAAAGTTGATTGTCTCTAAATTACAATATATTCTCTATAAAATGAGGGAACCCGACGTATTATTAGAATTGAAACAGAATAAATTTGATGCGACGATACGTACTGTTTGAGATATGTAAAATCACCATCCTATTTGAACTTGCAGCATATTTTATTTATAACGAACCACTGAGAAAAAGATAGTGCATATCTAACAAGCTCTAAAAAGATCTCACGCTTATTCATAAAATGTGTCCACAACGACGGTGGGGTTGTTAGCGCAGTGGTATAATTGTTTCCTGTGAAATACACATGCCGTGATCACGTTTACACCCTTTTATTGAAGTTGAACATTAAAACGAACACATGATGTTTATCTACACGCTATGTACATTTAATGGAGTCCATTTCATTGATCTTGTGATTAACGCAAAACAAATTCATTTAAATTAATAAAGTTTACGTTGTATCCATCTTAGGGGAAAACGAAAAATTAATGCGATATTACTCTCACGATATTCATCGACTTCTGAACGATTTCACGCTGGATCAAAAATGTATCCACAACGACCGTGGAGTTATACCTGTTGCCTGTGACTTACACATGCCTTGATATCGATATTGATGGTGCTTGAACAATAGTTTGTGGGTAAACATATGTTTGTTATCGCGCTAGATGTGTAACGTTTCCGTATTCGAAATTCATAGCAATTGTTTACCTGCAAACATAACGAACAATGTATCAATCCGAAGTTAACTTAATGTGTTATATTGCTGTAAAGTTTAAACGTGACTGTAACGTCGCCCATTGTTATATTTGTACTTTATTTTCTAGAGTTAATCGATAACTGTCCATTTTTTTGAAGTAAATGTCCTATAAGTCAATGATGGCAACAAGCATTTGGACGTCAACGTGTGTAATTCAAAATAATGGACAAATATCGATACCACACTGCATGTTTAAAACAATATAAGGATGTGACAACGAGAATTGTAGTCTACGCCTTATTTATATTGTGGAAATGGTCTCCTGCTCAAACTTTCGTCAACTTCAGTTTGCATATTTATTAGATTTGCTTAAAAATACAAGGTGAAATCATTAGCCGTTTGCAAAATAGCTTTGAACAAGATCTGATTCCGAAACACTCGGCGTGATATGGATTCAAACACTTATAGTGTAAAATATTAACTAAACGTCACATCAGCGACTCTACGTTGCGTCATGATCTACGCTGTTTACATAGACAGAGGACTATAGTACTTTTGAATCTAATTGGTGACATATATTATAACAAAATTACTATAAAATGTGTGAGATAGAGTGGTTGATATGTATAGCCTACTATCCAACAGCTTGGGTTTGGATCATACGCCGAGCGATCAACCCTACTTCTAACCAAACGTCTTGTTAACACAACTAGCATTCCTTCATGTTTTGATAAATTTACCTTTATTATGCGAATCGCAACCAAATTATTAATTTCAAATTTCTTCGATCGGAAGCTCCAATCAACTCGACTATTCCAGCACCCGAGAATGATAGCAGCATTATAAGGGTTATAAGAGTGTGCGGGTTGCATGTTTCTTAACCGATATTCCACCGATTACATGGTTCTGATATAACGTTCGCAGACAGCTGTCACGTATTTCAGGCGACGAGTAACTCGGATCTTGATCCAATTCAAAGTTGATTGTCTCTAAATTACAATATATTCTCTACAAAATTAGGAAACCCGACGTATTATTAGATTTGAAACAAAATAGATTTGATCCGACAATACGTACTGTTTGAGATATGTAAAATCACCATCCTATTTGGACTTGCAGCATATTTTATTTATAACGAACCACTGAGAAAAAGATAGTACAGATCTAACAAGCTCTAAGAAAATCTCACGCTTATTCATAAAATGTGTTCACAACGACGGTGGGGTTGTTAGCGCAGTGGTATAACAGTTTCCTGTGAAATACACCTGCCGTGATCACTTTTACACCCTTTTATTGAAGTTGAACATTAAAAGGAACACATGATGTTTATCTACACGCTATGTACATTTAAGGGACTTCATTTCATATTAAATGTTATCTACATTCTTCCGGTTTTGTAACAACGTGCCTAAGAAAAGGATCATGTGATTCACGCAAAACAAATTCATCTAAATTAATAAAAATACGTTGTATCCATCTTAGGGGGAAACGAATAATTAATGCGATATTACTCTCACGATATTCATCGACTTCTGAACGATTTCACGCTGGATCAAAAATGTGTCCACAACGACGGTGGTGTTATAACTGTAGCCTGTGACTTACACATGCCGTGATATCGATATTTATGGTGCTTAATAAAAGTGTTTGTGCGAAACACATATGTTTGTTCTCGCGCTAGATGTGTAACGTTTCCGTATTCGAAATTCATAGCAATTGTTTACCTGCAAACATAACGAACAATGTATCAATCCAAAGTTACCTTAATGTGTTATATTGCTGTAAAGTTTAAACGTGACTGTAACGTCGCCCATTGTTATATTTATACTTTATTTCCCAGAGTTAATCGATAACTTTCCATTATTTAGAAGTAAATGTCCTATAAGTCAATGATGGCAACAAGCATTTGGACGTCAACGTGTGTAATTCAAAATAATGGACAAATATCGATACCACACTGCATGTTTAAACAATATAAGGCCGTGACAACGAGAAATTGAAGTCTAAGACTTATTTCTATTGTGAAAACGGTCGCCTGCTCAAACTTTCGTCAACTTCAGTTTGCATATTTATTCGATTTGCTTAGAAATACAAGGTGAAATCATTAGCCGTTTGAAAAATAGCTTTGAACAAGATCTGATTCCGAAACACTCGGCGTGATCTGGATTTAAACTTATAGTGTAAAATATTAACTAAACGTCACATCAGCGACTCTACGTTTCGTCATGATCTACGCTGTTTGCATAGACAGAGGACTATAGTACTTTTGAATCTAATTGATGAAAAATATTACAAAAAAATACTATAAAATGTGTGAGATAGAGTGGTTGATATGTATAGCCTACACTCAAACAGCTTGGGCATGGATCATACGCCGAGCGATTAACCCTACTTCTAAGCAAACGTCTTGTTTACACAACTAGCATTTCTTCATGTTTTGATAAATTTACCTTCATTATGCTAATCGGGACCAAATTATAAATTTCAAATTTCTTCGATCGGAAGCGCCAATGAACTAGACTATTCCAGCACCCGAGAATGATAGCAGCATGATAAGGGGTATAAGAGTGTGCGGGTTGCATGTTTCTTAACCAATATTCCACCGATTACATGGTTCTGATACAACGTACGCAGACAGCTGTCACGTATTTCAGGCGACGAGTAACTCGGATCTTGATCCAATTCAAAGTTGCCTGTCTCTAAATTACAATATATTCTCTATAAAATGAGGGAACCCGACGTATTATTAGAATTGAAACAGAACAGATTTGATCCGACGATACGTACTGTTTGAGATATGTAAAATCACCATCCTATTTGGACTTGCAGCATATTTTAAAAGATCTCACGCTTATTCATAAAATGTGTCCACAACAACGGTGGGGTTGTTAGAGCAGTGGTATAACTGTTTCCTGTGAAATACACATGCCGTGATCACTTTTACACCCTTTTATTGAAGTTGAACGTTAAAACGAACACATGATGTTTATCTACACGCTTTGTACATTTAAAGGAGTCCATTTCATTGATCTTGTGATTAACTCAAAACAAATTCATCTAAATTAATAAAATTTACGTTGTATCCATCTTAGGGGGAAACGAATAATTAATGCGATATTACTCTCACGATATTCATCGACTTCTGAACGATTTCACGCTGGATCAAAAATGTGTCCACAACGACGGTGGTGTTATAACTGTTGCATGTGACTTACACATGTCGTGATATCGATATTTATGGTGCTTGAAAAATAGTTTATGCGTAAACATATGTTTGTTATCGCGCTAGATGTGTAACGTTTCCGTATTTGAAATTCATAGCAATTGTTTTCCTGCAAATGTAACGAACAATGTATCAATCCGAAATTAACTTAACGTGTTATATTGCTGTAAAGTTTAAACGTGACTGTAACGTCGCCCATTGTTATATTTGTACTTTATTTCCTAGAGTTAATCGATAACTGTCAATTATTTAGAAGTAAATATCCTATAAGTCAATGATGGCAATAAGCATTTGGACGTCAACGTGTGTAATTCAAAATAATGGACAAATATCGATACCACACTGCATGTTTAAAACAATATAAGGACGTGACAACGATAAATTGAAGTCTAAGCCCTATTTCTATTGTGAAAATCGTCGCCTGCTCAAACTTTCGTCAACTTCAGTTTGCATATTTATTCGATTTGCTTAAAAATACAAGGTGAAATAATTAGCCGTTTGCAAAATAGCTTGGAACAATATCTGATTTCGAAAAGGTCGGCGTGATCTGGATTCAAACTTATAGTGTAAAATATTAACTAGACGTCACATCAGCGACTCTATGTTTCGTCATGATCTACGCTGTTTGCATAGACAGAGGACTATAGTACTTCTGAATCTAATTGGTGAAAAATATTATAGAAAATGTGTGAGATTGAGTGGTTGATATGTATAGCCTACTATCCAACGGCTTGGGTTTGGAGCATACGCCGAGCGATCAACCCTACTGCCAACCAAACGTCTTGTTTACACAAATAGCATTCCTTCATGTTTTGATAAATATACCTCTATTATGCTAATCGGGACCAAATTATCAATTTCAAATTTCTTCGATCGGAAGCGCCAATCAACTCGACAATTCCAGCACCCGAGAATGATAGCAGCATTATAAGGGTTATAAGAGTTTGCGGGTTGCATGCTTCTTAACCCATATTCCACCGATTACATGGTTCTGATACAACGTACGCAGACAGCTGTCACGTATTTAAGGCGACGAGTAACTCGGATCTTGAACCAATTCAAAGTTGATTGTCTCTAAATTACAATATTCTCTATACAATGAGGGAACCCGACGTATTATTATAATTGAAATAGAATATATTTGATCCGACGATACGTACTGTTTGAGATATGTAAAAGCAACATCCTATTTGGACTTGCAGCATATTTTATTTATAACGAACCACTGAGTAAAAGATAGTGCAGATATAACAAGCTCTCAGAAGATCTCACGCTTATTCATAAAATGTGTCCACAACGACGGTGGGGTTGTTAGCGCAGTGGTATAACTGTTTCCTGTGAAAAACACATGCCGTGATCACTTTTACACCCTTTTATTGAAGTTGAACATTAAAACGAACACATGATGTTTATCTACACGCTATGTACATTTAAAGGACTCCATTTCATATTAAATGTTATCTACATTGTTCCGGTTTTGTAAGAACGTGCCTTAGAACAAGGATCTTGTGATTCACGCAAAACAAATTGATCTAAATTAATAAAAATACGTTGTATCCATCTTAGGGGGAAACGAATAATTAATGCGATATTACTCTCACGATATTCATCGACTTCTGAACGATTTCACGCTGGATCAAAAATGTGTCCACAACGACGGTGGAGTTTTAACTGTTGCCTGTGACTTACACATGCCGTGATATCGATATTTATGGTGCTTGAAAAATAGTTTGAGCGTAAACATATGTTTGTTATCGCGCTAGATGTGTAATGTTTCCGTATTCGAAATTCATAGCATTTGTTTACCTGCAAACATAACGAACAATGTATCAATCCGAAGTTACCTTAATGTGTTATATTGCTGTAACGTCGCCCATTGTTATATTTGTACTTTATTTCCCAGAGTTAATCAATAACTGTCCATTATTTAGAAGTAAATGTCCTATAAGTCAATGATGGCAACAAGCATTTGGACGTCAACGTGTGTAATTCAAAATAATGGACAAATATCGATACCACACTGCATGTTTAAAACAATATAAGGACGTGACAACGAGAAATTGAAGTCTAAGCCCTATTTCTATTGTGAAAATCGTCGCCTGCTCAAACTTTCGTCAACTTCAGTTTGCATATTTATTCGATTTGCTTAAAAATACAAGGTGAAATCATTAGCCGTTTGCAAAATAGCTTGGAACAATATCTGATTCCGAAACGCTCGGCGTGATCTGGATTCAAACTGATAGTGTAAAATATTAACTAGACGTCACATCAGCGACTCTACGTTTCGTCATGATCTACGTTGTTTGTATAGACAGAGGACTATAGTACTTTTGAATCTAATTGATGACAAATATTATAAAAAATTACTACACGGCATGCACTGATTACTCCCATTGCTCACGGTGTGGAAATAGTGATATTAAAACAAGTTTGACTGAGCATATTCTGATGAACTGTTTTTGTGTAAGATCCCTCTCGGATTCCTTTCAATAAATAACTTATGTCAAATTTGGTAGTAGTATTTTCAATATGCTAGATTCTTTGAATGGTAATGAGTATGTTGAAGCTCTTTTTATTCGGTTTGAATCCGAACTTGAACAGCGTACTGCTTAACAATTATGATATGTTTTACAAACATTTGGTACTATTTCTACATAACGTATGGAATAGATACAAGTACTTTTTACCGGGTTAAATAAAAACTGTCAGTATTATTTTATGTCATGTTTGTTTTGTTTGTTTTTGTGCTGTTGTAATATTGCATGTATTAATTGTTGAGATGTGTTGATGTGGGTATATTTCTGCACGTGTTTTTGCACCCCCTTCCCTATAAACGCTTTTCTCTTCGTTTCGGTCAAGCATTTCTTTGGTGGGAAGCTATTATCAACAAATGCATTTAGTTAAGATCAGCTACGGTGCATCTCATATACTGTCATTAGTATTTGTTTTGTTGTATTTTCTTTCCCTCTGTTTCTCTCTCTCTCTCTCTCTCTCTCTCTCTCTCTCTCTCTCTCTCTCTCTCTCTCTCTCTCTCTCTCTCTCTCTCTCTCTCTCTCTCTGTCTCTCTCACTCTCTCTCTCTCTCTCTCTCTCTCTCTCTCATTCATAATGTTGTATATTTCAATCGACATTGTTAATAATTGTCTTTGTTATTTTGAAATGATCTTCCATTTGGGAGGAAATAAAGAATAATAATAAATAAATAAATCTATCAAACGGCTTGGGTTTGGATCATACGCCGAGCGATCAACCCTACTGCCAACCAAACGTCTTGTTTACACAACTAACATTCCTTCATGTTTTGATAAAATTACCTTTATTATGCTAATCGGGACCAAATTATTAATTTCAAATTTCTTCGATCGGAAGCGCCAATCAACTCGACTATTCCAGCACCCGAGAATGATAGCAGCATTATAAGGGTTATAAGAGTTTGCGGGTTGCATGTTTCTTAACCCATATTCCACCGATTACATGGTTCTGAAACAACGTACGCAGACAGCTGTCACGTATTTCAGGCGACGAGTAACTCGGATCTTGATCCAATTCAAAGTTGATTGTCTCTAAATTACAATATATTCTCTATAAAATGAGGGAATCTGACGTATTATTATAATTGAAACAGAATATATTTGATCCGACGATACGTACTGTTTGAGATATGTAAAATCACCATTCTATTTGGACTTGCAGCATATTTTATTTATAACGAACCACTGAGAAAAAGATAGTGCAGATCTAACAAGCTCTAAGAAGATCTCACGCTTGTTCATAAAATGTGTCCACAACGACGGTGGGGTTGTTAGCGCAGTGGTATAACTGTTTCCTGTGAAATACACATGCCGTCACTTTTACACCCTTTTGTTGAAGTTGAACATTAAAACGAACACATGATGTTTATCTACACGCTATGTACATTTAAAGGACTCATATGGAGTTATGACTGTTGCCTGTGACTTACACATGCCGTGATATCGATATTTATGGTGCTTGAAAAATAGTTTGTGCGTAAACATATGTTTGTTATCGCGCTAGATGTGTAACGTTTCCGTATTCGAAATTCATAGCAATTGTTTACCTGCAAACATAACGAACAATAGTGTCATTATTATCACACTATATGGGCGTATAGAGGGGCTATTTATAGTAACACGTGCGGGATTCCCCAAATTACCATTACGATCATTTTTATCAAAGCGTATAGACAATATAGATAGACTTTTTGTGTATTTTAACGAGGTATTGTGTGATTTTCCGCATTTTTTGCTGTAATAGAAATTCGGACGCCTGTGGTATAACAAAAACCTTACGGTGAATGTTTTATTTAATTTGTGTGTACTCTACATGGTGATGAGTGTGACGTCATGGTAAATATACGCAATAAAATGACTTAATAAAATATTTCAACTGTACCATTCCTCCTTAGTGTCACATAAATTGTTAAATAGTTTTAGAATTATCGATTATCTAGGCTGATACATTATCAGGTCAACACGTAATCTGTACATATGATAATTCATTCGTTCGTTAAGTTTAGTGATCGACTTGATATGCGATAAACAAACGTTTGCTATATCTATTTACAGAATAATTCAGTAATAAGTGTTTGATTAAAAGTATGTAACATACCGGTGTTATGTGAATATGTCAAAGAGTCTTAATCAGGCTATGGACTTATCTACTGAACAAAAAGGGGTAGACGCAGACACGCTGGACATTCTTTAATCGACGTTTGATCTGGGTCTACACAGTTTTACACCCACCAACACACAGTGTATTTTGTCTGCATCAACTGCAGTGGAGACCCTAATTAGAATAGTCTGAATCTGTATTAGTTTTTAATACTAAAATACCCTTACCATAATAAGCACATAACGTATAAAGGTAGACAGTACATAGCAATGTGGGGATCATTCCCATTATTTTGAGTAGGTATAAATGGATATTTGCTATAGGTATAATAACATAATTACATCTATAAGAGGACTTTCCCGCATGGCATTCTATATTTACCAATGTTTCAATGTTGTGTCACTAATCTAAATCCGGATGTACATAATTTTATAAATGCTGAAAAGATAGATTTCTTAGCAGCTATAATTTTATATAAAATATCTTACTGTTATTCGCACAAATGACCGTTAAATAGCCGATAAGCCCCGATAAGCCCGCCCTAACTGTTTTATTGCTACTTTATTGCGATTAATTGCTATTCTGGCAGACTAATTGTCATGGCTTAGACCCCATGAGAGGCGAGATGATATCATGTTACAAGAGTGCGTCTGTCGGGAGATTACTTGTGCCACACACCAAATTCTGCAATTTTTGAGGAATTATCTATGTGTGTGTAAAAGTGGTTCACAACTGCAGTTTGCACTTCCCGTTGAAAATTAAAAAACATATTAAATGTAATCATATTTAACGTTAACTTTGTGGACACCACGTTTTGGTGTCCACAATTCAAAATGTGTCCACAAAGTAGGTTATTTTACAACTGACTGTGTCCACAACGTATTAAGTCTGAGAACACACATACACACACACACACACACACACACACACACACACACACACACACACACACACACACACACACACACACACACACACACTCATTCTTACTTCCTCATTACGATAACGGTTGTCTACTTTATATACAATAAAACATGTATAATCAGTTCAGCATTTTCCTGACTTTCAATGAACAAATCTCCTAAAGAAGACGACGTGTAAACCGCCTCTGTTTTGAAGTGATTAGAGCATCCGCGTTGGGAGGTCAAAGATTAGATCCCGGCCGGGTCATACCAAGTATTTTACAAATGATGGGAATAAATTTTCCTCCTTCAGGGTTGGTTGGTTAGCAATACGACTGGCTCGCACACGTACACGTAGCAACGGTTATTTTCCCAGGAAGGTTGTAATAACATTAATATTGTTAACAACAGCGAACAAGAAAATATAAACAAATTAAATATGTTTCACGCCACATCTGAAAAAAATCGACCTTCAATAATGGACAGTGTTACTATTTATGGATCACATGTTTGATGTATTTGTTAGGGAGTGTGTCTTCGGAGCGGGGACAGGGATTTTTTAATCGGTCATGTCATACCGAAGACTTTAAAATGGAACAAATTGCTTCCCTCTTTCGGGTTCAGACTTGAGGGGATAACATTACGACTAGTGCATCGGTGTTAGAATAAATCATACCAACCATACTGGTAAATAACGCAGGAAACACCGTGATACATGTATAACTAAAATTCGGATGAAACGGCATAACACACCACCATCTATTTACAAGAGAACTACAATTCATGGAGAATAATATAATACTCGATCGATTGATTTATTTTCAACACCGTGTTCAACATTATTTCAGTTATATCACGGCGCCTAATTAATCTACCCATGTATTTTCTTGCTTTTCACACCAGTACTCATGTATGATGAACATTTGTATTGAACCCTGTTCCTGATACAGGCGACATGTCACGCCTTAGAAGATAGTGAGAACATGATAAATAACATGTTTAAAAAACATGTTTAATGTCGTTTTCAACATAATTTAAATTCTGACACGGTGGCCAGCTCACACACTTATTGATAATGCGAGTTTTCGTAGAACGTATTTCTCCTGCAGACAACATTATCCAGCAGGAAATCATGAGGGCAGGATATAATGTGATTACGTTATTTGATTGATTGGAAGTTTCAGTTAGCATGCAAAAGCCATTTCACGCACCCCACCATTTGTTGCCTGGATCGCCGAGACTAATGGTTACATTCCGATGAAAATAGTTCATATTTTTCTGTTCATCCTCTATAAAGATGAGTTGCGCGGATTTGTACAATGCCCAATTTTTGTTTCTTCTTTATTTCTAAAAGTTCAATACACCTTGACATTTTTCTTATATAGGTGCAATTTTGCTATTTTAAACTGGTGTGTCAGAGTTGGATGTTAATGACCAAGTATATGTTATATAATACTCCGATATTCTTACATTTTAAGAACGCTAGTGAAGTACCGAATGGGACTGCTGATTTGATTGAATTAGGCTTTAACGCGGCTTTGAGCTATGTTGTTATGACATTGGTGAAAGACGATTGGCGGCTGAAAATTGGCCTAGCTGGTGTTCGAACTCACAACCATTTGATTAGCAGCACACGTCGCTATTGACAAACCACCCGTAT
The DNA here is from genome assembly GCA_031761405.1 of Serripes groenlandicus. NCBI lineage: Eukaryota > Metazoa > Mollusca > Bivalvia > Cardiida > Cardiidae > Serripes > Serripes groenlandicus. Next base: position 7,046,659 of record JASEVX010000002.1, on the reverse strand, counting down.
GATGATTGAATAGAAAGGTGTTTGTTCTTTACTCCTTTACAGTTAATTTTATCAGAAAGCAAGCTTGCCGAGTCCGGATTCGAAGCCACAGCCAATGGCCCGACAGACCACGTTGTTACCAACAACAAGCAATGTTGAACCAAAGATTGAAATGCAAGTTACCCAAAATAGTCACACACTTGGTGTACGTCACGTGATCATCGACATCTGAGGTTTGGGCATATAAATTATTTGCAATTATTTCCATTGGTAACAATGAACTAACAAAAAGGAAATCGAACTAATAATTGCAGGGTTGAACCAAATATTGAAATGCAATATCCATAAATCATTCACACATGTGGTCCTTGTGCCGCGAACACAGACCTTGGAAAATGTATGCACATTACGCATTTGCAAGTATTCTCATTGGAATGAATGATGGAGCGAGATACGCTGGAACGACAGATATCGTTTTCATGAACTTTATCAATGTAATTGTGTAATTCATAATCCGAGCTATGAATTAGCAACGTGGTGTGTCTCTTTATCACGATTCTCACACGGTAATCTTCAATGTTAAATAACTCATCTAAGTTATGTTTAAAGTATTTTTAACTTTGAAAAGAAACATTACAATACATTTAGTGACAGAAAGTAAATAGTTTTTTGTTGAGCAATGTTAGTTTCGGATGTTTTCATTTAGTTATGTTTTCTTTTGACCAAGTGCTTGGTGATGCTTTGTGATGTATTTTTGATGTATGTAAGCAAATGTACAATAAAGACGAAATGATTCGAATTCATTTCGAAATTAAATGGGTTGGATAAAAGGTTGAATAGGACTAAAGGACTAAATATAAGAGTTCCTGATACCTCTTTTGTTAAAATGTGTTACTACAAGAAGCAAATAACTTTATCTGTAAAATTTATAAAAGTAAAACTTTAATGGTAGTTGCTATGTTGATGGTATTTGCTATGTTAATGTAATTGGCTATGCTAATGGTATGAGCTATGATAATGGTATTTGCTACGTAACTGTCATTGGCTATGTTATTTGTATATGCTACGTAAATGATATTGGCTATTACGCTAAATGTGTTGGCTATGTAAATGTAAATGGTTATATAATATGTACAGGACATGTTTAAAGACAGAAACGGATAATGATCGCTTTGACAAGATATGCAATATTATATTATGACGTCATTTTATGATGTTATAGTGGAAGATGAAAGACACATCCACATATGTCTTAATACATCGGTGTTGAAGCAGAAACAACATATGCCTATAAGTGAGCGCTTTATATAAGCTTACATGATTTAGTCCATTGTGTTAGGTTATACGCGTACGTTACCATTAAATGCACGTGGATACAAGTTTACTTCCTCTTTTTGAAAGGGTTGCAACCATAATAAGGCCTTTAAATTGTAAACAAACATTTCAATAGTGTATTGACTTTACAATGAATGGATCTCGTAAAGAAGTCGAGGTTTAAATATGAGTCTCGCCCCGTTAAAACAAGCCTGTCCTTTTATGGTTTTAACGTTTATTTCTTACAGTATGAAGTAACAAGAAGAGCATACTGTTTCCTATGTCACCGATCACAAACAGGAGGTATGATGATTAACTTACGACACGCACTCGTTAACGCGTATGCTTTCATTGCATACTGCTCCCACATCACCAATCACAGACAGGATGTATGCTGATTCACTTACAACATGTACTTGTTAAAGCGTATGCTTTCATTGCATACCGCTCTAACATCACCAATCAGAGACAGGATGTATGGTGATTCACTTACAACATGTACTTGTTAAAGTGTGTACTTTCATTGCATACTGCTCCCACATTACCAATCACAGACAGGATGTTTATTGATCAACTCATAACGAGTGCTCGTTAAAGGATATGCTTTCATTACATACTGCTCCCACACCACTAATCACAGACAGGGTGTATGATGATTAACTTACAACGTGTACATGTACTTGTTAAAGGATATGCATGCATTGCATACTGTTCCAACATCTCCGATCACAGACAGGATGTTTGATGACTAATTTACAACATGTGCTTGTTAAAGGTTTGGCTTTGATTGGAAGATTCGGTTGACAGCCATGTAATAATGTTTCTGTCAGATCAATTGATTGCACCAAATGACATAGCAAATTGTTTTTACTTAACTTGCGAAATGTGTCAATACATATTTAACTGTCGCTCTCTCATGACTCTTTATTTCCATGGAATCCGACCTTGTTTTATTTTCAACTAAAGAATGTTCAATGTTCAAAGTGCAGGAGAAGTGAGACCATGGTACACTCATAAAACAAAAGCATCGCCGACGATACACACCCACTCTCACAGACGTATTATAGTCGCTGTGACCTTGACCATTCAACTTGTTCATTGAAACAAAAAACGCATCCAGACTCTCTTCACACCAAACCTATGAAATAGTAAAGAATTCTGCCCAGAAATGAAAGTGCTAGAGCGATGACATTGTTTATAGTCACTGAGACATTGACATTTGATAGTAAAACTCAAACCAATCAAAGCTCTCTAGACACTGAACCCGTGTAATAAGTATTAAGACATTCTTTCCACAAATCTAAGTGCTAGAGGAATGAGCCTGTTTCGTACAGAAATATAAAAGTCGCCGTGACCTTTACCTTCGATCTAGGTCGTAAAAACCGGAACCCGTCCAAGCTCTCTTGACACTGCACCTGTGCATGTAGTATGATGTACATATGAACGTGCTAGCGCAATGACATCATTGTGTGTAATGGTAGTATAGTCACTATGACCTTAACCTTTGGCCTAGGTTGTTGAAACGCGAATTCTTACTATATAGGCAATGCTAGTGACCGTATGCGTTATGTTGTCGCGAGGGTATAATAATCCACACGTCGGTCTTTATACTGACATTGCTTCGTGCATTTTCGCTGTTTTCGACATCATTTTAGTTATATCACGACCACAGGTCACTTATTCTTGATCCTATGGTAAACAAACCAGTACTAGGAAATGCGCATTGATAAAGGGCAGTCCAGTATGGCCGCAGCGACTGGGAATCGAAACCGGGACGCCGCTAAACACTCGGCAATGGTGAATTCATCAGGCGGAGCCAAAAGAAATGTGTACGAAGTTAAGCCGCCTTAATTCGTAGTCAGCTTTGAACTTTTGTACGTTTTTTTTCCAAATTCAAGGAAAAGCTACATAACATAAACATAAAACACACAGGTCGAAACTTAATACACACAGGTTTAAAACATATCACTTACGCATGTTTTACCATGCTTCCTTCAACAAGTAATCGAGTATTACGAATAAGTGTAATCGGTGACGCAAGTGAAATACGTGTGAACTGCCCGTCCTAATATATTTAAATACTGCTGAATAGTTTATTAAGCTCTGTATTAAGTTTGTGAGGGCAGTTGCCAACCGCCCCCATTAACTGTAGCAGATAGAAACGTGCATGTTCTTGATCACAAAAAAGGAATTGCTTTTTGATGGTATATACCAGTACTTTTATCCAGAAATATTGACACATGTGGACCATCAGGTGAAAATAAGTGTATATTGTTAGACTGAACTCCAGCTATATATACATTGTCTGCTGTATTTACAGTTATTCGTCTAGGACCTTCGAGTTTGGCATACTCATAACAATGCAGGAGTGTCCCGTCTAGTGAGCTCAAGCACATGCATGTATGCAACGTAGTATCCGTCATATATAACCTTTTCTGTCTTGACTAAACTTAAGGTAAACCTGTCTGGACAGCACTTGCACAACCTGTTGGGGTTTAATCACACGTAAAGTATCCCCCTCTATGTTGATGATTCTGACTGCCTTGGAATCTTCAAACGAAAGGGCAAACAATTTGTCGACATGAGATAACAGCTCCACACAATTCTTGAAACTTTAATCTTTTCTTTACAACAGTAAGGGTATCGTGCTTAAGTTCAAGAAACTGAAGTACTTCTCTACACGACACAACCAACAGGTTTACGTAAACACAATTTATGTCAAATGGATTGTAAACGTTAACAATGGAAATAAGTGTATTACTATTCACGTTTGTAATCTTGACTTTGTTATTGACACTTTCAACAGCTGTTTGTTTGTTACCATTCACCTTGGCTATGCCTGTGATTGGCATATATACTCGTTTAGCGAGGTTTATGTCCATATAATCATATGGGAATACTTTCCGCTGAAACCAAAACAGCAACATCAACAACAACTGAATGCTATATAGATAAAATAATACAACATATTGATGGGTAACTAAAGTATTTTTGAATACAAATACATACTTAAATATTCATTTATAGTGTCATTTAAGTCGGAAGAAATTTGGAGATAGCATTTGCAGGAAATTGTGAATAATTGATAACAATCGGTAACTTTCGACGTAATCTACGTCATGAAGATCAACATAATCAAACATAGCCTAAACAGCTGTCATTTAATTAAAGAATGGATAAATATCTACTCTTCGATACAGCGCTAGAGAGATATTCGCTAAGCACATATTTTGTTTATAACGTTTATTTAACGCTAGTCTAAAGTGGCCGACAAATACAAAATATGTAGATTACAAGATGTCTTTAAATAACTCATTTCAAGAAGAAGTAACAGTTGACAATGAAAATAGCCAATTTTGTGGATAATTCGAACGTGTGATATTGATCAATGTAACAGGTCGATTTCGAGTAGGGTTTAAGACAGTGTGATGCCTTTGTGATGTTCAAGTTGTTCATTTAAATTAGTTAAAAGTTATTTCTAAGATATATTTAATAAACAATCTAATAATGTTCTACACCCATGAAATACCTTCAGGGTTCTTTTCCAAGAGGTCGACTCCATTCCTCTTGGCGTTGCTTTTATCGATTAATGATTGTAGTTTTCAAACATAAACAAAAATTCAATACCAGATAAGAATATGTCCATCAAAACTATCAATTACTCCATTCGTAATAATGAAACAGTACATGACGACATCATAACTTCATATCATACGGATATCCCATTTAAATGGCAATGAAAAGCATTAACACCAATACAGTAAACTATGGAAATAAACTGCTTTCAACTTCAAAACAACTCTGCAGCAGAAATTTTTGAAATCATCTAGGCAAAAATATGTAAAATCTATATAAAAGTGGTTTAAAACATATTGTTCATTTTCTTCAATGATCATAATCTTTTCTAACGTAGTTTGCTATGGTTGCACCAAGTATGTCTATATGTGGGTTAAAATCACTACATGGGAAAACTGGCCTTTATTAAATTACAATAAAATACCGACACATAACGTTTGACTATTTCAAACGGAAACGTACTTTCTTGATATGGTAACAAGCGATGATCAAAACCAAACTTCGCATGCGTGCAGTTCGATTCGGATGTGTCGTGCTCCCAGTCCAGTTCTATGACTACATGTATCATTTAAGCATTTGGAGGACATTTATAACAACAACAACTAAACAATACAGTTGAAAACAGTACAAATTATCTTATAACAGGCAAATTATTTATTTATTTATATCAAACATGAAATATACTTCAGACGACTTGCCAATATCTTGACAATATCTTGACAAACTTTGGGAGTCTCTATAAATGAAAAAAAAATGTAATCGAAAAGATAAACAACCATTCTGGCAAAAAATAAAATATCAAACGTCTATTCTAAGTGCGTCGAAATACGTCTGGTTATTCAGAGTTGTCGTTTCAAATGCTCAGTGTTGAGGTCGCTTATCGCACGACATGCCTAACGTAGCCCAATAGAGGGTTTTATTTCCAACATTCAGACAAAAGCTGAACTGTTGAATAATTCAAGGTACATTCTTATTAATCGATAAACAAACCTTTTCCGGTTATGCATATGCAGCAGATCAATTGTTTCTCGTTTTGCCACAAAGTGTTTCACTCTTGCATTTATTTAATTAACTTATAGAAATGTTCCATATTTTTCCATATGTTTGCATCGATGTTTTCAAAGTCGCTTGCTGAAGATTTGTTATGTAGCTAGTTAATAGGCTTATCCACAAGTAATGTTTTCGTTTTAACTTTTTCACTGCCGAATTTCACAAAGTCGACCCATCCATGTTGACAGTTGGACCACTCCATTTTTCGGCCAACGGGAAAGTTGATAACATTTAATGTTTAAGTAGCAAACAATGTATATTTCAGGAGAGACAGCTCTTTACGAAAAAACTTTTGTAAAAGCTTTTAATTGACATTGGCAGCGAAAGAGTTAACCCGGTAAGTAAGTTTGATTGAAATAGTTAAATGCAGTATAACGCTTCTTTCGAGTTTACTGTACAAATTCCACAACATCATTTTGTTCAAGACGCTGAAGATTCACTCACTCCTATAATGTCCTGTGTTCTACAGTGTTGCAACATCGTCTGTGATGTAGCGGTTAGGGCGTTTGCCTCTAGAGCTAAAAACTAGGGTTCGATCATGCCGAACACTTGGCGCTCATGAATGCAACTGATGCGCCGGCTACATGATCCTCTTATTACGCAGAAAATGCCCGTGATATAACTGAAATAATGCCGAAAATGGCATCAAACAAATTTCAAACAAAAGTAATCATATTTGAGCATGTGCTTTGGAAAATAATTCAGGCTTTTGAGAACAATATATATTCAGATCGGCTTGTGCATCTGCACACTGTTCACGTATTTCTAAAACAAGTTTGTAGAAGATTATTTTAACTAATATTATGATAAGACAGAGCAGTTGAACCATATGATTTTAACTACTCTGTTCAGAAATGCGCACTTGTACCTTTTCTCATGCACTGGCTCACGATTTACAGAACAACAGTGAAATATGATATATCCTTCTGACATTGGTAATTGAATTACAATGAAATATGTAATACGCCCTCCTCACATTGGTAATTGAATTACAGTGAAATATGTTATACTCCCTCCTGACATTGGTAATTGAATTACAGTGAACTATGTTATACTCCCTCCTGACATAGGTAATTGAATTACTGTGACATATGTAATACTCCATGCCGATACTGGTAATTGAACTATAGAGAAATATGTTATCCTTCTGACATTGGTAAATGAATTACAGTGAAATAAGTTATACTCCCTCCTGACATTGGTAAATGAATTACAGTGAAATATGTTATACTCCCTTCTGACATTAGTAATTGAATTACAGCGAAATATGTAATACTCCATGCCGATATTGGTGATTGAACTATAGAGAAATATGTTATCCGTCTGACATTGGTAATAGAATTACAGTGAAATATGTTATACTCCCTCCTGACATTGGTAATTTAATAACAGTGAAATATGTTATACTCCTTCCTGACACTGGTAATTGAATTACAGTGAAACATGTCATACTCCCTCCTGACATTGGTAATACAATTACAGTGAAATGTGTTATACTCCCTCCTGACATTGGTAATTGAATTACAGTGAAATATGTTATACTTCCTTCTGACATTGGTAATTGAATTACAGTGAAATATGTTATACTCCCTCCTCACATTGGTAATTTAATTAAAATGAAATATGTTATACTTCCTTCTGACATTGGTAATTGAATTACAGTGAAATATGTTATACTCCTTCCTCACATTGGTAATTGAATTACAATGAAATATGTTGTACTTCCCTCTGACATTAGTAATTGAATTACAGTGAAATATGTTATACTCCTTCCTCACATTGGTAATAGAATTACAGTGAATTATGTAATACTCCCTCCTGACACTGGTAATTGAATTACAGTGAAATATGTCATACTCCCTCCTGCCATTGGTAATTGAATAACAGTGAACTATGTTATACTCCTTCCTGACATTGGTAATTGAATTACAGTAAAATATGTTATACTCCCTCCTGACATTGGTAATACAATTACAGTGAAATATGTTATACTCCCTCCTGAAATTGGTAATATAATTACAGTGAAATATGTTATACTCCCTCCTGACATTGGTAATAGAATTACAGTGAAATATGTTACACTCCCTCCTGACATTGGTAATATCATTACAGTGAAATATGTTATACTTCTTCCTGATATTGGTAATTGAATTAAAATAAAATATGTCTTCTGACATTGGTAATTGAATTACAGTGAAATATGTTATACTCCTTCCTCACATTGGTAATTGAATTACAATGAAATATGTTATACTTCCTTCTGACATTAGTAAATGAATTACAGTGAAATATGTTATACTCCTTCCTCACATTGGTAATATAATTACAGTGAATTTTGTAATACTCCCTCCTGACATGGGTAATTGAATTACAGTGAAATATGTTATACTTCCTCCTGACATTTGTAATTGAAGTACGGTGTATTATGTTAAACTTCCTTCTGACATTGGTAATTGAATTACAATGCAATATGTTATACTCCTTCCTGATATTGGTACTTGAATTACAATGAAATATGTTATACTTCCTTCTGACATTGGTAATTGAATTACAGTGAAATATGTTATACTCCCTCCTGACATTGGTAATATAATTACAGTGAAATATGTTATACTCCTTCCTGATATTGGTACTTGAATTACAATGAAATATGTTATATTTCCTTCTGACATTGGTAATTGAATTACATTGAAATATGTTATACTCCCTCCTGACATTGGTAATAGAAATACGGTGAACTTTGTTATACTCCCTCCTGACATTGGTAATTGAATTACATTGAAATATGTTATACTCCCTCCTGACATTGGAAATAGAATTACAGTGAAATATGTTATACTCCTTCCTCATATTGGTAATTGATTTACAATAAAATATGTTATACTTCCTTCTAACATTGGTAATTGAATTACAGAAAAATATGTATTATTATAACAATTTTCGCCTGCTGAATTCTTTCTTGCTTAAAGCATGACTCCCCATTTTCTTTGCATTTTGTTAAAGCTTAGAGGTAACATTTGTTAATGATATATGGTGTTCTACATGAGAAACTCTTGGAAAGTGTGACAATTGAGGTCTGAACCTAGTCGGTTTACATGGAAACAAAGAAGGATTTTATTTATCAACTTCTATTTATACTATATTTAAAAAAAAAATGACTCGAACACATTTTTCTATAATTCATTAACATGTATTCGTTTTACTTTTTCGAATATATTCGAATATTCGTTTTTCGAATCAGAAATCGGTATCCGATTTCAGGTTTATACTAATAATGGTACTTTTCCATTTCCTTTTAAAAATAATGGCGATTTTCCAAGTATAAGTATAAGCTAGTGTTAACGTATATACTGCATGTTTTCAACTGTCGTTACACTCTTTTTTTTTCTCAATTTCAATTTGATGTAAATCAAGATTGAAAATCCCCTCGAAACGATAAACCGAATCACAACATTTTCTGAGCCGTATATTCATTCAGACGTCGCTTTTTTACCGAGTTTAATATTTTAAAAAGCATAGGGAGTTGGGTGATATTTCGTTAATCTTTTTTTACCGATTTCGTGTAGTCAATTTATTCGCGTCTTGAAGGAAAACAAAATGGCTGAATGATTCAATTTGTTCGCTGATGTGAATTCGATTTTAAAGAGAAAAGCTGCAAACTTTTGAGACATAATGCTATGTTAAATATGATGTATTCAATTGTTGCAATAGCTTTGTTTTGGTTAAGCTGGGAGGATTTTACGAAACTTGATTTTCACTTTCGTAATTATATGCAGACTGTCACCGTTTATAGATGTGTGTTGATTAAAAAGTATCGAACAAACCGGTCGTCAAGGTGATGTCTGGTTACACGAGATAAGAACTCGGGCAAACGTACGTGTGACAATTATTGATTTTATAATTGATACTTACGGTTTGACATACGTTGTAAAAACACAACAAACGACACATACACACTCTTTATTACTTCAACCTTAATCATGATTAGCTCAAACTCGCGACATCTGTCAGAATTTTACTAAAAATTGTTGGTCAATTTTATTTTATTTCTTAAAAAAAATCGTAAACTGAAAACGAATATTCTTATTCGAAAACAGTGTTCGTCCTTTTTTCGAATATTCGTTCCCATCCCTAGTACAGACCCAAAAAATACATAGGATATTACCCACTAATACATAGTTATATAAAATGAAATTAGTAGGTACAAACTTATGCAATTTCTGTTTAATGCAAGAGGTAACATTAAACCAATGTCCAAATTTAGATATATCAAATATAAATATTCTTCTAGGTTGAGATAAGACCGATTTTAAACTGGAAACTCTATTATCAAATGTCAAACGCTATTTATACTTATGTAAAATAAAAATAATTATTCCTTCTTGGTATGGTTTAAAGAACAGCTTACATCTGGCTTGGAGTATATACAAATCGACCAAAGCAACAACAAAAGACATAGAAAAGTGGGCAGTTTTAAGAAATTTGTTTCAGGATTATCCTTAATCTCTATAAAAAAAGATGCGTTAAGAGAAACTTTCAAATTGTTTCACACACCTATGTTTTTTGCATTTTTTTCTTTATCTCCAAGCCGTCAGCCCATCACCATTGTTTTTTTTTTGCAGCTTAATTAGAATATTTCATTTATATATTTAAGATATGAAATGAAAATAAGATACAATTGTCTATAATGTATAAATACACTTTTTGAGCGTCATAATTGTAAATATCTCTTACTTATTTCAAGAAAACAAATCTGCAGCAGTAAACTTAAAAAATATCAGCCTTTCAATATACGATACATTATGGAAAAGGAAGACAGTTTGCGTCTGGAAAATACTCAGTGTAAACTGTATTTAATCCTTATCATGCTGCAAACAACTATTATAATACATCTGCAAACAACTATTATAAAACATCTGCAAAAAGTAAGACAAATAATAGAGTGTACATCTATACAGCGTATAATAGGTTTCTATTTGGTTTTGTAAAACATTAAGTTTTTTCAAAAGCTCCAAAGAATAAAATGAACAATAAACAAGAGCGCCAAATGTCACAAAGTAAGCCCGACCTGTTTTTTTGAGACCAAGTATAGTGATTACTGGTTGTACGTCAGGCAAATTTAAAGAGCGGACATTGTTAATAAAGTTTTGGCCATTTTAAGGGACATAAGTGTGTAGTGACTAGGATTACGTGGTTAATTATCAAACCTGACCAAGATATTCTGCCCATCAACATATTGTCTACATTTGGTGATGATCGGATAAGGAGTTATTGAGCGGACAAGACCGATTTAAGGTTAATTCTGTCATTAAAGGGCAATAACTCTAGAGTGATTCAAGCATTATGGCTGGTTAAAGAACTTGTCCGAGATACTATGCCAAAACACCTTCTGACTAAAGTTGGTGATGATTGGATAAAGGCTTCAAACGTTATTGATCGGACACTACCTATTTGAGGTAATTTCTATAATTAAAGGGCAATAACTCTCGATTCACCTACATTGATATGGCTGGTAATCAGACTTGTCAGATATTTTGCCGATTCACATTCTGACCAAATTTGGTGGTGGCCTGATAAAGGCTTCAAAAGTTATTGATCAGACAATGCCTATTTTAGGTAATTTCTGTCATTAAAGGCCAATAACTCTAGGGTGACTCGAGTACTATAATTGATTATAGAACTTGTTTGAGATGCTATACGCATACACATTCTGACTAAATTTGGTGATGATGAGATAAAGGCTTCAAAAGTTATTGATCAGACAATGCCTATTTTAGGTAATTTCTGTAATTAAAGGGCAATAACTCTCAATTGACCTACAGCGATATAGCTGGTTATCAAACTTGTCGAGATTTTATGCCAATACACATTCATACCAAATTTGGTGGTGATTGGACAAAGGCTTTGAAGGTTATTGAGCAGACAAACCAATTTTAGGTAATTAATACAATTAAAAGCAGATAACTCCCGAGTGAATAAAGTGATATGGCTAGTTATTAAACATGTTTGAGATATTATGCCAATACACATTTTGACCAAATTGAGTTATGATTGAAGAAATGCTTCTTAAGTTATTGGTCTGAAAAGACTAATTTTAGGTAATTTTTATAATAAAGGGCGATAACTATCGATTGACTATAGTGATATGGCTAGTTATCAAACTTGTTTAAGATATTGCGCCAATACACATTTTGACTAAATTTGGTGGTTATTGAACTAGGGCTTCTAAAGGTATTTAGCTGACAAGACCAATTTTAGGTAATTTCTATAATTAAAGGGCGATAAATCTCGATTGACTAAAGCGATATGGTTAGTTATCAAACTTGTCCAAGATATTGTGCCAATTCGTTTTAAAGCTATTTAGCTGACAACATACTGGACGCCGCCTGACCTCTCCATGGCTATAGACGTGGCAATTAAAGTTGAAAAAGAAGTAGTAAAAAGGAATTTGTTTGGTGTATTGTGACCTGCATATCGGGCACCATTACCATTACCACGGTATCAGTTCAGTGATCAGTTCAAGTTTTGGTAAGCGCATGTTTGCGAATGAGCAAATCAAATCATACCTTATTAACAGAGCGTGCAATTAACTGTCACTTGATGTAAACAATGGACAATCCATCAATGTATATGGTTAATGGATTGTATAACGTTAGATAGCGTAAAATATGTCTTACGTTTATGTTTTAAACCCAATTTGCTTTTTTGAAGCACAACACAGTTTTTAAAAAAGTTTAAAAGTGATAAGTTTCTAAGTGAGAACAAACATAAGCAACAGTATAATGAATGTAATATATTATTATACCTACGGAAGAAACGTTGGAGCGATTTGGGGACCGTGAATTTACTTCAACGTTAACCATTTCCCACATACAAAAACCTGGAGCAGACGACTTTGAAATCGTAAATATAAAAGTTTTAAAAAAAACACCTTTTTATCTGAAAATATATATATTGATAAAAAAAAACATGCTCGTGATGACTTATTCCTCTCTTTATGACAATGTTTACAAAATGTTTCTGCTGCAGGTCCGTCAAACTGTGTCTCAGTGTGGGAAAGGAGTCAACGTTACGTTAAAACGCTGAACAAGTATTGGGGATTCGATTTCATCCACTTCGGTCACATATATTTACAACAGGTATATTCCTTGGCTTTGTTTGCCACTTAGACATTATCTTTTACCGAAATGTCCTGTTAAACAAAAATGAAGTGGTCCAATTTTCAACATGGAAGAGTCGTCTTTGTAAAATTCGGCAGAACTAGAACTCGCCAAGTATGTGTTGTGTTACGTTATCTGAACACGTCCAATGTTGTATTTGTAAGGTAAAGTCAAACGCTGAAGATTCGTACGAATCCGTGTTAACTAAGACTCGGACAAGTATGTGTATATGCGCAACTTCATGATCATACATTTATGTGTATAGGTGCAACCTCATACGCATACAATTCCGTTCATAGGCGCATCTTCAGACTCTTACAATTCAGTATATAGGTGCAACCTCAGACGTCATACAATTCCGTATAAAGGCTCAACCTCAGTCTCGTATGATTCCGTATATAGGACAATTATCAGTCATCATACAATTCCGTGTATAGGCACTACCTCATACTCATACAATTCAGTGAATAGGAGTAACCTCAGACATCATACAATTCCGTATTTAGGCGCGTCCTCAGACTCTTACAATTCAGTATATAGGCGCAACCTCAAACATCAAACAATTCCGTATAAAGGCGCAACCTCAGTCTCGTACGATTCCGTATATAGAAGAAACATCAGACATAATACAATTCCGTATAAAGGCGCAACCTCAGACCTCATACAATTCCGTATATAGGAGAAACCTCAGACATCATACAATTCCGTATACAGGCGCAACCTCATACATCATACAATTCCGTTTACAGAGGACAAGTGCTATATTACATAATAAACTAATTCTTTATTCATTGATTTACAAAGGCAATGTCAGCAATATGAGGTTATAGTTTTTTCTGTTTGGCGAAGTATGGCCACTGCTCCTCGGGATTTCATTTGTATTAGGCAACAGGTGAAGAGTCCTGGTAACAGAGACTCTACCTGACAAGAAGTGTCCAAAACATCACTACCGAGTCCTGGTACCAGATACTCGAGATGACAAGAAGTAGTCCATATGACATCTAAAATTCAACATCCCGAAACTGGTGAAGGCACTAACCGCAGAACTGGTGGAATTGGTACTCGGAACACCAAGGCACACAACGGAGGAGCTGTGACAGATTTGGGAACTGAAAAAGACTAAATTCTAATGTTAATATTCGTAAAAAAGGGATGGGAGGGTGGGTTTTCATATTTGAAAGAGGATGACCGGGGATGTGTTTAAAACCTGAATTTCGTGCCGTCCTTGTGTGGAGAGAATTTGTAAAGGAAGTTGTGGTAGAAACTAACGACAATGACTGTTAATTAACGACAACGGTCAATTAGAACTGAAAGGAATTTATCATACAAAACGGTTCCACATTGTCCCTGTAAGCGGTTTCAATCTTGATCAGTTGAAACATAATAATGGTGCAGCCTCATACTCATACAATTCCGTATATAGGAGAAACCTCATACATGATATAATTCCGTATAAAGGCGCAACCCTAGACATGATACAAATCCGTATAAAGGCGCAACCTCAGACTCATCCAATTCAGTGAATAGGAGAAACCTCAAATTCACACATGTCTGTATATAGGCGCAAGCCCAGACCATGCTGTCTACGTATGTTTGATCATATAAAGGTACATTAGGGTAAAACTAATGTGTCTACAGATGTAGTATTTAATCAAATGATGCTTCTATGGTTAAATTACAAGTGGGCGGACAACGAATGTACAGGCTCCACCGCGTCCTCACTTTACGCAGATGAATTAAAACCCCGAATTGCAAGACGAGAGCGCCGCCACACAAAACAGACATTCGTAGACAACGACTACATTGTCAAGTAAACAGGAGGTAGTTCTTGTTTAAAAACAGTAACATATGTATAACACTGCTCAGAGGTACATACTCATTTTGATCGTCGCTGGTCAACAAATCCCAAAGGTGGGCGATCGTTTGACACTACCAAAAGGGCCTTCAAGACATCCTTTATTATTAGTACTATACGTTGCAGTGACCAATTACTTTGACTGAGAATAAGCTTGCCCTTTGTGTAGTGTACACTGTAGCATGTATACGTTTCCGGCAGATGCAGATCAATTCAAAATAAGGAGTTAGATACAAGGCAACCCGGGCGAGATAGCGTAGCTTTTTCCGAAAAGACCCCTTGTTTTGTTTAACGTGCTCATTGTATAGCACCGATACACACAAGGCATTTTCCTGAAAAGGACCAGTAATTTACGTCTATTAGAGTGGGAGACAACTACAACCTGGACCTGAATTGACAATCCAGCTAGTTACTAGAACACCGGATCTTTTTTGTTTCATTGGTGCGGCCAAAGTTATTATACGCCTTTGTTTTTTCCTGTGATGATAAAGGATGTGTTCCCGGAACGCCTACTCCACTGTATATGTATTAGGAGATTAGTGAGCTCTGTAAAGAGCAAATTATAGATTTATTTTAATGAATCTATAGTCACATAGTTGTTATAAAACAGTAAATACGCAAAGAAAATACAACTTTCCAAACCACCCTAACAGGTAGAAGAAGAGAACAACTTTTTAATGCCGATGACTTTGGAAGACTTGGTAGCAAAAGGAGATATTTTGTTTGATTTTTATGAAATTGAGTTACTATGTATGTTTATACATATTGTAATTGAAATAACTGTTGTAGATCAACACGATTAAAAAATAAATAGGGTAAAACATGAATCATTTTATGTAGTTATTTGTGTACTATAAATAGGAGTATTACGGTTTAAACATAATTTCATGAAATTGAATTATTCTTATTTGAATTGGAAATAATAAATGTATTGAGGCCCATAGAGAAGACGTGGTTTACCAAACTGTGTTGCCTCTTTAAATAAAGCCTTTATTATTATTATTATTATTATCATTATTATTATTATTAATGTTGTCCAAGTGCAGCGAAACACTTATAAATGAAGATTGTTCATCTGCAGTGTGAAACGAAACCAAGAGTCTTATATCTTTATCAGGGTATTTTCCCGGAACCCAAGTGAACAATCCTATTTTATCATCGTTTTAAGTTGTAAAACGCACATTTAAATCAATAGATGTCCTAACAATAACATTTCAAGCAATAGTTACCATTCAACTTGTGGTTATGAATTATTCTATTGTTCCTTTTTCATCAAACAATGCTACTAATGTTTAAACATGAATATTTCATTGTTAACTAGCAATTCAAAGGCGCATTTATATTTCCTTTGTTATTCAGTAATTCAAACAGAATTAGAAATGACTTTGAACCAGGCCTAGAGCTTAAGAGTGTTCGCCTCTGGTGCGACAGCTTGCGAGTTTGATCCTCGACAGGGTCAAACAAAATACCTTAAAACTTAAAGCCATTACTTTCCCTCCGTGGTGCGCAGGATAGTATTGCGACATACCTGCTTGTGTCATGATAAATAAACTAGTAGTACAAGTGACTTACCCAGGAAACGCCGTAACATAACTTCATAAGTGTTGAAAATGGAGTAAAACAATATACAAACAAACAAAAACACTGATAATATTGTAATGTAATAAGATGATCATTATTGGAAAATGTGTACTAACATGTCATGCATTGGTTATCTAAGAACATTGATGAGTTTGATGATTTATGTTTATTGTGATCTCAAAAATTTAATAGTTTGTAGATTAACATTAATTGCACCTATTTTTAATATACTTTACAGTTGATATGTGATCTATAAGTGAATATTATTGAATCAGTTTAAAGATGCATATCAGTTAGCGAAAAGTATACATTTGAATGGGATAATATGAATGCAAAGACAGATCTTTGTAGTCGATTTAAGATATTGAGCGGCGTCTAGCCATGGCCAACAGTAAGCCATATTCGATTGGTAGAGATGCATATACATCAGGGCATCCGATCGGACTCTACACTGTTTTCCAACAAATCTCAGATAGTTTGAAGTAACTACGGTTGGTATTTGGATCATTGACATTGATGCACAGGCATGCTGATCATAAATGATAGGACATACTACATTATTGCATTAACCAGTTTCCGAGCCCCGATAGCTGACTGTCAATTCAGGGGTTGTAGGTTCGAATCCCAGCTAGGCCAACATTCTTTCCGACGTTTGACAAAAGAAAGACAATCGTCATTCGTCTTTAATCAATGGGCTAAAGTTGTGTGGGGTACTGGTGTGAGAAAGCTAGGAGATACATGAGTAGGTGAACTGGTCGCCGGGATATGATTGAACAGTTGTTGAAAACGGCGTTAAGTCCCAATAAATCAATACATTAACCAGTTACACACACAAGGTAGTAAATTAATTGTATTTATCGAAATAAGTTTAAACATTGAACACTGGAGCTGTATCATACGTCTGACAATATTTGATATTTAAATGTTTATTTCAGAGGAGTTAGAAGTATTTCGTATTTCTTTAAACAAGATTTAGCGATGACACCTTTATAAGTGAGCCATATATTTACGATTTAGGTATATACTTTACGTATATGTATGACTTTGTATTGTTGACGTATAGGCCAAGCGGGACCAGTGTTAAAATATGAATCATGATTTACAGTTGTATTATAAATGCTCTGGGCTTGAGGGTATTCCTGCAGAGTTTTATAAAAATAGCATGTGTGTAATTTTACCATGTCTACACAAGCTATTCAATACGGTTTTAACAACAGGTAATTTCCCAAAGTCATGGTCACAATCTATTATATGTCCTATATACAACTCAGGAACCAAAAACAACCCCTCTAATTATAGAGGTATCTCTATTACTACAGCAATGTATAAAACATTTTCAAGTATTATTAATACAAGACTATATAATTGGGCAGAGGATAACAATAAAATTGATGAAGCACAATCTGGATTCAGACGCAACTATTCAACTGCAGACAATCTATTTTCATTACAAGCTATAATACAAAAGTACTTATCGAAACAAGGCGGTCGCTTTTATTGTTTATATGTTGACTTTCGAAAAGCGTTTGACAAAATAAACCACCACAAGTTATTTTCATGTCTAAGACATTTAGGTATACATGGTAACTTTTTGAAAGTGCTAACTGCTATGTATTCTGATATTTCATCCTGCATAAAAACAGATACAGGTCTTACGCAATTCTTCAAATGCAACATAGGTACCAGACAGGGTGATATAAGTAGCACAACAATTTTTTCACTATTTATAAATCAGCTGAGTATAAGACTCCGTGAAGGATGTAAAAGCGGTATTTATATTACAGAAAATATCCCTGACATTATTTGCTTAATGTTCGCAGATGACATTGCAAACTGTTCTGATACAGTGATTCGCTTGCAAAACCAACTTAATATAGTAACACAATTTTGCTCTGACACAGGCATGGAAATTAACTTAGATAAAACAGAAATAATAGTTTTTAGAAATGGCGGTCCATTATGAGCAAATGAAAAATGGTTTTTAGGCAATGAACGTGTAATAATAACATAATGTTATAAATATATGGGACTGCATTTTACACCAAAGCTGTCTTGGTTCTCAGCTCAACAAAAATTAGCATCTCAAGCAAAGAAGGCTACATTTTCTATATACAGATATCAGAGATCTTTTGGTTATTTTCAATGCAAAGATATCTTTAAATTGTTCGATTCAATGATAAAACCAATTCTGTGGGGTCATACATATTCAGATGCCCTAGAATCCGTACACTTTAATTTTTGTAAGAAATTTTTGAAATTAAATAGTACAACAAATAATATGGTAGCTCTAGGTGAATGTGGAAGATATCCCCTTTTTATAGATTATTATATGTATTGCATTAAGTATTGGTGCAGACTATTGGAAATGCCAAATAGTAGGTATCCACGCAACTGTTACCTAATGTTGAAATCTTTAGATGACGTGGGACGTAAAAACTGGGCAACTTCTGTGAAAAACTTACTCTTCCTATATGGTTTTGGAAACGTTTGGATCTCACAGGAGGTTGGTAACGCGAACCAGTTTATTAGATGTTTTAAACAACGTCTAATAGACTGTTTCAAACAAAATTGGCATGGAAATATCAACGTTAAACCATAAAATTGCTCTAGCAAAATTTCGTTGCTCGAATCATAAGTTTAGCATTGAGACCGGTCGACATAGTAAAATTACTCGAGAAAAAAGGATATGTTTATACTGTCTTCAAAAATTTAATTAAAACATTATTGAATGTGAATATCATGTATTTTTCCAGTGTGAAAAGTTCCACGAAATCAGACAGCATTTCCTTTTCACCTGGTATAAATCTTATACTAACATAACTTGTTTCTATAGCTTACTACAATCCGATAACCCTTTGTTAATTAGAAAATTAGCACACTATGTACACATGCTGTTGAAAGAGTTTTAGTTTTAGGGACATTTCATATATTGTAAAAATTGTATAAATATTATGTATTATGGGCCGGTGGCCTAAGTACTTCTGAATAAAGATTTGTCATTGTCATTGTCATTATGTATGTCTTAAAAAAGACTGTTGAAGTTTATATCAATTCAAATATACACATATGTATAGTTTGATCAAAATGCAAACCTTTTTTTAGAGGAATGTGTATAACTTTGAAATTATTTTGTTCTGATACATTTAAACAGTTAGTTCATATGCGTTTGATAATTGCTTTCTCTTGAAATGATAATGTTTGATGTTAACACATAACTATAATAAACCATTTACATGCCCTCTTACTTATTATTCCGTTAAGTATTTATCAAAGCTATAACACGTTACGCTTGATACTTTAAGTTGCGGATAAACCCTTTCAAACTCTGCAGATGTAACTTCTCGCATGTTCTGCAGACGACTCTAGAACGCATAATCTTGTTCATGTTGACCAATTGCTTCTTTTGCCGCAATGTTGTACATACATACACGTAAGTCAGTCCACTATTGAAGACATTTGTTTATTCTGCTTATATGTTTTCAAAGGTGTATGCTTTAAATGTTATGTAGGCAGGAAAGTGGGATATGCAGCATTATCAGCAATGATAAAGAAAGCATAACCAGGATATTCTGATCCTGATTCTCCCCGTACCTTTATCATGTATAGATTTGTTTGTTGGAATACTGTATTATGCCGTTTTTAACAATTGTTCAGTTATATCATGGCGTTTGCTGGGTAATTAACCAGTACAGGTGGTCTATTTATCTTGACATCGTTGAGTCAGTTGTTATGCTAACTCAACAATCCTGAGCGCCAAGGTGGAACAATCATTCCATGTTAAATGTTTAGGTTTGTATAAAATACACACATTTTAAAGTTGATAACTGTACATCCTGAGCGTCACGGTGTTAACATCATACCATGTTAAATGTTTAGGTTTGTATAAAATACACACATTTTAAAGTTGATAACTTTACATCCTGAGCGCCAAGGTGGAACAATCATTCCATGTTAAATGTTTAGGTTTGTATAAAATAAACACATTTGAAAGTTGATAACTGTACATGTACGCCCTTATAATTACATATTTACACAAGGGTCAGGATCACGTCAAATTTGTTCAGTACTATCAATAGGAGTAAAGGAAGTAATTGTGTAACATGAGTTAGTACTTCTTTTCCCAAGATGTTTTAAAATATTGTCTGCAGTAGACGCATCAGATGCTGTCTGTATTACTAAGAAAGGTAACATAACAGTTTAACAATGTGAAGGAACACAACCTTCGTCGATATGGCTAAGCAGCTTGATGTCCCCATTACCTTTTCTGGAAGTTTCGCTAGACGGCGATACATTTTCGAATAAATGAAGCTGAAATTGTTGCTGTTAATGAAGGTGCTCTCGCTTATACTGAACAACACCATCTGTTTGGTCAAGTTTGCACAATTACCATCATGAAAAGCTATAATAGGTGTAGAACATTGTTTAGTGTATGCTTTGGATAATTTAATAACACATTAAATGAGTGGTGTCATGCTACAAGGGAACCGCATCGGTGGTGTAGTGGTAGAGCGTCCGTCTCGGGTGCGGGAGGTCGTGGTTTCGATCCCCGACCGGGTCATACCATACACTTTAAACATGGTAGTAATCGCTGCCTACATTTCCACTCAAAGTTGCCGGGTCAGGTTGATATTAAATTTTGCATTGACGTAAAACTAGTGAGATAACATTTCTTGTTGGTTTGTCAAAAAGTATATCTGAGTCTATTCAACATATACATGTAGACGACGGACAGTATCAGTTTGCTGGTAAGACTGTTATTTGAAGGACTAGTGTGAGAAAGCCGAGAAACACGTGGACATGTGAACCGACCGCCGTTATATGACTGAAACTTGTTTATAACGGCACTCATTTAATTCAAGCAACCAATCAATGACCCGATTTAACAATTATACCATCGAGACACAAAAACAAAACTGTTCTCAATTTGTTTTAAAGAAAACAACGGCATATTAAGTTGCAATATCGTAAAGTCGATTTTCCTAAATAACATAGTAACAATTCTACAGATTCACATGCTTCAAGCTGCGTGACGATTTGATGGCGAACATAAGATAATTTGATCAGATTGCGTCAATAAGTATAGGCTGATCTGAATCTTTGTTGGTCTCATTGTCCCGACTGTCTGTTTTTGTTTAATGTTAGTCAATGTTTATTTAGATGTATAATAGTCCGAATTAATTAAAGTAGTTTTAGAACAAAACACTTTATAACTCACTAATATGATGTTTTAGCCTTTATAAGTCAAAAGGAAATAGAGCTCAATTTGTTATATGAAAACATCAAAACTGGTGATGTTTAAGGGTTTAAGTATGTGCTTAAAAACGGTTTAATCCCATCTTCTGCAAATGTGTCAAAACAAAAAGGATGACATAAATATAACCGATGAACGTTCAGTACGAATGTCTTTATCAAACTAGCCATATCATGTACTCCAGCATTGACCCTTTGTATTGTAAATTAAACAAAAGGTTTCCTTCAAGGTCAATACAACTTGAAAAGACAGAAAATAGAGAATGATCATGCAGATCAACTAAAAAGCACAACTTAGTATTCTTGCATCTCCTTTTGTATAGTTTGTTTGTTTGTATTGTGCTTTACGCCGGTTTCAACATTCGTTCAGTAACATCGCGGAATTGTTCGGGAAATTTACCAGTAGTACTGGTACTTTTATCCTGAAACCAGCACGTCAGTCATAATGCTTACCCCACAACCCTGAGCGCTAAGAGGAAAATACATAGTATTTTGAATGACCCGGCCTGAGATCGAACCCGCGACCACCCGTTTCAGAGGCAGAGGCTCTAGCACTTCACCACCAAGGTTGTACTCTTTTGGTAGTACACGAAGGCACGTTGTACTGATTAATTTATGTATTGATAAGATCTTGATTAACGCCGCTTTAAACACAAATATATATTATATTACGGCGGCTATTTCACATACATCTATCATGTGTTTCATTGCTTTCTGCTTCAGTACTCAACGAAACAGTCGTTGCAAGCAAATATGTGCTTTTCCACATACACTGTTAGCACATTGGTGGAAGACGAATAACGCTTTTCGCATTGACGTTTTTGCACATTGTGCTGAAACAAATTCGGATACTTACGGGGCTCATATAATATTCACCAGTGGGAAACATAATTGACTGATGAGAACCTATGTTAGAATTTGCGTGTTTATTACCCGATACCACTTTCCCCCTGAGATGGAATGTGTCGACCCGAATCAGTCTGTGCGGACTGCGCTGGCTGATATGGGTCAATACGTTACGCAGAGGCCATAATGTTGGTTTTCTAGCGGACGGCTTATATTCTTAGTGTTAACATAGCACTTGTAATTACATCCATGTTCCTTTGTTAAGTGCGTTTAATCTTTTGTTATATATTATGATATGTAGAGACATGCAGAAAACAGATTGCATCACTCATTTAACGACGATAGTCTCAGTATTACGATATCAATATTCTTGAAGCAGATTTCAATAAATTGCCGAGTTGGTCCGATTGACTCAAACAAACAAGATCGAGGGAAATACAGAGGTTTATAAAGGGCCCATAAAGGTTGTTGTTTTTTAAATCCACATTTAACTGCAGTCAAACGGAAAGTAAGGTATGTCTTTTTAAAACTGTTTGATGAAAATGGAGCAGAGTCACGATTACTCATTCCGTAGTGACGCAAAGTTCGATATTCAGCTCTACCAACATTAATTCTGACAGTTGAACAATAAAGCAGCCAGTTGCATGAACATAATGTTTTTTTTATAGAACTTGTGTGAGAAAGAAGCCAGAAAATACATGGTAAGGTGAACTTGCCGTCGTGATATGTCAGCATTAAATTACAAACAATGAATGAAGCTGTAACGTGATATGTCTGCATTAAACCACAAACAACAAACACATCAATGAATATGAAGCTGTAACGTCACGGAAGTGATATGTCTGCATTAAACCACAAACAACAACCAAATCAATACATATGAAGCTGTAACGTCATGGAAGTGATATGTTTGCATTAAACCACAAACAACAACCCAATCAATGAATATGAAGCTGTAACGTCATGGAAGTGATATGTCTGCATTAAACCACAAACAACAACCCAATCAATGAATATGAAGCTGTAACGTCATGGAAGTGATATGTCTGCATTAAACAACAAACAACAACCCAATCAATGAATATGAAGCTGTTACGTCATCGAAGTGGTAAGTCTGCATTAAAAAAAATCGAAGTTCAAGGAAAGTAGATATGCGTTATTTATACCGTTTATTGAATACTAACATGAAATGTCATATGAGTATAACATATCGCTTAGAAATCAAAAGAGCATCGACGCAGGAAAATAAAACATACATTCGGGCATATGCGATCAGTGTAGATCCAGGATCTGCGCTTTTCGGTATCAAATGCATGGATCATTCATGATCTTATAGAAAAAAAGAAAAGACACGGATGGAAAAGTGAGAATGTATGGTTCGATCTTAAACTTAAACTAAGGGCTAATGCACGTATTAGTCTGTGGAAGGGTAACTACAAATATCAGTCATTTACTTATTATATATAATTTTCAATATCAAATTGGTGTAGTTAGTTTATAATAAATCAAACGACAAATCCCTGCTAAGTGTCAACCATAGATGTCATAGTCGGACATACATGTAAATGTTTACTGCTTTAATAAAGCTGGTAAATACCGTATCAATTCATAGGAAATCGAGTCCATATCTCGTTATTTATTTGTTTGTGTGGTGTTTTACGCCTCTCTGATAATCGGACATAAATGTTTATGCTTTAATGAAGCTTTACAATACAGTATCAATTTATAGGATATCGAATCCATATCTCGTTATAGAATTGTACGAGTGCTGCTTTACGCCTCTATTAACGATTGTTTAGTTATATCAAGGCGTTTTCAACGTAAGCTACCCTGCTACCAGCGATTCAGTCGTTATGCTAATTAAAACAATCCTGATCGTCAATGATGGAAAGCCCGTACTATCATTTGTTAATTATATTGTATGGCCCGGCCGGGTTTCGAATCCAAAATTCTTAGTCAATGGACAGTTTTTTTGCAATTCCGACTTCATGGGCAATTACAAATCAATGTGCAATTCCAATTACATGTGCAATTATAATTCCAGGGGGAATTCCAGTTCTAAATTATGAGAAATTCCAAGTACAGGAACAATTCCAAGTTCACGTGAAATTCCAAGTACATGGGCAATTTCTAGACCACGGTCAAATACCGGTCACAAAACTTTAGGGACCACTATTTTCTTTTCACTTTAAATAAAACTGTATGGACCTCGCCCGACATTGCACACACGTTAAATAAAACTGTATAAACCGCGTCGGACATCGCAAAGACATTCAATTAAACTTTATGAAACACGTCTGACTTTAAAAAGACGTAGAATACAATTTACGAACCGCACCCGACATTGCACACAGACGTAAACATAAAACGTTATGAGCCGCGCCCGACTTTGCACATACATAAATTAATATTTATGATACGCGCCCGACATTGCACAGACGTAAATGTTAACTTCGTGAACCGCGCCCGACTTTGCACAGGCTTAAAACAAAACTTTACCAACCACGGCCGACTCTGCAAAGACGTTAAATAAATCTGTATGTACTACGTCTGAGGGTATTGCAAATCAATACGGTTGCATGTGAGTCAGCTCGACACGAGCTGTCTCATCTATCTGAAATCAGCATTGATTGTCGTTTAGTTATCAAAATATTCCAAAAGCCTTATCAATTGAATACGTATGACTATATATAATCAGTCTAAAAATGGGAACACGATTCTACACCAGGCGGCATATTGTGGTCTTGAAGGCGTTGTCCGGTACCTTTGTGAGAATTATTGTGAACTACTGAGCTATAAACAGACTCATGGACAAACAGCGATATTTTCAGCGGTACAGGGTGGTCATCTCGAGATACTAAACTACCTTCTTAGTCAGAAAAACGACCCAAAACAAACAGATAAGAAAGAGCACACACTACTACACGCTGCTGCTTGGAATGGTAAGACTAACATCGTGAGATATCTGTGCACTAATTACAAGTGTCTTATTCCTTTGAAGGCGTTCAAAGGCGAAACAGCAAGAGAATTAGCTCACAGAAATAGGAAATTCGATTGTGTTCAAGTCCTGGAGGAACGGTTTTAGAGCAGTTTTGTTTATGTGTGCTCTCAAATTTGAGAATATTGTCTATTCATTGCTTATGACTTCACAGAAACTGGAACATATCTCGCATTAGGAAGTATTGCATAAATAGGGACGAACAGATCACCATATGAAATATTCCATTGTTTGTATATATGTTTGTGGCTGTTATCGATTTAAATGAAATGATATATCAAACTTCTAAATCGTGTATGTTATCACAAAAATTATTGAAGCCATTATAAGGATTTAAAGATTAACACAAAAATTCGTCATTTATGTAAAGTATGCTTTAACTGTTTCAATAAGTAATTTAAAAACAATTCAATCTGAATAGTTTGTGTAAGTACTGTACGTTTACAGTTTGAAGCAACAAATTGCTCACATTTCCATGTCAATAGAAACTTACATTTGCACTTCATTATAAAACACTGATGTTTTAATTAAATGAAACTTTTAAAGAAAAATGTGATACAACAGGTCCTCCATACCATGTTTTTGTAATTTACACGAAAGTAAATGCTATTCCTTGAGTACACTTTTCAAAATGGCGTCGAAGACTACCACAATTACGACTGTTTTCTTTTGTGAAATTTAATTAATAAAGACATATTAAGGAACGAGAGACAATAAATACAATTTACAGTGAACTTGCCTTTATTGTCATGTTCAACGTAAACCTGAAGTACTGTGACTATTAGTAATTCTATCCTATAGTTGATACACAATGGACTTGCGATAATTCGACCACCATTTAATTCGAATATACCGTTTACCTCGAACCAACTCATTGAACGAATATTTAATTGAAAACAGTAGCGAAGGAAAAATTCTGATTTCTCAGACGATCTGAACAATTGTAAATAATATGAGCCGTTCCACGAGAAAACCAAAATTGTGGACTCTGCATAATGTATCGACCCAGAGTAGCAGTCCGCGCAGCCTAATCCGGACATTCGCTTCCTGTCGATTTTCTGTTTCAATAATCAAAATGCTATACCTCTATTTGCCTGAGACTGAATATGTCGGCCGTGATTAGCATGCGTGGACTGCGCAGGCTGATCTAGGTCGATATATTACGCAGATTCAATGATGATGGTTTAATCGAGAATCTGCTCATATATTAGTGTAAGGTATGTATTTCATTATCTATCCAGTGTATATGATTGGTAGACCTTGACTTTACCATGCATTGTTTTATTCTCGCTCTATATTCAACTATATACAAATTTGTCGTACTTCATTTCGATGAGGTCCCGAACAAATTTCGTATAATAAATATCAAGTAAATTGATGCATCCGTTCATATGTTTGGTTTGTTGAAACCCGAGATTTCCAATCACGATAACGATTAAAGCAGGAGCCAATCAACGTGTCAATGTCATGATGTTATTAATTGAATATCCGAAGTGTTGCTACTTTAATTTCGAGTCACAATTGAAAATACTGTGAGAAAAGTAGGCGTTGATTTATTTGACCACAAGTTTTTATTTTCAATTTCCTACACCTTCTCTTTTTTTTAAAAACTGTTGTCTTCTGAATGTACGTCGAAATTGGACTGTTTGAAGGAGAGGTAAAGACTAAGAGTGATGAAAGAGTTTTAATACTAGTCTACGGAGTTTATATCATTTTACTTCGTACAGGAACTAAAATATGTATGTACACGTTTAACAGATTTTCCGTAAATATGGAGGGTTTAAATGTACCGACAGCAAATATACAGGTGTCATATCATAGTCGCAATATCTTTGTTCGTACATGTAACGATAGGGGCTAACAAACGAAGTATCGTGTATTTGAATCCCTATACCGTCATTCGCAATGGTGTCAATTGTTTATGTTGCAAAGGTTATTCCCCGAACACGTAATTGTTTTAATAAGGGGACAATTATAAGAGATATATTTAATGTTTGTAAACTTACTCATACCCTTATTGATATTAAGTCGAGCGGGCGTTCGGGCAGCACACCACAGTCAGTTACTCTGGGTGGATTGCTGCACAAGCAACGTATCCTCTTTGGCGGAAATCGTACTCACTCGACTGATACATAATATCTACTTATGTGTTAACCGTTTTCCACACGCAGACGTATTTAGAAGACCCTGAAGAAAGACGACAATTTCTTCTTCTGTTACATAATCTTTTCGAACCTTTTCAATAAGTATACCTTTATGAATGCAGATTTGTCCTACCAATGTTTTCCAAGTCTTCATCTTCAGATTGATTGTATATTAAGTAAAGACCGAATACTTAAAAAAAAAAAATAACGTCTTGAAATTTGAAACCCATTGTTGAAAAAGTTGATATTTGTTTTGAATGCATATACCTCCTTTTACCGTGATTTTGTCAAACCTTGGTCTAATTTATATGTATTAAAATTTGTTTGTTTATGATATCAATATGTAAACGTCTAAAATTATAAATATACCTACGTAGTACATGTTTAACACAAGATTTGACAATTGGACTACGTATAATATTTTTAGTAAATAGATTAATATCTATAAACATATAGATAACTATTGAATATATTTTCCGAAATAGGTCGTGCTAGTCAAGGTTATTCGATGCGAAACTACTTTAATCATTTTCAACATATTACTGACATACAGCTGATGAAAGGTATATACATAACTATGAGCACTTTTCGAAAAGGGGCTACGTATCTATGACTGAAATCATTTTGAAAACATTGTCGCAAACGGATGAATCACGTATAAAGAACAATAATCCGGTTTGTCATACTATTTCCTTTGCTATTCAATGATTACTAAACCCTCATCTTTATAATTCAATCTAATCTGTGAACATATTCTTCCTCCATCTTTTCAAAGTCGTCGGTTAACCTTTAATAATCGATGGTATCGAGGGTATTATGCCTGGACAGAATAACATTTTCAATAAGAGACATTTTGCAACAAACCTTTCGCCACTGTAAATGCGTCGGAAGGTGTCTGCCTGTGGGAAAGGGTTTACACGGATGTTAGGTGACATTAAAATGAATAACTGCATGAAAGGATAATGGTTTCGGGTATCTGATATCTCAAGCCTGTAAAACAATATTCGTTATTGATTGACCTATACAGGCTCCGACCTTCATACTTTGTTGAGCGAATCACTCATACGAAGTTCAGTTTTAAGAATTCACAAATCAGAATTAGAAGAATCTTTAAAAGAACATATTATTATGTTGGGATGGAGTGAGAAACATTGGGAGAAAACATAACGATAAATTTCTCCTTTTTCTTATGTCCAATGTCATTTCTTTATTATTGTCCCGACCTCGCAAAATCGAATGAACACATTTACAAAACACAAGGGAAGTCCTATGCATTCGACGTTGGCACGAATTTCGTTTATTACGTTGTTTCAACAAAATGAATTCAGACATAGGTACCCTTTATTGTTCTCTAAAATGTTGACAGGAACCTTAAGTGTTTAAAAGACCAATTCGGACCTGTTTATTTGCCTATAAACACAATCTTATATCAGTATAATATCATAGTAGTGCCTAACCGGCATAGTTGTTGACCTCATATGGCCTAGTTTCGGACTTGTTCAAGATTTGATGGAAATGAATGTTCTGATAAACTTTTATGAAGATAAAATGCAACATGTAGCCTGTAGATTGTTAAACAGGCAATTGTTGACGACGCACGGCGCACGACGGACGGACGACGGACCAAATGTGATCATAAAAGCTCATCTTGAGCAATTCGTGCACAGACGAGCTAAAGAGCACCTTTATATATTTATATCTGTTGCAGATTTTCTGTATGTGGGAAAGGGTTTAAGAGACTGTCACACGCCACGATTTAGGAGTCACAGTGTTTACAACCTGTCGTCTGCTGCATTTATGTCGATACTCGTTTGTATACGTTTAAAAATAAACAGTAAACATTATTCAAAAGTACTCTACTACAGATTTGCTGTATGTGGGAATAGGTTAAAATGACTGGCTCATGACACGGTTTAGGAGTCACATATTGTTTACAAACTGTCGTCTGCTGTATTTATGGCGATACTCTTATATACACTGTATGATGCTAAAACTTCGCTTAGTCAATAATCGGAGATTTGGAACTGGGCGTCCGAGGTTCGAACCCAATTCTATGTGGTCTAGATGTAGTGGCCTTTGAATAGCCACATTTCTGAGCCTAGTACTGGTTTGCTTACCCAGGGATCATGAATAAGTAAACTGTCCCATTGATATAAATGCAATAATGTTGAAAACAGCGTAAAACCACAATACAGCAAGCAAATATATTTAATTAACTATACACGCTATAGAATTTCCATTTTTCGGTCGTTTTTTTTTGTACCGCAAGGAAAGCTTGATATTTGATATCAGAGAAAGATCATTAACGTATGATTTGTTAAAGTGGCATTTCTATCCAGAGGGAAGAAAACTCATGTAAAAAAGTTCAATTTTTTTTTTTTAAAAGTAAGTAACTGAATGGGTTTGGGATTAACCAAAAACATGTTACCCAAGAGCCCACACTCACAAATTATACTTTTCTCCAAGATTTCAGGATTTTAAAAACGGAGCCGTTCATGTACATTTTCATTCCAGAATGTATTTAAAGGTTGGATGTCATATACAAACCGTGTTGAGATAAAATGTACATAACTGTTATAAAAACACACTCAGTTCAATGAGGCATATACATTGTATACACAATAAGTATGTATATCCCATACACAGCATAATTGTATAATGCTTTAACACTAGATAAACACACTTATTGTGTATCTGTGCTTCAATGAACTGAGTTATTTTTATAACAGTTGACTTATGTACACTTTATCCCCCCCCCCCGAATGTTTGTATTAGACACCAACCTTTAAAGAGGTACCTACCGAGCAGGGAAAAACACCTTAATTTAAATAATTAAAATATGAAAGCTTTCTCATACTACAGTCTAATTAGAATCAAACTTGTTCTCATAAAGGTTTCTAAGGGAAAACAATTGTTATTTTACTTATTTTTTTTATGAATTTCTATAAGAGTGCAACTTTAACAGTTGTTAACTCTTAACTCCTTTTTCTAAATGTAAATACATTATAACGTCTTCGCCACTAACTTCTTTTGAACATATTGTCTCAAATGAATATATTGTGCTCAAAGAACAATTTGTTCGCTTCGTTTCACATTGTTTTCGACTCAAAGATAATTTGCAAACCTGCATGTTTTGCAAGTCGTCATCCGGTAATCGTGATGTTTTAAAACCTTCGCCTAGTGTAGATGGAGGTATTTATTGATGAATGGGTTATGTCAGTGCATGGTATTTTAAGTAAAAATGGACAAGGTAGAAACAAGTTAAGACTGTATCAGAAATTTAAACTTGATTATGAACCTGAACACTATGTAAATACAGTCATGCCATATGGTCATAGATCAGCATTAGCAAAATTTAGATGTGGTGTTGCCCCAATTCGGGTTGAGAGTGGGCGATATGAAAGATTGGATCTTAATGAACGAATATGTCCTGTATGTACAAATGGGAAAGAAGATGAAATGCATGTTTTGCTCTATTGTTTCTTGTATAATGATGTCCACCAAAAGTTATATGAGAAGGCCGTTAGTGTATGCAATAGTTTCAGTACATATAGTGATATTGAAAAATTATGCTTCCTATTGTCAGATAAAAATATTGTTAAATTTACTGCAAAATCCTGCTCAGAAATACTTAAAATTAGAAAAAATTGTTTATACCACTAAATCTATGTTTTTAATATAGAGTTACTAAATATGATGTTAAGGTACATGTATATTGAAAAAATAGAGAGTAAGGTTTGAGACACTCATTCTGTCTTTTCCCAATATCAAAAGTTGAAAGCTATTTTAAAGTGAAATTAAAACCAGTCAAAATGAAAAGTGAATTAATGTTTCTTTCTTGATATTATTATTATATTTTTTCTGATTAATAGTTTAAAAGTTAGTATTGCTTTAAATGAAATGCTATTAATTAGGAAAAAATAAGAGTCCTATTAAGACAGGATGGTGTGTCTTAAAACTATTATATTCTGAATAAACTTTAAGTAAAATGTTTTCAAACATTTTAAAAGGAATACTTTTAATGTGGCATTTATGAAGAATGTATTTTTATATATGCAACAGTGATTGTTTTTCCCATAAATGTTTAGATAATTATTGCTAATCTGTTCACTCCTGATCTGATCAGGGCTGATATTCGATGATTTTTTAAAGAGATTTTTCATTTTATTTTCAGTATTTTATAGTAAACTTTAACTGTAGATTTAATTCTAAGTATTAGCAATGGTCATCTAAGTTTTAGTATGTAAATATATTGTTTAGAAACTATAGTCTCTTATAATTCTTTATAGAATGGCCAATTACATAATGTATATATTGTATCAAATTATGTGTGCTGTAAAACTATGTATATTGGATGAGACTGAAATAAAATAAAATAAATAGATGAGTTAAAAGTAGTGGTTAGGATGACTATTTTTAAACCTGTATATTTGTAAATACACCTACGGAGCGTGTACATGAAAAACAAAATATTTGGCAATTTATATAAAGATATAACTTTAAGATATATACATTTAAAAGATTTTCTTAAATAGGACGTGCTAATTAAGGTTATCCGATTACAAAACTACTTGAACCATTTCCCACATACAACTAATATTCAGCTGATGACTTTGAACAAATCTATACAGAAATGTGGAAACAATCACATAGAGTATCTATGTCTCAACCCATTTTGAAAACGTTATGGCAAGGAAATGAATTGCGCATCACTAATTAATAATCCAGTTTGTCATAATGTGTTCATTGTTAGTAAATGATTAGTTAACCCTCATTTATACAAATAAATTCTGCTTCGACCTTTTTAAATCCTTCGCTTAACTCTACATACTTCAGAGTATTTTCACTAGACATAATTGAAAGCATTATGGCAAAGCAAGAGGGAGCTTTTGCATTCGACGTTTACGCTTTTATACTAAATTAAATCAATCATAGGTACCCTCGTCTGTCCTGCACACTTTTATCAGGAGCCTTAAGTGTTCCTGAAACTAATTGAACTTATAAAATATTGGATGTTTTTTCTAAATTGTTTTGTGCAATGTATCCATAACTTTGAGGTTTTTAAATTGTAGAAACATCTACTACGTAGAGTCGAAAATCGTGTAGACATTATCTCAATATTTTCAAAAGTCTTTACTTGTCTAGTGAGTAAGCATATTCCCAGACCAATATTGACTTGTTTACTTTCCTACTAACAATATCTACCCGAGGTAAAGTTAGCGAAAGGCCTATCACGCGGATGATATTATAATTGTTGTGTGGCATAGGTGTGTTCGGGAGTGAAGTCATTGAAACACTAATTATCATTGTTTATTTATTTACCATTACTCTTTTCATCTATCTATATCCAGATACACGGCTTTCCCTCTGTTGTTATTTAATACACATACATACGGACTATTATATTGCGGGAGCGATAAAATGGTTCGTATTGCACTACAAACTAAGATATGGATTTTCCCACGCTACGAGTCGTGCAATACGAACCCATTTATCGCTCCTGCAACGTAATATTCCTTATATTTTATACCTTACGATCTATGAAGAGCGAAAAAACTAACAAATATACAGATTCAATATGTTTTTTATTGGGGATACATATTGGACTTTCTATAAATTTAGGCGGACAATGAAGGCGCTGGTGCAACTGTACAAAGGCATAAACTCGCTCGAGTAATCCTTCTACAAATGATCATTAATATCACCATATGGCTAGACGGGACTCTTTAAATATCACAAATGTCATGAGATATTGATTAAACTTGTCCAGCGCAAGTTGATCTGGATCTTCAATGGTCGATTAGTCTCAAATCGACTTTCGTATAATTTTGTCAAAATTATTGTTTTCATATGAACAAATGGACCTATAAATGCAGAGAAGTATTTTACTTCTTTTGGATGGGGGCCGCTTGTTAAGTATGGGAATTCTACACCAACAACATCGTGACATTGACGAAATGCTAGCTGACGACCAGATACATACTCAGGTTAGGGAACTTAAAGATTCGGGAACGATATCGGATGAGCATTTCCATCTTCTGTTTCCTCCCACAGACCTCAGTCAATGGGATACAACCATCACGTCACGTTTTCTAAAGCATTGTATCGATTTCGAGGAACAACAGCGTACGATTATGGACGAATTGTATGAACCAAGAAACAAAGTAATGGAAATGTATCAACAACAAGGAATGTCCAAGGAAAAGTCCACATCTGTGTGGAAAAGTATCGTTAACATCAATGAAAAGGTGAAAACACTTTATTCTTGGCCAATAGTAAGAGTAATTGATACAACTATCAATCGCATCACACAAGAGCCGGTAAAACCTGAAAACATGGACAGGGAGAAGAATTGGTACGATTCAGAAACAAAATACGAAGGCACTTACACGTGTTACCCTGTACTTCACGATGCTGCATATCACGGTACTTTCAACACTCAAATACATTAAGAATAATTTCCCTGATCGACTACAGGAACAAGATAAGAATGGCTCTGCTGCAGCAGGAGGTCATATAGATTTTTCAGACACCTGATTTAAGAGGTCTTGATCCATATCAAAGTAATATAACACACGGACATACACTTTTATATAAAGCGATCATGGGCAATTGTGTTGAAATAGTCGAAGTTCAGGACAAGACATTGCTAATAGCGTTGATACACACACGAACCAATGCTGTTGACTGTTGGTCATTCAGCGGTATCTGCCGGATACTTGAACTGTCTGATCATTCTGGTTGAATATGGTATTGATCCAATGACAAAGTCTGATACAGGACATACCTTCCTGCACATAGCGGCACATGAAGGCTTTCTTTACATCGTGAAGTATCTCAACGAGACGTATCCTGATTTGAAGAGTGAAAACGATGAGAAATGTATGACTGCTCTCTTTAGCGCTGTGCATGGCAATAGTCTTGATTGTTTGAAATACCTGATTGGTCAAGATATGATAACAGATACACGATCTAAAAATGGAGACACCTTACAACACAAAGCTGCCTTTGTGGGATCTGTGTCAATTGTGAGGTTTCTTTGTGAAACAGTTTCCGGGTTGAAGAAATAGAAAAGGAGATTGTGAAAAAATACTTCAAGGACGCTATTAGACCGGATAGGTATCTAATGTTTTTGCAAAAGAAGCAATACGTAACCCTTTTCCGTTTGATTGAGATGTATACTAAGATAACGTTGATGGGACAGCATAACATTTATATATTTGCCAAAGAGAAAAGTTTCATTTTGAATTCGTCAAATGGCCACCAAGTTATGTACATCATCAACATTCAATGCACTTAAACTATTGGTTATCTGTTTGTTTGAATGGTGTTCAACATCATTGTTTAAAGAAACTCTGTCTGATTACGGTGTCTCCTGGGTCAATGACATTAATACCGGTATGTCTAGTGTGACACAAAAGGATCACATTCTAATTCCTGATCGCCAATGATACTTCCTGCTACTACACGTGTTAAAGGACTTGGTATCGAACCCGGACCACCCACTCAAACGACAGACGCTCTAACCACTTCACCGCGGACTTTGTTTGTTGTTAAAATAATGGATTATTGAACCAGAAACTGGGAAAACAATGCTTGAATAACTGTAACTATGACGTTTTTTTAATGACATGTATAACATAAACAAAATATTCTTTGTAGATATTCAACTTGATATGGGCAAACAGCAAAATGTTTATATTACTTGTGATTTTGTAACATAATTATGTTTTGAATGACACAGTTGTACTGTTTTTCATATTCTGTTTGTATCATAAATAAAATATTCGTTTGCAATGGAATACCTTTTTGGACATTATCATTTTAATCCTCACAATTCAATAAAAACTTAAGTCGTATACAGTTGTGAAAAAAGTAATTAGATTTACAATGACACAATTGAGTCGCCACATATGAACACGTACAGTCCAGACGGTGTAAGCATAAACAAACCCTCGCAGCAATAAATGTTGCTACCCTCTAACCGAACCTTCATTCTAAAACCAAACCATCATTCATTGGATATGATGGTTATGAATACAGCCATATTTAAAGATGTTAAACGCATTTTTCAACATTTATTCAGTCATTTTACGGTGGCCAGATCACCTACCCGAATAATTCCTGGCTTTCTGACATCAGTACAACACATAAAAGTCTTTCCAGGCAGACAACTGACTGCTTTTCCACTTATATTCTAACGTCGGAAAGAATGTTAGCCGACCTGGTGTTCGAACCCAAAACCGCCGGATTGACAAAATACCAAGGGTGTATGTTGGAGTCTTTTATATATGTCTACATTCTTATATCAATCCTCAAACAGGCAATACATCCTAAATAGGCAAAGCGTTTGTCGTACTAGGTTGGTATTTATTTTGTTTTTATGATACATATATATAGGGCCAGTAATGTAAATGTTCAATGAACACGTATTTTCTTACCTAATAAAGATATGCAACTACCTGGAACTAAAGCGTGATGTAAGATACATTTATAAATCGGTTATTTGTTTAGTCAAACATTTGGTTTAATTACTATAGGTTAACGCCTTTCCAACAATTGTTTAGTCATATCACGGCGGCCAGCTCACTAAGTCTTGATTGGCTGCCTCGCACCACTATTCCATTCAACAGTTTTTCTACACAACTGATTGATTGTTAGGGTTTAACGCCGTTTCCAACAATTGTTCAGTTACATCACGGCGACCAGTTCACCTACTCATGCGTTGCCTTGTTTTCCAAAACCAGTACACCACACAACTAGGAAATAAAAGAAACCGGAATGTTCTGCTGTGTTTTTCGAACTTTGGGAAGATCGGGAATAGATACATGTAGACCCCCAAACTTTTCAGAATATCTGAGCGAAACTGCGAAAAACATGACCGTTCCTTCCTATGTGTATCCATGCCAAAATCTGGTGCCAAGATCTGAGAGCTGTGAAATGTTAACCTCTATTCTCTAGGTCCCGGGCTGTATCTGAGTGAAACCGTTCTTTACTATGTGTATCCATGCCCAAATCCTGCGCCGAGGTCTGAGAGTCATGGGCTGTAGGAAATACAAGAAACCGGAACGTTCTCCGATATTTTTCGACTTCAGGAAGGTCGGGAATATATAGACCCCCACAATATGCAGAATTTCTAAGCGAAATCGCAAAAAACATGAATGTTCCTTCCTATGTGTATCCAAGCCTAAATCCGTCACCGAGACTTGAGAGGTGTGAAATATGTACCGTCTACTTTCTACGTCTCGTGCTGTAGGAAATAAAATAAATCGGAATGTTCTGCTGTGTTTTTCGACTTCAGGAAGATCGGGAATAGATAGCCCCAAACTTTTCAGAATATCTAAGCGAAACTGCAAAAAACATGATTGTTCCTTCCTATGTGTATCCATGCTTAAATCCGGCGCCGAGATCTGAGAGCTGTGAAATGTTGAACTCTATTATCTAGGTCCCGGGCTGTAGGAAATAAAATAAACCGGAACGTTCTGCGGTGATTTTCGAATTCAGGAAGGTCAGGAATAGATAGACCCCAAAGTGTGTAGAATTTCTGAGCGAAACTGCAAAAAAATATTACGGTTCCTTCCAATGTGTATCCATGCCTAAACCCTGCGCCGAGATCTGAGAGCTGTGAATTTTTTACAGTCCACTCTCTAGGTCCCGGTTTGTAGGAAATAAAAGAAACTAGTACGATCTGCGTTGTTTTTCTACTGTAGGATGCTCGGGAATATATAGACCCCCAAAATATGCAGAATTTCTGAGCGAAACTGCGAAAAACATGACCGGTCCTTCCTATGTATATACATGCCTCAATCTGGTGCCGAGGTCTGAGAGCAGTGACATTCTTACCGTCTACTCTCTAGGTCCCGGTTTGTAGTAACTAAAAGAAACCTGAACGTTCTGCAGTGTTTTTCGACATCAGGAAGGTCGAGAATAGATAGACCCCAACAATATGCAGAATTTCCTGCGAAAAACATGACCGTTCCTTCCTAAGTGTATCCATGCTTAATTCCGGCGCCGAGCTCTGAGAGCTGTGATTTTTTTACAGTCCACTCTCTATATCCCGTGCTGTAGGCAATATAACAGACCGGAACGTTCTGCGGTGTTTTTCGACTTCAGGATGTTTGGGAATAGATAGACCCCCAAAATATGCAGAATTTCTGTGCGAAACTGCTAAAAACATGATCGTTACTTCCTATGTGTATCCCTGCCTAAATCCGGCGCCAAGGTATGTGAGCTGCGAACTTTTTACCCTCTACTCTCTAGGTCCCGATCAGTAGGACATTAAAGAAACCGGAACGTTCTGCGGTGTTTTTCGACTTCAGGAAGGTCGGGAATAGATAGACCCCCAAAATATGCAGAATTTCTGAGTCAAATGGTGAAAAACATGACCGGTCCTTCCTATGTGTATCCCAGCCTAAATCCAGTGCCGATGTCTGAGGGCTGTGACAGTTTTAGCATATACTATCTACGTCCCGAGCTGTAGGAAATAAAGGAAACCGGAACGTTCTGCAGTGTTTTTTTAATTCAGGAAGGTCGGGAATAGATAGACCCCCAAAATATGCAGAAATTCTGAGCGAAACTGCTAAAAACATGACCGACACTTCCTATGTGTATCCATGCCTAAATTCGGCGCCGAGGTCTGAGAGTTGTGAAATGTTTACCGTCTACTCTCTAGTTCCCGGGCTGTAGGAAATAAAAGAAACCGGAACGTTTTCTTCCGCCAATGGACTGAATAGAGTATGATAGTAGTGTTGATCCAGACGAGAATATGTCTTTATGTCAAAAAGACAGGTAAGTATCGTTAATTTGATGTGCTATTATTACGACCGGCCTCATTGAAATTATCTTAAAATAAATTCGTCTTTATGTCAAAAAGATAGGTAAGTATCGTTAACCTGATGTGCTATTATAACGATCGGCCTCATTGAAATTATCTTAGAATACATATGTAATATCTGGAAAATTGGAACTGAAATTTAAAAAAATGAATATAGGATAACAATGCTTGAAAAAAAATAGACGTTGATCCTTTTTAATGATGCATACAACATATCACCTGCTACAGAGTTGCCAAATGTCGTATTAATGAAATGGTTGATTTTGTTTACATTGGTCCATTTCGTATCTAA
The DNA here is from genome assembly GCA_031761405.1 of Serripes groenlandicus. Lineage (NCBI taxonomy): Eukaryota > Metazoa > Mollusca > Bivalvia > Cardiida > Cardiidae > Serripes > Serripes groenlandicus. The sequence goes on along the minus strand of JASEVX010000002.1, from coordinate 7,007,780 downwards.
ATGTTAACCTCGAACACAGTTTATGAAGACACGTATACACAATCTGCAGCAGACTTCGATATAATTTAAACAAAATATGGAAAGTCATTAATTAATGAAAGTATAATTATGGTAATGAATTATGAGCCGTGTGGTACATGTAGACATTGTTAGTTGTCAACAAATTCTCCATTTACCCGACGAGTTGGAAAAGGCCTATGCTGCCGATGCATCAATATGCCATAAAAGCTATTATTGACATATTCAGTTATACAAGAATCATAGTTATGTGTAGATCTGTTGAAAATGTCTGTAGATCATACATGTAGTATAATGATTGGACAAAATGGCTAATTTTGGTTTGAAAGCTTTAAATTGCAGTACGTCTGCATGTGGGTAAGAGAAAAGTGATCACATATAAGCAATGTGTACCTTTGAATATGTAAAAAGGGTTTTTTGATTTGTTTTAGTCGATTCATTTTGATCTTTACAACGTTTGAAACAATTTTTTACTTTGGATTCGAAATATCTCGAACCTGGTAATAAATTGTTTTATCCTTTTACTCAAACATTTCCCGGAACGGATCTGTCTTTAAAAACAGCGTAGCAGCAATTTCAATTACTCACACGAGCATTAGGAGCTGCTGCTGTGCCTTATTATATCAAATACTTTTTTTAAAAAAGTAGTAATGGTACCCCTTCTTGGAGCTCAGGGATGCGGCGTTAGCATTACGACTGGCTAGCTGGTTTCAGAATAAATGGACCAGTATAACTGGTAAATAAAGTAGAAAACACATAATCATATAACATAAGATATAACTGAAATATTGTTGAAAGCGGTGTTAAACTCCAAACAATCAATCCATATAATAAATAGAGGATCTTACATGAGTGGTCATTCAATACGACATTTTATTAAACGAGTTTATTAACATTTTGTATTGAATGACCACAAATGTTATATTCTATTTATATCATAAATTCCAATTCAACGATTATTAGCGCAAAATATATATAACGTCGCTATATAGCGCGGTCATTTTCAATGCTTTTCATTATGACGTTACGTAGCATTGTTATTACACTAGTTGAATACGCAATTTATTCAATGGCTTTATTACACTCCCGGCGACGTCATTTATGATATAAAAGCTAATATATAAATGAATAACGCAGCTTAATTTAAGTAAACATTAATACAGCTATCTCTCGTCGATAACTCGAAGAAATTGGTGCATCCCTTTCTCGTTTAGTTTTCGTGAGTCAACTGTAATTATATACAGTCACAACAGTGTTTAAAGACCATCCAAGGGAAGTGGAAATGCTGGTCTTTGTTCAAAGGTGGTCTTCAATTGTCAATTGCAGGGTCATTTAAACAGAAAATGAGTGTTTAGTTAACTACTAGTATTGATCAGACCATGCATCCGCACTGTATAATAAATATAGATAGATACATATATTTTATTAAGGAAAAAGGGCAAATATGCCCAACATACAACATACATAATAAATCAAATTATAACACTTTTTAAATAGTGTAAACGATGTACAAAATGTTATATGATTTGTTGTCAAGGTAACGATTAACCTCTATAGATTGACACCTGTATTTCTGATGAATTTCTTCTCAAGCGCTTGATGTTTCCCTGGAGAGGATGTGATATACATTTTTTTCAGCGACCACGAGGCACCGATAGACGTTGAATTTCACAATCCTCATTACATGGAAAGTCCGTATCCAGGTACGAACAGACCGCAAATTCTCGTTCGAGAACACGTTACCATGCCAACTATTACAGATGGATCTCATGACCATGAACTTTCATCGAACATCACACCGGACTCAAGTTACGTTCTTTCACAGCGGTTATGTGTACATTTTCCAGGGATTTGACTTTAGGAATTCGCTCTCAGATATTGAATCGAGCGTTACTACTTCAACATCGCTTCTGTTAAAAGAATGATCCAGTGTTCACATTGACTGTTTTACAACTGTAAAAACTATTTTCAATAACTGTATTAAGTTCGAGTTGATGAGCCACAATGTTTTCAACACTCTCCAATCCTTATGCATTTATTTGTAGTGAGTATTCATACTTTTTCAAAGATTATATTAAAGTCGTCTGATACATACGTGTTGTATGTTGGAAAGGGTTGAATATGTAAATATGTATATACAAGTTTTTAAAATACTTAATCTTGTTTGCAGCTGTATTGCCCACAGTCGTAAACATGACACGAGTCGTGCAACGGGTTATACCGATCGTTGAGAGCTTGCGAACGGTAAACACCCGTATCAGCCCACTTCCCCGCTGTCGAGCCCCGGTAACTCAGTCGGTAGCGACGCGGGATGTTAATCATGGGTTTGTTTGTTTAAATCCCAGCTCGGCCAACATTATTTCCGATATTTGACAAACGTCACTTTGACAATCGTCATTCGTCTTCCACCGATGGGCTAACAGTCTATTTGGAAAAGCAAAGCATTTCTAGGTAATAATGGTGTATGGAAGCAGGAAACACAAACTTAGGTGAACCATTGTTAAATATGGAGTTAAACCATAATCAAACCCCAGCTCTATGTTATCTAGCCAACCTCCTCATTAACCACTGTTTCTGAATTAGATTAGTTTTCATTGAAATATGTTGTGAAAGGTTTTATCAGTGGGTGGGGCCCGATTAATTAGAAGGGCAGCCACAGTCTGATCCTTGATTGCACCGCACACTCCGACTAAATGGGTCTGATCAGTTTGGGTCAATGAAACTCTTGAGCTCCAGCAGGTGATGTTTTATTGTATTGATACCTAACTTCCAACATACATAGATCCGTAGTGATGCCACGATGACTAATCGGGACAATGTACAGTACAGCTCACGCGGAAAACGCATCGTCCGCGAGCCACCGCGGACAAATCTCACAAATATTTTGGTCCGCGAAGGTGGGTGGAATTCCACCCATCACCGCGATTTGATTTTATGTCCATCACGGACGCAACAAGATAACCCCCGGGGGGTTGATAAAACCGATAATCGTGGAGTTGCGGTGGAACCATCGCGGAATCGCAGTGATATTTCTTTTAATAGATAAGCTTTTTCTCGCCGTTTTGCTGGGATTTTTTTTTTAATTTTTAATTTTTATTTCATTACAGTACTAATAAATATGTTGAAGAGGATAATGATTATAAACCAGTACTAACTATAAAGCAGCATATATGCGTAACAACTCAATTTATTAAAATTCGTCAATACAATTCCCCTAAACTTGATGTATTCTGTAAACGATACAACTACGTGATAATAAAACTGTTAATTCTGCCTGAAAGATGTGTAGCTTACTTTAAATCTCACTAATAAATGCAGTAATTCCATTGTCAATCACCACAAGTGCCAATGCATTGTTCATTCTTAATCGCCTATAAATTATTTCTTTAAAACCTGTTTCAAAGGCGGCTGAATAACAAAAACAAAACCATAACAAACTTTGCAAACAAAGAAGTGTGAAGCGCCCATGTTAGTCCCGGATTCAATTAAACAACCAAAAACTAATTATCTGAAATGAAAGAGATTACGAAGTCTCATTAATTGGCATGTTTTACTCATAAAAATACTTGTGAATTAAGGTGACGCAAACAAATTAAAATGTGTTTCTCTCATCTATACCTGTTTTAAAACAAATTAAGCAATTCTTTTCGGTGGCGTACACTTAAATCCATTACGCTTTATAATTTCTACTCTGTATCAACACATTGCGTTAAAATGAAAATTTATCATTTTCAACAATATTACAATTGGATAATTCATTTATTAAGTTGATAAGAAAAGCTCAAAAATCAACAATTTGTCTTAATTAAGAGATTCAAGTACATGACGTACTGTATATACACAATTCAAAGATATATATACAATGTACATGTACATGTATTGTAATTTAACAATATTTCTATCTTACTAAAAAATGTGAGATAATCATATGTACGATATGGCCGCACCTTAAACGTATATCCGATATCCGCCATTTTCTATTACGAAACTTGACCTTATCGTAAACAAACACAATTTTCCACTGTTTTTGGAATAATTTGCTGAAATGGAATGAATTTAAGCAAGTTGGGTCATAAAATAATCGCAATTCGTCAATAAACGTGTATGGACATGTATATAATCGGAAAAAACAACTTTTTAATGAAAGTAAAACATTTTTTTACAGGTAAATATTGCGGTGGAATCGCGGTGATTTCAAAATAGATAAGATGCTCGAATCGACGACATGTCAATCGCGGTGATATAATTAGCCCGTAGGCGGTATTGCGGTGATCATATAGGTTGAATTGCGGTGATTATCCGCGATGAAAAATATTTGTCCATCGTGGGATCGCGGAAAACGTGAGCTGTACTGTATATGTGTATAATGAAACAATTATTGTATTTACTACGTCAGTATTAAATATGTTGTAATATAATGAGTTACTTTCCTTAGACTTGTGTTTTACTTTGGATGAAGATTGATTTTTATGCGCTTTAATACTGTCATGCAGTTATACCACGGTGTTTCCTTGGTAAGTTAACTGTACTACTGGTTCATTTAGCCTGACACCAGTCAGTCAGTCGTTATGCTAAACCCGCAAACCAGAGCGCCAAGGGCAGCTATCACTACCATTTTGAAAGACCTTGGTATGACCCAACCGGGGACAGAATCCGGTCCTCCGCATCCGAGGCGGTCTCTTTGCTTGTAGACTGACCAGCTACAAAACATACATGTAGTTTTTTATATCATTTTTTTATCCTTCTTTTTTTGTTTTGTTTGTTGCCTGTAATTGGAGGACATCAACAGTGTTTGAATTGTGCCTCCCTCAAAACAAATCATCTCATTCTACAGATTTTCGTCTGATTTCGTTTCCTTTTGATTTGGATAAAGTTTAAAGGAAAGGTCTCATAATAACGGGGTCACAATTTCAAATAATCACAAGAGAGTTGATTCATTAACTTGGGTGTAATGTCATTATCAACACATGCTCATGCACATTACGGCGGCCAGATCACATGACTATGTGTTTCATGACTTTCTCACAGAACTTATCCACACATCGGTCTCTTCAAGCTACTGTCCTCACAGACTGACTGTTTGCTCATTGGCGGATGAAGAACGATGTGTGCACATCGAATTCTGTTGATTGATTGGGGTTTAACGCCATTTTTAACAATTTCTTAGTTATATCACGGCGGCCAGTTCACCTACTCATGCATTTCCTGTTTTTCTCACACCAGTACTCCACAAGCAACTGGCTGCTTTTCCACATAGACTAAGCCCATTGGTGGAAGACGAATGACGCATGTCGCATTGACTTTGGTCAATCGTCGGAAAGAAAGTTGGCCGAGCCGGGATTCGAACTCACAACCCCTGGATTGACAGCCCGCGTCGCTACCCACTGAGCTACCGGGGCTCGGCTTCTGTATACGATCGTCGAAAAAAGTGTTGGTTAACAGTGGTTCAAACTCTTAACCGCAGCACCAACAGGAGCAACATCAACAACAACGGCAGCAGCAACAGCAGCATTGGTAGCATCAGTAACACTGTCAATATTATCAACTTTATCATCATCAATACCATCATCATCATCATCATCTTCATCACCACCACTACATCATCATTACATTATCATCATCAGCAGCAGCAGCAGCATCATCATCATAATTATCATCATCACCATCACCATTAGCATCATCATCATCGTCAATGTAATAATAATAATATAATAATAATTCAAACAAAACTATCAAGATAAATAAATAATGTTCGAGTCATTTAATGCTTATTTATAACTTATTCTAACACACATTGAAATTTACACAAATTAATCAGAAATAAGTAAATACAAAATCATTTTCGTATTTTTTTTTTTTTTAAATATTCCATGTACGTTCATTGTTATCTAGAAGCAACAGGTCTGCAGCAGACGATATCTAGAAATGAGAGTATACACAATGAATAAGAGGTCGAACACAATGTAGCAAAATGAGCCCATTTGCATTGATTGTTGCCACATGTTTTCCAAAGATGGAGTGATGCATGTGTGTCTCAATGCGCTTCTCTGTGGAAAATGCATAGCTAACCGGTGAACATTTTAAGCTAATATAATTGAGACCGTACTTAAATTTTGCTCTCTCGAATATATATTTGTGTCAGCTTATTACATTGTCGCCTAAAATATTGTTAGGTATAAAGCGAGAGAGAGAAGCGCTTATTGTAGCGTGTTCGTTTATATGTAACAAATCGCTGAAAGTACAAACGAGCACCTGTTTATATATATTTATGTATATAGGGTCATTCGAGACGACATTTCATACGGTGTCGTCATATCCAGGATACGTCAGGGAAGTTTTCAGTCGTAATATAGTGAGATTGCATATCAGCTCTGTAATGTGTTCATATTTGATTTCCATGCTTGCAGCACTTTGAATGTAATTTATAAGGATAAGCGTTTATTACGACAACGTGATGAGTAAGTGTTTCCTGTGTAAAAACCGTTAGAACATGTGCGAATAAAACACCAGGACAAGTAGACCTTTCTACGTTGTGTTGTTCTTTTTCCCGAACCCAAGATATTATAATTGGCGACGAGGATGAGTATTGGAAAAAATGGTGAATTCCTCGAGGGGAAAGATTCCTTTGATAACTATATATAACGCATCCAATAATTTGTTGTTGCGAATGACATTATCGGTAATAGGCTGTTCCGCATACGGAATTCTGAAGAACTTGGCACAGCCTGCCCTGCCCAAAGAAAACACATTTGAACAGATTGTTGACATTTTAAAGGTCTACTTAAATCCCACAAGATAAATCAGAGGGAAAGTGAATCAGTCCAGGCGTATGCGGTGGAATTCACCAAGAAGGTTATGATGGCCCTGGATCGCTCACCTTAAGTATACAATGTACTGCAATGCAAAACACATCAAGACAATTATTATGAATGCAACCTGCACAGTGTTAATAAGATTTTCCTTCATTTTGCCTAGTGATCTATTTTTTGTTACCTGATATGACCCATATTCCAACATGAACTAGATATCATCAAGACAACATTCTGACAAATTTTGAACTTGCTCAAAGTAAAAATGCGGCCTCCGGAGTTTGAACAGTGTTTTACTTTATTGACCTTGTTTCTGACTCAATATGACCCATATTTGAACTTGACCTAGATATCTTTAAGACAAACATTCTGACAAAAGTTCAAACTTCTGAAGCCAAAAAAAACTATTCTTTGACCCAACATGACCCATGATCGAACTTGACTTACATATCATAAAGAAAACATTCTGATAAAGTTTCAACATGCTCAAGTTGAAAATGTGGCCTCGAGAGTGTTAACAAGATTTCCCTTCAATTTGACCTAGTGACCTAGTTCTTGACCTCATCTGGCCCAGTTTCGAACTTGTCCAAGATTTTATAGATGAATGTTCTGATAAACTTTCATAACGATTGGATGCCTGTAGAGTGTTAACAAGCTGAAACGTTGACGACGCACGACGCACGACGCCGGACAAAATGTGATCACAATAGCTCACCTTGCACTTCGTGCATAGGTGAGCTAAAAAGTTGTCTGCTAATTGTGTTTTCGGGACTTTCCTTAAGGAAACCTTAAGGCATAGGTTGTTGGCAGATGATGATTTGACATTTGAAGGTGCTGTTAGAATGTATGTGATAATGGATACTGCTGATAAGGACACATTTGGGTTTGGGGGTAGAGAGCAAACTGAATCTGTTCATGCAAACATGAAATTTGGAAACATTGATTAATTTCAAAAGCGTAGAATATCAGATACAAGGGTAAACAAGGGTGTATGTTTTATATGTAGTTGAGAATATTATGCAGATAAATGCAAATTTAAAGACAGTAAATGTTATGTGTGTGGGAAAAGAGGACACATTTCCAATACGTGCAAGTCAAAGCCTACTCGTTGCATTGAAAAGTCGGATTCAGAGGGAGAAGAGGAATCTTTAGGACTATACTCTATATATTCATGTAGAGCTAACACGAGACTTTAGACAAAAGGCGATTCCCGACAGGTGGTAATTTGACACGCCGAATGATTCCGGGTCCCGGAAAAAAGACTTTGGCCGGATTTTACATCCCTGTACCCAGAGTACACAAAGCATCTCCCACTATGGGGATTTAGATACAATTATTGGGTTCTAGGGTGGGGGACTTAGACCCAAAAAAGGAAAACTTGTCTAATTCCCATGGGTCTGCCCGCCTGCCCCCCCCCCCCCCCCCGGTGCAAAATATTGATAGATGCATAGTGGCATACCTGATAATGACAAATACACTGTTAGTTTGTCATTAGCTGGTAAGGATACATTAATGGAAAGTTGATTTGGTTGGGGAATGTAACATTCCGGTTAGGTATCGGGATTAAAGGTTTAATTTAAGAATTCTTGTAGGAAAAGGGGAAAGGCCATGTTTGTTGGGACGGGACTGGTTAAAGAAAATAAAGTTAAATTGGAAAGAGATTTTTCAGCTAACTAAGGAAGAGTCTTTAGATGTGTAATTAAGAAAACATGAACTTTTGTTTTCAAACAGTAATGAACCCATAAAGGGATTCAAAGTACAAGTCAAGTTGCATTAAGAGGCCAAGTCCATTTTTTGTAAAGCACGTCCAGTTCTGTTTGCGTTACAGGATAAGGTAACTGCAGAGTTGAGAATACTCGAATGTGAGGGCATCATTGAACGCATAAAATGTAGTGATTGGGTTACACCTATAGTTGTAGTTTCAAAACCAGATGAATTCATAAGGATTTGTGGGGATTATAAAGTAACCGTAAATAGGCAAATTAATGAAGAAAGGTACCGACTTCCGAATGTAGATGACATGTTTTCGATTTTGTCTTGGGGTGAGACATTTACCAAGTTAGATTGATCTCAGGCATATACTCAGCTTGAGTTGGATCAAGACTCAGATTAGTATTTAGCTATAAATACACCTTTATGACTGTTTAAGTATACACGATTAGCTTATATAATCAGTTAAGCACCAGCTATTTTTCAAGCTGTTATGGATTCATTTTTGGCCGGGATACCTGGGGTAGTTTGCAGAATCGATGATTATTTAGTGACAACACTTAAGTCGTTCGAAAAAGGTGTTAGAAATGTTAAATACCCATCATATGAAGTTAAGAAATAACAAGTGTGTATTTATGGCCGAACAAGTGTATTAAATGGGTAATACAATTGATTCTTAGGGAATTCACCCTAATCAAGAGAAAGTTGAGGCTATGTTACAGGCTCCCATACCAAACAATGTTTCTGGGTTAAGGTCTTTGCTCGGACTTATAGATCAGGAGTGGAATTGTTCAATGTCAAGTGTAGAGTCTTTTGAGAGATGTAAGAATCATTTAGTGGGCAATCAAGTTTTGGTCCATTATGGTATGGGGAAATGGCTAAGATTAGCATACGACGCGTCTTCCTATGGATTGGGTGTCTGTTATATAGCATATAATGCCTGATGGTTCAGAGAGACCAAGGCTATGCTTACAGAACGTTGGCACCAGCTGAGAAGAATTACTCCCAATTAGAAAAGGAAGCTTTTGGTATTATTTCTGGATTTACTAAGTTTAATAAGTATCTTTATGGAAGACAATTTAAGTTGTATACAGACCATTGAAAATCATGTTTGGTCCTAAACAGGGTAAACCGACATAGGCACTTCAAGATTACAACGTTGAGCTATCATTTTGTCTGCCTATGAGTATGCCATTTTTCATAAAAATGGGGATAATCACGGAAATTGTGGTGGTCTATCAAGACTGCAACTGGGGGCAGATAAAACAAACCAAATGTGTGACTATCAGAATATGTCTCGCATTGATGAAATACCCATTGACAGTGCTTTTATAAAGTGTAAAACCAGGAAATGTTCTTCTTTAAGTTAAGTCCATGCCTTTATTATGAATCGTAGGCCAGATAAAGTTGATGAAAGACTGAAACCATATTTTTCAAGGAGAACAGAACTTACAGTGGAACAAATAGTGGTATTAGGGGGCATGCGGGTGATAATTCCAGAATGTCTTCAGTACAAAGTTCTTCAAGAAATTCATGATGACCACATTGGCGTGTGCAGTATAAAACTTAGCTATCTTTAATGGCCAAAGTCAGACACTGATATAGAGGAATTAGTGAAGACGTGTCAAGTGTGTCAGTCTTTGAACACTTTACCTCCAGAAGCTCCGCTCAAATCACGGAGAATGGGTGCAAGGCCAATGGAAAGGATACACATTGATTATGCAGATTTTAAAGGACAGACATTTCTGATAATCATAGATAGCTATTCAAAGTGGGTAGAAGTGTTCCCAATGACCAGCACAACTAGTGGGAACACTAATGATCAACTGAGATTAATGTTCGCAGGAACGGGAGTACCGGAAAAAATATGTAGTGATAATGGTCCCCAGTTCAATTCATTTGAAGTTAAGGACTTTGTCAGGAACAATGGGATAACACACACTTTAACTCCGTCATATCATCCTGCTTCAAACGGGTTAGCAGAGCGGATTGTTCAAATAGTATAAACAGTTTTGAAAGCATACTTACTTTGTTTACAATCGTTGTTGGATTATTTTTACACATTCAAAGTGTCCATTTCTCCGAAATAAATCTATAGCTCTTTCGCCTTTAAAACCCTTCATATAGATCAGAAACTTGAAAGTAGTACACAAATATCTCACGATATCTGGCTTTCCTTTCCAAGCCGCAACGTGTAATAGTGTGTGTCCGTTCTTATCTGTTTGTCTTGGGTCGATTTGGCTGAGAAGGTATTTTAGTATGTCGAGATGACCACCATTCATCGCTGAAAATATTGCTGTTTGTCCATGATCCTGTTTATAGCTGAGTGGTTGGACGAAATTCTCACAAAGGTATCGGACAACACCCTCGTGACCATAAAATGCCGCTTGATGAAGTATTGTGTCCCCATATCGTATCTGTGTTCAAACCTTGACTTATCAGATATTTCACGCAATTAAGACTCCCTCCACCCACAGCACTAAAGAGAGCATCTTGTCCTTTCTTATTTCTCTCCTTATTCAGATCAGGAAATTTTTCCCAAATATATTGAACCATCGGTACAGATCCACCATATGCCGCTTCATGTAGTAACGTGTTTCCGTTCGTAGATCGCGTATCTCTGTTCAAACCTTGACTTATCAGATATTTCACACAATCAAGACTCCCTCCGACCACAGCACGAAAGAGAGCATCATGTCCTTTCTCATTTATCTCCCTATTCAGCTCAGGAAATGTTTCCCAAATATATTGAACCATCGGTACAGATCCACCATATGCCGCAGAATGTAGTAACGTGTTTCCGTCCGTAGATCGCGTATCTGTGTTCAAACCCTGACTTATCAGATATTTCACACAATCAAGACTCCCTCCGACCACAACACGAAAGAGAGCATCATGTCCTTTCTCATTTCTCTCCCTAATCAGCTCAGGAAATGTTTCACAAATATATTGAACCATCGGTACAGATCCACTAACTGCCGCAGAATGTAGTAACGTGTTTTCATCCGTAGATCGCGTATCTGTGTTCAAACCTTGACTTGTTAGATATTTCACGCAATCAAGACTCCCTCCACACACAGCACTTAAGAGAGCATCTTGTCCTTTCTCATTTCTCTCCCTATTCAGCTCAGGAAATGTTTCCCAAATATATTGTACCATTGGTACAGATCCACCAATTGCCGCTTCATGTAGTAACGTGTTTTTGTTCGTAGATCGCGTATCTGTGTTCAAACCTTGACCTATCAGATATTTCACGCAATCAAAACTCCCTCCATACACAGCGCGATAGAGAGCATCTTGTCCTCTCTCATTTTTCTCCCTATTTAGCTCAGGAAATGTTTCACATATATATTGTACCATCGGCACAGATCCTCCATATGCCGCAGTATGTAGTAACGTGTTTCCGTTCGTAGATCGCGTATCTGTGTTAAAACCTTGGTCAATCAGATATTTCAAACAATCGAGACTCCCTCCAGATACAGCGCTAAAAAGAGCATTCATTCCCTTCTGATTTTCCTCATTTTCCAAATCGGGACATCTTTCACAGATATAGTGTACGATTGTTAAGGAATCTACAAATGCAGCAGTATGTAGCGCGTATCTGCGTTCAGACCTTGACTTATCAGATATTTCACGCAATCAAGACGCCCTCCACACACAGCACTGAATAGAGCATCTCGACCGCTCTCATTTCTCACCTTATTTAACTCAGGAAATGTTTCCCAAATATATTGTACCATCGGTACAGATCCTCCATATGACGCAGTATGTAGTAACGTGTTTCCGTTCGTAGATCGCGTATTGGTGTTCAAACCTTGGGAAATCAGATATTTCACGCAATCAAGACTCCCTCCACACACAGCACGAGAGAGAGCATTCATTCCCGTCTGAGTTTCCTCATTTTTCAATGCAGGAAATGTTCTGCAAATATACTGTACCATCGACAACGATCCTTTAAAGGCCGCCTCGTGTAGAATTGTTGAGCCATATATAGACCGTGTATCCATTTTCATGCCTTTACACAACAGATATGTCAAACATTCAAGACTCCCGCCACGGGCAGCGCAATGGAGCGCATCAATTTCTTCCTCATTTCTCGCCATTTGCAAATCAGGAAATGATTCAAAAATATATCTGAGGCACTCAATGTGCCCTCCTTCTGCAGCAAAGTGAACAGCTTGGTTACCTTCCTTATCCCGCTCAAAAAGTCGATCAGGGAATTTCTTTCTCATATATCTGAGTGTTGAAAGTTTGTCATGATGTGCAGCATCGTGGACTACATATTTACCTTCTGTTGTATTCCCATAACCTATGTCAGTGTCTTCGTACTTTGCTTCTGAATCGTACCAATTATACACCCTGTCCATGTCTTCAGGTGTAACTGGTGTTTGTTTTATGCGATTGATAGTTTTATCAATTACTCCTAATATTGGACCAGTAAATAATGTCTTCCCCTTCTCAAGGATGTTGACGATCGTTTTCCATACTGATATGCACTCTTCATCGGACATTCCTTGTTGTTGATACATTTCCATTCCTTTGTTTCTAAGTTCATTTAATTCGTTCATAAGCTTACGCTGTGGTTCCTCTAGATCAATACAATGATTTAGAAAAAGTAACGTGATGGTTGCGTCCCATCGACTGACGTCTGTCGGAGGAAACAGAAGATGGAAATGATCATCCGATATCCTTCTAAAATCTCTTAGGTCTCTCACCTTAGTATGAATGTTGTCATCAGCAAGGAGTTCGTCAATGGCATGATGTTGTTGGTGTAAAATCCCCATACTTAAAAGCCGGCTTCCATCCAAAAGTAGTAAAATAGTTCGAGTCTTCTTATCGTGATCCATCTAAATGATAAATAGTAAATAACAGATGTTATAAATATTGACAGGGTGGTGCAAGTGGGAACGATTGAGAGAGAGTGAGATATAGAGATATAGGGAGAGAGAGAGAGATGATAACGAGGAAGCTATACTTAGAAAGAGCGAGACAGAGAGAGAGAGAGAGAAAGAGAGAGAGAGAGAGAGAGAGAGAGAGAGAGAGAGAGAGAGAGAGAGATGATAACGAGGAAGCTATACTTAGAAAGAGCAAGACAGAGAGGGGAGAAAGAAAGAGAGATAGAGAGACTGACACAACGACAGGCATAAGTACTGAAATATGTACCGATGATGAAAGACAAACAAACAAATTGAGAAAAATACAGAGACAGAGAGAGAAACAGAGACAAAAACACAGACATAGAGACAGAGAGTGTTTGAAGGTGACAAAAAACATCAACGTTGGACGCCTATTAATTAAAATATGGATCGAGTTAATATACAGTATTTTACCTCACTCAATAAATAAATATCAGCATTGCAGATAAATAGATATAAAAGCCCATATAGGGATGAATTGTTCTTTCCTAAAACAATTATTACGGGTAAAGACTTGTTTTCACGTCAAAAGGTAATGTGTATGAACTTTGCAATTTGCTATACCGTCTATCCAAAATTTGTGTCCAGAGTGGATTGTCGATGCAGTCATGATACTCGTACGTTTTGATTGAATGAAAAGAAAATATCGAATCAATAAAAATGATAGAGGAACAAAATAATATGATAGTACGTACTCGGTAAAGGAACGAGCACAAGTAATTTGATATGTGAACATTTGCGTGTTATAACACAGGATAGTGTGACTCTTCACAAATGTAGTTCCGTAAATTATAGAATAATTTCATTGGAAGTACTTCATGAAGAGCAAATCCATTATTTGTTGTACGTGTCATAATTAACTCATGCTGTTTCCTGTTTTACAAATTATAAACCAGCACAGGAGATTGGGGTTCAACGTGAAGATATTATTGGATAGGAAGATATTGTTAATTTTGGAGCAATTACAACATTCCGACAATCTATTCAGATTAGTCACAGACATCAAGTCATTTATATAAGGCAAGAGGCTAAACTTAACCCTTTCCAACATACATCAAACATGCAGTATATGACATTGCCAGTGTTGAGGTAAGAAAGGGAAAAGCCAATGTTTAATTAATGAATAGAATTGGAAACATTGTGGCAGAAGGAGAAATTGCTGATCATGAGAGAGTGGTCATTTTCTCCATGCAGTGTTTTCATATGCGTCAACAATTTTAACTCAAAATTCTTTCAACCTCTCTATGCCTTACCTTAAGTTATTTAAAGGAGCATATCATGTAAATAGTTTAAAGAATAATATGGGGAATTTCTATTCATCCTACAGAATTGAACGCATTTTGAAAACAAGTACAGTTTTCTCAGTCGTTATGCATAGTGTTTTCATCTTTGACTCAAAATTATACATTGAGCCAGATGATGCAAAGGTAGTCAGTTGTCTTGGAAGATTGTTGTGTGGAGTATTCTTTCTAGAAAGTCATGGGGAAAATGTAAGGTGAACTGAAATTCCATCGAAAATAATGTTAAGCTCAAGTCAATCAATCAACCATGGATATAGTCAGTTTCCAATTATATTTATTACTAGTTTACAAATGACTGGCATTTGTTAAAATAAATCAGAACATCATTCAATGGCTTCTAGTGTTGTTTTCCATCAACATCCCTGGAAATCTTACAGTCTGTTACACTCCTGACCTTATAAGAAATTAAAACAGATATGTACTAATTAAACTTAAATATATGATAAGTTTAGTATTTTGTTCAATATAATTTTCAGCTTCCTTTCTTGTTTGGGGACTGCACTGCATAATAAATTGTTCTTACTTTCACACGACCTAGGCTTTGCCTATTAACGTATTAAATGTTTACCCGAAAAAGGTACCACCTTTACTCATATTAATACAAAAAAACAACATAAATGGGTGTTTTTATTCATAGGTAACAGGTGTAACACAGATTGAAAATTATTGTTGTCTAGTCACTCATTTTTTTTTTCTAAATAAATATTTAAGGTAATAAAAGTACCGCGTAATTTGAGGTAATTTAAAGATATGTGGAATAGAGTAAGATTTTTTTTTTTTCGTTCGTCACAATAGCCGTCTATGGATTTTATATTTATCACATAAATACCCTTATTTTCAAGTTGAGAACAAATCACGGAACAACGATATCCAACATGTGTGATAACAAAAACACGTCATACACGCGACTACTGATGACGTCATTTTGACTTTATCTTTATTATGTTTATTGTTAAGTTGTTAAATTTTACACATTGAAAAATGCAATAATACGTTATTTTGAATAAATAACGAGTCTTAATTGTTTAAAAACATTGTTTTTTTTCTTCTTCAAATTCAAAAATGATGAGGACTACTTTTTTATGCGGTGAATCACAAGTTATTATGAAGAATATGTTATTCGGTCTTTGTTTTGATGTTGTCAATATTTTTCATTAAAACACACTGTTTAGGTGATAAAAAGAATCCATCACTCGTTTTACTTTGGAGAAGATTTCTTAAATTCGTCTCGAAAAAGAAAGTTATTAACCTCGCCAAGAGGCTCGGTTAATAGCCGTCTTTTTCTAGACTCATTTAAGAAATCTTGATCTCCAAAGAAAACTCATGATGGATCCTATATTTACCTTACTAATTAATGTGAACTAGACGCACGCCATTATACAGTAAAGCACTTTACGGAAACAACAACAAATTGCCGTTTGAGGCCTAACATTTCACTTTATCCCGAATAATGACCATTAGAGACGTACATGTATCTGGTTGAAATATTTAAATAGAAGCAACTCCAATATATCTTCTAAAGTGTTGGTAAGTAGGCCTAACATTCTTGTGTAGGAATGTCGGCAGTCTTCGCGAACATTTTCAGTCCTGACTGACGTTTTTTTGTCGGAGCGTCTCCTGCCACGTACTTGGTAGTAGACAGCCTTCAGTGGATGGTCTCCTGCCACGTATTATCGATGAAATTAAAAAAAAAAAAAGTGGATCGAGATATTACGATAAATTATAGATACGATTATCGATCAAATTGTTCAACTCAATCCACAGTCAATTAAAGCCGCGAGCCATAATCGATTCGGCAATTGAAATGATAATTGCTTTCGTGCCTTCGTACAATTGTGAAAATGTGTATACCGTTTTAATTATGAGCAGCTTTAAATTACTTTTTTAATTAAACAAACTTGCAAACAAATTGATATTTAAGATACTACATAATAAACATTACAAATCAATAATATTAACTGATCCACTAACTTCGTGTGTATACCAAACCAGTAAAACACACTGTTTACAATAATTTTAACACCTTCGGCATTAAACCCTGGTTAAAAACGCGTGGATCGAGATAATATACGTTACTTTATAAATACGTGGTACGAGCCATATCCCTACGTGGCAGGAGACTCGGTCTTTTTTTTTAACAATAATTGGTTGATTGAACAAGGAAGGCCATATTTCAGACTGACAGCTTCAAAGAGATTTCGTTAATTCGTTGACTTCGCACCACAGCAATTTCGTACAACATAATTATACACAATCCTGCATACCCAGTCTGTCGTTTATTTCGTTTTTATTTTACCATTTCCCACATACAATAAATCTGCAGCAGACGACTTTGAAATTATTAAGTCCAAAGGATAAAAAATCTCTACACAAAGTATGAATACTGAATAGACTCTTTATAGAGTTGAAATCATTGTGACAAATTGAGAAATTGTTCATTATGGGCAATTTCTCCATTTGCCACTATGATTTCAAACGTGGTCTGCTTCAGAGGCGTCAGAAAGCGTCTACACGGGGCAAAGGGTTAAAGCCTTAGTTAATTATCAAGTTACATCAGCCCCCCTTTCCATCCAATTGTGTGAAGACTCCCTTGCCTATTGGCTTTGTGAAATTCAACGTGCAAAATGGCTAAATTGTGAAAACAATGACATACAAAATCGTTAAATTGTGCCGAAACATTATGAAATTTTATGAACAAGGTATATTACAATTTATGTTGCTTTATGACTAAATGCACGTCCTACTGGATTATGCAAGCATACACTTCATTGTTTGCTATGTGAATTTTGCATTTCATTTGTGAAATATGTGCACATTATTGTGATTTTTTTTTACTTTTCCTAATTGTGAAGTACTCTTCATTCTGCCTCTAATATAGCTGGTGGAAAGGCGCTGTGCATGCACCAAACGCTTATTAAAACATAGAGTAAGTAAATTGTCAATGCCCGTGACAGGGCGGTAGTAATCTGGGTTCCGCTAGCTGCAGCCAATTGTTCAAAATAGCTGAACTAGCTATCGCACGAATCTACCGCAGTACATTAAGAAGCAAAAAAAGAATTTAAGGTTTTTGTAGACAAAGACCACGAATGTATTCATATTAAACTAACTAACCGAACACTAGGTCATGTGCTATTAAATGCTGTTATTAAACTGGTTGATCCAGTTAACAATACGGTGTATTGCTAATAATAGGCTATTGCGATAGACAGGGAGTTGCGTGTTATCGTGAAGGCTTTTTGAAATTGTCTATTAGTAATATATCTATTTACATTTGACACTAATTTTCAACAATTGAATAAAGAATGGGGAAATCAACAATTTCTCTCATTCCAAGTGTTCATGTCACAATGTGTATGTATCAAAATCCGCGAAGGGGCTTGTGAATTGTTCTCAACTTCACATGTAACCACATGAGTGTCATATTTCAATGGTTAGATGTTAATACTTTTCCGATAATGTAAGTTATGATTCAGAATGTTGTAATCACACAGGAAACTTGCTATACTTGTGCCAAAATGACAAACATTTGTTTCTAGCTGTGTTTTTTATTTATATTTCAGGTATATTCAGTCCACCTTATTTGAGGTCGACCAAGCAAGGAAAACCCATAGCCTGTCCCTAATATAGGTAAATCTATACAGGAGACAACACCAGCAATGAGACCTCTTGTAAGACTGGCAGTTGAACTCAATGTCCCTGTACAGCTTGATACAGAAAAAGATAAAGAGGCTTTAATACCCCTCATGGAATGTGATTCGGAGTCAAACCTGACCTACAGAGGCCACACCGCACCTCCTTTAGTGATCAATTATATACTCATAACTAAGAATTCCGAAATTTCTAAATTACGTTTTGCTGGTTGATAAAATCATGACTGTGAGAGGTTTTACTATAGCCGTTGATTTTTGTGAAAAGGGTTATAAGCTTAACATTCTAGATTTCATGAAGGGAAAGAAACAACTTTCATAAGCAGAGACAATATAAACGTGATGGATCTGATAGCTGGCTGCTTAGCATATTCATGTGGAGCTTGCAAATTTGTGACTAAAAATCTTACCGCACTCTAAAAACAGAACTTGGCATTTAGTCATTGGAAAGACTAAGTACAACTTAATTGTGGACAGCAGTATTGCGCATATTCAGAGAATCAATGGTTGAGGAGGACACTTTAAAGAAGATAATTCTGATTGTTTTGTTTTGTTTATTGACTCATAATCATATTAAATAATCCAATACCAGCTGTTATCATTTCATACATGAAGCAAATAAACTGAAAAATAAGAAAATTCTTAATACAAATTGTAGCATAGCTTAGCATTTTCTCACATAAATCAGACTACAGCAGACTTATTAGAAAACAACTCAGTATAAAAACCTATACAACATACATCAATGGGCATGCTATTATTGTATACAATAGAAAACATTATGACAAAACAAGAAATTACTGGTCAGGGTCCAATTCCACCAACCTTACTTAGAGCTTAGTAATACTTGAATACTTCGAAGGATGTTTCATCATTTTGGTTTCAAAAATAATTTGTAAATCATGAACGGTGGAATGTATTTTATTAAGTTGACAGAAATAGTTACATTCAAGACAAACAATACTTGTTAAGAAATGAAATATGTTAGCATTTTTATTAGGGAAATAAATCATATAAAATACGCATTTAAGTTGTTAAGTATTACTTAACGCTAAGTTCGTTTCTTGGAATTGGATCCTGGATTTTCTGATTTTGCAATAATATTATTTAAAGTTATAAGTCATCTGCATGTGGGACAGGGTTAAACACTAATATGTGTTTATTCATAGTGCTTTAGCAATTTCACATTTTGCCACACTGTTTTCAACTCTCTTAAATAAATTCAGATTATCAGGTGTTTTTACCTAGTCATTTGCTGCAGAGTTGTTGTTTGTTTGAAATATATTAATATTATAAAAAATTGAATTTTGAGATTTTATATTTTCTCTCACTGTTTAAGTCAGCAATGCTTCAAAATTGAGAATTAGAAAAACATATATGTTTTAGCTCACCTGAGCATAAAGTGCACAAGCTGAACTATTGTGATCACATTTTCTCTGCCGTCCGTCCGTCGTGCAACATCAACAACTGCCCTGCTAACACTCTACAGGCTATATGTTGCATCCGATATTCATGACAGTTTATTAGAACAATCATTTCAATCAAGACTTTAAGTAAGTAGACGTCTGTATTAGGGAAAGGGTTAAGTAGAAATGTGACCCCATGATCCCCTACAATATTTGTTTGAGCCTTGTGGATAGGTTTAAAAAGGTAGTTACTAGGTGACATCAGAAAATAGTTCATATTGACTGGTAAACGAGGTTACTAGGCTTAATTGAAGGTATATGTTTTCACCACTCTGGAGAGTGCAAACCATTTTGAAAACACTTTGGTTTTATTTTGAAAAATGTCTTAATAGGAAAGTGTAAGTATTTGATAGAGTAAAAAACATTGTGACAAAAGGGGAAATTACTCAGTATCAACAATATGTCCTTATGACACAATGTTTTCAAAATGTGTTTTCTGCAGAAGCGGCAGAAATACATGTAGAAAATGACTAAACCTTTACCACTTACAGACTACTTCTGATGTATCCGATGAAATAAACGGAAATTTCCTATGATGATTTTTTGTTTAATTTTCCAAATAAGATTTGAATGTTATCTCAGAATTGCACTTTCTTACATTAAGATTTATCATGCTCCAGCCTATGATACTTTTAAAGTAATCTCCTTCAAATTCCTTGTATGTGAAAATGGGTTAATAAATGCTTCTGTTATGCCATTGTATCAGAAATATTAGTTTATTTTTCAGTTTTGTGTAAACCTTTCTTTCACAATATCTACAACAATAACAGTTAAGATTTGACCTTTAATGTTACACTTTTACTTATTTAAAGATCAATGTTAAGCCGAAGGCTCAATGTGTTTCACTTTGATCACTCACTGTCCGGCATACGTCAAACGGACAAATCTTCTTCTCTGAAACTGTTGATGTAATATTAAACAAACATAAATGCTACTTTGGTGACCCTCATCAAAAATTGTTCAAAAACTCATATTCTACATATAAATTGGGTTGCTGCGAGATCAGAATGTTGCATAAATTGCCATAACCCCCTACAATATGTATTCCAGCCTTATTGACAGGTTTAAAAAGGTAGTCACCCAGTTGACATCAGAAAAGGGCTGCAATGAACAGATTAACTAACGACAATTCCCCCCCCCCCCCCGATTATATCAGTTACACATTCACTTATATACCATCATACAGGTGATCGATTAAGGGTCATCTTGGCCCTCATGTTTGAATCTCGTTTATTGTTATTTAATTTCTAAATTTTCTGAACTGATTTACTTGATTTTATATGTTCGTAATGAAAGACGACATAAATACACATTCAAAACTTGTTGTGACCATTCAAATTAAAACATGACATACAAATTATCATCGTCTAGGCAAATACTTTTAGAAATTAACTATCTTTGCCAAAGTGTGCAGTTTCATTTTTTTTAAATCATTTTAAGGTTTTTTTCGTGAATGGGTAGCACCTATATATATGTTATACTATTGATATACAGATACACACCGTCTCGTTGGTTTTAGTGTTAGACCGTCCGCGTCGGGTGTGG
The DNA here is from genome assembly GCA_031761405.1 of Serripes groenlandicus. Classification (NCBI taxonomy): domain Eukaryota; kingdom Metazoa; phylum Mollusca; class Bivalvia; order Cardiida; family Cardiidae; genus Serripes; species Serripes groenlandicus. Next base: position 6,986,368 of record JASEVX010000002.1, on the reverse strand, counting down.
GAGATCGCGGGTTCAAATCCCGATCGATTCATATCAAAGACTTGGTCGTAATGGCTTCTATCCCGATGCCCTCATGATTGCAGGGTTAAAGTTACGACTGAGTAACTGGAGTTGGGATAAATGAACTAGTAGTACACGTTACCAACTCTGGAAACGTGATATAACTGTAAGAAACATGTTGAAAGTTTCTTAAAACGCCATATAAAGAAACTGTGTATCGAGATCCATAAACAATTTTCAAAAATGAAACGAGTTTTTGATAAATGGATACAAATTCTTATTATAATCTCATATTAAGATAATAAAAATCGCCCCTACTGGATGCCTCTCTTGAAACTAAAGCCCCTTATCGAAAAAGGTCTTTTCCATTTACCCGCTGAATAATTGAAAGCATTTCACCCCATTTTAAAAACTTCATAACAATCTATGTTAGCCGTTTTGCTAATACAGCTACGCTGAAAAAGACAATCTGCAAAAACCGTTTGCTATAAAATGGTAAAATAAATTACTGTTTCAGATATCCAATTTCGACAACACAAACGTAATCCACACAATTAAATAAAACTCATATGTCGTATACGGTTGTGAAAGGGGAGTTACTTTAATACTGTATCAATTAAGTCGTGTCATGAGGAAACCAATACCTAAGACGTTGCAAGTAATACAAATACACATTGATATCAATTGTTATCTTCTAACCGAGCCATAAATCTAAAACCGAACCACCATTGATTGGTGATGATGGTTATGAATACTGTCATATAAAGTTAAACGCCCTTTTTGACGTTTTTACAGTCATTTCACGGCGGCCAGTTCATCTACCATATTTGTGTCTGCTTACTTACACCACTCCTCAACACAGCAGTCTTTCTGATCTGGCAACTGACTGCTTTTCTACTTAGACTCAAGCGATTAAACCCAACACATGTCGATTGAGAAAACACAATGGGTGAATGTAAGAGTAAGCTATATACGTATACAACATTTTCTGAATCCTTAAACATTAAAGCATTTTTTAGTACCTATAGGTCGGTATGTATTAACACTATATCTAAATAGGGTCGGCGATTTCCGTCCGAAGTCGGCATTGTTCGCGATTGTGACGTACATTCCCGATTGAAATAACACACTGAACCGATCTCTTATGATTTCATACGGAAATCAACCGAGACGATAACGGGTGTTCCTAATTAAGAAAAAACAAAACCGAATGGATGTCGACGTTCCGATGGCCTGGCTATAATCTCGATCAGAGTTCATTTTTCCGAAAATTGGTCGCGGATTGATTACGATTAGATGTGTTTGTTTGTTTTAAACAGCTAATGTCATATCTCGACGGCAAGATAGATGATATTGGACCTACACCTTATATTTACATCGAGATAAAAATAAATTAGGTATGAAATCAATAACACCCGACCTGCTTTAGTCAAATAGTCACATTGACTTTTATCTTTCATACTGATTTAGCCGGCTTGTTGATTACGAATAAAATCGCTCAGTGCAAGTTCTCAAGGCTCATTGGTCGATACTTTAAAGAGGGTTACACCATGTTCAACACTAATTCAATTAAAATACGTCAATTAATCACTTAAACATGATCCATGAGTGACTTGCCAGTACCAGTCTTGGGAATGTATTACGCCTAAGAGCACTCCTGCATGACCATTGCGAACTGATCGGCTAAGCACTCTTTTATATGAGCAACGATTATAGAGAAATATCGGTACTTGAACAATAGTAATACTTTGTTTGTTGAAGTTCTTTATTTATATCAAATTGTCGGAAGGTACAATTTATCCGACTCTGCGTACATGCGAGCGACAGGCTTTCCATGTCACACGAGATCCAATATAAGGGGCGTTTTACATAAAAAGTTCCAGAAAGAAAAATGTTTCAATTGTTTTTCGGATTTGTCCCGGCTGCCTTATACCAGTTGATAGGGTTTTACGCCGCTTTCAACATTATGGCAATTATATCACGGCAACAGTTCACTTATGCATGATCACTGGGTAAACAAACCAGTACTAGGCTAGAAAATGTGCCTTGCCCAAGGGCACTCTACCATGACCTTAGTGCCGAGACTGGGGATCAAACCCGGGACAGCCTTTATATCAGTAATCCACATAATAGTATTCTCCGAAAACGGGCGCCCTTCGATGTAAGAATGAAACGTAATTGTAATTGCCATTGCCATAACTGTCAAATGTGGTTTACTGTGTAGTGAGCCGAGCCTGGAAAGCTTAGGCATTAGCGACGCGGGCTATAAATCCCGTGGTTGTGAGTTCGAACCAAAATGGCATTGCGACAAGTGTCAGCCGTCTTACACCAATGAGCAAACAATATATGGCGAAAAGCAGCAAGTTCTTTTGAAAGACTGTTTTGTCGAGCATTGCTATAAGACAGTCAGAAAATATATGAGTAAGTGCACTCGCCGCAGTGAATTGACTGAACAATTGTTGAAAATTACATTCAACCCCAATCATTTGTTATGGTGTATCTTAAATCGAAACGCACGTATGAACCGTGATTAGTGATGACGTTATCTAGTAAGCTGACTAATTTACGTATCATTCGCATTATCTATTTCAAGCATGTGAATTCAAACTTTAATAACCGTAGTATACATGTACCTAAAGATGTATGTGCAAACTAGTAATATTAACAATGAAGATGTTAAACAGACGAAATAATAAGGAATAATAATAATAACAATAATAATGATACCTTTAGTGCTACTATCACTACTTCTACTACTACTCCTAACTACTACTACTACTACTACTACTACTACTACTACTACTACTACTACTACTACTACTACTACTATTACTATTACTAATACTACTACTACTACTACTACTACTACTACTACTACTACTACTACTACTACTACTACTACTACTACTACTACTACTACTACTACTACTACTACTATTACTATTACTAATACTACTACTACTACTACTACTACTACTACTACTACTACTACTACTACTACTACTACTACTACTACTACTACTACTACTACTACTACTAATATTACTACTACTACTACTACTACTACTACTACTACTGCTACTACTTCTACTACTACTACTACTACTACTACTACTACTACTAATACTACTAATACTACTAATTCAAATATTCGTCATGTCGCGTCAAACATAAGGTCACTAGACCAAATTAAAAGTAACGTTGGCAGAATTGATGTTTTGAACATTGCTTTTAACCCAGATAGAAAGTATGTCACAAGGCCGAATTGAAGGAAGAACTTGTTTCCACTATTATTATGTTTTACTTTCTGTATTGAATGTGCCGTTGTCTGTTCATGTGATTAAGTGAATGTTAAAATTGTTGATGATTTGACTTTGCACCAAAAGTAGGGGTATGATCCAAAAACGGTCTCAGATCCGACAGCTTGTAACAGATTCCTTAATCATGGTAGTCACATACCTACAGCTTAGACCCATTATATCCGCTGTGCTCATGGTGAAACTTTGCCTTTTTCATATTATATACCAGGGAATAAAACATTCGAGCAACTCCTTCTAGTCATCCACACAGTAAGTGACGCTACTGTGTACATGGCATGTTAAATAAAATGCATCGAAGTATTTCCTAGTATAACCCTAGTTGCGCATTTTTAAGGAATAGCCAGTTATGGTAAACAGAACAATGTCAATTGATTAATTGATTGTTTGATGTTTTACACCGCTTTCATTATTGTTTCAGTAATACTACGGCGTTTCCTGGGTAAGTTACCAGTACTACTGGTCCATGTATCCTGACGGTCGTATTGCTAACTCCGCAACCCTGAGGAGGGCAGCCATTACTACTATTTTTAAATTATTTGGTATGACCCGTCCGGGGATCGAACTCACGACCTCCCACACCGAATGTGGACGCTCCACCACTACACAACCTAGGCGGAGTTCTTTCTGGAAACCTTGCTGCCTGACGTATTTTCCAATCTCGCCCCGTTCAATGTTTAATCCCAGTTCACCATTCGGGCTACAATGTCTTCTTGTTATTTTATCTAATTGCATAGAGAAATAATACGTGGCGTACCTGCACAAAATAAATTGTTCGCAGATACATTGGTAGTTAAACTGACCGTCGTGTTAATCAATTTGAGTTAAACGCATTTTCAAAAAAATTGTACTCATATCACGGTGGCCAGTCCACTAAGTGTTTTCTGTATTTTTCAGAACACCACTTCACACAACAGTCTTTCCAAGCAACTGGCTGCTTCTCAATAAATGAGCCGTTCACGAGAAAACCGATATTGTGGATTTTGCGTAATGTATCGACCCAGATCAGCTAATCCGGGCCAACACATTCCGTCACACGGGAACAGATGTATTGATTCCTGTTAGAGAAAATTCACAGGAGGCGAACAGTGTCTGTCCGGGTTAGCTTGCGCGACAGGCTTAGGCTGATCCGGGTCGATACATTACGCAGTGTCCACAATGATGGTTTTCTCGTGAAACGGCTCATATACTGTTAGTCTATAGGTGCAACCATTGGAAAGAATGTTGATGCAGTTGGGGTTCTTACTGACGACTTACGACTGATCTACCACGGCTAAGTCTCAAACATTTGGATACAGTGCCCATTAAATTATCAAATTCGCCATTAAGAAGAGTAAGATGGTGTATCATTTGTAAATGAAAGACATAACAAAGCCCCGCTTGGTTTGCACACACGGAACCTTTATCAACTACAGACGACATGTGACACTTTGCAACAGACGACTATTAAACATATTGTTAGAGATGGTGAAATTCCATGGAACTAGCAATCGTTAAAAGCAAGTTCTGCTTTTCTCACAAACTGTTCAATTTTTATATTAAATAATACTATTTAACTTTAGGATGCTGTATATGTTTTCATCCACTATTTATAAATGGTTGAGTAAAATGTGTGTTGAAATGCAGTGGATTCGCCTTAACTATAAGTCGAAAGGGATCCATACATTACTTCGATCTATTGACGTTCTCGAGTAAATAATTGGTTTATGCTTGATTAATGTATATATTGTTAGCTTCGTGGTTCATTTATACTAACGTGTTTTTTATATAAACAAACTAATATAACGCGTAGTACATGACTTTCAGTCTTGATTTTTTGTTTCTTTTGTTATGTATAGTCTTTCACTTGTCATATCAGGTACGTGATTTGCTTTTTCGAGGAATTCATTTATGACCTCAGATCGTTCAACTTTCGGTTTCATCGGTATCATACAATATCTATTCATAGCGACCTTATCTACACTGATATAAATATGTGAAGTTCGAAAATTGGAGCTCATTTACGGAAAATGAAAGCTTTTGTTTGCCAATTTCTCCCTTTACCGTGCATAGGATATACGAATACATATTTTTAAATATATTTTTTTATTCAGGAAAAAGCAAGTTTGTCCAACATATCTCATAAATATTACACTTCAGTAATAATAATGAATGATTGGGGTTTAAGGCCGTTTTTAACAATTTATCAGTTATATCACGGCGGCCAGTTCACCTACTCATGCATTTCCTGGTTTTCTCACACCAATACTCCACACAACAATCCTCCCAAGCAACTGGTTGCTTTTCCACATAGACTTAGCCCATTGGTGGAAGACGAATGACGCATGTCGCATTGAATTTTGTCAATCCTCGGAAAGAAAGTTGGCCTAGCCGGAAATCGAACTCACAACCCCTGGATTGACAACCCGCGTCGCTACCGACTGAGCTACCGGGGCTCGGCTATAACAAAGATAAATAGCAGAATAATGGTAAAAAAAAGGGAGGGAAAAAATGGAAAAAATAATCTAAACAATTTATATATTATTCCCACGTTTGAATAACAACCTTTGCAAAATCAAATGTAGTTATAATAAGTTACTATAACTTTTTTCAATTGTATATCAGTCAGGTGAAAGAGGAAAAAACAATAACAATCAATCAGAGATCATTGAAGAAGGTGACGAAGTTGCTCATTGAAGGCAATTTTGCAATTTCTCCCGTTGCTGTGTATAGGATATGATACCTGACTCTAGTGTATATGTGTCAAAAGTGGTTGTATATGATATTGATTGATTGTTCTGTGTTTTAAGGAGCTTACAAACTTAGTTTTCAATAATATCACGACGTTTCCTGTGTAAGTTACCAGTACTACTTGTCCATTTACACCAGTCAGTTTAAATGCTAACCCCGAAACCCTGAGCACCAAGTAAGTCAGCCAATACTACCTATTTCAATTGTATTTGGTATTTGTATGCATCCAACTATTATCTTTAAGAAAGAACACATATTCACATGGATTGAAAACACTTGGCTATGCTTGGTATTAGTCAACTAGTGCTTCTGTTTATGAAGACAAAGTCTACACATTGACTTCGTAAATATGATGTTATCATTGACCCATGATATTCATGTCTTCAATGTCTGTTCCATCGTCTGCAACAATTAACTCTCGCTTTTCTAACAAAAAAGGCACCAATATTAACATGAATTCGAGACACAATATTGGTACGTAGTATTTATCAACTAGGGCTTTTATTAGAACAAAGGCTAAGTTGGTACATTAACTGATATAGTATGCTTACATCATTGACTCAATTATTTGATATTTAGAGCTATAATGAAATAATGAAACCAACGAAAGAACCAATATAACATGGATTCAAGACACAATTAACTGTTCCAATAAAGAAAAAGAAAATAGTATACGCAGACACAATTTTAATACTTATACTGCAGGTATTATGTACGGTATAGAATCATTTCAGATGTAAACGAAAATCGTCAAAGTTTTTATTGTATTTTAATTTTACCGTAATGTTTCAACTCAACACTATTCAATGATGGAATAAACATAATTTGCGTGTCGAGTAGTTCCATCGAATTATCATATATACAGTTTTTAATTTTAGTTAAATTTTGGAACTGTTTAAAGATTTCTTTCTGATCGCAATTTTGAATTATTGTAATATACTTTTCAGATGAATTCAATATTAACATTTTAACGATCGATTGGTTGAAAGATCAAAATTGTAAAAGTGTATACATACTGTACATGAAATATAGATAACTTTTATGATAATAAAACGTATTATTCATTTGTATCTAATACCAAGCGAAGCGAGACCAGAAAACATCCCAGATATAAGCTGTCACGTTAGTTTACTATGTGTTGTAACATGTCATCATCGGGTCATACCAAGTACTTTATAAATGATAGTACTGTCTTCACTCCTTCGCGCTCAGGGTTGCAGGGTCAGCAGTACGACTGACTGGCTTATGTCAGGATTACTGGACAACTGGTACTGGGAACTTACCAAGAAAACGCCGTGATGTACATATTTTTGTTTAAACGGCGTAAAACACCAAACAATCAATATAATCATGTCATCATCGTGTCGTTTTGACGACCTGTTAGAGTGCATTTAATTCAGTATCAAATAAATAGAATATAAAATCAGTTTAAATGCACTATCGGGTTTTATTATAACCGCTAAATATCGATGAATTATGTATATATGGCAGCCATTGTACATGTTTGCAACTGTCGCATTTTGAATGCGTAATGAGATTAATTATTTTTTGTATAAATTGCCCTCTCGCAATCAGGCAGGTGTATGTGATTGTCTTATGTTGAATATGATTAACTGAGATGCAAGGATTCACCACAAAGAACTACTGCACCGATACGAAATTGGATATCAGGAGGATTTCATACATGTGTGTCAACTAATACAAACGTTATCAAAGAAGTTCTATTATTTGTTTTCAACCTTCATTATGTTGTATAAGCCATGTCGCAAGGAAAGAAACTTTTGGCAGTTTTTAAATGAAAAGCCATTACGATGAAACTGAATATGTGTATTGTTGGTTTTTTGGATAAATTAAAATCACATTGATATCAGGCCAATACTCTTCGCTGTACGCATATTGGGATCTGACGACATCGCATGAAAGGGCGTCTCGAATTGATACAATAAAACACTCTATACAATCGAAATCTCTTCTCTAACACATTTATATTTATATGGTCTATCTCCCTTTTTAAAAAGTAACTATTTTGAATGCAACAGTTAGATTGGCTAATAAGCAGTCATCAGATGTATGACGAGGAACTTAAGTCTAATTATAAACGAATTGAATTGAATTGAGTGTATTCGAGCGTTCATGTAGTAAAGTTTGGGTTTGGTTTGTCTAAAATTGGTCATATCCGTTCTCAAGAGATTTCCAGAATGTTGGTATGACAAGGGTGTGAATGGGGAAGACCTTGATCAGATCGCACTGATGTGCTGGCTGATCCGAAGAGTCGGTGGTCGCAAAACCCCATGATCGGACTTGTACGACGTAACTGGTGTTATAATTGTTAACATTATTATATTATTATATTATTAATATTATTATTATTATTATTACAATCATTATTATTAGTAGTATTGATAGTATTTGTATCAACCCTTTCCCACTTGCAGACGCTTTTGACCCATCTGCAGCAGACGGTGTTTGAAAACGCTGTGGCAAAGGAGAAATTGCTCATGATGAGCAATTCCTGTTCCCAATCCTCAATGTGTTCAACTATTTCCAATGCTTATACATTTGTTTGTAGTGAGTTAATATACTATTTCCAAGATGATATTAAAGTCGTCTGCTACATACGTGTTGTATGCTTGAAAGGGTTGAATTTGTATATACAACTTTTTAAAATACTTAATTTCGTTTACAGCTGCTGTAATGCCCACAGTAGTAAATAATACACGAGTCATGCAACGGGATATACCGATCATTGAGAGCTTGCGAACGGTAAGCACCCGTAACAGCCCGCTGTCCCGCTGTCGAGCTCCGGTAGCTCAGTCGGTAGCGACGCGGGATGTAAATCAAGAGTTTGTTAGTTTAAACCCCGGCTCTGCCAATGTTCTTTCCGATGTTTGACAAACGTCACTCTGATAATCGTCATTCGTCTTCCACCGATGGGCTAACAGTCTATTTGGAAAAGCAGCAGGTTTCTTGTAAACAATGTTGTATGGAGTACTGGTAAGAGAACAGCAGGAAAAAGAGTCAATATAGGTTAACAATTGTTAAACATGGCCTAACTCCCCATTAAATCAAACATCGCTCTATATTATCTAGCCAATCTCCTCATTAAACGCTATTTCTGAATTAGGATACTTTACATTTAAGTATTTGTTGAAAGGTTTTATCAGTGGCTGGTGGTCGCTAAATAAGAATGGCAGCCATATTCTGACCCTTGCTTGAACCGTACACTCCGGTTAAATGGGTCTGAGCAGTTGAATTTAATGCAACTCTTGAGCTCCAGCAGGTAGAGTGGTATTGGTTTCATGCCTTGTATGTTTTCATTTCGATGTAAATATGAGGTGTGGGACGAATATCTTGTGTCCTGTTTGACGCGATATGATCTTAGCTGTTGTTTAAAAGGGCGTCAAATAAAGTATTCATCAAGGAAACTATGTTCGACTGCGATTTGATGGTAGATCAAACCTGTGTATAAAGACCAACCGTGTGACGACAACAGTCTGGATCTTGTTCACAGGTGGTTTTTATTTGCAGGGCCATTTATGCAGACATATGAGTATTTTGGGAATCTAAACGTGTGGTTGATTAAGACAGGAAATTGCTATTTAAAGGCGGTCTTAAGCACAAGTTTTACATATTTTATTTTATGTTAAGTACAATACATGTTCAAGGTTTATTAATTTCAATAGAATGATACCTAACGTCCAACATATATAGATCCGTATCAACCCCAGTCCTGCCACGATGAATAATTGGGACAATGTATATGTGTATAATGAAACACTTGTTGTATTTACTACCTCAGTATTAAATATGTTGTAATATAATGAGTTACTTTCCTTAGCCTTGTGTTTTACTTTTGATGAAGATTGATTTTTATCCCGCTTTAATAATGTCAGTTATGTCACGGTGTTTCCTTGGTAAGTTACCGAAACTACTGGTGCATTGAGCCTGACATCAGTCAGTCAGGCGTAAGACTAACCCAGCAATCGTGAGCGCCAATAAGGGCAGCTATTTCTACATTTTTTAAAGTCCTTGGTATGACCCAGTTGGTGATAGAATCCGAGACCTCCCGTATCCGAAGCGGTCTCTATGGTTGGAAACCAGCTACAATACAAACATGTGAGCCGTTTGCGAGAAAACCAAGAGTATGGCCTCTGCGTAATGTATCGACCCAGATCAGCCTGCGCATTTCGCGAAGACTGATCCGAGCATTCTGTCCAAGGGGGATAGAGGTATAGAGTAACTATTCCTGAAACAGAAAACCCACAGGAGACGGAAAGTCTCCACCCGGGTAATCCTGCGCGGCATGCTTCGACTGATCCGGGTCGATACTTTACGCAAAGTCCACCATACTGGTTTTATCGCGGGACGGCTCATGTAGTTGTATCATTTTCCGATCCTTCTTTTTTTTGTGTTGTTTGCTGCCTGCAATAGGAGGACATCAAAATTGTTTGAATCGTACCTCAAAACAAATCATATCTCATTCTACAAATTTCCAACTCTTTTTGGTAAAGTTCAAAGGAATGTTTCATAATAACTTGGTCACAATTTTCAATCACAAAAGTGTTTGATTGATTACCTTGGGTGTAATGTCATATATCAACAAAGGTTCAGTCATATCACGGAGGCCAGATCGCATGACTATGTATTTCATGTATTTTCTCATAGAAGTTCTCCACACATCAGTGTCTTCAAGCTACTGTCCACGCAAACTGCTTGCCCATTGGGGACTGAAGATCGATGTGAGTTGCTTCGACTTCTGTATAAAGTCGTCGGAAAAATTGTTGGTTAGCAGTGGTTCAAACTCTCAAATGCAGCAGCAGCAGCATTATCAATATCATCATCATCATCATCATCATCATTGTCATCACCATCACCCTCATCATCACCATCAGTATCATCATTACCATTGCCATACTTGTCATCATCATCATCATCATCATCATCATCATCATCAATATCATCATCATTGCCATCATTGCCATCACCATCATCATTGTCATCATCATCATCACTATCATCAGCAGCATCACCATTACCTAATCATAATCATCATTATCGGAAGAGTAATAATAATAATTCAATAACACTAACTATAAAAATAAATAATGTACGAGTCATTTAATGATCATTTGTTACTTCTAATACACATTGAAATTTACACAAATCAGAAAAAAGTAAATAAAGAAATTCATTTCGTATTAATTATGTTTGCATTATTATCTAGAAACAACAGGTCTGCAGCAGACTCTATCTAGAAATGAAAGAATAAGAGTTGAAAACAATGCAGCAAAATTAGCCATATGTGTCCCAATGCGCCTCCCTGTGGGATACAATGAATGGATAACATGTTTAGCTAATCTCATTAAAAACCATATTACGTTTTCTCGTATATAGATTTGTGTCAGCCTATCAAATTGTCGCCTTTTAATAAAAGTGGCATATATAGCTGACTTAGCTTAAATTTAGTGGACATACAATATATAAAGAAATTACATTAAAGCAATATTTATAACATATACTGACAATGCAATAATGTGGCACCAGTAAGGCACGTTTCGGTCTAAAACACAGAACATTCAATTATAGATAGTTTGTACAATTAAACGCAGCTAATTTCAATGCATGCATTGTACAGAATACATACAGTATTAACATATAATATCTATGAAAGTTGTATTGAAGATATAACCTGTGTATATAGAACACAGACAAGAAGAAACACTCTGGTCAATTTATTGATTGATTAGGGTTTATATAACGCCATTTCCAACAATTGTTCAGTCATATCACGATCACGACCACCAGTACACCACACAACATATTTTCAAAGCAACTGGCTGCTTTTCTACACAGACTGTGGAACAGCCCATTGGTAAACGACGAATGACGCATGTCTCAGTAAACTCACAACACCAGGAATGACAGCCAGCATCGCTACCGGCTGAGCTACCGGGGCTCGGCTTACTATAGGAAGATAAATGCTATTCCTAAATGGCCTTTAGTACATTTCACGGATGTTCACGGATACGAATACGATGATTTCGCTGCCAAATCACCGCACCATCTGCAAAGTAAACATGGCTGTTCGTTTATGTGTTTCGCTTATTGTCGCGGTTGTTTTTTGTTGTGGAGTTTCGGA
>JASEVX010000002.1:6811682-6969182 GCA_031761405.1 Serripes groenlandicus | reverse complement strand
CTACAACTACATATACTACTACAACTACTTATACTACTACAACTACTTAAACTACTACAACTACTTATAGTACTACTAATTCTTATACTACTACAACTTATTATACTACTGCTACTTTTTATACTACTACAACTACTTATACTACTACAACTTCTTATTCTACTACAACTACTTATACTACTACTACTTATTATACTACTACAACTTCTTATACTATTACAACTACTTATACTACTACAACTGTTTATACTACTACAACTACATATACTACTACTACTAGTTATACTATTACTACTTATACTACTACAACTACTTATAATACTACAACTACATATACTAATACTACTACTACTAGTTATACTACTACTACTTATTCTACTACAACTACTTATATTACTACAACTACCTATACTACTACAACTACTTATACTACTACAACTACTTATACTACTACAACTACTTACTCTACTTCAACTTATTATACTACTACAACTACTTATACTACCACAACTACTGATACTACTACAACTTCTTATACTACTACTACTTTGTATACTGCTACAACTACATATACTACTACAACTACTTATACTACTACAACTACTTAAACTACTACAACTACTTATAGTACTACTAATTCTTATACTACTACAACTTATTATACTACTACTACTTGTTATACTACTACAACTACTTATACTACTACAACTTCTTATTCTACTACAACTACTTATACTACTACTACTTATTATACTACTACAACTTCTTATACTATTACAACTACTTATACTACTACAACTGTTTATACTACTACAACTACATATACTACTACTACTAGTTATACTATTACTACTTATACTACTACAACTACTTATAATACTACAACTACATATACTAATACTACTACTACTAGTTATACTACTACTACTTATTCTACTACAACTACTTATATTACTACAACTACCTATACTACTACAACTACTTATACTACTACAACTACTTATACTACTACAACTACTTACTCTACTTCAACTTATTATACTACTACAACTACTTATACTACCACAACTACTTATACTCCTACAACTACTTATACTCCTACAACTTCTTATACTATTACAACTACTTTTACTACTACAACTACTTATACTACTACAACTACTTATACTACTACTACTTATACTACTTATCCTCTACTACTACTACTACTATTACTATTACTACAACTACTTATACTACTACTACCTATACGTAAATTACCAGTACTACTGGTCCATGTATCCTGACATCACGCAGTCAGTCGTAAGGTCCTGAGGACCCAGGAGTGCAGTCATCACTTCTATTTTTAAAGTATTTTATATGACCCGAACGGGGATCGAACCCGCAACCTACCGCACCGAAGGTGGACGTTTAACCACTACACAACCGAGTCGGTACAGAATAATGTCAAAATACGCAATATAAGTTCAACTATGCTTCGTTTGGACAGGTCATAGATTGTTTAAGCTGCCATCATATGGCTGAGTTCTTTCTGGAACCCTTGCTGCTGTTCCTATCTCGCACCGTTCAATGTTTTATCCCAGTTCATCATTGGAGCTACAATGTCTTCTTCTTATTTTATCTAGTGGCCCAAAGAAATGTTACCTGGCAATCCTGCACAAGAACGTTCGCAGATACATAAGTAGTTGAACTGACCGTCTCGATATAACTAAAATATTGCTGAAAACTGCATTACATTAAACTTAAATCAAGCAATCGACCGATCGTATGTTTGACATATATGATATATATATGGGGCCAGTAATATAAATCTTGACTGAATTCGTTCTATATTATCTCATTGGTTTATTCGGCTATTTACAACAGTATCGTGTCGTGCGAGATATTTATAAATCAGCTATTTGAAAAATCAAGCATTTCGTTTAATCAATATGAGTTAAACGCATTCTCAACACTTTTGCAGTCATATCACGGCAGCCAGCCCACTATGTGTTTCCATGCTTTTTCACAACATCACTTCACACAACAGTATTTCCATCCAACTGGCTGCTTTTCAATGAATGAACCGTCAGATGGGGACAGATGTATAGAGTAATGATTCCTTGAACAGTAAATCCTAAGGAGGCTAACAGTGTCTTCCCGTGCTAGCTTGCTCGACATTCTTAGGCTGATCCGGGTCGATAATCTACGCAATGTCTCAAATGTTGGTTTTCTCGTGGAACGGCTCATATACTGGTAGTCTATAGGTGCAATCGTCGGAAAGAATGTTGACACAGCTGGGTTTCTAACTTACGACTTACGATTGATCTACCGGGGCTAAGTCTCAAACATTTGGAAACAGTGCCTATTAAATTCCAAAAAACAGACGACACTCTTTGCATCTTTAGCAAAATATTGTTAACACGAGTCTGCATTTCTAACTTGAAAACATTGAGACTTTGTCAGAATGTTTGTCTTGGTGATATGTAGGTCAAGTTCGAATATGGGTTATGTCAAGTCAAAAACAAGGACAAATTGATGGAAAATCTTGATAAAACTCTAGAGGCTGCACATTTTTCTTCAGCAGCTTGAAAACTTTTCAGAAAATTGTCCAAATGATACCTAGGTCAAGTTTGAATATGGCTCATATTTACTCTAAATCTAGGCCACTAAGTCACATTGAAGGAAAATCGTGTTAACACTCTGGAGGCTGCATTTTTTCTTGAATATATTGAAACTTTGTCAGAATGTTTGTCTTGATGATAGTGTAGACCAAATTTGCATATTGGTCATGTATGAATTAAAGCTAGGACATAAGGCCGATATTTAAGGAAAATCGTTTTAATCAGAAATGTTGTAAACATGTTTGCCTTAATGGTATCTAGGTCAAGTTCAAATATGGTTCATATTGACTCGTAAACTAGGTTACTTGGCCAAATTGAATGTATATCTTTTCAACACTCTGGAGACTGCATTTTTCATATTAGCAGTTTCAGATGTTGTCATGCGTTTTGTATTAGAAATTTCATAGGCATAACTAAGGTGTGCGATATAGGGCCATCATGGCCCTCTTGTATAGTTTGTATTGATAATACATGTGCATACATCTTATAGTATTTTTTAAATATAATAATAACAATAATAATGAAACTACTTCTACCACTACTACTATTACTACTACTACTATTACTACTACTACTACGACTACTACTACTACTATTACTACTACTTCTACTACTACTACTACCACTACTACTACTACTACTACTACTACTACTTCTTCTTCTACTACTACTACTACTTCAACTACTAGTACTACTACTACTACTACAACTACTACTACTACCACTACTACTACTACTACTACCACTACTACTACTAGTACTACTACTTCTACTTATATTACTACTGCTACTACTATTACTTCTACTTCTAATACTAATACTACTTCTACTACTACTTCTATTTATATTAATACTGCAACTACTTCTCCCACTACTACTATTACTACTACACATACTACAACTACCACTACTAATACTACTACAACTACTGATACTACTACTACTTCTACTACCACTTATACTACTACTACTACTTATACATTTACTACTACTTATACTACTAATACTACTTCTACTACTACTACTACTACTACTACTACTACTACTACTACTACTACTACTACTACTACTACTACTACTACTACTACTTCTACTACTACTACTACTATTACTCAAACATTGTTCAAAAAATCATATTCTACATACAAATTGGGTTGCTGCGAGATCAGAATGTCGTGGAAATTGCAAAACTTAAAAAATTGTTATCCTGTGAATCCGCTTGTTCGATTTCCAAGTACTTTGTGTGACCCTCTTTAAAAACGTTCAAGCCATATTGATTGGGTGAAAAGGGTAGTCACCAGGTAGTATCAGAAAAGGGATGAAATGAATGTTTGTTTTAGGGAAAGGGTTATGTAGAAATGTGACCGCATGAGTCCCTACAATATTTGTTTCAGCCTTATGGACAGGTTTAAAAAGGTTGTCGTGCAGGTGATCGGTTAAGGGTCATCCTGGCCCTCATGTTTTAATTTCGTTCATTTTCAATTCAATTTCTAAAATATCTGAACTGATTTACTTAATTATTGTATGTTCGTAATAAAAGACGACATCAATACAAATTCAAAACATTTTGTGATCATTCAAATTGACATACAGATCCACACCGTCTCGTTGGTTTTAGTGGTAGACCGTCCGCTTTGGGTGTGGGAGATAGCGGGTTTCAATTCCCGATCGAGTCATATCAAAAACTTCGTCGTAATGGCTTCTCTCCTGATGCCCTAATGATTTAACAATAATGACTGATTGGCCGGTGTTGCGAGAAATAGACCAGTTGTACTGGTTACCAAATCAGTAAACAACGTGATATAACTGTAAGAAAGTTGCTTAAAACGCCATATAAAGAAACTGTTTATCGAGATCCATTGTCAATTTTCACTATTGAAACGCGTTTGGGATATATGGATATTCATTCTTAATATGATCTCATATTACAGATGATAACAATCGCCCCTGATCCAAAAAGTATTTTTTATTTACCCTCTGAATAATTGAAACATTTCACTTTATTTAAAAAACGTCACAGGTCAACAATCTATAATGTATAATAACGGCCATGCTAATATAGCTACACTGTACGCTGAAAAAGACAATGATACAAAACCGTTTACTAGAAAATGGTAAAATAACTTACTGTTTCAGGTATAAAAGTTCAGCGACACACTTGTGATCCACACAGTTCAATACAAACTCATATGTCCTATACGGTTGTGAAAAGTGATTACTTTTATATTGTATCAGTTGAAGCGCGTCGTAAGGAAACGTACAATTGAAACGATGCAAGCAATACAAAAAGAAGATTGAAATCTATGTCTGTTTTCCTCTAGCCGATCCATCGTTCTAATACCGACCACAATTGATTGGTGATGATGGTTATGAATACTGTTTAAACGCCCTTTTCGACGTTTGTTCAGTCATTTCACGGCGACCAGTTCATCTACCCATATTTCCCCCGGCTTACTTACACCACTACTCCACAAAGCAATCTTTCCAAACAGGCATCTGACTGCTTTTCCACTTAGACTCAAGCGTCGGAAAGAATGTTGGTCGAGCTTGTGTTCGAACCAAAAACCTCTGGATTGAGAAAACACAATGGGTCTATGTAAGAATATGCTATATAAACAGTCTTACCCAATTCTTTAACAGACACAACATTTTAAATGTATCTCAAAAGGGTCGGCAATTTCCGTCCGAAGTCGGTATTGTTCGCGAATGTGTCGTACATTCGCGATGAAAATAACAGACATGACCGATCTGTAATGATTTCATACGGAAATCACCGAGCCGATAACGGGTGTTCAAAAATAGTTATGAAACAAACCCGATCTGAGGTCGACATTCCGATGGCGTGGCTATAATCTCGATCAGAGTTCACTTTTTTGAAAATTGGTCATGGAATGATAACGATTACATTTGTCTGTTTGTTTGTTTTCGGTTTGCGCCGCTTTAAACAGCTAATGTCATATTGCAAAATAGATGTTATTGAACCTACACCTAATATTTACTTCTGGATATAATTATATTAGGTATGAAACCAGTACAACCACACCTGCTTGAGTCCAATAGGCACATTCACTATTATCGTTCGTACGCATTTAGCCGGCTTGTTGATTACGAATAAAACGAATGCTTACGTCGAACAAAAACTATTAAGCATAAAATCACTCAGAGCAAGTTCACAAGGCTTGTTGTTCGATATTTGAAGGAGGGTTACACCATGTTCAGCACTAATTCAATTTATATCACGGCAATTAAACACATATTCAAGATCCCTGAGTGACTGGGCAGTACCAGTCTTGGGAATGTGCCACACCAAAGAGCACACCTGTATGACCATCGCGAACTGATCGGTTAAGCAAATTTGTATATGAGCAAAGATTATTGAGTAATATCGGTACTTGAAAAATAATTAGACTTTGTTTTGTTAAAGTCATTGGTTTCTTTATTTACATTGCATTGATGTCGGAAGGTACAATTATTCCGATTCATCGTAAATGCGAGCGACGAGATTTCAAGTCACAAGAGAGCCGATCTAAGGGGCTTCGTACATGCAAAGTTCCAGAAAGAAATGTGTTTCAATAAATTTTCAGATTTGTCCAGGCTACCTTAAACCAGTTAATGTTTTTGTTACGCCGCTTTCAACATTATGTCAGTTATATCACGGCGACAGTTCACTTATTCGTGATCCCTGGGTAAACAAACCAGTACTAGGCTAGAACATGTGCCTTGCCCATGGGCACTCCACCATGACCGTAGTGCCGAGACTTGGGATCGAACCAGGGACACCTCTTATACCAGTACTTCACATAATAGTTGTCTCAGACAACTGGCTACCTTCGATGAAAGTATGCAATTAATTGTAATTGCCATTGCTATAACTGTCGATTGTGGTTTACTGTGTTGTGAGCCGAGCCCAGAAAGCTTAGTCATTAGCGACGCAGGCTGTCAATCCAGGGGTTGTGAGTTCGAACCAATATGTCAATGCGACAAGTGTCAATCGTCTTCCACCAATGAGCTAACAGTATAATATGTCGAAAATCAGCCAGTTGTTTTGAAAGACTTTTGCGTCGAGAATTGGTATCAGAAAGTTAGGAAATACATGGGTAAGTGCACTCGCCACCGTGATATGACTGAAAATTTGTTGAAAAGGTTTAATCCAAATCAATTGTAATGGCGTATCACAAATCGAAACGTACTTTTAAACCGTATTTTTGGAAAACGTTATCTAACAAACTGACTTATTTACGTATTATCATTCGCATTATCTACTTCAGTCATGTGGATTCAAACTTAGATAACCGTGGCATACCTAAATATCTATTTGCAAAATAGTAATATTAAAAATGATGATGTTAAAAAGTCTATATAATAAGTAATAATAATAATAATAACAATAATAATGAAACAACTACTACTACTACTACTACTACTACTACTACTACTATTACTACTAATACTAGTAGTAGTACTACTACTACTACAACTACTACTACTACTACTACTACTACTACTACTACTACTACTACTACTACTACTACTACTACTACTACTACTACGACTACTACTACTACTACTACTACTACTATTACTACTTCTTCCACTACTACTACTACTACTACTACTACTACTACTACTACTACTACTACTACTACTACGACAATTACTTCTGCTAACATAGAATAACAGAATGTAGCGCAACATATGATAAGAAACGATTATTTCTTAGTGGCATATACACCAATATTGGCCATGAAGTATATACTGAGCTAATGCTTGCAACCAGTGAAACGTTTTTGATGATGGTTTTAGGTGCAAGCCCTACATCAGTCACCACTGATTCAGAGTATTACTTTCGCTGCGAAGCTATATTATTCGCATACAAATGTTTCAACGGCCCATTTTAGACAACACAATGTTTCTGTGTATGTGTGAATACGTGGGTATATGTGTGTATGTGTGTATAAATATGTATATGTATATGTATGTGTATATATGTGTGTGTGTAAATATATACATATATACATATTGTGACTATTTGCAATCTGAGTACTATAATGTAAAGATTGATCTTCAATTTCCATATCATTTTATGTATAGAAACTAGTCCAATTACTTGTTGTTAACAGTTGATATAATGAATGTATTCAATTAATCTCCGAACGGAGGAAATAAAGAGAATGAACTACTACTACTACTACTACTACTACTACTACTACTACTACTACTACTGCTACAACTTCTACTTCTACTACCACTTATACTACTATTCCGACTTATACAATTACTACTACTACTACTACTACTACTACTACTACTACTACTACTACTACTACTACTACTACTACTACTATTAATACTACTACTACTATAACTACTACTACTATTAATACTACTAATAATACTACTACTAATATTACCACTACAACTACCACTACCACTATTACTACTACTACTACTACTATTTCTACTTCTGCTACTTCTACTACTACTACTACTACTACTACTACTTCTACTACTACTACTACTACTACTACTACTACTACTACTACTACTACTACTACTACTACTACTTCTAATTATACTACTTCTACTACTACTAATACTACTTATACTACTACTACTACTACTACTACTACTACTACTACTACTACTACTTCTACTACTTCTACTACTACTACTTCTACTTCTACTACTTTTACTAATACTTCTTTTACTTCTACTATTACAGCTACTACTCCTTTTTATACTACTTCTTCTTATACCACTACTACTACTTCTACTTCTACTACTTCCACTACTACTATTTGTACTACAACTAATACTACTACTCCTTCTACTACTACTACTACTACTACTACTTCTACTTCTAGTACTACTTCAACTACTTATATTACTACTACTACTACTACTACTACTATAACTACTACTACATTGTACTACTGCTACTACTACTATTACTACTACTTCTACTACTTTTACCACTACTACTACTACAACTACTACTATTACTAATACTACTTCTATTACTACTTCATGTGTATAATGAAACAATTATTGTATTTACTACCTCAGTATATGTTGTACTATAGAGAGGTACTTCCCAATTCGCAATTTAGATAGGCATAGTTATTAAATATTGTAAAGAGATAATTAAATTAACAATCATTGAGTAACTACATTTGCTCAAACATAATTAAAAACAAAAGCTCATATAATCAGATCATACAAACTTATCATCGAAATATGGTTGTCAAACACACTAATTATTTTAGCCGTCCCGCCAGAAAACCAACATAATATCCTCTGCGTCGACCCAGATCAGCCTTTGCAGTCCGCCCATACTGATCCGGGCCGTCAAATTCCGTCTCAAGGGGGATAGAGGTATAGAGTAATGATAACTGAAACAGAAAAATCCAGAGGAGGCGAAAAGTGACTGTCCGGGTTAGCCTGCACGGCATGCTGAGGCTCATCCGGGTCGATACTTTACGCAGAGTCCACAATGTTGGTTTTCTCGCGGGACGGCTCATTTTGAGTTTCCTTATTATTTCTAAATATACTCTATTCATGACCATCATATTTTCCTTTCTAACTTGGCCGACAGGGGGGCTAATCATTGTAGGTCTGTGAGTTATGTATAGGCAATGGAACCGTCGATAGACATCTGCGGTGCTCCAGTAAAACCCACATTAAGGTAATTATTAAAATGTTGAAAAACACGTGAGCGGTGCTGCTTGAAAACCAACATGTGCGTAGTTATTACACAAGTTGAAAAATAGTTGAACGGTGCTGCCTGAAAACCGCATTAGCGTAATTATTACACAAGTTGAAAGAGATGTGAGCGGTGCTGGTTGAAAACCAACATGAGCTTTATAGTAACACAACTTGAATAACACGTGAGCGGTGCTGCTTGAAAACCAACATTAGCGTAATTATTGCACAAGTTGAAAGAGATGTGAGCGGTGCTGGTTGAAAACCAACATGAGCTTTATAGTAACACAACTTGAATAACACGTGAGAGGTGCTGCTTGAAAACCAACATTAGCGTAATTATTGCACAAGTTGAAAGAGACGTGAGGGGTGCTGATTGAAAACCAACATTAGCGTAATTATTACACGAGTTGAAAGAGACGTGAGCGGTGCTGATTGAAAACCAACATGAGCTTTATAGTAACACAACTTGAATAACACGTGAGCGTTGCTGCTTGCAAACCAACATTAGCGTAATTATTACACAAGTTGAAAGAGATGTGAGCGGTGCTGGTTGAAAACCAACATGAGCTTTATAGTAACACAACTTGAATAACACGTGAGCGGTGCTGCGTGAAAACCAACATTAGCGTAATTATTACACAAGTTGAAAGAGACGTGAGGGGTGCTGATTGAAAACCAACATTAGCGTAATAATTACACAAGTTGAAAGAGATGTGAGCGGTGCTGGTTGAAAACCAACATGAGCGTAATTATTACACATGTTGAAAAAAACGTGAGCGGTACTGCTTGAAAACCAACATTTGCGTAATGATAACACGTGTTGAAAAACACGTGAGCAGTGCTGCTTGGAAATCAACATTATCGTAATGATTACACATGCTAAAAAATACCTGCATAAACTATAATACTGAAGATTATGAATTTATTCTGTTTTACAGCAGTTTCTCGAAGCTTTCTATGGCTGGGCAGCGGCGAATAGTGCAAAGTAAGACAAGACTGCGCTGTTGCGCTGGCTAACTTCCAATCTACGAGGATCGTAAATGAGCCATCTTATTTAGGCCTCCAAATAACCAACCCTTTCCTACACGTAGACGCTTTGTGATGCCTCTGCAGTCGACGACTTTTGAAAACATTTTGTCACAGTCATTTTCAACTCTTTACACAAAATACAGGTTTTTCGTAGTTTACACAGATGTTTTCAAAATCGTCTGTCGCAGATTTATTGTCTGCAGGTAAGGGTTAACCTGGATCGGACCATAGTGAAAAACTGTATGGTATTGCTAAGTTATATTTCATTTTTATTTATTTTTATATGTGTGGCGAGTTAAACGATACACAGTTTCGATGCTATAACATTAAATGTACGTACAAGTGTTCGACACGTTTGCAGTCAAGTCAGGATTAGGTCAATAGTGTATATTTATGTGTGTTTGAATGTAACGCCGCTTTCAACAGTATTTCAGTATCATATCATTGCGGCACAAAACTCGGTAAATTATCAATGCTGCTATGCGTAACTCGACACCAACCCATCTATCGTTACGATATCCGCACAAATTGAGCATAAAGGCTCAGACAAGCTGGACGCCATTTTTACAAGTTTTGGAGTATTAGGTATTCTCCGACCGGGTCTCCTGTCACCAACGCTCTTACAACTTTACCAATGAGGCGGTTATTACATGATTCCCAAAACTACGAATATCATTTCCGTTGACGGTCATTATTATGGCAGTGTTCAATTCTAACAATTTACTTAAGGTTAATTGATACTTAAATATTTAAAAGGCATATTTCGTCATTGATGTTTCCCTAATATTGTTGTAAGACAATGAATGGTGGACTTTGTTTAAGTAAATGATTTCGTCGATATATAGATATCTTGCTGACTAACAATACATTTTAAGAAACACAATACTTTATCATTTGTATTAGGTAAACATAAATGCCGAAACATTCTTTTACGTAGTTCAAGTATTACTTAGCGCTAAGGTTTGTGTAATTGAACCCAGCATTAAAAGAGAATATTTCAAAAATATGATAAGTAAGAAAACAAACAAAAATAAAGTAGAATTTGACAAAAATAGTTTGTTGAAAGTTTTGCATTTTCTACTTGTATGCCCTATTTGATGCAATAATCTTTTACACGAGGAGTTGCTGAATGGTTTTTTTAATTGATCGTTCTATTTTCAACATTTACAAACTTTGCATATCAAAATGGCCGTCATGGGGAGGTAAATATATTAGTTCCAGTGTTTATGGTAGTGTTCTAACGCCTGCACTACTGTTTTAAAGTGGAACTATTGAACTTTGTCGAAGAGACTATGGAACGTATGTTTAATTTAGATTGCATGTCTTTGTCAAAAGAGGTCGCTGATTCGATCCCCGGCCGTGGGAAAAGGTAGTAATGGCTTTCCTTCCATGGCGCTCATGATTTTGGGGTAAGCATTACGACTAACAAGCTGGTCTCAGGTTCAAAGGACCAGTATCACTTGCAATTTGCATTGGAAACGCAGTGATATAACATAAATAATTGTTGAAAGTGGCCTAATGCAGAATAAAACAAATGTCGTTACAAACAGTAGTAGATTTCTATAACGACAACATCACACTCAAATGTTCAACGCTGCCCATTCTACAACGCCGAATTCCTGTATGATGAGAGAGACAAGCGATCTTGATTATATTCGAACACAGCTCGCAACGGTTATGATGGCGCATTTATTCAAACGTAACCAAGGAACTCTTCGGCAGCCAGTACTCTAAACGACTTGCATCCTGGACAACTGTCTACCTTTCAACATTACCTGTCAGCAAAAAAGAGTTAATGACAACAACCGGGGCTTGAACTTACGACGATATGGTGACTGTCGTTTTTACCTACAGAGCTACCAGGATTCGCATCCTAGGCAACTGGCTACTTCCAATATTAACTGTCAGCAAACAGATTGAATGACAACAACCGGGGCTTAAACTTATGACGATATGGTGACTGTCGTTTTTACCTACAGAGCTACCAGGATTCGCATCCTGGACAACTGGCTACCTTTCAACATTAAATGTCAGCAAACAGATTGAATTACAACAACCGGGGCTTGAGCTTACGACGATATGGTGACTGTCGTTTTTACCTACAGAGCTACCAGGATTCGCATCCTCGACTACTGGCTACCTTTCAACATTAACTGTCAGCAAACAGATTGAATGACAACAACCGGGGTTTGAGCTTACGACGATATGGTGACTGTCGTTTTTACCTACACAGCTACCAGGATTCGCATCCTAGGCAACTGGCTACCGCCAATATAAACTGTCAGCAAACAGATTGAATGACAAAGACCGGGGTGGATATAGTCGCATTTTAGGCAATTGGTTACTTCCAATATTGACTGTCAGTAAACAAACATATTGCATGACAAAACGGGGGTTTGAACTTACGACCATATGGTGGATTTTGTTGTACACTACACTACCAATCGAGTGCACCTGGCAAGATGTGTTGACTTTAGCTCTCGAGAAATTCCACGATTTCACGGAATTAGGTACAAGGTACTTATAACAAAATGAAGATAAACTTTATGATTGTATTGTGCATCTAATTCTGAAGTGACTTTATTTGGAAAATAACGACTTTTTGACTTTGCTAACAACAAATATTTCCAAAGTGCTACATGTATATAGAACCGCCATACTAACATTCGCCCTTCGGCCTTTGAACAACAAAGAGAACAATAGACTCTGATGAGAACATCTCACCCCTGACACGCACCAAAACGGAATCCTTTTTTGGTGTCCAGGCTATAAAGGGAGTGTATTTGTTTCGTAACCCAGGCGGATACCAACTTAGAGAGATGAATTTTTTGTTCTTATTCGAATGGAATGAACATGGACAGATCAAACAGCTTAAACACGGATAATGACAACAGTGATTCTACTTACAGAGATGAAACGTCGGAAGATGAACAGGTCTCTCAATAACCACGTCCACAGCAATTCTACCAAGATTTAGACAACTCTTTAGATAATCTTCCGAAAAGCTCCTACATCCAGAAGCTCGTAGAGTTGTGCAAAGCAGATCCCAAACGTATTGACGATTATAGAGAACGTCTAGCTGATCGTGTTAAAGCTACTGAAAATGTTCAGCAATGTAAACTTGTCAACAGAAGAAATTCGACAAGCTCATTAAAATCTCGAAAACACACACAAGATTGTTACGTATTGCATATGTTTCTGAACGGCTCCAGATCGAAAGAAATTCACGACTTATTTTCGCAATGTCAAAATGCTGCTGACTGCGACCAAACATTGAACATGACGTATTGCCACACTACGGATAATGAGGAAAGTCACCAATCTAAGGATCCAACATATACAGCTCGTGCAGTAAACGTAGACGTACCCGAAATGATCACAATGCTACTGAACCTACAATCCGACATGGCTTTCGTTAAAAACTCTAAAGAACAAAACAGTAATTTATTGAGAAGCCTGTCAAATGACTTTCAACAGGTAACAGTAAATGTTAGAACAATGTTAGCGTCAGTAAACGGACTCAGATCGAGAGCTACAGATGCCAAACCATCAACAAAATACAGAGTGATATGACACAGCTGAACGCAAATTTTGCTACAATGAACAAACGAATAAATGACTTAATCCTAAACACACAATGCGGTGTAATAAGCAAAACTGCAGTTACCTTTGCAGACATTGTACAACAAACGTGCGAAGCTCCGCAGTCAATTCTAGAAACAAACAATGAGAGAATTAAATCTAAACCTAAAAGAACTGAGCCCGTCGCAAACACTATAGAACGTGACAAAGTCGAAATCATTGTGAAAAAGACGTGCGATACTGCAGACGTTTTCAGTAAACAGGACAGACCTAAGATGAATTATATGGTGATAGAGGGCGAAATACGATCCCCATGTAAATATAGTAAAAGTATGCCATCGTATAAAGACAAAAGAAATAACAAGGTGTATAACACGGATAAAGCCCGAAAGGAAACGCAGGTCAATGAACACTATGAGCGAAATTCGCAACAGATCACATCTACACAAACTTCTCAAACAAGAGAGCAGCACGAAGCATCATCGGAACGATTTACAGCCGTGCGCAGGAAAAATACAAATTCATATTACCTCGGTAATATAGATCCTGATTCCACAGACTCCGACATATATCAATATATCACTGACAGAAAAGTGAAGTGTACATATATAACCATGTATTATGGTAAAAATGGTTCAGCTGCTAAAGTCAATATACCGGTAGATTTTGCAGATCAGGTTGAGTGTGATAGGTTTTGGCCGAAAGATATAACTTTTAGGAAATGGAAACGTAAATCGTACTGGGAAAACCAAAGCAGAAATACACATACGAAACACAGTCGACGACCCTACAACTACGGACGAGACTATCAAAGAAGACGACCATACGACGATTACAACAACAACAACAACACGTACGAAAACGATGACAACCAAACGAGAAACGACGTCAACGATTCGAATAGTGCATGGGGCAATCAGTACGACGACTGGAACGACAACATTGATAGTTGGGCTACGTCTAACCCAGAAGCCTATTAATTTGCGAACACAATATAATATAATGGGTAAAGTGATAACTATATTATTTATTATGGCCATATTAAATGTTATGTGTTGGAACGTTAGAGGAATTATGTCATCTGCTTATGCACTTTCCGATATGTTAGACAAGAATGATATTGATATTGGCATCATATCTGAACACAAACTCTTCAACCAAGTCATTTCTTGATAGCATAAATCCAAAATATAAGTCATTTTCGGTTTATGATAGCTCGATAGACCAGTACGGTCCGGCTAAATGTGGTAAAGGCGGTGTCGCCATCTTATATAAGAAATCATTACAGTCTTCAATTAGTCTAATCGATTGTCTAGATAATGAAAGAATAATAGGCATTGAACTCAAATTAATAAATTCTGAGAGAATCTATATAATCGGAGTATATATGCCGTCGGACAGTTACATTAAACACTATCACGAAACAATTACAGAACTTGAGGCTATAAAACACAAGTGTTCATTAAAAGGTAAAGTATTAATACTTGGTGATTTTAATGCGCTTCTCGAGCTATTGGCAAAATGCATGATGACGTCACCAGTGACAAATCGTCATCACTACAACAGTTCATGGCGAACAATAGACTTATAGCACTTCATCACAGTGATCAAGAGTTCACATACGTTAGAAATAGGTCCAAGATTGGTCATATACTGATAGAACAGACACTTATAAACAAAATAGAACAGTATAAAATGTTACCAGAAAAGGACGTATTTACATCAGACCATTTACCTTTTATTGCACCGCTTAATGTAACTAAACAGAAGCAAGTAAACTTAACTGATCGAAAGTGTATCGCCTGGGATAAATGTAATGCATACGAATTGAATTCATTTGAAAATACATTATCTCAATACCTGTCCTCGCTAACATTCACCTCAAAAATGGATCTAAATCAGTTGTCTGATTTTATTGTGAGTTCGACCTTAAAATCAGCTGAAAATTGCCTACCGAAAGGTAAATTTAACAAACATACGAAACCGTATTGGTCGCATGACCTAAGACAAACCCACGCTGAATCAAGGCGACTTAGGCGTATATGGATAAACATTGGCCGCCCAAGAGGGGTCGAGCATGAGTCATATCAGAGATACAAATCTGCAAAACGCAATTTCAGGAGAAAACAGCGCATTGCTTGTAATCTCTTTCTAAATAAAACATTCGAAGAACTTGATAAGGCTGCACATTTAGACGTAAACCTGTTTTGGAAACTGGTTAAAAGAAAAAATGTACCGAACGTATGTGCTGAAATTATATACAAGAATATAACATATGCAGAAGAAAATGTATCAAACGGTTTTTCAGAATTCTTCAAAGATACCTTTGATTTCCCAGAAACCTCAGAAGATTACCCATTTGGCTTTACAGACAAGGTCAATTCACTGGTTAAACAGTTCATGAATGACAACTCAGCCGAACAAAATGATACGTTTTACAAGGATATGATAGCCCCATTTACCCGCGACAACATTGAAAATATTGTAAAAGATTTAAAACGCAGTAAAAGCCCGTCACATGACCTTATCCTTAATGAGCATATCATACATGGGGGTAAAGTCTTATACACATGTCTTACTGAGTTATTTAATGGCGTTCTAATTCAAGAAATTATTCCGGAAAGCTGGAGGAAGAGCCTCATCATTCCTATCTTCAAAGGGAAGGGGAAGAGTAAAAGTGACCCATCTAGTTATAGGCCAATATCATTAATCCCGTGATTTTGTAAAGTTTTTGAAAAAATCTTACTATGCAGAGTCCAATTCCTTTCATCGAAATCGATTACATTCACTCATGTCCAGCAGCAAGGGTTCCAGAAAGAACTAAGCTGTATATCGGCAGCTTTTAACTTACAGGAAACAGTATATGATCTGTCAGAAAAGAATAGCCGTACATATACCGCGTTTCTTGACTTTAAGGCAGCGTTTGACTGGCATAACGGGCTTTTCCTTAAACTGGCACAACTAGGGTTATACGGTAAAGTCCTTCGACTCATTGTCGATTCTTATGATAATGTAACGTGCAATGTACGCAGTAGCGGTAGCATATCAAGTCCTGTACAGATTAAGAGAGGCGTACGGCAGGGAGGAGTTGCTTCAACGTTGTATTACCTAGTTTATATAGATGAACTTTTACATCAATTAGAGGACTCCGATTACAGTTTAAATCTAGGACATAATCTCAGATGTGGTAACCCTTCAGTTGCTGATGACCCTTATCCACCAACAATTTTCAAGTCTTACTAGACATTGTATACCGATACGCGACAAAATGGAAGTTTGAAGTAAGCGCGAGTAAATCAAGCATCGTTGTATTTAATAGGTTAAAATATGACGCTCCAATTTCACTTCTCATCGGGAACACATATATTCACGAACATGACCATGCGATTCACTTGGGAATCAGGCAAGACGCATCACTTAAATTGTCTAAAAGAATAAAAGAAAGATGTCAAAAAGGTAAAAATGAATTCTTTGCATTAGCCGATGTAGGTATGCGATCTGATGCACGTAATCCTATTACGTCAGTGAAACTATACAATAGTATCGTTGTTCCAACAATACTATACGGTAGTGAACTCTGGAACAACATGTCACAGTCTGATATAGATGCAGTCAATAAGTTACAGCACTATGTTGTAAAATCTATCTAGGGTTTTAAAACCAGAACAAGATCCGACATGTGCGAATCTATGGTCGGCACTTATCGTCTGTCATCTAGAATCGACATAAGAAAACTAAAGTTCTTACACAAACTACTCAGTTTAAGAAACGGATCACTGAGTAAAAACTGGCTACTCAAAAAAGCTTTGGCTTTTATACGAAATCCTAGAACGGTCTTAAAAGGCTTTATCCCTGATATTTTTAGAATATTGAAATGGTATGGTCACTCAAATATGATCAATGCATATTTGAACAATGTAGGACTTCTGCCGTTTAAGACTGGAAATTAATAGTAAATACTGTTGTCAATGCATATGAATCCGACAACTGGAAATTGAGAATAAGTGTCCATATCTAACTATGAGAATCAGCGACTATAAAAATCGATAACTTAAATTACATGGGATTATAGAGCAACTTTTTAGTTTTTACTCAATAACAATTTTATTTTGCAAAAAATTAAAAAGGCACTTATCAAGTTTTCAAGACAAATATCTCCTGAATATAAATATGTTTTTTTGTTTGTTTTATATTAATAACATTTTGGTCATTTTTAACTTTGAATACAGTCACCCTAATTTCCCTCTTTATTACATATAAACCGTTAAGAAAACGGTATTTTTCCGCTAATTTTTACACGTTCTTCAGTGAATATATTTTTTTAGAAATAAAAAATTAACAGGGCACTTACGGCATAATGTAGTAAATTCATCTACCTTTTATTTGACATATATCGTATTAAAATAAAGTAATAAAATGTTGGTCCTTTTTAACATTTTCTACAAGTACTACTAACGGTTTAGGGTAACATTTACGTTTCCGTGATTGCTAGCGAAAGCTTCCAATGATAACCGACCATTGCCGGACAATTTATGATGGGGCATATATCTATTTATTACCCCCACTGTGCAGACTGTGTATATTGCGTTATCTAACATATATATCAGCATGTAATGCCTTTTACCTAGATTCGATGCAAAAAAATGTAAATACAAGCGGACGGATATTAGCCCCAGTTACTTATTTTAGGAAAGAAATGCGATTGTATAGTCAGAACGGATAAATGTCAACATTTGTTAATATCATCCTATCTAAAATAAAATGGATGAATGTTATAACTATTCAATTGTTAAATAAAACCATAAAGTGATCGATATCCATGCATATTGTATGACTTGTCCAAATTTATGAATGAAATTTTAAAACGTTTAATAATTTGTCATAACTCATTGTAAATGTAAGAATTTTATCAAAGTTTGTTTGTAAAACTGTTAAATTTGATATGCTTAAAATTGAGTTTAACGTTGTTTAATAATGTGTCATAACTCATTGTAAGTTTAAGAATTCTATCAAAACATAATTGATGGATCTTATTTGTTAATTGATGCCCTCTATTGCAAATAGGAAACACACTTATGGAGGAACGAATAATGATATATACAATAATGACACTATTATTTCGATGTGAATAATAACAAAAAAAAGAGCTCCATGTCTGTAGCAATGTACATGTATTATGAAATTGATAATTATGAAAAAAAACCGGCTCGACTATTTATTGGTAAATTGATTAAAAAATATCGATATCATAACACCCTAGTTTTATTACCCTATACTCCCATGTTGAAGTACCCTGTGTATCTCTCTACTGCCCTCCGGCCGCACTATCGATGTATACATACTGAATGTTACACAAATGTCCGGTAATTTCCGCCAATTAGCAAAATGATAACAAGAGCAGATAACAATCAAATTAGTCAACTATTAGTACGGCTTAAACAGTGGTACATTGTCTCCCCTGTTTTTTTGCATGACGAGCATTGCGCCATATGCGACCAAGATTTTTCTAGATTTGAACGGTTGCACACTGCCATCTACCCAAGTGTTATTTACGATGTGTTTACAGAGGTTAAGCCAAATATTGCCAGAACAATGGCTAAAATATGGGTAAACATTCCGGATGCTGACAATCTGTATTGTAAACTGTGCTATGCGTTTACCAGCGATAGTATAAAACACGTTCTTTGTGAGTGCCCATGTTTGACGTCGCAGAAGACGTCGTTCATACTAAGTATACAACATGAGGTTAATGCTGGTATTGCGGAAGAACTTAGCTCGGACTCATCTGAAAGTTTCATGTTGAAGATTCTAGGCTCAAAACTGGAAACCGATATTTCACATTAGACAGAAAGACTAATGCTCGAGCGCTTATTGGTGTATGCCTATAGCTGCCTTAGGAACCTACGGTGATCTCTGTGAGTAGGACATCACACATAGTTCCAAAATGCACTTAACTGCGTTCTGTGCTCAAACCTTAAAGATGAAACACGGTCATAAAGCACATATCCATGAAGGAAAGCAGTAAATCTCACTATACAACAGTGTATATATTCATATTATTATTTGTACATGAACTGCATAACGATGCTCTATATCCATACTATTTGTTAATTTAACTTAAACTTGTGATTATTTTGTTATTTATCAATCTCCACTAGGAGGAATTAAAATGAATAAATAAATAAATAAATACCTATACTACTTATCCACTACTACTACTACTACTAGTAATATTACTACAACTACTTATACTACTACTACTTATACTACTTATCCACTACTACTACTACTAGTACTATTACTACAACTACTAGTACTACTACTACTTATACTTCTTATCCACTACTACTACTACTAGTACTATTACTACAACTACTTATACTACTACGACTTATACTACTTATCCACTACTACTACTACTAGTACTATTACTACAACTACTTATACTACTACGACTTATACTACTTATCCACTACTACTACTACTACTAGTACTATACCTACTACTACTATTACTACTACGTCTAATGCAACTACTGCTACAACTACTATTTCTACTACTTCTACTACTACTACTACTACTACTACTGCATATAGTACTACTACTATTACTACTATTTTTTCTACTACTACCACTACTACTAATACTACTACTACAACTACTACTTCTACTACTTCTACTACTACTACTACTACTGCTACTACTACAAATTATACTACTATTACCACTGCTACTACTTCTACTTCTAATACCAATACCACTACTACTACTACTTCTACTATTAATACTTTTTATACTACTACTACTACTACTTCTTCTACTACTACTTCTACTTCATATGTATTGGCAACATTTTACTGTTATTTTCCAGCAAGTTTTAGACGGGGGAAGTTTTGCATTGTTTATATATATATCCAACTTTCTGAAAATATCAGGTGTAAGCGGCTTCATTGACTGATTTTGTGTAAAGGCCACATCTTTTTGTAGCAATGTTTTACTTATTGTGATCCCTTCCTAAAAGTGAGTTATATAAGTTGTCTTATGCCAATCCTAGATGATAGACAATAGGTGTCGATTCCTGTTCTTGTTTGTACGCACTGGAATATCCCGTTATGCTAAACAGAATAATGTCAATTGATTAATTGAATATTTGACGTTTTACGTCGCTTTCATCATTGTTTCAGTAATATCACGGCGTTTCTTAGGTAAGTTACCAGTACTACTGGTCCATGTATCCTGACATCACGCAGTCAATCGTAGGGTCCTGAGGATCCAGGAGTGCAGTCATTACTACTATTTTTAAAGTATTTGGTATGACCCGACCGGGGATCGAACCCGCTACCTCCTGCACCAAAGGCAGACGTTTAACCACTACACAACCGAGGCGGTACAGAATAATATCAAAATACGCAATATAAGTCCGACTATGCTTCGTTTAGACAGGTCATAGACTTTCTTTCTGGAACCCTTGCTGATTGACGTATTTTCGCACTGATCAATGTTTTATCCCAGTACACCATTGGAGCTACAATGTCTTCTTGTTATTTTATCTAGTTGCCCAAAGAAATGTTACCTGGCAATCCTGCACAAGAACGTTCGCAGATACATAAGTAGTTGAACTGACCGTCTTGATATAACTGAAATATTGCCGAAAACTTCATTACATTAAACTTAAATCAAGCAATCGACCGATCGTATGTTTGACATATGATATATATATGGGGCCAGTAATAAAAATCTTGACTGAATTCGTTCTATATTATGTCATTGATTTATTCGGCTATTTACAACAATATCGTGTCGTGCGAGATATTTATAAATCAGCTATTTGAAAAATCATACATTTCGTTTAACCAATATGAGTTAAACACATTTTCATCACTTTTGCAGTCATATCACGGCAGCCAGCCCACTAAGTATTTCCTGGCTTTTTCACAACATCACTTCACACAACAATATTTCCATGCAACTGGCTGCTTTTCAATGAATGAGCCGTCCCACGACAAATCCATCATCGGTGCAGGCTAATCCGGGCCGAAACATTCCGTCAGATGGGGACAGATGTATAAAGTAATGATTCCTTGAACAGTAAATCCTAAGGTGGCGAACAGTGTCTTCCCGTGCATGCTTGCCCGACACTCTTAGGCTGATCCGGGTCGATAATCTACGCAATGTCCCAAATGTTGGTTTTCTCGTGGAACGGCTCATATACTGTTAGTCTATAGGCGCAAGAATCGTCGGAAAGAATGTTGACGCAGCTGGGGTTCTAACTGACGATTTACGACTGATCTACCGGGGCTAAGTCTCAAACATTTGGAAACAGTGCCCATTAAATTCCCAAATTCGCCATTAAGAAGAGCGAGAGGGTGTATCATTGGTAAATAACAGACATAACAAAGACGCTGTTAGGTTTTTACACAAGGAACCTTTATCAACTGCAGACGACATGTGACACTTTGTAACAGACGACTATTAAACACATTGTCGGAAACATTGAAATTCCACGGAACTAGCAGTTCTGCATTTCTCACAAACTTTTCAATTTTGTATTAATAAATACTACTTTAAAGTGCTGTATTTTTTGGCATCCCTTACTTTAAAAATGTTGAGTAAAAAGTGTGATGAAATAACAACTGCAGTGGACGCGCCATTACTATAAGTCGAAAGGGACTCATAAATTACTTCGAGCTATCGATGTGCTCGAGTATCTACATGGTGTATGCTAATTAATGCATATATTGTTAGATTCGTGGTTCATTAATACTAACGTGTTTATTATATAAACCATCTAATATAATGCGTAGTATATGACTTTCAGTCTTCAACTTTTTATTTTTTTGTTATGTACAGTCTTTCACTTGTCATATACGTGATTTGCTCTTTCGAGGATTTTATTTATGACCCCAGTTCGTTCAACTTTCGATTTCATCGGTATGATACAATATCTATTATTAGTAACCTTATCTACTGACATTAAACATGTGAAGTTCAAAAATTGAAGCTCATTTACGGAAAATGAATATTTTCTGCTTGTTTTGCAATTTCTCCCTTCACCGTGCATATGATATACGTATATTCAGGAAAGAGCAAGTTTATTCAACATACAACATACATATAACACTTCACTTTTAACAATGATAAATAGCAAACAAATGATGAAAAAAGGGGGGAACAAAGGGAAAAAAAATATACAAAATTTATATATTATCCACCCGTTTGAATGACAACCTTTGCAAAATCAAACGTAGTTATAATAAGTTAATAACAATATTTTCAATTGTATAACAGTCATTTGAGAGTAGAAAAAACATAACCAGCAATCAGAAATCATTGAAGAAGGTGACGAAGTTGTTCTTTGTAGGCAATTTCGCAATGTCTCCCTTTACCGTGCATGATATATGTTAATACCTGAGTCTGGTGTCGATGTGTCAAAAGTGATTGTATATGACATTGATTGATTGATTGGAGTTTTAAGCCGCTTTCAATAAGTTTTCAATAATATCACGATGTTTTCTGTGTAGGTTACCAGTACTACTTGTCCAATTATCCTGACACTAGCCAGTCAGTCGTAATGCTAACCCCGAAGCCCTAAACACCAAGTTTAGCAGCCATACTACCTTTTTTAATGTATTTGGTATGTCCCGGCCGCGGATCGAACATGTGTCCTCTCGTGGACGCTCTACCACTACACTATCGAGGCCGTCTTGTATAGGAAAACTATTGTTAACATTTTCAGAATCGACTCCCAAAGAGTAGACTCTTCCATGTTCAAAATCGGGCGTCTAAATTTTTCACGTAATTAATAGTTTGAAATATTGTTATAAATTACTAAAAATGTGTGTGAAGTTGGCTCTGTGATCGTCATCGGCCATCAATGTTCACTCCTGTGAAAATGGTCCGGTCCCGTGACAGAAACCGGAACACCGTTCGCGGCCATTCGTGTTCGAATTTATATAGCAATTTGAACGCCGATCTGGAATATCGGGCTCGGCCATCGAAATTCGAATTTATATAACAATTTGAACGACAACCTGGCATATCGAGCTCAGCCATCGGCATTCGAATTCATATAGCAATCTGAACGCCGACATGGCCATCGATGTTCCAGTCCCATGACTGCTTTCCACTCCCGTGGCAAAAGCCGGAACACTGACTTGCAACACCGAGCACGGTCATCTGTGTTCAAATTTATATAGCAATCTGAACGCCGGCCTGAAATACCGAGCTAGGCCATCGGTGTTCCACTCCCGTGACAGCGTTCCACTCCCGTGACAAATATCGAGCTTGGCCATCGGCATTCGAATTAATATAGCAATTTGAACGCCGACCTGGAACACAGAGCTCGGCCATCGGTGTTCGAATTAATATAGCAATTTGAACGCCAACCTGGAACACAGAGCTCGGCCATCGGTGTTCGAATTTAAATAGCAATTTGAACGCCGACCTTGAATATCGTGCTCGGTATTCCAGGTCGGTGTTCAAATTGCTATCTACATTCTAATGATGTGGCCTTGCAGTAACGGCAGTGGGCGATGTTAGAGCGTTCCACTCCCGTGACAAACTATTTGCAAACAACCTTGTCTCAGGCAGTTCCACTCACGTGACAAACCCCGCACACAAAGTATCTGCAAGCGTCGCATTCTCGTGACAACACCGGGCCAACAGCCAGATATCAGGCCGTGTTTCAATCCCGTGACGACAAACTCCGTACGCAGTTGCAGGCTCTCTGCAAGCGTTCCACTCCCGTGACAAATATCGAGCTTGGCCATCGGCATTCGAAATAATATAGCAATCTGAACGTCGACCTTGACCACCGAGCTCGGCCATCGTTGTTCGAATTTATATAGCAATTTTAACGCCAACCTGGAATATCGAGCTCGGTATTCCAGGTCGGTGTTTAAATTGCTATCTACATTCTAATGATGTGACCTTGCAGTAACGGCAGTGCGCGCGGTTAAATCGTTCCATTCCCGTGACAAACTATTTGCACACAACCATGTCTCGGGCCGTTCCAGTCACGTGACAAACCCCGCACACAGAGTATCTGCAAGCGTTGCATTCTCGTGACAACACCGGGCCAACAGCCAGGTATCAGGCCGTGTTCCACTCTCTTGACGACAAACTCCGGACGCAGACGCAGGCTCTCTGCAAGCGTTCCATTCCCTTGACAGTTATAACAAATCGAAAACCGATGACCGAGCTCGGTTCACCAGGGAAGGTTGCGTATTGCCAAACAGATTAGGATATGATACGTATTACAATACGGGACTAGCGATACGCAATATATTGAAATACAGGTTGAAATGTGTTTGTAGTGTAGAAAATCAGCATATACGACATATCGATGAAATATACAGACGCTTTCTGACGCATCTGCAGAAGGCAACTTTTGAAAACGAGTAGACAAATTCTTAAACGAGTGGAACACTTTTCTCTCACGGGAGTAGAAAACGGCCTTAAGACGGATTACTACCCGAGTCAGCCGCGTGTATGCCGGGGAGCACTCGGGCTTAGACGCCCTTGTCACGGAAGTGGAACAAAAAATAAATTATCACAGGAGTGGAACAATTTTTTTTTTCGTTATCACGGAAGTGGAACAACGACCTTAAGGCGGATTTCTACCCGAGTCTGTCACGTGCATTACGGGGAGCACTCGAGCCTAGACGCCCTTGTCACGTGGACACATATGCTATACGGTAGAACCTGCGATTACGCCGAAGTGCTGAGCCTTGTTTTACGCTAGCACCCCGCTGCTGGTAGGGGAAATGTGAGCCGAGGCCTCATATACGGCAGGTCCCGCAGTTTACCCGCGCTGCCGGCGAAGTGCTGATCCTTGTTTCGAGCGAGCACTCCGCTGGTAGTAGGTGAAATGTAAGCCGTGGCCGCATTTCATATACGGGAGGTCCTGCAATCCATCCGCGCTTACTGCGAAGTGCTGATCCTTGATTTACGGGAGCACTCCGCTGCTACAGTTAAGAACATCTTTAAATTTACAAATGTACCGTTCACGCTCCGCTCCGTTCTGTTCCGCTCCGCTCCGCTCCGCTCCGCTCACGTTCCAATCCGCTCTCAAAGCGTTCACTCATTCATAACATTGTGAGTGCTTTTTTCCGTTCCGTTCAGATTGAGCGCTTTTTTACGCTCACTCGGAACGCTTTTTATCGATCAAAATCCGTTCAACGATTTGATTGGCTTAAATTAATTTCGTTTCGTTTATATTTTTGTTTACTTAACCCTAAATATCAACAAACGATCTAGAGTTTTCTCAGCACAATCGTTAGTAGCAAATCGTATTACGAAAATGATCATATTAATAATATATGTTACATTCCAATTCAATCGGATACTTGAGTGTCTTATAAAACAAAAGTTTAGTATACAAATATGACTTTTAATAAAATAGTTTCGTAAAATAATTATCGGATAGTTGTTGCAAACGTTCAATGAGCGAATGATTGGATTTTTGCAATCATTATGATTGTTTCGTTCAGAGCGCAAAATTATGTTCCGCTCATAAAGCGTTCCAACTTTGTTCCAATCACGCTCACGATCCAATCACGTTCCGCTCAGATTGTCAATTTCATGATGTTCTTAACTGTAGTAGGGGAAGTTTAAGCCGTGGCAGCATATGCTATAAGGCAGGTCCCGCCGTCTACCCGTACTGACGGTGAAGTGCTGGCCTCGTTTCGCACTAGCCCTCCGCCGCTGGTAGGGAAATTGTGAGACAGGGCCGCATACGCTATAAGGCAGGTCCCGCCGTCTACCGTCGCTGACGGCGAAGTGCTGGCCATGTTTTGCGCTAGCACTCCGCTGCTGGTAGGGGAAATGTGAGCCGTGGCCGCATATGCTATACGGCAGGTCCCGCAGTCTACCCGCGCTTACGGCAAAGTGCTGAGCCTTGTTTTACGCGAGCACCCTCTTTCTAGTAGGGGAAGTTTAAGCCGTGGCAGCATATGCTATAAGGCAGGTCCCGCCGTCTACCCGCACTGACGGCGAAGTGCTGGACTCGTGAGACAGGGCCGCATACGCTATAAGACAGGTCCCGCCGTCTACCGTCGCTGACGAATCGAATTCAGATTCGAATCCGGATGGCCGAGCTCGATATTCCAGGTCGACTTTCAAATTGCTATATAAATCCGAACAACTGATGGCCGAGCTCGGTGTTCCATGTTGGATGTTCAGATTGCTATATAAATTCGAATGCCGTTGGCCGATGTCGATATTCCAGGTTGGTGTTCAAATTTCTATATAAATTCTAACACCGATGGACAAGCTCGGTGTTCCAGGTCGGCGTTCAGATTGCTATATAAATTAGAATTCCAATTGCCGAGTTCGATATTCCAGGTTGGCGTTCAGATTGCAATTTAAATTCGAATCCGGATGGCCGAGCTCGACGTTCCCGGTTGGCGTTCAAGTTGCTATATAAATTCGAACACCGATGGCCGAGCTCGGTGTTCCTAGTCCGCGTTCCAGCTTTCGTCACGGGAGTGGAACGGTTTCAGGGGAGCGGTACACCGATGGCCGAGCTCGGTATTCCAGGTCCGCGTTCAGATTGCTATATACATTTGAATCTCGATGGCCGACCTCGACTTTCCAGGTCGGCGTTCAAATTGCTATATAAATTCTAACACCGATGGCCGATCTCGGTGTTCCAGGTTGGCGTTTCGGCTTCTTTCACGGTAGTGGATCACAGATAACCGAGCTCGGTATTCCAGAACGGCGTTCAGATTGCTATATAAATTTGAACACCGATGGCCGAGCTTGGTGTTCCAGGTTGGCGTTCCGGCTTTTGTCACGGGAGTGGAACGTTGTTACAGGAGTGAACACCGATGACCGAGCTCGATATTACAGGTCGGCGTTCAAATTACTATATCAATTCAAAAACTGATGGCCGATCTCGGTGTTCCATGTCAGCGTTCAGTTTGCCATATTAATATTCCAGGTCGGTATTCAAATTGCTATATAAATTCGAGCACCGACGGCCGACCTCGGTGTTCCAGGTCGGCGTTCAAATTGCTATATAAATTCGAATTCCGATGGCCGAGCTCGATATTCCAGGTCGGCGTTCAGATTGCAATATAAATTCGAATCCGGATGGCCAAGCTCGTCTTTCCAGGTTGGCGTTCAAGTTGTTATACAAATTCGAACACCGGTGGCCGAGCTCGTTGTTCCAAGTCGGCGTTGCGGCTTTATTCACGGGAATAGAACACTTTCACGGGAACGGAACACCGATGGCCGAGCTTGATATTCCAAAGTGACGTTCAAATTGCTATATCAATTCGAATCCCGATGGCCGAGCTCGACTTTCCAGGTCGGCGTTCGAATTGCTATATAAATTCTAAAACCGATGGCCGAATTTGGTGTTCCAGGTCGGCGTTTCGGCTCTTGCCACGGCAGTGTATCGCAGTCACGGTAGTGAAACACCGATGTCCGAGCTCGGTATTCCAGGTCGGCGTTCAGATTACTATATCAATTTGAACACTGATGGCCGATCTCGGTTTTGCAGGTTGGCGTTCCGGGTTTTGTCACGGGAGTGAACGGCTATCGCGGGAGGGGAACACTGATGGCTGAGCTCGATATTCCAGGTCGACGTTCAAATTGCTATATAAATTCGAACACCGATGGTCGAGCACAGTGTTCCAGGTGGGCGTTCAGATTGCTTTATAAATATTCCAGATCGGCATTCAAATTGTTAATTAAATTCGAAACCCGATGGTTGAGCTCTGTGCTCCATGTCGGCGTTAAGATGGCTATATAAATTCGAACACTGATGGCCGAGCACAGTGTTCCGGGTCGGCGTTCAGATCGCTATATAAATTCGAATTCCGATGACCGAGGTCAATATTTCGGGTCGGCGTTAAGATTGCAATATAAATTCGAATGCCGATGGCATAGCTCGATATTCCATGTCGGCATTCAAATTGCTATGTAAATTCGAACACCGATGGCCGATCTCGGTGTTTCTGGTCGGCGTTAAGATTGCTATATATCTTGCCTTATCTTGCCTGACTTGCGCAAGACTTACTTGCCCGTCGCATTTCCGCGCTCTACAATCTGCAATGAGATACCCTATCTTGTGTAAGTAATTACACCTAATTTTCAATCGATACTGATCGACCTACATCGGAACGGCCTCATCAGCTTGTTTTTTTCTCGGCGCGAGACCCGTTCGCAGTTGAAATCGCCTACGGAGATTCTGTTTTCGCGTAGCTATCGTAAACGCGTTCTGAAAGAGTTGTGGGTTTTCCCTCATTATCTTCATTTTAAGAGAATCTTCCCTGAGCCCATCAATGAAATACTCCACAAGTTTCCCGCTCGTTTTTTGCCTAATATTTCTCAAAATCAGTAACGCATGCTGAAAATCGACTACTCCCCCTTAATTTGATCCCAGGTGTGATCAACATGCCTTTCAAGATATTGTTTTGTGAAATCATTGGCATGTCCTTTTCTTGCCTGATAAGCAAGAGGTGAAGCGATCACTGTTGAGCCTGTGACCCAATGTCTGTATCTGAGTCGTATTCTGTGGTGGACACACATCCCATGTCTGTAGCGTCAAACATTAACTTCGCCGTGAATTTTTCAGAGTTTGTTGACCTTGAAATTATCACCGTTGACAAGTATGGACTCTGCCACAGACTGTGCCATAGGCTGTTTTAGACTGTTATTTTTCGTATACCATTTTGGTTTTGTATCATTGAGGTTTTACAAATGTCATATGGTGTAATATTGCCTGTTTGGAAGTTGTATTTACCTCAGTCGACAGTGAAGCGTAAATGCAGATTCCAAACAGTCAATATTACACTCTTAACGACCTTGTCATACCGCAGCTCTTGTATTACTACAAAATTGTAATATGT
Source organism: Serripes groenlandicus (assembly GCA_031761405.1). Taxonomy (NCBI): domain Eukaryota; kingdom Metazoa; phylum Mollusca; class Bivalvia; order Cardiida; family Cardiidae; genus Serripes; species Serripes groenlandicus. Next base: position 6,939,406 of record JASEVX010000002.1, on the reverse strand, counting down.
TTTTTTGTCTTTGAATCTTCTTGGTTTTGTTTTTCATTATGAAGTAACTGTGCCCCAAAATGAGGAACTTAGACTTGCCCTTGTTCGTACGTTTGTGTGTCCGAGCAAAATGTTTGTGTCGTGCGCTCAGCAAACACTATATCATCTAAGGTCATGAAACCCTTGGTGTATTGAACATAACTGTATTTGAGCTTGTGTCGAACACTGAGCAAAACGTTTGCTGGTGAAGAGACGTAGTGCTTCAGGTAGAGGTGTTGCTCATTGGCCGCCTTTGGTTGACGTTGACCCCTATCACTTGTTGCATGTCGCCAGTTAACCGGGATGACTTGGTGGTTGTTGTCCTCCTATCAAGAGAAACCTGTGAATATAGACCAACCATGTGACGACAACAGTCTGGATCTTGTTTACAGGTGGTCTTTATTTGCAGGGTCATTTATGCAGATATATGAGTATTTTGGAATATAAACGTGTGGTTGCTTAATATTGGGAACTGTTACTTCAAGGTGGTGTTTAGCACAGACTGGACTTTACATAATTATGCAGACAATTGTATAACATTTTTCAATTTGATTTTAAGAGAAATACTTGTTCAGTGTTGGTAAATTTCAATAGAATGATATCAACGTCCAAAATACATAGATCCGTATCAACCCTAGTACTGCCATGATGAATAATCGGGACAATGTATTATATGTATAATGAAACACTTATTGTATTTACTACCTCAGTATTAAATATGTTGTAATATAATGAGTTACTTTCCTTAGACTTGTGTTTTACTTTGGATGAAGATTGATTGTTATGCTGCTTTAATACTGTCAGTTATATCACGGTGCTACAAGACATACATGTAGTTGTACATTTTCCGAACCATCTCTTTCTGTGTTGTTTGCTGCCTGTAATAGGAGGACATCAACATTGCTTGAATTGTGCCTAAAATAAATCATATCTCATTCTACAGATTAAAGTATGATTTCGTTTCCTTTTTGTTTCGGATAAAGTTCAAAGAAAAGGGGTTACAGTTTTAAATAATTGCATAGTTTTGATTTATTAATAAGGGTGTAATCACCAACAAATGTTCAGTCATATCGTGGCGGCCAGATCACATGACTATGTGTTGCATGTCTTTCTCAAAGAAGTTCTCAACACATCAGTCTTTTTAAACTACTGTCGACACAGACTGTTGACCCATTGGTGAATGAAGAACGATGTGTTTCATACCGACTTCTGTATAATTGTTGGGTAATAGAGATTCAACTCTCAACCACAGCAGCAACAGCAACAACAGCAGCGAATATCATAATCATCAACATCATCATCATCATCATCATCATCATAATCATCATTATCATCAGCACATAATCATCATCATCAGCAGCATCAGCAGCATCACCATCAACATTATTATCATCATCATCATCGGCAGTGTAATAATAATAATATAATAATAATGCAAACAAACAATTACTAGACAAATAAATAATGTAAGAGTCATTTAATGATTATTTATTACTTCTAATACACATTGAAATTTACACAAACCAGAAATAAGTAAATAAAAAAACATTTTTGGTATTGATTTTTGTTTTAAATATTCCATGTACGTGCATTATTATCCAGAAACAACAGGTTTGCAGGTCAGCTGATGACAGTTCACGGATAAGAATAAGAGGATTTTCCAAACAATGCTTCGTTATGTTCAACAGAGACATCGTTGGGATATTACCAACCCTTTCTTAGAATAAACAGTTACGAGTGCGCTCAACTTGGCGTTTAGTGTGAGACGAAAAAATGAACTGTCCCTATCTTCTATCGTAATTATTCCCCAAAATTTAAAGATATTGGTGGTGAATATTGTATGCGTTCGTTTTCGTTTGTTTATTAATGAGTTCATGTGTTCGTCCCGCTTTTTGAACATGTCAAAGCTTATGCACATATAAGACTAGAGTGTTGGAATTTAATTTCTTGCTCGATCAAGACGATATTTAATAAGAATACCAATATTCTGATTATGTTAATTAATTATTTGAATGGAGCTCTTTGAAAACCTACCGTAAGTCATTTGCCTCGAGTGTATATTTAGATCAGCCAGCACTTTCTGGTCCTGCTCTACACTGTTCGCCAATAAGTCAGGGAGGTATTAAGCAACTTGTGTTAAATGTTATCATCTTGGTTGAGTGCAAGCAGATCGGTCTTTTTCAACACGTGTAATAATTATGTAAAGTTTGGTTTTCATGGAGCACAGCTTATTTATTCTTCTATGAACCATGTCATATGCATCAGTTAGTTTTTTTTTCCAAAAGTAGGACACATGCACTATTCATACTTTCCTGTACAGTGATTTGCAAACACTTTCCAGTGTCGAGGTGTTTTCATAGAATACCTCTTAAACAGTGGATTACGTTCGTCTTTTTTGCAATTCAAGTCCATATTAGTTATATATTTACAATAAATGTATATTTTATAATTGTCTAACTGTGTCTGACAAATCAAAAAGAGTGTTGATATTGCACAAATTCTTATTGCACTAAGATGATCTACACATGCCGACACATACATAACTACTTTCGCTGTCAAAGCAACGCACCATTTGTCAAAGAAAACATGACTGTCATTTTATGTGTTTAGCTTAATTTCGCGGTTGTTATTTTTTGTTTGCGGGGTTTCCAAACTAGCAAGCTCATCCAACACAATTTGTTCTAATACAGGTACATATAGCTTTATTATGTACTGTACTGCCATTTACAACTTGATTGCAAAACAGTTAAATGTGCATGGTGAGTGGGAATAGATTAATGTCAAACAGTTGAACATGTTCATTCTATCTAAATGTCCACCCAATAGGGACCTTTAGACGAATGTATACACTAGATATTTCTTCTTTGCCTAGATCAATTCATAATCAATTCATAATTTCAGCTGTCCATTAAGTCATTATCTGACATTTTATGAAGAAACATAAATTTGTTAGTTTACAATCGTTCTTGGATTATTTGAACACATTCAAAGTGTTCATTTCTCAAAGCCAATTCTATAGCCATTTCGCCTTTAAAACCTTTCATATAAATAAGAAATTTGATAGTAGTACACAGATATCTCACGATATTTGTCTTTCCATTCCTATCAGCAGCGTGTAGTATTGTGTGTCCTTTCTTATCTGTTTGTTTTGGGTCAATTCTGCTGAGAAGGTATTTTAGTATGTGTAGATGTCCACCATTTAACGCTGAAAATGGTGCTGTTTGTTAATTAATCTATCTATAGCTGATAAGTTGAAGGTACTTCTCACAGAGGTACCGGGCAACACCCTCATGGCCATCAAATGCAGCTTGATGAAGTATTGTGTTCTCATATTTAGACCTCGAATCTATCTTCATTCCTTGACCAATCAGATATTTCACACAATCGAGACTCCCTCCACGTACAGCACTAAAGAGAGCATCGATTCCATTCTGAGTTCGCGGATTTTTCAAATAAGGAAATGTCCTTCAAATATACTGTACCATCGACAACGATCCTCTAAAGCTCACTTCATGTAGAATTGTTGAGCCATATTTAGACCGTGTATCCATTGTCATAACTTGACCAACCATTTATATAAGACAATCAAGACTCTCGCTACGTGCAGCACTAAATAGGGCATTCATTTCTTTCTTATCTGTCTCATTTTTCATGTTAGGAAATGTTTCTAAAATATATTTTACCATCGATACAATTCCTTCGTATGCGGCTGCATGTAATAACGTGTTTCCATATTTAGACTGCGTATCTGTATTCAAACCTTGATCTATCAGATATTTAAAACAATCAAGATAACCGCCACGTGCATCTCTATAGAGGACATCCTGTCCTTTCTCATTTCTTTCCTTTTTCAGCCCAGGACATGTTTCTAAAACATATTGTACCATCGACAAAGATTCTCCATCGGCCGCCAAATATAGTAATATGTCTCCGTATTTAGTTCGCGTATCAATGTTCATGCCTTGACTGATCAGATATATCAGACAGTCAAGACTTCCGCCACGGGCAGCGCAATGAAGTGCACCAATTTCAACCTCATTTTTCGTCATTTTCAAAACAGGAAATGATTCAAGGATATATCTGAGACACTCGATCTGGCCTCCTTCTGCGGCAAAGTGAACAGCTTGGTTACCGTTCATATCCCGCTCCAGTAGTCGATCAGGGAATTCCATTCTCATGTATTCGAGTGTTGAAATGTTGCCATGATGTGCAACATCGTGGACTACAGACATACCTTCTGCTGTATCCTCATAACCTGTGTCAGTGTCTTCGTACTTTGATTCTAAGTCAAATCTTCAGGCGTAACTGGTGCTTGTTTGATTCGATTGATAATCTTGTCAATCTCACCATCACTAGGATCAGTGAGAAGTGTTTTCCCTCTTTCAAGAAATCTGATAATCGTTTCCTATTCTGATGTACACTCCTCGTTTGACGTCTCTTGTTTTTTATACATGTCCATCGCTTTGTTTCGAAGTTCATTTAATTCGTACATAACTTTACGCTGTGGTTCCTCAAGATCGGTACAATGCTTGAGAAATCGTGACGTGATGGTTGCATTCCATTAACTGAGGTCTGTCGGAGGAAACAGAAGATGGAAATGATCATCTGACATCCTTCCTTCCAGAAACTCTAAGATCTCTAACCTTCGTATGTATATTGTTATTAGCAAGGAGTTCGTCAATATCATGATGTTTTTGTTGTAAAATCCACATACTTAAAAGCCGGCTCCCATCCAAAAGTAGAAAAATAGTTCAATTCTTTATATCGTGATCCATCTAAATGATACATAAGAAATAACATAAGTTATAAGTGTAGAGAGAGAGTGGTGCAAGAGGAAAACACTGGGAGAGAGAAAGAGAGAGATATATATATAGATATATATATAAATTATATATTTGTTTTCATTATTGTCTAATAAATATATGATATAATTGGTGCATTTGTCATTGATAACAACTATCGGAAAAGGCAAAAGTCCGCGAACTAGAAATCGTTCTAAGAAAGTTCTGCTTTCTACACAAACCCTTCAACTTTGTATTATACAAAATACTTCTTAACTTTAATATGCTGCAATAGTATTCATCCATTGTTTTAAATTATGTTTATTTGTTGAGTAAAAAGTTTGTTGAAACAACAACTGCAGTGGCCTTGCCATAACTATAAGTCGAAAGGGAACCATACAATACTTCGAGCTATCGATGTGCTCAAGTTATTACTTGATATAAGCTTAGTTAATGTATATATGGTTAGCTTCGTGGTTCATTTATACGTGTTTATTATATAAACTAACTAATGTAACGCGTAGTATATGACTTTCAGTCGATCTTGACTGTCCTTCACTTGTCATATAAGGTACGTGATATGCTTTTTTGAGGAATTCATTTATGACCTAAATTTGTTCTACTTTCGGTTTTGTCGGTAAGATACGATATCTATTATTAGCAACCTTATCTACTGATATGACCAACTATTTGATATATCAGATTAATGGAAAAATATTGTGACAAATTTAAGGATCAATTTCTTATGTTTTAATAACGTTTTCAACATTTTCTAATAACCATAGCCCCATTTAGATTAATTTTTCATACCTGCAGTTGTTCCTTGATGTTTAGAAAGTCGTCGTCTGCATATTTGTTGTATGTGGGAAAGAGCTTACATATATAAATACAATATTTAACACCTTGAAAATTGGAGCTCATTTACGGAAAATGAATATTTGCTTTTTGTTTGGCAATTTCTCCCTTTACTGTGCATAGCATATACGAATATATTTTATATTCAGGATAGAGCAAGTTTATCTAACATGCCAAATACACATAGCACTTCCGTTTTAACGAAGACAAATAGCAGACTAATTGTAAAGAAAGGGGAGAACAAAGGGTAAACAATAATCTAGAACATTTAGATATTTTCCCCGTTTGAATGACAAACGCCTTTGCCAAATTCAAGTGTAGTTAAAATAAGTTACTAGAAATATTTCCATTTGTATAACAGTCATTTGAAAGAAGAAAAAAATCAATCAGAAATCATTGAAGCAGGTGATGAAGTTGCTGTATGTAGGCATTTCGCAATGTCTCCCTTTAACGTACATAGGATATGTTAATACCTGAATATAGTGTAGATGTGTCAAAAGTGGTTGTATATGATACTGATTGATTGTTTCGTGTTTTAAGCCGTTTTCAATAAGTTTTCAATAATATCATGACGTTTTCTGTGTAAGTTACCAGTACTACTGGTTCATTTATCCTGACACTTCTGAATACTACCTTTTTTAACTTAATTTGTATGTCCCGCCCGGTGACCGAACCTGTATCCTCCCGTTGACGCTCTACCACTACACCACCGATGCGGTCTTGTATAATATCACTAATGGTAACATTTTCAGTATCGAATTCAAAAATCGGGCGTCTCCATGTTTCACGTAATAAATAAATTGGAATATGTAATAACTAAAAAGCAAATAATGTAGATTTCGAGCCGATTCACTTCAATCTGTATTGTTTGCAGACAAACTCAGCATCGCCATTGGCGCTGAAATGGTTAAGCCTGTAAATTGGTAAATCCTATGTAAATGTAAAACAACAGATTTAGCAATTTGATGTATCCCTTTCCCACCTGCAGACGCATTTTGACGCAATAGCAGCAGATGACTTTTGAAAACCTTGTGGCCAAAGGTGAAATTGCTCATGATGAGCAATTTTTTCTTTGGCTACAATGCTTTCATCTTGATTTAACGTTTAAGCTATCTTTTATTGAGATTATTTAGGTTTTTGTCACTATGCTTTCAATGTTGTCTGCTTCAGATGTGTTGTATGGGGGAAAGGGTTAAGTGTAAGACATGTACATTGGATATATAGTCTGAAATATATCGTACTGTCCCTTTCCCACATACAACAATTCTGCAGCAGACGAAATTGGAAACACGTAGACTAACATACGAAAACTCCCAATAAAAGAATATTGAATACATTGTGTAAACGAAAATAGAAATGTCTCATCATTTTATCTTAATAATCCCAAAAGATGTCTTCTGTTGATTTGGTGTATCTGGTTAAATGCAACCTTTTTCTGAAAATATGTCTAACGTTTTATTGCTTTTGTTTTTAATTTACGGAAAAGGGTAAATTAAGGTTCTTTAATAAAAAAAATACTTTAATAACTTAAAAATATAAATTTACGTTTTGAGAAATATCTACCTCAAACTTTTCAAAGTAATCGGCTTACTTTTACCCTACATAAACGGGAGTATAATTAATTGCTGAATATAACTGAACACATTGTGACACTGCAACTTCTCCTTACGCAACATTATTGTGAAAAGTCGTCCGCTGCAGTTCTGTCGGAACTCGTCTGCACGTCGGGCTGGGTTAACTTGCACTTTAAATGAAAATGTTGTTATTATGCTTCCGATAACTAACATTCGACATTGCATGACCTATACAAATTACAAACCTTCTTTATGCGGCTGAAACTCCTCATAAGGTCACCTATGTGTATACAAACCATTTTAGATAGAGGGTTTAAATATTATCAAACGCTGACGAAAAATAGAAGAATCTTTACACAAAAATATTATAATGTTGGGATAGAGTAGAGTGAAAAGAACACATTTTTAACTATCAATTTTCGAATATTGTCAGTTTCTGATGTTTGTCAATGTCTTTCTTCCCAGGATATAATTTACTTCGTACGAGCAACACCTATCCAGATCAGACTTTGCACAATGTACAAAAACTTGATTAACGTATTTGAGCATTTTCTCTTTGAAAGAGATGTTCAATGACATTGCTACTTTTTCCTGAGTAATAACTGTACGGGACGTTAAACAGTAATTTTTTTTTTATATTTTTAACTGAACAAAAGGTAAAAGGTATCAGAAAAATTATTGTTGAATTTCATTATATTCTGACAAAAAGTAATACCCACAAAACACAAGGAGAGTGATTCATACATGTATAGGTAACGGGTCAGCTCGGCCTGTAACTAACTCACATCTCTAGTCAACTCGACCTGTAACCAACTCGACTCCAGAGTCAGCTTGGCCTGTAACCAACTCGCCCCCCCCCCGAGTCAACTCGGCATGTAACTTACTCGCTCCCCGAGTCTGCTCGACCTGTAACCAACTCCCCCCCCCCCCCCCCCCGAGAAAGCTCGACTTGTACCCGACTCGCCCCCGACTCAGATCGGCCTGTAACCAACTCTCCGCCCGAGTCAACTCGGCCTCGGTTGAACTTTTATAAGTGTACGTATATAATTATTAGATAAGATAATATATGTTTACTTAAAATATACATGACTGACCCTCGTATGCAATCGAAGTTAAAACGATTTACGGTTACTGGTTAAAAACAAAAATTCATTCAGACATAGGTACCCTTTTTATCCTCTTAAATGTATAAGATATCACAAACACCAATATTGAGAGGAGATGTACCGTGTCAGGATAAATAATAATTGAACTGCCTCGATTTTGTAGTCGTAGAGCGTCCGCTTCGAATGTTCACCCCGCGATCGGGTCCTACAAAATACTTTTTAAAAAGGAAGAAATGGCTTTCCTTCCTTGGCGCCCAGTGTTGCGTGTTTAGAATAGCGACTGACTCGCGGATAGAAAGATAAATGAACAAGAAGCACTGGTAACCCCTTGATAGAAATTTAAACATCGTTGAACGCGGCGTAAAGCATCGAACAAACTGAAATATTGTTGACAGTTGCGAAAGAAGTTATTCAAACAAGAAACAATAACATTTGTTTTGTCTTATTTATAGATTTGTTTTATACATGTTATACTTTACGTGATACAGACGACCTCTTCAGAAAACGACTTTTGAAAAACATTGTGGGAAAGCACTATGTCTAGAACTATCCCTAAACCTTCCTTCAACGGTTTTCATGATAACGTTTAAATTATTATTATAAATCAAACACTATGAGCCAGACTCTCATCCAATACTTCAAATGCGGCATTTTATCCCTGAAATTTAACGCCATTATCGTCAATAATTCGGTCATATCACAGTGATCAGTTAGCCTACAGTTACAACTACGTGTTGTCTGGTCTTCTCGCAACAGGACTCCACATAATGGTTATTCTTCATCAGCAACTGACTAGATTTACATATGAACTGTTAACGTTAAGTGTGGGTGGAAGTTGAAAGAAGTCAATCTTCTAAAGTAATATCGGCAGAGTATGTATTCGATCTCATGCGCCTTTAACATTCTCTTAAACTAAAAGTTAAATTATTCAAAAGAGTTAAAAACATTGTGGCAAAAGAAGAACATGCTTCTAACGGGCAATTCTCCTTTTGCAACAATGTCTCCAAAAGTCGTCTGTTTTAGATGCGTCGAAATGCATTTGAGAACGGATTTGTCTGCTATAGCTTTGTTTTGAAAAGGTTAGACACTTCGATTACTTGCTATTTTGTTCAAGAGGAATGTTTATGAGAACATGACACCAGGCGAACGATCTGGCTCGACGCAGTATGAAAACAGTTTGAAAACATTGTAAACGATACATATAGGGATATAACGATAAACCCAAACTCGAGGGGGATACACCCATAACAGTTCTGTAAATCTAAATGTTCGAGTTATCCCTCTATTTATGCTAAGTATTGATCTCTGCATATTCAACTTCGTAATTCGATCATACGATTACTTGAATATTAATTACAAAAAGCAAGCCAGTGATAAAAGTTATATAACGAAAACTGTGTCGCAGCATCGTTGATTGTTCGTCTGAGCAATCAAGTAACAATAATCACAATTGAAATGCTTTAAGTGCAAACAGCTTTATATTAATATATTGTGAAACTTAATTGACCTTTGTAAAGCGCATACATGAGTTAGATCGCGCTATCGGAAATACGTAGGTCACCTCTATCGATCTCCCGGGGATTGCGGTTAGTGTTAACTATTCTAATGTTCTAAGTTTTAACATATTTATTCTATATATATAGATTTCTTCTGAATATGTGTACGAGCTTACATGAAGTCACCGTCTCTACCAACTTTCGATTTCACTTTCAATATATTTTCACAATACCGACAGTATTTTCTTGGTTCCTGATAGCAATCGTATTATCTAATATAAGTCGTCTGCTTTAAAAACATTACCCGTCTTCGATAGTGTTCTATAATCGTCTAAAGAATTAGGAACATCTGAATAATTTGAAATTTTATTTTCATCCAAATTTGAAAACATTGTTGGGCATGAAGAAAATGATCGTTTGTAATAATCTCTCCTTTTCCCGCTTGTGTTGTCAATGTCTTGTGTTTCAAAGGCGTCAAATATAACATAGGGAATATCGGTAATGCAGTTTGAATAAAGACATATTGGAAAATAAGAAATGATCATTATTATAAATCATAAATATTGTCACCCTTGTTGAACTGGCAATTATAATTCGGATTTTCTTTCCGTAACGAGATACCATATAGGTACATCGGCGTACATATAATGGGGCTACGTTTTTGTTTTGTTTTTTGTCAAAACATACATCTTGGACTACATGATATACAGATGGACAGTGAATCTTCACTTCACACAGATGCATTATTATCAAAATCTTGCTAGGGCCGACTGCTAATATATCACCGACAAATGGATCAGACTGTTCGAATGCGCATATTAATCTGGATCGTCGCTAGTTGATAGGTCAAGAAGATCAGTCCTTTTATAATGTTGTCAAAAATGTATTGTTTTCATATGAACTGATGGACCGAAAAATACAGAAAAGTATTTTACTGCTCTTGGATGGGGGCTGCCTGTTAAGAATGGGAATTATACAACAACAACACCGTGACATTGACGAACTCCTTGTTGACAACCTGATACATACACAGGCTAGGGAACTTCGATAATAAGGAAGGATATATAATAAATACCTTATTAGTCAAGGTATGACAACATAAATGCGATCTAAATATGAAGACACGTTACTACATGACGCAGCCTTTGGAGGATATGTGTCTATGGTAAGGTACATATATGAGACATTCCCTGAGCTGATAAATGTTAGAAATAGAAATGGACGGGATGCTCTCCATAGTGCTGCAGTTGGAGGATTTTCGACTGTTTGAAGTTATTGATCGATCAAGGTATGCACACTGACACACGTTGTAAATATGGCTCAACAATTCTACACGGAGCGGCATAAGGACAATCGGTGTCGATGGTAAAATATATTTATGAAACATTTCCTAAGCTGAATAAGGAGAGAAATTGAATGGGACAGAATGCTCTCTATAGTGCTGCACTTGGAGGGAGTCTCGACTCTTTGAAATACCTAATCGATCAAGGTATGCACACTGATATGGGATCTAAAGATAAAGGATACACAATACTTCACGCTGCTGCTATGAATGACAAGGCCGATATCGTGCGATATATACCGATTTAGCACACAGAAATAGAAAAGTAGATTATGAAGAAATATAGGAAGGACGTTTTTAGACCGGATAGGCATCCAATGTGTTTGACAAAGAAGCAATACGTTATATTTATTCCGTTTGAATTTTAATGTATGATAAGATAACACTGATGGGACAGCATAATACTTATATATTCGCAAAAGACATAAGTTTCATTTTGAATTCGTCTAATGACCACAAAGTTATGTACATCATCAGCATTCAATGAACTTATAGTATTGGTTATCTGTTTGTGTGAATGGCGTTCAACACAACTTTTTAAATCATGTCTAATCATGTCTCCTGGGTAAATGAAAGTAATATCGGTATGTCTATTCTGACACAAAAGGATCAATTCCTTAATTCTGATCACCAATGCGAATTACTGCTACCACACGTGTTAAAGGACTTGGTATCGAGCCAGGGCCACCAACTCAAAAGACACACGCTCTTACTACTTTACCGCGGACATTGTTTTGTTGTTAAAATCATGGATTATTGAACCAGACACTGGGAAAACAATGCTTGAATAACTTTAACAATGACGTTTTTATAATGACATGTATACAACAAATATACTTTGTAGATATTGAACGTTATATGTGCAAACAGTAAAATGTTTATATTACATATGATTTTGTAACATAATTATGATTTGAAAGAAACGGTTGTGCAATCTGTTTTCCATTGTTTGTTAGTATCTTAAATAATACAGTTATACGCCTTTTTCATCTTTTTCTTTATTCATTTCACGGTGGCCAGTTCACCTACATCGAATGTTTCCTGGTAGTCTGACACCAGTACGACAGTCTTTCCAGGCAGACAACTGACTGCTTTTCCACTTATATTCAAACGTCGGAAAGAATGTTACCCGAGCTGGTGTTCGAACCCAAAACCGCTGAATTGACAAAACACCAAGCGTATCTGTAGGAGTATGCTATATATGTATACATTCTTATCCCAATCTTTAAACAGGCAAAACACCCTAATTGGGCATAGAGTTTGTCGTAATAGCTCGGTATTTATTATCTTTTGTGATATAGGGTCAGTTATGTATATTTTGAGTGAACATATATTATCTTATCTAATAATTATATGCGACTACCTGCAACAAAAGCTTGCATAAATCGGCTATTCGTTTAGTCAGACATTTGTTTTAATTAATATAGGCTAAACGCTTTAAAAACACTTTTTCAGTCTTACCAAGGCGGCAAAGATGATTAAGTGTTTCCTAACTGCCTCGCACCACTACTCCACTCAACAGTTCTTCTACGCAACTGGCTGCATTCAACATAAACTGGTAGCCAGTATCAAAAGAATGTTCATGCAGCTGGGGTTCGAATACACAAACCCTGGATTGAGACCCCGCGCCCCTACTGACATATCTACCAAGGCTCATCATCAAACTATTGTCAAAAATGCACAATATTTTCCCAAATGCCATTTAGAAGAGTAAGAAGTTATTTCATTTGTAAATGACCGAGATAACAAAACCCTGTTTGGTTTTAACACACGAAACCTGTATATGTTACAGACGACATGTGACACTTTGCAATAAACGACTATTAAAAACATTGCCGAAAAGGTGAAATTCCACAAAACTCTGCTTTTTAAACAAACGTTTCAATTTCAATACTTCTTAACTTCTAGAAGCAACAATAATACTCATCCCCTTATTACTATATTGTGAGTAAATTTTTTGTTGAAATAACAACTGCAGTGGACGCGCCATAACTATAAATCGAAAGGGACCCATCAATTACTTCGAGTTATCGATGTGCTCGAGTAACTACCTAGTGTATGCTTAATTAATGTATTTATTGTTAGCTTCGTGGCTCATTTATACTAACGTGCTTTTTTTTTATATAAACCAACTAACGTAACGCGAAGTATATGACTTTCTGTCTTGAAATTCTGTTTATTTTGGTATGTACTGTCTTTCATTTGTCATATAAGGTACGTGATTCTTTTTCAAGGAATTCATTTATGACCTCTGTTCGTTCTACTTTCTGTTTCGTCGATATCGATATAAGATTTATTTTTAGCAGCATTATGTACTGATATATATATAATTGAAGTTGCATAGTTTTATTAATACGACATTGTTAAGATTGTGATACGATATGGAACACATTAACGGAAAATGAATTTTTGCTTTATGCTTCGCAATACCCCCCTTTATTGTGTATAGCATATTTCAAACCTTAGTCAACTTTATGCTTCGCAATACCCCCCTTTATTGTGTATAGCATATTTCAAACCTTAGTCAAAAGTGGCTTCATATGATAACAATTGTTTACTCTTCCAGTGTCGAATTACAAAAAGTAGACTCCTCCTTGTTCAAAATCGGGCGTCTCCATGTTGTAATAACTAAAGGGTAATTAATGCAGATTTCGGGAGAGACAGCTCGTTTTGAGCCGACTCACTTGAATCTGTGTTGTTTATAAAACCTTCAATATCTCCATTAGCCTTGAAAGGGTTAAACCTGTAGATTTGTAAACACACATACACGGTATTTAAATATAAATCAAAATATATGGTCATTTGATTTAAGTGTAAGACTTTAAAATATACGTGGAATATATTTCATGAAAAAGGTCATATTATCCCTTTCCCTCATATGAAAAATTTGCACCAAACGACATTGAAACCTGTAAACCAACATACGGAAACTCCCAATAAATTAAAGAATGTTTATCGAATAGAGTTAAAAACAATGTGTCAAACAAACAGAAATTCCTCATAGATTTGCAACAATAATGCCAAAAAATGTCTTCTGCAGATTTGTTGTCTTTTTTTGAGTTTATATAAAAGGGTAAATTAAGGTTCTTCAATTCGTAAATAATTTAATAGATTTGAAAAGTTTTAGGTAGAAATGTTAAATATTTGCCATATTGTCTGAATTCATTTTGAAACTTGTGTGGAAAAGGGATTAATTGTGCATAAAGAACACTTTCCCAGTTTGTTGTAATGATCTACTATGGATAATAACACCCTCATTTATACAAATCAATCATATCTACATATTAAAAACATCTACCTCGAACTTTTTAAAGGCAACTGCTTACCCTACACAAAAAGAGAGTATAATTGCCTAACATAATTTAACGCAGTGTGACACTGAGAATTCTCATTTTGCAACATTATTGTGAAAAGTCGTCCGCTGCAGTTGCGTCGGAAAGCATCTGCACGTCGGGCTGAACTAACTTGCAATTCCAATGATGTTGTTATTGTCATGTTATTATGCTTACAATAACTCAACTAACATTCGAATTTACATGACGTATAAAAAATACAAACCTTCATTATACAGTTTAACCCCTCATAATGCCACCTTCGTGGATCGAACCTCTTTTAGAAGGACAGTTTTAATATTAACAAATCATAGAAGAATATTTACAAATAGTAGTATACTGTTGGGATAGAGTAGAGTGAACAACATTATAAGAAAACGTACACATGTAACTATCAATTCATCCTTTTCCTACTATGTGTTCGAATACTCTCTGCTTCTGATGATGTTCCTCATTGTATTTCTACCAAGGATGTTATTTCCTTTCTACGAGCCACACCTTTCTAAGAACAGAGTTGGCGTTAAGTACAAATACATGTTTAATGTATTTTAGGATTTTCTTTTTTAAAGAGATGTCCAATGACATTTTGCTACTCTTTTCTGACTAACAAATGTACGCGACTTTAACAAGTAATGTTAAAACGACTACTTTTAAGAGAACAAATGCAAAAGGTATCAGAAAAATATTTTTCTGATTCCATTTTGTTACAGGTAAAATGTAATGGACACTTTTACAAAACACAAGGAGTGTGCTTCTTAAATAAGTGTATGCATTTGATGTTGGAACGGATAACGTTTACCGATTATAAACAAAATGAATTCAGACATGGGTACCCTATTTTGTCTTCTTACATGTTAACAGGAACCTTAAGAAATTCTCCCCTTTACCCCCCCCCCCCCCCTTTAAACAAAGAATAAATTTACTTCCCGATTAACACTATTTACCCAAGTTTACATATTAGTGGAACCTATATGCGGTTGATATAAGACTTGCTTTGTGGCATAGGAGTATTTGAAAATCCAAGCATTGAAACAGTAAGTATTATTATCATTCTAATATGTATTATTTGTATAATAAGTATTATTATTGATATCTAAGTACTCTTTTGATCTATTTATATCTGTTTACCCGTCTCCACCTCTGTCATTCACATACATGTACATACTATATCATAAACACCAAGAGTGAGACGACTGATGCATCATTGCAAACGAACTTCAACAAACTCATCGTGTCGTCCTATTTTTTAGTGCACGTTCGAAACGTATTGATAATACCGACAGTATTTTCTTGGTTCCTGATAAAAAAATTATCATCTGATATGTATTTAGAGGCGTCTGCTATGAAATCATTAAAGCGTTTGCCTCATATCTATGGTCTATAGAAGTCTAAAGAATAAGGAAATAATCTCCATCGAAAGTGAAAACATTGTCGGAAAAGGAGACATTGCTCGTTTGTAATAATCTCTCATCTTCTCTCAAGTGTCTTCGTTTGCAAATATGTCAAATATAACATTGCGAATATCGGAAATGCAGTTTGGATAAAGAGTTGTTGGAAAATAAGAAAGACTCATTGTTATAAATTATAGTCGCCGTGATATAACTGAAATAAAGTTGAAAGCGGCGTAAAACCCCATCAAATAAATGTAAATTATAATATTGTCACCATTGTTGAACGTGTGTTAATCCGCACCCGTTGGTGTAGTGGTAGAGCGTCCGGGAAGTCATTGGTTTGATCCCCGGCAGGGCCATCCAATTTATTTTCTAAAAATGGTAGTAATGGCTGCCAGCGTTACAGCTCATGGTTGCGGGCTTAACATAACAACTGACTGGTTAGTGACAGTAAAAAATGGACAAGTAGCACTGGTAACTTACCCTCTAAATGCCGTGATATATCTAACCGTTGTTGAACGCGGCGTACAACACAAAACAATCTATCAATTAACTTGAGCCGCGTCTGGCGATTCGTAATCGGATTTGGGTTCCGTAACGAGATCCCATTAAGGTACATTGACCTAATTCCAATGAGGCTAAGGTCTGGTGATTAGGGTCAAATGATACATCTAGGACTATATGATATGTAGAAGGACAATGAAGGCTCTTCTGAAGTTGTACGGACGCACAGATTCTCCCGAGTCTTCACTTCGAGCAGATGCATTGATATCCCGATCTCGCTAGAGACGGCTCTTACTGTATCACCAGACACACGGATCAGACTGATCGAATGCGCTGATTGATCTGGATGTTTGCTGTTTAATTACTCCTGAAGATTGGTCGTTTTATAATGTTGTCAAATATATTGTTTTCATCTGAACAGATGGACCGCAACATACAGAAAAGTATTCTACTCCTCTTGGATGGGGGCCGCCTCTTAAGTATGGGAATTCTACAACAACAACCCCGTAACATTAACGAAATCCTTGCTGACACCCAGATACATACTAGGGTTAGGGAACTTAAGGATTTGGGAAGGATATCGGATGAATATTTCCATCTGCTGTTTCCTCCCGCAGACCTCAGTCAATGGGATGCAACCATCACGTCACGTTTTCTAAAGCATTGTACCGTTCTTGAGGAACCACATCTTAAGATTATGGACGAATTACATGAACTTAGAAACAAAGGGCTGGAAATGTATCAACACCAAGAGATGTCCAACGAAGACTGTACATCAGTATGGAAAAGGATTGTTAACATCCTTCAAAGGGGGACACAACTTCTTACTGGTCCCATCGAAATTGAACTCGATGAAACTATCAAACGAATTGAACACTCACCAGTTACACCTGAAGACATGGACAGGGTGCAGAGTTGGTATGACTTAGAAACAAACTACAAAGACACTGACGCATGTTATGGGGATATAACAGAACGTAAATATGTTGTCCACGATGCTGCATTTCACGGTAAACTTTCAACATTAAAATACGTGAGACAGAAATTCCCTGATCGACTACAACAGCAGGATACGAAATGTAACCAGGCTGTTCACATTGCTGCAGAGAGGGGGCATATAGATTGTCTCAGATATATTTGTGAATCATTTCCAGAGTTAAAAGAATTAGGAAATGAGAATGGAATGGATGCGCTCCATTGCGCTGCACGTGGCGGATTTGTTGATTGTTTGCAATATCTGATTGGTGAAGGTATGAAAACTGACACAAGGTCTAAACATGGCTCAACAATTCTACACGAAGCGACATATGGAGGATCTGTGTCGATGGTACGCTATATTTATGAAACATTTCCTACGCTGACAAACGAGATAAATGAGAAAGGACAGGATGCCATCTTTACAGCTGTTCGTGGTGGCAATCTAGATTGTTTGAAATATCTGATTAATCACGGTATGAACATTGATACGCGGTCTAAAAATGGTAACACGTTACTACACGAAGCCGCATTTCGAGGATCTGAACCGATGGTGGTGTATCTTTATGAAAAATGTCCTAAGCTGAAAAAGGTGATAAACGAGAAAGGACATGATACTCTCCATAATGCTGCACTTGGAGGCCGTCTTGATTGTGTAAAATATCTGGTCGGTCAAGGTATGAACACAGAACGGGAATGTAAACCCGAATACACATTACTACATGACGCGGCCTATGGAGGATCTGTGTCGGTGGTAAAATACATTTGGGAAGAATTTCCCAATTTAAGATATGAGAAAAATGAGAAGGGAATGGATGCTCTCTTTAGTGCTGCAATTGGAGGGAGTATCGACTGTTTACAATATCTAATCGATGCAGGAATGAAAACAAAAACACGGTCTAAATATGGCTCAACAATTCTACACGAAGCGGCCTTTTGGGGATCTGTGACCATTGTTCAATACGTCTGCACAAACTGTCCTGAACTGAAAAATGAGAAAAATGAGATAAGACAAGATGCACTCCATAGTGCTGCATGTGGAGGGAGTCTTGACTGCTTGAAGTATCTTATCGGTCAAGGTATGACTATATATAATCAGTCTAAAAATGGGAATACGATTTTACACCAGGCGGCATATTGTGGTCGTGAAGGCGTTGTCCGGTACCTTTGTGAGAATTATTGTGAACTATTGAGCTATAAACAGACTCATGGACAAACAGCGATATTTTCAGCGGTACAAGGTGGTCATCTCGAGATACTAAACTACCTTCTTAGTCAGAAAAACGACCCAAAACAAACAGATAAGAAAGGGCACACACTTCTACACGCTGCTGCTTGGAATGGTAAGACTAACATCGTGAGATATCTGTGTACTAATTACAAGTGTCTTATTCCTTTGAAGGCGTTCAAAGGCGAAACAGCAAAAGAATTAGCTCACAGAAATAAGAAATTCGATTGTTTTCAAGTCCTGGAGGAACGGTTTTAGAGCAGTTTTGTTTATGTGTGCTCTCAAATTTGAGAATATTGTCTATTCATTGCTTATGACTTCACAGAAACTGGAACATATCTCGCATTAGGAAATATGGCATAAATAAGGACGAACAGATCACCATATGAAATATTCCATTGTTTGTATATATGTTTGTGGCTGTTATCGATTTAAATGAAATGATATATCAAACTTCTAAGTCGTGTATGTTATCACAACAATTATTGAAGCCATTATAAGGATTTAAAGATTAACACAAAAATTCATCATTTATGTAAAGTATGCTTTAACTGTTTCAATAAGTAATTTAAAAACAATTAAATCTGAATAGTTTGTGTAAGTACTGTACGTTTACAGTTTGAAGCAACTAATTGCTCATATTTCCATGTCAATAGAAACTTACATTTGCACTTTATTATAAAACACTCATGATTTAATTAAATGAAACTTTTAAAGAAAAATGTGATACAACAGTTCCTCCATACCATGTTTTTGTAATTTACACGAAAGTAAATGCTATTCATTGAGTACACTTTTCAAAATGGCGTCGAAGACTACCACAATTACGACTGTTTTCTTTTGTGAAATTTAATTAATAAAGACATATTAAGGATCGAGAGACAATGAATACAAATTACAGTGAACTTGCCTTTATTATCATGTTCAACGTAAACCTGAAGTACTTTGACTATTGGTTATTCTATCCTATAGTTGATATACAATGGACTCGCGATAATTCGACCACCATTTAATTCGAATATACCGTTTAACTCGAACCAACTCATTGAACGGATATTTAATTGATAACAGTAGCGAAGGAGACATTCTGATTTCTCAGACGATCTGAACAATTGTAAATGATATGAGCCGTTCCACGAGAAAACCAAAAGGGTGTACTCTGCATAATGTATCGACCCAGATCAGCAGTCCGCGTAGGATAATCCAGATATACACTTTTCGCCTCCTGTAGATTTTCTGTTTCAGAAATCAAAATGCTATATCTCTATCTCCCTGAGACTTAAAATGTCGGCCGGAAGTAGCATGCGTGGACTGCGCAGGCTGATCTGGGTCGATACATTACGCAGATTCAATGATGATGGTTTAATCGTGAAACTGCTCATATATTATTTTAAGATATGTATTTCATTATCTATCCATGGTATATGATTGATAGACCTTGACTTTACCATGCATTGTTTTATTCTCGCTTTATATTCAACTATATACAAATATGTCGTACTTCATTTCGATGAGGTCCCGAAATAATTTCGTATAATAAATATCAAGTAAATTGATGCATCCGTTCATATGTTTGGTTTGTTGAAACCCGAGATTTCCAATCACGTTAACGATTAAATCACGATACAATCAAAGTGTCAATGTCATGATGTTATTAATTGAATATCCGAAGTGTTGATACTTTAATTTCGAATCACAATTGAAAATACTGTGAGAAAAGTAGGCGTTGCTTTATTTGACCACAAGTATGTTTTTCAATTTCCTACACCTTCTCTTTTTATTTAAAACTGTTGTCTTCTGAATGTACGTCGAAATTGGACTGTTTGAAGGAGAGGTAAAGACTAAGAGTGATGAAAGAGTTTTAATACTAGTCTAATGAGTTTACATCATTTTACTTCGTACAGAAACTAAAATATGTACGTACACGTTTAACAGATTTTCCGTAAATTTGGAGGGTTTAAATGTACCGACAGCTAATCTACAGGTGTCATATCATAGTCGCAATATCTTAGTTCGTACATGTAACGATAGGGGCTAACAAACGAAGTATCGTGTATTTGAATCCCTATACCGTCATTTGCAATGGTGTCAATTGTTAATGTTGCAAAGATTATTCCCCGAACACGTAATTGTTTTAATAAGGGGACAATTATAAGAGATATATTTAATGTTTGTAAACCTACTCATACCCTTATAGAGATTAAGTCGAGCGGGCGTTCGGGCAGCACACCACAGCCAGTTACTTTGGGTGAATTGCTGCACAAACAACGTATCCTCTTTGGCGGAAATCGTACTCACTCGACTGATACATAATAGCTACTTATGTATTAACCGTTTTCCACACGCATACGTATTTAGAAGACACTTAAGAAAGACGACAATTTCTACTTTTGTAACATAATCTTTTCGAACCTTTTCAATAAGTATACCTTCATGAATGCAGATTTGTCCTACCAATGTTTTCCAAGTCTTCATCTTCAGATTGATTGTATATTTAGTAAAGACCGAATACTTAAAAATAAGAAAAATAACGTCTTGAAATTTGAAACCCATTGTTGAAAAGTTAATTTGTTTTGAATGCATATACCTCCTTTTACCGTGATGTTGTCAAACCTTGGTCTAATTTATATGTATCAAAATTGGTTTGTTTATAATATCAATATTTAAACTTCTAAAATTATAAATATACCTACGTAGTACATGTTTAACACAAGATTTGACAATTGGACTACGTATAATATTTTTAGTAAATAGATTAATATCTATAAACATATATATAAATATTGAATATATTTTCCGAAATAGGTCGTGCTAGTCAAGGTTATTCGATGCGAAACTACTTTAATCATTTTCCACATATTACTGACATACAGCTGATGAAAGGTATATACATAACTATGAGCACTTTTCGAAAAGAGGCTACGTATCTATGACTGAAATCATTTTGAAAACATTGTTGCAAACGGATAAATCACGTATAAAGAACAATAATCCGGTTTGTCATACTATTTCCTTCGCTATTCAATGATTACTAAACCCTCATTTTTATAAATCAATCTAATCTGTGAACATATTCTTCCTCCATCTTTTCAAAGTCGTCGGTTAACCTTTAATAATCGATGGTATCGAGGGTATTATGCCTGGACAGAATAACATTTTCAATAAGAGACATTTTGCAACAAACCTTTCGCCGCTGTAAATGCGTCGGAAGGTGTCTGCCTGTGGGAAAGGGTTTACACGGATGTTAGGTGACATTAAAATGAATAACTGCATGAAAGGATAATGGTTTCGGGTATCCGATATCTCAAGCCTGTAAAACAATATTCGTTATTGATTGACCTATACAGGCTCCGACCTTCATACTTTGTTGAGTGAATCACTCATACGAAGTTCAAGTTTAAGAATTCACAAATCAGAATTAGAAGAATCTTTAAAAGAACATATTATTATGCTGGGATGGAGTGAGAAACATTGCGAGAAAACATAACGATAAATTTCTCCTTTTTCTTATATCCAATGTCATTTCTTTATTATTGTCCCGACCTTTAACTGTACGCGGAATTGAAACAGCAGTTTAACATATTGACAACATGTAATAAAGCAAAATATTTCGAATTATATTATGTTACTCGCAAAATCGAATGAACACATTTACAAAACACAAGGGAAGTCCTATGCATTCGACGTTGGAACGAATTTCGTTTATTACGTTGTTTCAACAAAATGAATTCAGACATAGGTTCCCTTTATTGTTCTCTAAAATGTTGACAGGAACCTTAAGTGTTTAAAAGACCAATTCGGACCTGTTTATTTGCCTATAAACACAATCTTCCGGAGTATAATATCATAGTAGTGCCTAACCGGCATAGTTTTTGACCTCATATGGCCTAGTTTCGGACTTGTTCAAGATTTGATGGAAATGAATGTTCTGATAAACATTTATGAAGATATAATGCAACATGTAGCCTGTAGATTGTTAAACAGGCAATTGTTGACGACGCACGACGCACGACGCACGACGGACGGACGCCGGACCAAATGTGATCATAATAGCTCATCTTGAGCACTTCGTGCACAGACGAGCTAAAGAGCACCTTTATATATTTATATCTGTTGCAGATTTTCTGTATGTGGGAAAGGGTTTAAGAGACTGTCACACGCCACGATTTAGGAGTCACAGTGTTTACAACCTGTCGTCTGCTGCATTTATGTCGATACTCGTTTGTATAAGTTTAAAAATAAACAGTAAACATTATTCAAAAGTACTCTACTACAGATTTGCTGTATGTGGGAATAGGTTAAAATGACTGGCTCATGACACGGTTTAGGAGTCACATATTGTTTACAAACTGTCGTCTGCTGTATTTATGGCGATACTCTTATATACACTGTATGATGCTAAAACTTCGCTTAGTCAATAATTGGAGATTTGGAACCGGGCGTCCGAGGTTCGAACCCCATTATAAGTGGTATAGATGTAGTGGCCTTTGACTAGGCACATTTCCGAGCCTAGTACTGTTTTGCTTACCCAGGGATCATGAATAAGTAAACTGTCCCATTGACATAAATGAAATAATGTTGAAAACAGCGAAAAATCACAATACAGCAAACAAATATATTTAATAACTATACACGCTATAGAATTTCCATGTTTTGGTCGTTTTTTTTGTACCGCAAGGAAAGCTTG
Organism: Serripes groenlandicus; assembly: GCA_031761405.1. Taxonomy (NCBI): domain Eukaryota; kingdom Metazoa; phylum Mollusca; class Bivalvia; order Cardiida; family Cardiidae; genus Serripes; species Serripes groenlandicus. The sequence continues at coordinate 6,916,117 of JASEVX010000002.1, read as the reverse complement.
ATATTTGATATCAGAGAAAGATCTTTAACGTATGATTTGTTAACAGTCCTTAACTCTTAACTCCTTTTTCTAAATGTAAATACATTATAACGTCTTCGCCACTAACTTCTTCTGGACATATTGTCTCAAATGAATATATTGTGCTCAAAGAAAAATTTGTTCGCTTCGTTTCACATTGTTTTCGACTCAAACATAATTTGCAAACCTGCATGTTTTGCAAGTCGTCATCTGCAGATTTATAGTATATAGAAAAGGTCTAAAACATATTAATAAACAAATAGTTATCATCTCGAAAATTGACAGAAACTGTTCCCAATTTAATATTTGTTTTGAATGGCAATAACTCCGTTAATCGTGATGTTTTAAAACCTTCGCCTAGTGTAGATGTGTTAAAAGAAATTTGGTTAGGATGACTATTTTTAAACCTGTATATTTGTAAATACACCTACGGAGCGTGTACAAAAGATTTGGCAAATTATATAAAGATGTAACTTTAAGATATATACATTTAAAAGATTTTCATAAATAGGACGTGCTAATTAAGGTTACTCGGTTAAGAAACTACTTGAACCATTTACCACATATCACTAATATTCAGCTGATGACTTTGAACAAATCTATACAGAAATGTGGAAACAATCACATAGAGTATCTATGTCTCAACCCATTTTGAAAACGTTATGGCAAGGAGATGAATTGCGCATCACTAATTAATAATCCAGTTTGTCATAATGTGTTCAGCGTTGGTAAATGATTAGTTAACCCTCATTTAAACAAATAAATATATTTGAAATGTGGACAAATTCTGCTTCGACCTTTTCAAATCCTTCGCTTAACCCTACATACACCAGAGTATTTTCACTAGACATAATTGAAAGCATTATGGCAAAGCAAGAGGTAGCTTTTGCATTCGACGTTTTACGTTTTTATACTAAATTAAATCAATCATAGGTACACTCGTTTGTCCTGCACACTTTTATCAGGAGCCTTAAGTGTTCCTGAAACTAATTGAACATATAAAATATTGGATGTTTTTTCTAAATTGTTTTGTGCAATGTATTCATAACTTTGAGGTTTTCAAATTGTATAAACATCTACTACGTAGAGTCGAAAATCGTGTAGACATTATCTCAATATTTTCAAAAGTCTTTACTTGTCTAGTGAGTAAACATATTCCCAGACCAATATTGACTTGTTTACTTTCCTACTAACAATATCTACTCGAGGTAACATTAGCGAAAGGCCTATCACGCGGATGATATTATAATTGTTTTGTGGCATAGGTGTGTTCGGGAGTCCAGATACACGGCTTTCCCTCTGTTGTTATTTAATAAACATACATACGGAATATTACGTTGCGGGAGCGATAAAAGGGTTCGTATTGCACTACGAGTAGCGTTGAAAAATCGATATATTACGAGACCGAAGGTCGAGTAAGATATGGATTTTCCCACGCTACGAGTCGTGCAATACGAACTCATTTATCGCTCCCGCAACGTAATTTACCTTTTATTATATACCTACGATCTATGAAGAGCGAAAAAACTAACAAATATACAGATTCAATATATTTTGTATTGGGGATACAATTTTGTAATCTTGAAATGAAAAGATGAATGGCGGGTGAATATTTACTACAATACTTAGGCCACGCCCCTAAAAAGTATGCTAATACGTAAGTCCCGCCCAATAACATTATCAAATTCAATTTCCATTGTTTTGTTGGAGAAAATGACAACATAATCGTTACTTGCGGGGTTTTATCAAATTTGACGCTAGGTTTTCGATACATACAATATCATTTTTTTCCTAAATAGTACTGGTTGTCTGCATATTTTACTACATAGCGCAGATTCAAAACGGGAACCTCGCTGAAAGTAGTCCGCGCACTGTCTGACGTCATAATCTTGTATTTACACCGCATGTAGATACGGAATTTCAATCTGTCGTGGTGTATTTAATTATATTATAATCCAATGATATTTTTTTATAAATATATAGATATTTATTACATGCCTGTACATTTTCCGGTGGAAATACAGATTATATACGGACTACATTTTCTCTTCTTTTGTTTGAGGTGTGTAGGTGTTCCAGACATTAGTCGTACATCAGATATTTACTTAAATGTATATAAATCTCAATTCGTGTATAACAAAAAGTTATATACGTTAAGAAAAGGTCTAAGACGTTTAAGAATATAAAAACAGCTTTTTTGCACAGTGTCTTACCAATGAAGTATATTTGATATTAACTATTGAGAGTCGTGTGCTTTGAACACATCTGAGAAAATATGTATGACATCTTGAAAATAGGAAATGTACTTCCATAGATGACTAAAAACATTGCAGTTCAAAACTCGAAAGGGACCAATTTCATTACTTCGAATTTGCGATGTATGAGTGCTTAATTCATTTGTGTATGGACATATTTGTTATGTATTCATTATTAAGTGTTAATGATGAAAAGCAAGCGACTGATACAACTGTACAAAGGCAACAGCGCAGAAATTGGTTTGGGCTAAACGTTATATTCGAATTGCCCGATGTTTGAGTTATGGCGATTCAACTGTATTACAGCCACTTTGGAAAATGTTACTGTTAAAGGGGTTTAATGCTTCATTTGTTTGTTTGTATGGTGATTTACGCCGCTTTAAACAATTGTTATATCACCGCGGTACATTGGTTAGTTACCAGTCATACAGTTCCATTAATCTTCACTCAAGCGAGTCAGTCGTAATACTAACCGAACAACAATGATCGATAAGGTGGAAAAGCCATTTAAACCATCTTTTAAGTATATGGTATGTCCCGGTCGTGGAATGAACCGGCGTCTTCACGCACCCGCGACGGACGCACTCTCACTACACCGCCGAGGCGGTAGAGGTGTTATACATGTTTTGAGTTATGGCGATTTAACTGTATTACAGCAACTTTGTAAAATGTTACTGTTAAAGAGGTTTGATATTTGTTTGTTTGTATGGTGATTTACGCCGCTTTTAACATTTGTTATATCACGGTGGTAAATTGGTAATTCTAGTCCTACATGTCCATTAATCTTCACTCAAGCGAGTCAATCGTAATACTAACCGAACAACACTGATCGATAAGGTGGAAAAGCAATTTAAACCATGTTTAAAGTATATGGTATGACTCGGCCGAGGATTGAACCAGCGTCTTCCCGCACCCACGGCTGACACTCTATCACTACACCGCCGAGGCGGTAGAGGTGTTATACATGTTTTTCGCAAAGTGATCACATACATTTCAATTGGCGTTTATCTAATAGGGCAACAGTTCTCATTTAGTAAGTCAAAGATACATAAACTCGCTCGAGTAATCCTTTGTAAAAATGATCATTAATAGCACCATATGGCTAGACGGGACTCATTAAATATCACAAATGTCATGAGATATTAATTAGACTCATCCAACGCAAGCTGATCTGGATCTTCACTGGCCGATTAGTCTCAAATCGACTTTCGTATAATTTTGTCAAAATTATTGTTTTCATATCAACAGATGGACCGAGAAATGCAGAGAAGTATTTTACTTATATTGGATGGAGGCCGCTTGTTAAGTATGGGATTTCTACAACAACAACATCGTGACATTGACGAAATACTTGCTGACAACCAGATACATACTAAGGTTAGGGAACTTAAAGATTCGGGAAGGATATCGGATGAACATTTCCATCCTCTGTTTCCTCCGACAGACCTCAGTCAATGGGATACAACCATCACGTCACGTTTTCTAAAGCATTGTATCGATCTCGAGGAACAACAGCGTACGATTATGAACGAATTGTATGAACCAAGAAACAAAGTAAGGAAATGTATCAACAACAAGGAATGTCCGAGGAAGAGTCCACATCAGTGTGTAAAAGGATCGTTAACATCCTTGAGAAGGGGAAAACACTTTATACTGGGCCAATAGTAAGAGTAATTGATGAAACTGTCAAGCGCATCACACAAGAACCGGTAACACATGAAAACATGGACAGGGTGAAGAATTGGTACGATTAAGAAACAAAATACGAAGGCACTTACACGTGTTACCCTGTACTTCACGATGCTGCATATCACGGTAAACTTTCAACACTCGAATACATTAAGAATAATTTCCCTGATCGACTACAGGAACAAGATAAGAACGGCAATCAGGTTGTTCACTCTGCTGCAGCAGGAGGTCATATAGATTGTTTCAGACACCTGATTGAAGAGGTATTGATCCATATCAAAGTAATATAACACACGGACATTCACTTTTATATAAAGCGATCATGGGCAATTGTGTTGAAATAGTCGAGTGTATTTGCCAAAAGTATGCCGACATGCTGTCTGAACCTGATACCAATGATTGGATGCCATTACACATAGCTGCCAAACGTAACCCAGACATTGGGAGATGTCTAATTAAGTCAGGAGTTGACATAACATTGAGAAATAAGAGAGGAATGAATGTATTGCATGTAGCCGCATCTGAAGTTTCCGTTGACTTTATCAGTATTTTTGTTAACGAAGTTCAGGACAAGACATTGCTAAAAGCATTGATACACACACGAACCAATGATGGATGGACTGTTGGCCATTCAGCTGTATCTGCCGGATACTTGAACTGTCTGATCATTCTGGTTGAATATGGTATTGATCCAATGATAAAGTCTGATACAGGACATACCTTACTGCACATAGCGGCACATGAAGGCTTTCTTTACATCGTGAAGTATCTCAACGAGACGTATCCTGATTTGAAGAGTGAAAAAGATGAGAAATGTATGATTGCTCTCTTTAGCGCTGTGCATGGCTAGAGGCTTGAATGTTTGAAATACCTGATTGATCAAGATATGATAACAGATACACGATCTAAATATGGAGACACCTTACTACACAAAGCTGCCTTTGTGGGATCTGTGTCAATTGTGAGGTTTCTTTGTGAAACAGTTTCTGAGTTGAAGAATAAAACAGACAATACAGGAATGGATGCACTTCATAATGCTGCGCATGGGGGAAGTCTTGATTGTTTAGTTTTTCTTATCGACCAAGATATGAAAACTGTCACACGGTCAACAATTCTACACGAAGCTACGGAATACTGTTTTGTGCATATCCTACCATCCTACCATCGCATATTAACGAGAACGCGATGGTAGGATAGTAGGATGATAGGATGGTAGGATAGTAGGATAGTAGTATGCTAGGATGGTAGGACAGTAGGATGGCGATGGTAGGACAGTATGACAGTAGGATGGCGATAGTAGGACAGTAGGATGGTGATAGTAGGACAGTAGGATGGCAATATGTCCATCCTACTATCCTACCATCGCCATCCTACTATCCTATAATCGCCATCCTACTATCCTACTATCGCCATCCTACTGTCCTACTGTCCTGCCATCGCCACCTATCATTCTATCATCCTACCATCCTACTATCCTATCATCCTACTGTCCTACCATCCTACTATCCTACCATCGCACGTGTGATTTGATTCCCGCGGTATAAACGTGTGCTCTACGTCATACAGTGTGGTTGTGGATTTGTCGTATCTGATGCAGCAATCAATTTTACTTTTTATGTTATGTAACGGGATGGTTCGTCTTCACGTTAAAGTGCATATTTAAAGAGTTTCCGAAATACCGAACATAATTTTGAAGTGCAAATACGTTTAGCTCATTTTTGGAATCGAATTTCTAACTGAACATCAAATAATGCACGATGTTTTTTTTTTATATTAAAAGCATTTTTACGTCATTAACGTGATAAAGTATGACATTTATAAAAAAAAAAGGCGAACATAAACCAAATCAGTAGATGTTACCAATTGACTACGTATGACGTATGCCGTAGAGCACACCTTTATATCACAAGTGCGATGGTAGGATGGTAGGACAGTAGGATGGCGATAGTAGGACAGTAGGGTGGCGATGGTAGGATAGTAGGATGGACATATTGCCATCCTACTGTCCTACTATCACCATCCTACTGTCCTACTATCGCCATCCTACTGTCCTACTGTCCTACCATCCTAGCATCCTACTATCCTACCATCCTACCATCCTATCATCCTACTATCCTACCATCGCGTTCTCGTTAATATGCGAGTGTAGGATGGTAGGATATGAACAAAACAGTATTCCGTACGAAGCAGCCTATAGAGGATCTGTATCGGTGGTAAAATATATTTATGAGACATTTCCTCAGCTGAAAAACCTGCAAAAGGAGGATGGACACGATCCTCTGCATTGTGCTGCAGTTGGAGGGGGTCTTGACTGTTTGAAATATCTTATCGGTCAATGTATGAACACTAATACGCTGGCCAAAGACGGAAACACGTTACTGCATTCTGCGGCCTATGGAGGATATGTGTCGATGGTACAATATATATGGAAAACATGCCCTGAACTAAAGAAGGAGATCAATCTGAAAGGGCAGGATGCTATCCATGGTGCTGCAGTTGGGGGGGGGGGGAGTCTTGACTGTTTGAGGTTTCTGATCGATCAAGGTATGACAACTGATACACGTTGTAAATATGGCTCAACAATTCTACACGGAGCAGCCTATGGAGGATTTGTGTCGATGCTAAAATATATTTATGAAACATTTACTGAGTTGAATAAGGAGCAAAGTTTGATGGGACAGGATGCTCTCTATAGTGTTGCACTTGGAGGGAGTCTCGACTCTTTGAAATATCTGATCGGTCAAGGTGTGAAAACGGATACGCAATCTAAAGATAAAGGATACACAATACTTCACGCTGCTGCTATGAATGGCAAGACCGATATCGTGCGATATCTGTGTAACAGCTACAGGTTTATAATTCCTTTGAAGGCCATCAAATGCGAAACGGCTACCGATTTAGCACACATAAATAGAAAAGGAGATTGTGAAAAAATACTTCAAGGACGCTATTAGACCGGATAGGTATCTAATGTTTTTGCAAAAGAAGCAATACGTAACCCTTTTCCGTTTAATTGAGATGTATACTAAGATAACGTTGATGGGACAGCATAACATTTATATATTTGCCAAAGAGAAAACATTCATTTTGAATTCGTCAAATGGCCAGCAAGTTATGTACATCATCAACATTCAATGAACTTATACTATTGATTATCCATTTGTTTGAATGGTGCTCAACATGATTGTTTAAAGAAACTGTCTGATCACGGTGTCTCCTGGGTAAATGACATTAATACCGGTATGTCTATTGTGACATATTCTAATTCCTGATCGCCAATGATAATTCCTGCTACTGCACGTGTTAAAGGACTTGGTATCGAACCCGGGCCACCCACTCGAAAGACAGACGCTCTTACCACTTTGTTTGTTGTTAAAATCAAGGATTATTGAACCAGAAACTGGGAAAACAAGGCTTGAATAACTATGACGTTTTTTTAATGACATGCATAAAATGAAATAAATATTCTTTGTAGATATTCAACTTGATATTTGCAAACAGCAAAATGTTTATATTACTTGTGATTTTGTAACAAAATTATGTTTTGAATGACACTGTTGTACTGTTTTTCATAAATAAAATATCCGTTTGCAATAGAATACAATTTTCGACTTTATCATTTTAATCCTCACAATTCAATAAAAAGGGTTGTGAAAAAAGTAATTACATTTACACTGACACAACTGATCCGCCACATGTGAACACGTATAGTCCAGACGGTGTAAGCATAACAAACCACACATTGATAAGCCCTCGCAGCAATACATGTTCTCTACCCTCTAACCGAACCTTCATTCTTAAACCAAACCATCATTCATTGGAGATGATGGTTATGAATACAGCCAGATTTATAGAAGTTAAACGCATTTGTTAACATTTATTCAGTCATTTTATGGTGGCCAGTTCACCTACCCGAAAATTTTCTGGCTTTCTGACACCACTACAACACATAACAGTCTTTCCAGGCAGACAACTGACTGCTTTTCCATTTATATTCTAACGTCGGAAAGAATGTTAGCCGAGCTAATGTTCGAACCCAAAACCGCTATATTGACAAAATACCAAGGGTGTATGTTGGAGTCTTCTATATTTGTCTACATTCTTATACCAATCCTCAAACAGGCAAAACACCCTAAATGGGCAAAGCGTTTGTCGTACTAGGTCGGTATTTATTTTGTTTTTATTATACATATATATATATAGGGCCAGTAATGTAAATTTAGAATAACCACGTATTTTCTTATCTAATAAATATATGCACTTACCTGGAACTAAAGCGTGATGTAAGATATATTTATAAATCGGTTATTTGTTTAGTCAAACATTTGGTTTAATTACTATAGGTTAAACGCCTTTCCAACAATTGTTCAGTCGTATCAAGGCGGCCAGCTCACTAAATGTGTATTGGCTGCCTCGCACTTCTATTCAATTCAACAGTTTTTCTACGCAACTGATTGCTTGTTAGGGTCTAATGCCGTTTTCAACAATTGTTCAGTTACATTACGGCGACCAGTTCACCTACTCATGATTTTCCTGGTTTTCCCAAACCAGTACACCACACAACATACTTTCCAAGCAACTGCCTCCTTTTCGACATAAACTGTTATACAGCCCATTGGTGAAAGACGAATGACGCATGTAAAAGTGACTCACAACCGCTGGATTGACAGCCAACCTCGCTACCGACTGAGCTACCGGGGCGCGGCAACTACCTGCTTTTCAATATAAACTGGTAGACACTGTGGGAAAGAATGTTCAACAAGCTGGGGTTCGAATACAGAAAGCCTAAATTGAGAGCCCGCATCCCTGCCGAAAGAGCAGTCGGAGCTCACCATCAAACAATTGTAAAAAATGCCCAATAGTTTCCAAAATATCATTTAGAAGAGTAAGAAGGCGTTTCAATGACCGACATAACAAAGCCCTGTTTGGTTTTAACACACGAAACCTATGTCTTTTACAGACGACATGTGACACTTTGCAATAGACGACTATTAAAGACATTGTCGGAAGAGGTGATATTCCACAGAACTAGCAATCTTTCGATGCACGTTCTGCTTTTCTCACAATGTTTTCAGTTGTGTATGAATAAACACTATTTAACTTTAAGATGCTGTATTTTTTTTTTATCCACTGTTTTATATATGGTGAGTAAAACGTGTGGTGAAATACCAAGTGCAGTCCTACTCGCCATAACTATGCATTGAATGGGATTCATGAATAACTTCGAACTATCGATGTGCTCGAGTTACTTATTGATGTATGCTTAATTAGTGTATATATTGTTAGCTTTGTGATTGTTACTGCAGACCCCCAAACTATGCAGAATTTCTGAGCAAAACTGCGAAAGTTCCTATGTGTATCCATGCCTAAATCCGGCGCTGAGGTCTGAGAGCTGATATATTTTAACCGTCTATTTTCTAGGTACCAGGTTGTAGGAAATAAAAGAAACCGGAACGTTCTGCGGTGTTTTCCGACTTCAGGAATTTCGGGAATAGATAGACCCCCGAAATATGCTGAATTTCAGAGCAAAACTGCGAAAACATGACCGTTCCTTCCTATGTGTATCCATGCCTTAATCTGGCGCCGAGGTCTGAGAGCTGTGAATTTTTTACCGTCTACTATCTTGGTCACGGGCTGTAGGAAATAAAAGAGGCCAGAACGTTCTGCGGTGTTTTTGGACTTCATGAAGGTCGGGAATAGATAGACCCCCAAAATATGCAGAATTTCTTAGCTAAACTGCGAAAAACATGACCGTTCCTTCCATGCCTAAATTCGCTGCCAAAATATGAGTGCTGTGAAATATTGACCCTCTACTCTCTACGTCCCGGGCAGTAGGAAATAGAAGAAACCGGAACTTTCTGCGGTGATTTTCGACTTCAGAAATGTCAGGAATAGTTAGACCCCCAAAATATGCAGAATTTCAGAGCGAAACTGAGAAAAACATGACCGTTCCTTCCTATGTGTATCCATGCCTAACTGTGGCGCGGAGGTCAGAGAGAAATTGTTACCGTCTTTTTACTAGGTACCCGGCTGTAGGAAATGAAAAAAAAGGAACGTTCTGCGGTGTTTTTCGATTTCAGGCATGTCGGGAATAGATAGACCTCCAAAATATGCAGAATGTCTGAGCGAAACTGCGAAAGACATGACCGTTCCTTCCTATGTGCATCCATGCCTAAATCCGGCGCCGAGATCTGAGAGCTGTGAAAATGTAACCGTTTACTTCCTAGGTCCCGGGCTGTCGGAAGAAAAAGAAACCGTAACGTTTTGATTTGTTATACGCTTTCAGGAAGGTCGGGAAAAGATAGACCCCCAAAATATGCAGAATTTCTGAGCGAAACTGCGAAAAACATTACCGTTCCTTCCTATGTGTATCAATGCTTAAATCCAGCGCCGACGTCTGAAAGCTGTGAAATTGTTACCGTTTACTCTCTATGTCCCTGTCTGTAGGAACTAAAAGAAACCGGGACGTTCTGCGGTGTTTTTCGACTTCAGAATTATCGGGATTAGATAGACGCGCAAAATATGCAGAATTTCTGAGCAAAACTGAGAAAAACATGACCGGTTCTTCCTATGTGAATCCATGCCTTAATCCGGCGCCGAGGTCTGAGAGCTGTGAATTTATTACCGTCTACTATCTTGGTCACGGGCTGTACAGACCGGGACATAGAGAGTAAACGGCAATAGATAGATCCCCAAAATATGCAGAATTTCTGAGCGAAACTGCAAAAAACATGACCGTTCCTGCCTATGTGTATCCATGCTTAAATCTGGCGCCGAGGTCTGAGAGCTGTAAAATTGTTACCGTTTACTCTCTATGTCCCTGTCTGTAGGAACTAAAAGAAACCGGGACGTTCTGCGGCGTTTTTCGACTTCAGAATTGTCGGGAATAGATAGACCCGCAAACTATGCAAAATTTCTGAGCGAAACTGAGAAAAACATGACCGTTCCTTCCTATGTGTATTCATGCTTAAATCCATCGCCGAGCTGTCAAACTGTTACCCTCTACAACGCACGTCCCCGGATGTAAGAAATAAAAGAAACCGGAACGTTCTGCGGTGTTTTTCGACTTCAGGAAGGTCTGGAATAGATTGACCCCTAAAATATGCAAACTTTCCTGCGAAAAACATGACCGTTCCTTCCTATGTGTATCCATGCCTTAATCCGGCTCCGAGGACTGAAATCTGTGAAATTATTACCGTCTACTATCTAGGTCCCGGGCTGTAGGAAATGAAAGAAACCGGAACGTTATGCGGTGTATTTCCTTCCTAAATCCATGCTTAGATCCGGCGCCGATCCGGCGCCGATGGCTGAGAGCTGTGAAATGTGTAATGTCTACTCTCCAGGTCCCGGGCTGTAGGAAATAAAAGACACCAGAACGTTCTGCTGTGTGTTTCGACTTCAGGAAGGTCGGGAATAGATAGACCCCCAAAATATGCAAGATTTCTGAGGGAAACTGCGAAAAACATGACCGTTCCTTCCTATGTGTATCTATGCCTAAATCCGACGCCGAGGTCTGAGAGCTGTGCAATTTATTTACCGTCTATTCTCTATGTCCCGGGCTGTAGGCAATAAAAGAAACCGAAACGTTCCGTGGTGTTGTTCGACTTCAGGAACGTCGGGAATAGATAGACATTCAAAATATGCAGGATTTCTGAGCGAAACTGCGATAAACATGACCGTTCCTTCCTATGTGTATCTATGCCTAAATCCAACGCCGAGGTCTGAGAGCTGTGCAATTTATTTACCGTCTATTCTTTATGTCCCGGGCTGTAGGCAATACAAGAAACCGAAACGTTCTGTGATGTTGTCCGACTTCAGGGAGGTCGGGAATAGAAAGACCTTCAAAATATGCAGAATTTCTGAGCGAAACTTCGAAAAAGATGGCTCTTCCTTCCTATGTGTATCCATGCCTAAATCCGGCGCCGAGGTCAGAGAGCTGTAAAATTTGTACTTTCTACCCTCTAGGTCCCGGGCTGTATGAAATGAAAGAAACCAGAACATTTTACTTCTGCCAATGGACTGAATAGTGTATGCAGTGCGGTTGACGTTGCCTCGGAAAAGCATTGTGTGTAGTACCGGTACGAGAATGCCATTAATCACTTACTATGTGAACTAGCAGCAATAATATAACTGGTATACCGTTGTAAACGAACGATACATCTTTGTTTTATGCGCCGCCTGCCTAAATTACGACAAAGACCCGAACGGCCTATTGATCCAGACGAGAATGTATCTTTATGTCAAAAAGAAAGGTAAGTATCGTTAATCTGATGTGCTATTATAACGACCGGCATCATTGAAATTATCTTATAATAAATATGTCTTTATGTCAAAAAGACAGGTGAGTATCGTTAATCTGATGTGCTATTATTACGATCGGCTTCATTGAAATTGTCTTAGAATATATATGTCTTTATGTCAAAACGACAGGTTAGTATCGTTAATCTGATGTGCTATCATTACGACCGGCCTCATTGAAATTATCTTAGAATACATATGTAATATCTGGAAAATAGGAACTGAAATTTAAAAAAATATATAGTATAACAATGCTTGAAAAACAGACGTTGGTCATCATAAATAAATCCTTTTTTAAACGATGCAGACAACATAGCACCTGCTACAGAGTTGCCAAATGTCTTATGAATGAAATGTTTGATTTTGTTTATATTGGTCCATTTCGTATCTAAATGTTAACCTCGAACACAGTTTATGAAGACACGTATACAAAATCTGCATCGATATCATTTAAACAAAATATGGAAAGTCATTAATTAATGAAAATATAATTATGGTAATGAATTGGGAGCCTTGCGGTACATGTAGACATTGTTAATTGACAACAAATTACTCGACAAGTTTGAAAAGGTCTATGCTGCCGATGCATTAATATGCCATAAAAGCTATTATTGACATATTTGCAAACAGATACAAAAATCATAGTTATGTGTAGATATGTTGAAAATATCTGTAGATCATACATGTAGTTGATTGGACAAAATGGCTCATTATGGTTTGAAAGCTTTAAATTGCAGTAGGTAAGAGATTAGTGATCACATATAAGCAATATGTACCTTTGAATATGTAAAAGTTAAGGGTTTTTCGATTTGTTTTAGTCGATTCATTTTGATCTTTACAATATCTCGAATCTGGTAATGAATTGTTTTATCGTTTTACTCAAACCATTTCCCGGAACGGATCTGTCTTTTGAAAACAGCGTAGCAGCAATTCGGATTACTCACACGAGCATTAGGAGCTGCTGCTATGCCTTATTATATCAAATATTTTAAAAAAGGTAGTAATGGTATTCCTTTTTGGAGCTCAGGGATGCGGCATTACGACTGGCTAGCTGGTTTCAGAATAAATGGACCAGTATAACTGGTAAGTAAATCAGGAAACACCATGATATTACTGAAATATTGTTAAACGCGGTGTTAAACACCAAACAATCAATCAATGTAATAAAACCTAATATATAAATGAATAACGCAGCTTAATTTATGTAAACATTAATACAGCTATCTCTGAAAGTATGTATATACAGTCACAACTGTGTTTAAAGACCACCAAAGGGAAGTGGAAATGCTGGTATCTTTTCAAAGGTGGTCTTCACTTGTCAAGTGCAGGGTCATTTAAACAGAAAATGAGTATTAAGTTAACTACTAGTATTGATCAGACCGTGCATCCGCACTGTATAATAAATAGAGGATATTTGTTCGTATCGAGTGGATAACGATTATATTTCATCGAGAAGTGATAAAATTCCATATTTTCACGAGCTCGTAGCGCGAGTGAAAATATTAAAATGTTATCACTTCTCGATGAAATATATTCCTTATCCACTCGATACGAACAACTTTTCTTTTTATTTTATGTTAATTGACGACTAAAATAGGGAGCTAGTTTGTGTCTTCGTACCTGTTTACACGCGGATGGAGGTCGCCGATGACGCTGTCAAATTCAAACATTGACCGCCATATTGAAATTTTCTAGCGAGAACAAATATGGAAAACAACTATTGGATTTATTTGTTTAATACACAATGTCAGCCAATGACAATAGTCTGATTTGTTTTATTTTTTGAATATTTCATTTGTCAAGGTAAGATTTTGTGGAAATATATATATGAAATAATTAATTGCAACAAAAAAGTGAAACGGTCAAACGGAAAGTTCTGCCTTGTCATCTTGAACAGTTAGACACATAATATTCAACAACGATTCAAGAGGATCGAGCATTTATTCACTATCTGAATCTGAAAAGTACTTAATCCTCTTGAATCTTCTTGGTGATGAGGTCTCTGTACAGACCGCTGTCTGTGAATGAGTCTGAGAATGAGTCACGGACTGGGATTTGCTTTCAAAGTGAAAGTTTATAGGGCCATTGAAAGTTGCACCCATGAACATTGGATATGGATTAAACAATTGTCCGGGAGCATTGTTTTGTGCACATGGTAGCGGCATGGTTAGGGTTGGTACATTCACAGTCTGTGGTTGATCCTTCTTTGATAAAATGTCGGATATAGCTTTGCTTTGTTGCGGATTGAGTTTACTATAATTGTTCAAAGAATTTATATTTGTGTGGCCTGATATTTGTACTATTTGATGTGATGGTACTCCTTCATCATTCAGCTTTTGGATAAGGTGTTTCCGTGCACTAAAAAGACAAAAAATGTGTGTTAAGACATGAATCTTGCTAGTATATCAGAGGTATTTTTAAATACCAACAAAAACGCCCTTTTACCCAAAGCAACCGAAATCAGACTTCTAAACAATTTATTTTTGGTAAAAAGCTGTTTTTGATAAATTCACCGAAATGTTTCGGTTTCTTTTTTTGAATAAGTAAAGCAAAATAGGTAACAATAAATTTATATACATTGCTACTTCTTGGAATTCCGGTACAGTAGCATTTGTTTGTTATTTACATTTGATGAATTAGCTGGATTGGTATTCTATCATCACCACCGAAGGTATAGATCTTCTGGACTATACAACAATAATCTCAATGAAAGATTTCGACGTCGATGGATTGGAGATCAGTGCAATGAATTTAAATTTGACCAGTTCCAGTTAGCTTTCATTCATTTTTGTAGTGGTGCTGTTATTATTTTACTCTACAATTTTGATGAATTAGCCGGATTGGTTTTTTAACATCATCCATCATTACTCAAACTGAACTTAGAAAACAAAAGAAGTGAACTTTTTAATGTCAGTGGAAGTCAGTTTAATGACGTGAGTACATTTTTATTCTGGTTTTACATTTTATAACCCTTTCATTCATATTGTAGCCGAAACATTTTGAAAACATTGTGACAAAAGCAGAAATTGCTCAATACAAGCAATTACATACATGTACTTCATTTTGCCATAATATCTTCCAACTCTTTCATATACAAAAACTTTTATTTATAGACAATTTCATAGTTTTATTTTATGTTTAATGATGAGATACTTTCACTGTGTTCTATCAGTTAACCCTTTCCCTCATACGACAATTCTGCAGCAGACGACTTTGAACGTATTTTGTCAAAACATAGAACATCTCCATAATTGAATGGATAACCTATGACAAAAAGTGGAAAACATCGTGTCAAAAGGAGAAATTGCACGTGTTGTGCAATTTCTTGTTTTGTTACTATGTTTTCAAAAAGCTGTCTGCTGCAGAGGCGTCAGAATGCATCTATATGAGGGAAAGAGTTAAATACAATTTACATGATTTAAAAGATTTTTATATGCGCATGTCCTCTATAACATTTTATATTAGTTATATACCTGTAAGGCGTAATTCTTTTTTCACATTCAATCCCAGCATCTGCTTTCATTTCCTTCATTATTCCGTATAACTAATTTATACCCATTGGCTGTATTTTATACCATGGTTAGTTTAAACTTATTTATTTTTAAATCGATTGCGAAACAAGCTTTAAGCTTATATTAATCACGCTCGATGTCTGCTTCCTGGATACTTAACCAGTACTCGCGCCGATTGTGTGGAAAAATCCCAAAGTCAGGACCCGCTCCTCACGGGACTCGAACCAGGGACCTTTGATGTGAGAGGCCGACGCTCTACCTCTGCACCACTGTCTTCCACAGTTGGTACCATACCATGGTTGTCCGGGCTTTGGTGTTTTGTTTGCAACAGACAAAAAGAAAGGACTTTCAGTGTCTAACATTTCAACTGGGCGCATTTCAGCAAACATTTTGTAGATATGCACAGGATCCTTTTCTTTTGCACCAGGAACAGCATACGCCCTTGGTTTTGTTGATCTGAAGGAGGAAAATATATCTTTGGTTCCACAAGAAATTCAAAAGCAACACTATGTACTTTGCTGCGTCTGCATAATGTAGCAACCCAGATCAGCATGCAGAATGAGCAGGCTAATCAGGGTAGAGACTATTTGCCTCATGGCTTTTCTGTTTCATTCATTCATTATGGGTTTGTGAAATATATGAAACCTAATTAATTTATTTATTTTACATTAAAATTTAACTGTTTAATATAAAATACAAGTGGGAAATAGCCGTAGCCAATGGTTTATGCAGGAATCATGAATAACTTAACAGTCGCTGTGATGTAACTGAAATAATGTTCAATACGGCTTAACACACCAATAAAACAAACTGAATTATCAGAATACAAGTTCAACACTTAAATTAAAAATAAAGTGGAAATTACCTTGTGTCTCTCACATTAGCACCAATCCTCGTTTTTGTCTGCCTTTCTGTATCATAGATTTTATATTCCCCTATCTCGTCTTCCTTGTACTGCACATCCCCCCATCTCAGACTGTGTACTTCCTGGCCAGTTCTCATCCCAAAGTTGGTTGTGCAGAGTAGCCAAAGGGAATGAATTAAAGCACTTGGTCGATTGTAACCTAGTGTTCCACTGTCAAACATTTTCTTAATATGTACATATTGCAGCGGGTCCGCAGCATTAGGTGTATTACCTTTTCCCAAACTTGTTAACTGTTTAGTCTTCATTTTTAACACCTCCATCATTCTTGTAAATTCAATACTGCCCCTTAAAGTGGTTTTATAACCATTCGATTTCAGATATCTATCAGCAGATGAAATGAAACTCTGCAGGGTACATGGTTCATACTCTCCCCCATCCTTCTTCTTCACAGCCAGGAGAAATGCAGATAAATAGTCATTTAGCTGACTGGGGGGTATGAACTCAAGTTTCCGGCTCTCATTTTTTGTTGCCAAAAATGACTCTATCAGATCTATATCACCTTTTGTTTTCTTTTTGGTGTTACTGTTTACATTGTTTTCTAAAAACGAAAGCACATCTAATGATGACACCTCCCAAACCTGTCCTGGGTTGTTGTGCCTTGGTGTTTCCTACCAGCACTGCTGGTCCCATCGCCAGAAAGGGCAAAATTTCCAAATAGTGACTCCTCGTCAATTTCCTCAAATTCATTTTCATCCATGATTTCTACTCCGCCACTTCCTTTACTTTCCTTGAGTCTTGGACATAAATTTTGCAGACGAACTTTTAAGGAAACAAAGGGAGACAACTCGTACAGTCTGGAAGGCTATATATCAACACAGTGACCTCTCTTAATAAGTAAAAAAGTAGTTCCGGCATAACGTGACGTGACGTAATTTTTTCATATTCCACAGTGTGGAATAAGGATTTTATTTCACTGATATTTCACAGTATTTCATCACTTAGCATAACATAAATATAGATGAAAATGTTTAAATTGTATCACTTCGAGTTGAAATATATTCCATATACACTCAAAACAAACAAATTTTCTTTTTATTTAATGACAAAATGATGAAAAACAAATAATATACCCATTATGTATTTCTTTATATATAACTTGTGTAGTACAACATGACCGAATACTAGGAAAATGACGTCACGTCAGCGGTTTGACGTCATAACGTTAGTCCCTTTGACGTCATTTATTCATATTCCACAGTGTGGAATAAGGATTTTATTTCACTGATAGAACACAGTATTTCATCACTTAGCATTAAATAAATACATATATTTTATTAAGGAAAAGGGGTAAATATGCCCAACATACAACATACATAATAAATAACATTATAACACTTTTTAAGTCATGTAAACGATGTACAAACTGTTATATGATTTGTTGTCAAGGTAACGATTAACCTCTATAGATTGACACCTGTATTCTGATGAATTTCTTTTCAGCGACCACGAGGCACCGATAAACGTTGAAATTCACAATCCTCATTACATGGAAAGTCTGAATCCAGGTGCGAACAGACCGCAAAGCCTCGTTCGAGAACACGTTACCATGACAACTATTACAGATGGATCTCATGACCATGACCTTTCACCGACCATCAGACCGGACTCAAGTTACGTTCTTTCACAGCGGTTATGTGTACATTCTCCCGGATCTGACTTTAGGAATTCGCTCTCGGATATTGAATTGAGCGCTTTCAATGATGACGCTTCTGTTAGAAGAAAGATCCAGTGTTCACATTGACTGTTTTACAACTGTATACACTCTTTTCTACACATGTATTCAGTTCGATATGATGGGCCATAATGTTTGCAACAGTCTCCAATGATTATACATTTATTTGTAGTGAGTATTCATACTTTTCCAAAGATGATATTAATGTCGTCTGATACATACGTGTTGTATGTTGGAAAGGGTTGAATATGTAAATATGTATATACAAGTTTTTAAAATACTTAATCTTGTTTGCAGCTGTATTGCCCACAGTCGTAAACAAGACACGAGTCGGGTAACGGGATATACCGATCGATGACAGCTTGCGAACGGTAAACACTCGTATCAGCCCACTTCCCCGCTGTCGAGCCCCGGTAGCTCAGTCGGTAGCGACGCGGGATGTTAATCATGGGTTTGTTAGTTTAAACCCCTGCTCGGCCAACATTATTTCCGATATTTGACAAACGTCACTGTGACAATCGTCATTCGTCTTCCATCGATGGGCTAACAGTCTATTTGGAAAAGCAAAGCATTTCTTGGAAAGAATGGTGTATGGAGTACTGGTATGAGCAAACTAGGAAACAAACAATTAGGTGAACCATAGTTAAAAATGGCGATAAACCATAATCAATCCCAGCTCTATGTTATCTAGCCAACCTCCTCATTAAACACTGTTTCTGAATTAGATTAGTTTTCATTGAAATATGTTGTGAAAGGTTTTATCAGTGGCTGGGGCCCGATTAATAAGAAGGGCAGCCACAGTCTGCACCGCACACTCCGACTAAATGGGTCTGATCAGTTTGGGCCAATGCAACTCTTGAGATCCAGCAGGTGATGTGTTATTGGATTCATGCCTTGTATGTTATCATCTTAATATAAATATGATGTGTGGGACGAATATCATGTGCCCTGTCCGCCGCGATATGACCATAACTGTTGCTGAAAGTGGCGTACAACCAAAAATAATGAAATCACCAAGAAAAATATGCCCGACCGCGTTTTGATGGTAGATCAACACTCATTTCTACATAACCAAGGACCAGTTCTCATTTTTCTTGCATAATATGAAAAGAAAAGTGTGTGTGTAAACCAACCATATAGACGTCAACAATTTGGACTTTATTAGTGTCTTTATTTGCAGGGTCATGTATGCAGACGTATGAGTATTTGGGAATATAAACATGTGGTTGCTTAAGACAGGGAATTGCTATTTCAAGGTGGTGTTTTTACTACCTCAGTATTAAATATGTTGTAATATAACGAGTTACTTTCCTTAGACTTGTGTTTTATTTTGTATGAAGATTGAATGTTTTGCCGCTTTAATACTCTCAGTTATATCACGGTGTGTCCTTGGTAAGTTAACTGTACTACTGGTTCGTTTAGCCTGACACCAATCAGTCAGTCGTTATGCTAAACCCGCAACCGAGAGCCCCAAAACGGGCAGCTATTACTACCATTTTGAAAGACCTTGGTATGACCCGACCGGAGATAGAATCCGAGACATACCGCATCCGAGGCGGTCTCTTTTGTTAAAGACTGACCGGCTACAATACATACATGTATTTGTAACATTTTTTAGATCCTTCTTTTTGTTTGTTTTGTTTGTTTACTGTAATTAGAGGACATCAACATTGTTTGAATTGTGCCTCCCCCAAAACAAATCATGTCTCGTTCTATAGAATTTCGTCTGATATCGTTTCCTTTTGATTTAAATAAAGTTAAAAGGAAAGGTCTCATAATAACGGGGTCACACTTTTAAAAAATCACAAGAGAGTTAATTCATTAACTTGGGTGTAATGCCATTATCAACACATGCTCAGTCATGTTACGGCGGCCAGATCACATGACTATGTGTTTCATAACTTCCTCACAGAAGTTCTCCACACATCAATCTCTTCAAGCTACTGTCTTCACAGACTGACTGTTTGCCAATTGGTGGATGAAGAACGATGTGTGTCACATCGAATTCTGTATACGATCGTCGAACAAATTGTTGGTTAACAGTGGTTAAAACTCTTAACCGCAGCACAACAGCAGAAGCATCAACATCAGCAACAACAGCAGTAGCAACAGCAGCATGGGTAGCAACAGCAACAACATCAGCAACACTATTTCATATCATATTTCATATATCATCAACATTATCAGACCATTATCGATCCAGACCACCATGCAGCATCTGTGCAATCTGATCCAGATTAACACTGTTCGCTCATTAGCCGCATAAGTATTTAGGAAATCTCTGAGAGGCAGTGTACATAGGGAATAATATGTTACAGTAGTTGTACGTTGGTTTGTATTGTATTACGGATAGCGTTGGAAAATTGATATCTTACCGGACCAAATGTCGAGTACCGTGTCAATTGTCCTACGACAAGTTTGTTTCGACATTTATCATATAGCTAGTCCTATTTTTAAGACAGAATACAGACAAACTATGCCAGCTCAAATAAGTTAAATTGCGAACAAAAAAAATACACATTATAAGAATGACGTTCGAATAACGTCCACCTACCGCATATTTTAATGACGTGAGTTCATATTTTAATGACGTACATCACGTCTAGCCACAAGTTTTCTCAACTTAGGAAAGGCCATTTCCTAAAAATTAAATTACACATTTGTAATGTCTTCTTAACTGACACTTATGTTATCATTTACCAATTTCTTTCCATGATGTTCATGTTTTCAAACGATTTCACAATTTTAAAACTTGTAATGGTATTATGAAGTGTACAGAATCACTTCAGATGTTAACGAAAGTCGTGTGAGATTTTAATGTATTTTAATTTTACTGTAACGTAACAACACTATTCAGTGATAAAATAAGCATAATTTACGTGTCGTGGAGTTCCATCAAATGATCATATATATACTGTTTTTAAATTATATTTAAATTTTTGAATTTTTCAAAGATTTGTTTTTGATCTAAATTTTGAATTATTGTAAGATACTTTTCAAATGAATTCAATATTAAAATGTCAACGATCGATTTGTTAAACAAATAAAATGTTAAACGTGTATACTTTACATGAAATATAGATAACTTTTAGGATAATGCAACATATTATTCATGTATATCTAATACCAAGCGATGAGAGACCAGAAATCATCCCAGATATAAGGTGTCACGTTAGTTTACGATGTGTTGGAACATGTCATCAGCGGGTTCTACCAACTATTTTAAAAATGGTTGTACTGCCTTCAATCCTTGGCGCTTAGGTTTGCGGGGTCAGCATTACGACTGACTAGCTACGGGAACAACGCGATATACAGGGATTTTTTTTAAAACGGCTTAAAACACCAAACAATCAATAAAATCATGTCATCATCGTAACGTTTTGACGATGTCACCTTTCAGAGTGTATCAAATAAATAGAAAATCAAATCAGTTTCGATGCACTATCGAGATTTATTATATACGCTGAAATATCAATCAATTATGTATATATCGCAACCATTGTACATGTATGCAACTGTCGCATTTTGAATGCGTAATAGAGCAATTATTTTTTGTATAAAATGCCCACTGGCAATCAGGCAGGTGTATGTGATTGTCTTATGTTGAATATGATTAACTGAGATGCATGGAATCACCACAAAGAACTGCTGCACCGATACGAAATTTGAAATTATAAGGATTTCTTCATTGTGTATCAACTAATACAAACGTTATAAAGAAAGTCCTATTTCTTTTTGATCAACCTTCATTATGTTGTATGAGCCATAAATAAATATTCGGCAGTTTTTAAATGAAAAGCCATTATGATGAAATTGTACATTTGTATACTTGGTTTTTGGGTCAAATGCCAAGCACATTGAAATCAGACCGATACTCCTCGTTGTACGTATTTTGGATCTGACGACACCGAATAAAAGGTCGTCTCGAATTGTTACAATAAAACACTCTATACAATCGAAATAATCGTTAATCAACGATTCTCTAACTTGTTTATATGTATATGGGTTTTCCTTTAAAAAAATGACGATTGCGAAGGTGACAGTTGTTTTGACTAACCTGTTATAGGCAGTCATCAGATGTATACAAGCGATCACAGCAGTAAAGTTTGGGTCTGGTTTTGTTCTCATTATTATAATAATTATTAATATTATTATTATTATTATTATTATTATTATTATTATTACAATTATCATTATTATTACAATTATTATTATTAATTATATTTTTATCAACCCTTTCCTACATGCAGACGCTTTTCGAACCATCTGCAGCACACTTGGTTTGAAAACAATGTGGCAAAAGACGAAATGTTTTCAACTCTTTCCAATACTTATACATTTAATCGTAGTGAGATTTTATATTTTTTCCAAGTCTGCTACACACGTGGTGTAAGTTGGAAAGGGTTGAATATGTAAATATGTATATACAACCTTTTAAAATACTATATTTAGTTTACAGCTGTATTCCCCACAGTCGTACACAGGACACGAGTCGTGCAACGGGATATACCGATCGTTGCGAGCTTGCGAACAGTAAACATCCGTATAATACCCCCTCCCCCTTTCCCGCTGTCGAGCTCTGGTAACTCAGTCGGTAGCGACGCGGGATGTCAATCAATGGGTGTGTTAGTTTAAACCCTAGCTAGGCCAACATTCTTTCCGATGATTTACAAATGTCATTGTGAAATTCGTCATTCGTCTTCCACCGATAGGCTAACACACTATTTGGAAAAGCACATAATTTCTTGGAAAGAGTTTTGTATGGATTTCTGGTATAAGAAAGCAGGAAGCACATGACTTGGTGAACCCTTGTTAACAATGGCGTTAATCCCATTCAATCAAACCCCCGCTCTATGTTTATTAGCCAACCTCCTCATTGCACGCTATTTCTGAATTAGGATAGTTTTCATTTAATTTTGTTATGAAAGGTTTCATCAGTGGCTGAGAACGCTCAATAAGCATTGCAGCCACAACCTTGCTTGAACCGTACATTCCGGTTTAATAGGTCTGAGCGGTTGGAGTAAATGCATTTCTTGAGCTCCAGCAGGTCATGTGTTATTGGATTCATGCCTTGTATGTTATCATCTTAATATAAATATGATGTGTGGGACGAATATTATGTGTCCTGTCCGCCGCGATATGACCTTAGATGTTGTTGAAAAAGGCGTACAATCCAAAAAGAAAGAAATCATCAAGACCACTCTGCTCGACTGCGTTTTAAAGGTAGATCAACTCTCATTTCTACATAATCAAGAACCAGTTCTCATGTTTCTTGCATAATATGAATAAAACACTGTGTATATATACCAACCATGTGACGACAACAATCTGGGCCTTGTTCACAGGTGGTCTTTATTTTCAGGGTAATGTATGAAGACATATGAGTATTTTGGAATCTAAACTATTTCAAGGTTGCCGTTAGCACAGGCTTGACTCTAGATATCTAGACAGCTGTTTAACATTTTTTTTATTTGATTTTAAGAGCAATACCTTATCAATGTTGGTTAATGTTAATAGATTGATACCTAACTTCCAACATACATAGATCCATAGTGATGCCACGATGACTTATCGGGACAATGTATATGTGTATAATTAAACAATTATTGTATTTACTACCTCAGTATTAAATATGTTGTAATATAATGAGTTACTTTCCTTAGACTTGTGTTTTACTTTGGATGAAGATTGTTTTTTATGCGCTTTAATACTGTCATGCAGTTATATCACGGTGTGTCCTTGTTAAGTTAACTGTACTACTGGTTCATTTAGCCTGACACCAGTCAGTCAGTCGTTATGCTAAACTTGCAAACCAGAGCGCCAATAAAGGCAGCTATCACTACCATTTTGAAAGACCTTGGTATGACCCAACCGGGGACAGAATCCGGTCCTCCGCATCCGAGGCGGTCTCTTTGCTTGAAGACTGACCAGCTACAAAACATACATGTAGTTGTAACATTTTTTTATCCTTCTTTTTTTGTTTTGTTTGTTGCCTGTAATTGGAGGACATCAACAGTGTTTGAATTGTGCCTCCCTCAAAACAAATCATCTCATTCTACAGATTTTCGTCTGATTTCGTTTCCTTTTGATTTGGATAAAGTTCAAAGGAAAGGTCTCATAATAACGGGGTCATACTTTCAAATAATGACAAGAGAGTTGATTCATTAACTTGGGTGTAATGTCATTATCAACATGCTCATGCACATTACGGAGGCCAGATCACATGACTATGTGTTTCATGACTTTCTCACAGAACTTATCCACACATCGGTCTCTTCAAGCTACTGTCCTCACAGACTGACTGTTTGCTCATTGGCGGATGAAGAACGATGTGTGTCACATCGAATTATGTTGATTGATTGGGGTTTAACGCCGTTTTTAACAATTTCTCAGTTATATCACGGCGGCCAGTTCACCTATTCATGCATTTCTAGGTTTTCTCACACCAGTACTCCACACAACAATTTTCCCAAGCAACTGGCTGCTTTTCCACATAGACTAAGCCCATTGGTGGAAGACGAATGACGCATGTCGCATTGACTTTTGTCGATCGTCGGAAAGAAAGTTAGTAGAGCCGAGATTCGAATTCACAACCCCTGGATTGACAGTCCACGTCGCTACCCACTGAGCTACCGGGGCTCGGCTTCTGTATACGATCGTCGAAAAAATTGTTGGTTAACAGTGGTTCAAACTCTTAACCGCAGCACCAACAGGAGCAACATCAACAACAACGGCAGCAGCAACAGCAGCATTGGTAGCATCAGTAACACTATCAATATTATCAACTTTATCATCATCAATACCATCATCATCATCATCATCTTCATCACCACCACTACATCATCATTACATTATCATCATCATCATTATTATCATCACCATCACCATTAGCATCATCATCATCGTCAGTGTAATAATAATAATATAATAATAATTCAAACAAAACTATCAAGATAAATAAATAATGTTCGAGTAATTTAATGCTTATTTATAACTTATTCTAATACACATTGAAATTTACACAAATTAATCAGAAATAAGTCAATACAAAATCATTTTCGTATTTTTTTTTTTTTTTTTTAATATTCCATGTACGTTCATTATCATCTAGAAGCAACAGGTCTGCAGCAGACGATATCTAGAAATGAGAGTATACACAATGAATAAGAGGTCGAACACAATGTAGCAAAATGAGCCCATTTGCATTGATTGTTGCCACACGTTTTCCAAAGATGGAGTGATGCATGTGTGTCTCAATGCGCTTCTCTGTGGAAAATGCATAGCTAACCGGTGAACATTTTAAGCTAATCTAATTGAGACCGTACTTAAATTTTGCTCTCTCGAATATATATTTGTGTCAGCTTATTACATTGTCGCCTAAAATATTGTTATGTATAAAGCGAGAGAGAGAAGCGCTTATTGTAGCGTGTTCGTTTATATGTAACAAATCGCTGAAAGTACAAACGAGCACCTGTTTATATATATTTATGTATATAGGGTCATTCGAGACGACATTTTATACGGTGTCGTCATATCCAAGATACGTCAGGGAAGTTTTCAGTCGTAATATAATGAGATTGCATATCAGCTCTGTAATGTGTTCATATTTGATTTCCATGCTTGCAGCACTTTGAATGTAATTTATAAGGATAAGCGTTTATTACGACAACGTGATGAGTAAGTGTTTCCTGTGTAAAAACCGTTAAAACATGTGCGAATAAAACACCAGGACAAGTAGACCTTTCTACGTTGTGTTGTTCTTTTTCCCGAACCCAAGATATTATAATTGGCGACGAGGATGAGTATTGGAAAAAATGGTGAATTCCTCGAGGGGAAAGATTCCTTTGATAACTATATATAACGCATCCAACAATTTGTTGTTGCGAATGACATTATCGGTAATAGGCTGTTCCGCATACGGAATTCTGAAGAACTTGGCACAGCCTGCCCTGCCCAAAGAAAACACATTTGAACAGATTGTTAACATTTTAAAGGTCTACTTAAATCCCTAACCGCTGGTTATATCAGAAAATTTCACAAGATAAATCAGAGGGAAAGTGAAATAGTCCAGGAGTATGCGGTGGAATTCAACAAGAGGGTTATGATGGCCCTGGATCGCTCACCTTAAGTATACAATGTACTTCAATGCAACACACATCAAGACAATTAATCTGAATGCAACCTGCAGAGTGTTAATAAGATTTTCTTTCATTTGGCCTAGTGATCTATTCTTTGTTACCTGATATGACCTATATTCCAACATGAACTAGATATCATCAAGACAACATTCTGACAAAAGTTGAACTTCTCAAAGTAAAAATGCGGCCTCCGGAGTTTGAACAGTATTTTACTTTATTGACATTGTTTCTAACTCAATATGACCCATATTTGAACTTGACCTAGATATCTTTAAGACAAACTTCTGAAGCCAAAACAAACTATTCCTTGACCCAACATGACCCATGATCGAACTTGACTTACATATCATAAAGAAAAACATTCTGATAAAGTTTCAACATGCTCAAGTTGAAAATGTGGCCTCGAGAGTGTTAACAAGATTTCCCTTCAATTTGACCTAGTGACCTAGTTCTTGACCTCATATGTCCCAGTTTCGAACTTGTCCAAGATTTTATAGATGAATGTTCTGATTAACTTTCATAACGATTGGATGCCTGTAGAGTGTTAACAAGCTGAAACGTTGACGACGCACGACGCACGACGCACGACGCACGACGGACGGACGCCGGACGAAATGTGATCACAATAGCTCACCTTGCACTTCGTGCATAGGTGAGCTAAAAAGTTGTCTGCTAATTGTGTTTTCGGGACTTTCCTTAAGGCATAGGTTGTTGGCAGATGATGATTTGACATTTGAAGGTGCTGTTAGAATGTATGTGATAATGGATACTGCTGATAAGGACACATTTGGGTTTGGGGATAGAGAGCAAACTGAATCTGTTCATGCAAACATGAAAGTTGGAAACATTGATAAATTTCAAAAGCGTAGAATATCAGATACAAGGGTAAACAAGGGTGGATGTTTTAGATGTAGTTGAGAATATTATGCAGATAAATGCAAATTTAAAGACAGTAAATGTTATGTGTGTGGGAAAAGAGGACACATTTCCAATACGTGCAAGTCAAAGCCTACTCGTTGCATTGAAAAGTCGGATTCAGAGGGAGAAGAGGAATCTTTAGGACTATACTCTATATATTCATGTTGAGCTAACACGAGACTTTAGACAAAATGCGATTCCCGACAGGCGGTAATTTGACACGCCGAATGATTCCGGGTCCCGGAAAAAAGACTTTGGCCGGATTTTACATCCCTGTACCCAGAGTACAAAAAGCATCTCCCACTATGGGGATTTAGACAAAATTATTGGGTTCTAGGGTGGGGAACTTAGACCCAAAAAAGGAAAACTTGTCTAATTCCCATGGGTCTGCCCGCCATCCCACCCCCCTCCCCCCCCCCCCCCCCCCGGGGGGCAAAATATTGATATATGCATAGTGCAATACCTGATAATGACAAATACACTGTTAGTTTGTCATTAGCTGGTAAGGATACATTAATGGAAAGTTGATTTGGTTGGGGAATGTAACATTCCGGTTAGGTATCGGGATCAAAGGTTTAATTTAAGAATTATTGTAGGAAAAGGGGAAAGGCCATGTTTGTTAGGACGGGACTGGTTAAAGAAAATAAAAAGATTTTTCAGCTAACTAAGGAAGAGTCTTTAGATGTGTTATTAAGAAAACATGAACTTTTGTTTTCAAACAGTAATGAACCCATAAAGGGATTCAAAGTACAAGTCAAGTTGCATTAAGACGCCAAGTCCATTTTTTGTAAAGCACGTCCAGTTCTGTTTGCGTTACAGGATAAGGTAACTGCAGAGTTGAGAATACTCGAATGTGAGGGCATCATTGAACGCATAAAATGTAGTGATTGGGTTACACCTATAGTTGTAGTTTCAAAACCAGATGAATTCATAAGGATTTGTGTGGATTATAAAGTAACCGTAAATAGGCAAAGTAATGAAGAAAGGTACCGACTTCCGAATGTAGACGACATGTTTTCGATTTTGTCTTGGGGTGAGACATTTACCAAGTTAGATTGATCTCAGGCATATACTCAGCTTGAGTGGGATCAAGACTCAGATTAGTATTTAGCTATAAATACACCTTTATGACTGTTTAAGCATACACGATTAGCTTATAGAATCAGTTAAGCACCAGCTATTTTTCAAACTGTTATGGATTCAGTTTTGGCCGGGATACCTGGGGTAGTTTGCAGAATCGATGATTATTTAGTGACAACACTTAAGTCGTTCGAAAAAGGTGTTAGAAAAGTTAAATACCCATCATATGAAGTTAAGAAATGACAAGTGTGTATTTATGGCCGAACAAGTGTATTAAATAGGTAATACAATTGATTCTGAGGGAATTCACCCTAATCAAGAGAAAGTTGAGGCTATGTTACAGGCTCCCATGCCAAACAATGTTTCTGGGAACTGTTCAATGTCACGTGTAGAGTCTTTTGAGAGATGTAAGAAACTTTTAGTGGGCAATCAAGTTTTGGTCCATTATTGTATGGGGAAATGGCTAAGATTAGCATACGACGCGTCTTCCTATGGATTGGGTGTCTGTTATATAGCATATAATGCCTGATGGTTCAGAGAGACCAAGGCTATGCTTACAGAACGTTGGCACCAGCTGAGAAGAATTACTCCCAATTAGAAAAGGAAGCTTTTGGTATTATTTCTGGAGTTACTAAGTTTAATAAGTATCTTTATGGAAGACAATTTAAGTTGTATAAAGACCATTGAAAAATCATGTTTGGTCCTAAACGGGGTATACCGACATAGGCACTTCAAGATTACAACGTTGAGCTATCATTTTGTCTGCCTATGAGTATGCCATTTTTCATAAAAAAGGGGATAATCACGGAAATTGTGGTGGTCTATCAAGACTGCAACTGGGGGAAGATAAAACAAACCAAATGTGTGACTATCAGAATATGTCTCGCATTGATGAAATACCCATTGACAGTGCTTTTATAAAGTGTAAAACCAGGAAATGTTCTTCTTTAAGTTAAGTCCATGCCTTTATTATGAATCGTAGGCCAGATAAAGTTGATGAAAGACTGAAACCATATTTTTCAAGGAGAACAGAACTTACAGTGGAACAAATAGTGGTATTAGGGGGCATGAGAGTGATAATTCCAGAATGTCTTCAGTACAAAGTTCTTCAAGAAATTCATGATGACCATATTGGCGTGTGCAGTATGAAACTTAGTTATCTTTGGTGGCCAAAGGCAGACACTGATATAGAGGAATTAGTGAAGACGTGTCAAGTGTGACAGTCTTTGGGAACTTTACCTCCAGAAGCTCCGCTCAAATCACGGAGAATGGGTGCAAGGCCAATGGAAAGGATACACATTGATTATGCAGATTTTAAAGGACAGACATTTCTGATAATCATAGATAGCTATTCAAAGTGAGTAGAAGTGTTCCCAATGACCAGCACAACTAGCGGGAAAACTAATGATCAACTGAGATTAATGTTCGCAGGAACGGGAGTACCGGAAAAAATATGTAGTGATAATGGTCCCCAGTTCAATTCATTTGAAGCTAAGGACTTTGTCAGGAACAATGGGATAGCACACACTTTAACTCCGTCATATCATCCTGCTTCAAACGGGTTAGCAGAGCGGATTGTTCAAATAGTATAAACAGTTTTGAAAGCATACTTACTTTGTTTACAATCGTTGTTGGATTATTTTTACACATTCAAAGTGTCCATTTCTCCGAAATAAATCTATAGCTCTTTCGCCTTTAAAACCCTTCATATAGATCAGAAACTTGAAAGTAGTACACAGATATCTCACGATATCTGGCTTTCCTTTCCAAGCCTCAACGTGTAATAGTGTGTGTCCGTTCTTATCTCGTTGTCTTGGGTCGATTTGGCTGAGAAGGTATTTTAGTATGTCGAGATGACCACCATTCATCGCTGAAAATATTGCTGTTTGTCCATGATCCTGTTTATAGCTGAGTAGTTGGACGAAATTCTCACAAAGGTATCGGACAACACCCTCGTGACCATAAAATGCCGCTTGATGAAGTATTGTGTCCCCATATTTAGACCTCGAATATATCTTCATTCCTTGACCGATCAGATATTTCACACAATCAAGACTCCCTCCACGTAAAGCACTCAAAAGAGCATCAGTTCCCTTCTGATTTCCCTCATTTTTCAAATCGGGATATCTTTCACAGATATATTGTACGATTGTTAAGGATCCTACAAATGCCGCAGAATGTAGTAACGTGTTTCCGTTCGTACATCGCGTATCTGTGTTCAAACCTTGACTTATCAGATATTTCACGCAATTAAGACTCCCTCCACCCACAGCGCTAAAGAGAGCATCTTGTCCTTTCTCATTTCTTTCCTCATTCAGCTCAGGAAATGTTTCCCAAATATATTGTACCATCGGTACAGATCCTACATATGCCGCAGTATGTAGAAACGTGTGTCCGTGCGTAGATTGCGTATCTGTGTTCAAACCTTGGGCAATAAGATATTTCACACAATCAAGACTCCCTCCACGTAAAGCACTCAAAAGAGCATCAGTTCCCTTCTGATTTCCCTCATTTTTCAAATCGGGATATCTTTCACAGATATATTGTACGATTGTTAAGGATCCTACAAATGCCGCAGAATGTAGTAACGTGTTTCCGTTCGTACATCGCGTATCTGTGTTCAAACCTTGACTTATCAGATATTTCACGCAATTAAGACTCCCTCCGCCCACAGCGCTAAAGAGAGCATCGTGACCTTTCTCATTTCTTTCCTCATTCAGCTCAGGAAATGTTTCCCAAATATATTGTACCATCGGTACAGATCCTACATATGCCGCAGTATGTAGTAACGTGTGTCCGTGCGTAGATTGCGTATCTGTGTTCAAACCTTGGGCAATCAGATATTTCACACAATCAAGACTCCCTCCAAATACAGCACTAACGAGAGCATTCATTCCCTTCTGATTTCTTTCATTTTTCAAATCGGGATATCTTTCACAGATATACTGTACGATTGGTAAGGATCCTAAACATGCCGCAGAATGTAGTAACGTATTCCCTTTCGTAGATAGCGTATGTGTCTTCAAACCTTGACTTATCAGATATTTTAGGCAATCAAGACTCGCTCCATCCACAGCACGAAAGAGAGCATCTTGTCCTTTAATATTTCTCTCCTTATTTAGATCAGGAAATGTTTCCCAAATATATTGTACCATCGGTACAGATCCTACATATGCCGCAGAATGTAGTAAAGTGTTTCCGTCCGGAGATCGCGTATATGTGTTCAAACCTTGTGCAATCAGATATTTAACACAATCAAGACTCCCTCCAAATACAGCACTAAAGAGAGCATCCATTCCCTTCTGATTTCTCTCATTTTTCAAATCGGGACATCTTTCACAGATATGGTGTACGATTGTTAAGGACCCTACAAATGCCGCGGAATGTAGTAACGTGTTTCCGTCCGAAGATCGCGTATCCGTGTTCCAACCTTGACTTATCAGATATTTTACGCAATCAAGACTCCCTCCACCGACAGCGCTAAAGAGAGCATCTTGTCCTTTCTTGTTTCTCTCCTTTTTCAGTTCAGGAAATGTTTCACAAATATATTGTAGGATCGATATAGATCCTACATAAGCAGCAGAATGTAATAACGTGTTTCTGTCCGTATGTCGGGCATATGTGTTCAAATCTTGGGCAATCAGATATGTAACACAATCAAGACTCCCTCCAAAGATAGCACTACAGAGTGCATCCATTCCCTTCTGATTTCCCTCATTTTTCAAATCGGGACATCTTTCACATATATACTGTACGATTGGTAAGGATCCTAACAATGCCGCATAATGTAGTAACGTATTTCCGTTCGTAGATAGCGTATGTGTGTTCCAACCTTGACTTATCAGATATTTTACGCAATCAAGACTCCCTCCACCGACAGCACTAAAGAGAGCATATTGTCCTTTCTTATTTCTCTCCTTATTCAGATCAGGAAATTTTTCCCAAATATATTGAACCATCGGTACAGATCCACCATATGCCGCTTCAAGTAGTAACGTGTTTCCGTTCGTAGATCGCGTATCTCTGTCTCCCTCCGACCACAGCACGAAAGAGAGCATCATGTCCTTTCTCATTTATCTCCCTATTCAGCTCAGGAAATGTTTCCCAAATATATTGAACCATCGGTACAGATCCACCATATGCCGCAGAATGTAGTAACGTGTTTCCGTCCGTAGATCGCGTATCTGTGTTCAAACCTTGACTTATCAGATATTTTACGCAATCACAACTCTCTCCACGCACAGCACTAAAGAGAGCATCTTGTCCTTTCTCATTTCTATCCCTATTCAGCTCAGGAAATGTTTCCCAAATATATTGAACCATCGGTAAAGATCCACCATATGCCGCTTCATGTAGTAACGTGTTTCCGGTCGTAGATCGCGTATCTGTGTTTAAACCCTGACTTATCAGATATTTCACACAATCAAGACTCCCTCCGACCACAGCACGAAAGAGAGCATCATGTCCTTTCTCATTTCTCTCCCTAATCAGCTCAGGAAATGTTTCACAAATATATTGAACCATCGGTACAGATCTACCAACTGCCGCAGAATGTAGTAACGTGTTTTCATCCGTAGATCGCGTATCTGTGTTCAAACCTTGACTTGTTAGATATTTCACGCAATCAAGACTCCCTCCACACACAGCACTTAAGAGAGCATCTTGTCCTTTCTCATTTCTCTCCCTATTCAGCTCAGGAAATGTTTCACAAATATATTGTACCATTGGTACAGATCCACCAATTGCCGCTTCATGTAGTAACGTGTTTTTGTTCGTAGATCGCGTATCTGTGTTCAAACCTTGACCTATCAGATATTTCACGCAATCAAAACTCCCTCCATACACAGCACGATAGAGAGCATCTTGTCCTCTCTCATTTTTCTCCCTATTTAGCTCAGGAAATTTTTCACATATATATTGTACCATCGGCACAGAACCTCCGTATGCCGCAGTATGTAGTAAAGTGTTTCCGTTCGTAGATCGCGTATCTGTGTTAAAACCTTGGTCAATCAGATATTTCAAACAATCGAGACTCCCTCCAGATACAGCGCTAAATAGAGCATTCATTCCCTTCTGATTTTCCTCATTTTCCAAATCGGGACATCTTTCACAGATATAGTGTACGATTGTTAAGGAATCTACAAATGCAGCAGTATGTAGTAACGTGTTTCCATCCGTAGAGCGCGTATCTGCGTTCAGACCTTGACTTATCAGATATTTCACGCAATCAAGACGCCCTCCACACACAGCACTGAATAGAGCATCTCGACCGCTCTCATTTCTCTCCTTATTTAACTCAGGAAATGTTTCCCAAATATATTGTACCATTGGTACAGATCCTCCATATGACGCAGTATGTAGTAACGTGTTTCCGTTCGTAGATCGCGTATTTGTGTTCAAACCTTGGGAAATCAGATATTTCACGCAATCAAGACTCCCTCCACACACAGCACGAGAGAGAGCATTCATTCCCGTCTGAGTTTCCTCATTTTTCAATGCAGGAAATGTTCTGCAAATATACTGTACCATCGACAACGATCCTTTAAAGGCCGCCTCGTGTAGAATTGTTGAGCCATATATAGACCGTGTATCCATTTTCATGCCTTTACACAACAGATATGTCAAACATTCAAGACTCCCGCCACGGGCAGCGCAATGGAGCGCATCAATTTCTTCCTCATTTCTCGCCATTTGCAAATCAGGAAATGATGCAAAAATATATCTGAGGCACTCAATGTGCCCTCTTTCTGCAGCAAAGTGAACAGCTTGGTTACTTGAGAGAGAGAGAGAAGAGAGAGAGAGAGAGAGAGAGAGAGAGAGAGAGAGAGAGAGAGAGGAGAGAGAGAGAGAGAGAGAGAGAGAGAGAGAGAGAGAGAGAGAGAGAGAGAGAGAGAGAGAGAGAGAGAGAGAGAGAGAGAGAGAGAGAGATGATAACATCAACGTTGGACGCCTCTTAATTAAAATATGGATCGAGTTAATATACAGTATTTTACCTCACTCAATACATAAATATCAGCATTGCAGATAAATAGATATAAAAGCCCATATAGGGATTAATTGTTCTTTCCTAAAACAATTATTACGGGTAAAGACTTGTTTTCACGTCAAAAGGTAATGTGTATGAACTTTGCAATTTGCTATACCGTCTATCCAAAATTTGTGTCCAGAGTGGATTTTCGATGCAGTCATGATACTCGTACGTTTTGATTGAATGAAAAGAAAATATCGAATCAATAAAAATGATAGAGGAACAAAATAATATGATAGTACGTACTCGGTAAAGGAACGAGCACAAGTAATTTGATATGTGAACATTTGCGTGTTATAACACTCGTCGTCTGTTTTTAAAATGAGCTCAAATAAAAACTGATAAGGTTTTACTGACTAACCGGAAGTTACAAATCTAAATGTCTGTAATATGATATTATTATATTATATTAACGCCAATGATCAATACATACCAACAAAGGAAAGCGACATAAATGATAGGAAAGGATAGTGTGACTCTTCACAAATGTAGTTCCGTAAATTATAGAATAATTTCATTGGAAGTACTTCATGAAGAGCAAATCCATTATTTGTTGTACCTGTCATAATTAACTGATGCTGTTTCCTGTTTTACAAATTATAAACCAGCACAGGAGATAGGGGTTCAACGTGAAGATATTATTGGATAGGAAGATATTGTTAATTTTGGAGCAATTACAACATTCCGACAATCTATTCAGATTAGTCACAGACATCAAGTCATTTATATAAGGCAAGAGACTAAACTTAACCCTTTCCAACATACATCAAACATGCAGTAGATGACATTGCCAGTGTTGAGGTAAGAAAGGGAAAAGCCAATGTTTAATTAATGAATAGAATTGGAAACATTGTGGCAGAAGGAGAAATTGCTGATCATGAGAGAGTGGTCATTTTCTCCATGCAGTGTTTCCATATGCGTCAACAATTTTAACTCAAAATTCCATCAACCTCTCTATGCCTTACCTAAAGTTATTTAAAGCAGCATATCATGTAAACAGTTTAAAGAATAATATGGGGAATTTCTATTCATCCTACAGAATTGAACTCATTTTGAAAACAAGTACAGTTTTCTCAGTCGTTATGCATAGTGTTTTCATCTTTGACTCAAAATTATACATTGAGCCAGATGATGCAAAGGTAGTCAGTTGTCTTGGAAGATTGTTGTGTGGAGTATTCTTTCTAGAAAGTCATGGGGAAAAATGTAAGGTGAACTGAAATTCCATTGAAAATAATGTTAAGCTCAAGTCAATCAATCAACCATGGATATAGTCAGTTTCCAATTATATTTATTACTAGTTTACAAATGACTGGCATTTGTTAAAAGAAATCAAAACATCATTCAATGGCTTCTAGTGTTGTTTTCCATCAACATCCCTGGAAATCTTACACTCCTGACCTTATAAGAAATTAAAACAGATATGTACTAATTAAATTTAAATATATGATAAGTTTAGTATTTTGTTCAATATAATTTTCAGCTTCCTTTCTTGTTTGGGGACTGCACTGCATAATAAATTGTTCTTACTTTCACACGTATTAAATGTTTACCCGAAAAAGGTACCACCTTTACTCATATTAATACAAAAAAACAACATAAATGGGTGTTTTTATTCATAGGTAACAGGTGTAACACAGATTGAAAATTATTGTTGTCTAGTCACTCCGTTTTTTTTTCTAAATAAATATTTAAGGTAATAAAAGTACCGCGTAATTTCGTGGTAATTTTGTGGAATAGAGTAAGAAATATTTTTTTCCCGTTCGTCACAATAGCCGTCTATGGATTTTATATTTACCTTACTAATAAATGTGAACTAGACGCACGCCATTATACAGTAAAGCACTTTACGGAAACAACAACAAATTGCCGTTTGAGGCCTAACAATTCACTTTATTCCGAATAATGACCATTAGAGACGTACATGTATCTGGTTGAAATATTTAAATAGAACCAACTCCAATATATCTTCTAAAGTGTTGGTAAGTAGGCCTAACATTCTTGTGTAGGAATG
Source organism: Serripes groenlandicus (assembly GCA_031761405.1). Classification (NCBI taxonomy): domain Eukaryota; kingdom Metazoa; phylum Mollusca; class Bivalvia; order Cardiida; family Cardiidae; genus Serripes; species Serripes groenlandicus. Next base: position 6,879,573 of record JASEVX010000002.1, on the reverse strand, counting down.
TCGGCAGTCTTCGCGAACATTTTCAGTCCTGACTGACGTTTTTTTGTCGGAGTGTCTCCTGCCACGTACTTGGTAGTAGACAGCCTTCAGTGGATGGTCTCCTGCCACGTATTATCGATGAATTTAAAAAAAAAAAAAAGTGGATCGAGATATTACGATAAATTATAGATACGATTATCGATTAAATTGTTCAACTCAATCAACAGTCAATTAAAGCCGCGAGCCATAATCGATTCGGCAATTGAAATGATAATTGCTTTCGTGCCTTCGTACAATTGTGAAAATGTGTATACCGTTTTAATTATGAGCAGCTTTAAATTACTTCTTTAATTAAACAAACTTGCAAACAAATTGATATTTAAGATACTACATAATAAACATTACAAATCAATAATATTAACTGATCTACTAACTTCGTGTGTATACCAAACCAGTAAAACACACTGTTTACAATAATTTTAACACCTTCGGCATTAAACCCTGGTTAAAAATGCGTGGATCGAGATAATATACGTTACTTTATAAATACGTGGTACGAGCCATATCCCTACGTGGCAGGAGACTCGGTCTTTTTTTTTACAATAATTGGTTGATTGAACAAGGAAGGCCATATTTCAGACTGACAGCTTTAAAGAGATTTCGTTAATTCGGTGACTTCGCACCACAGCAATTTCGTACAACATAATTATACACAATCCTGCATACCCAGTCTGTCGTTTATTTCGTTTTTATTTTACCCTTTCCCACATACAATAAATCTGCAGCAAACGACTTTGAAATTATTAAGTCCAAAATATAGAAAATCTCTACACAAAGTATGAATACTGAATAGACTCTTTATAGAGTTGAAATCATTGTGACAAATTGAGAAATTGTTCATTATGGGCAATTTCTCCATTTGCCACTATGATTTCAAACGTGGTCTGCTTCAGAGGCGTCAGAAAGCGTCTACACGGGGCAAAGGGTTAAAGCCTTAGTTAATTATCAAGTTACATCAGCCCCCCTTTCCATCCAATTGTGTGAAGACTCCCTTGCCTATTGGCTTTGTGAAATTCAACGTGCAAAATTGCTAAATTGTGAAAACAATGACATACAAAATCGTTAAATTGTGCCGAAACATTATGAAATTTTATGATCAAGGTATATTACAATTTATGTTGCTTTATTAATAAATGCACGTCCTCTGGATTATGCAAGCATACACTTCATTGTTTGCTATGTGAATTTTGCATTTCATTTGTGAAATATGTGCACACTATTGTGAAAATTGTTTATTTTTCCTAATTGTGAAGTACTCTTCATTCTGCCTCTAATATAGCTGGTGGAAAGGCGCTGTGCATGCACCAAACGCTTATTAAAACATAGAGTAAGTACATTGTCAATGCCCGTGACAGGGCGGTAGTAATCTGGGTTCCGCTAGCTGCAGCCAATTGTTCAAAATAGCTGAACTAGCTATCGCACGAATCTACCGCAGTACATTAAGAAGCAACAACCGAATTTAAGGTTTTTGTAGACAAAGACCACGAATGTATTCATATTAAACTAACTAACCGAACACTAGGTCATGTGCTATTAAATTCCGTTATTAAACTGGTTGATCCAGTTAACAAAGTCCTTGTGTAAATACGGTGTATTGCTAATAATAGGCTATTGCGATAGACAGGGAGTTGCGTGTTATCGTCAAGGCTTTTTGAAATTGTCTATTAGTAATATATCTATTTACATTTGACACTAATTTTCAACAATTGAATAAAGAATGTGGAAATCAACAATTTCTCTCATTCCAAGTGTTCATGTCACACTCTGTATGTATCAAAATCCGCGAAGGGGCTTGTGAATTGTTCTCAACTTCACATGTAACCACATGAGTGTTGTATTTCAATGGTTAGATGTTAATACTTTTCCGATAATGTAAGTTATGATTCAGAATGTTGTAATCACATAGGAAACTTGTTATACTTGTGCCAAAATGACAAACATTTGTTTCTAGCTGTGTTTTTTATTTATATTTCAGGTATATTCAGTCGACCTTATTTGAGGTCGACCAAGCAAGGTAAACCCATAGCCTGTCCCTAATATAGGTAAATCTATACAGGAGACAACACCAGCAATGAGACCTCTTGTAAGACGGGCAGTTGAAGTCAATGTCCCTGTACAGCTTAATACAGAAAAAGATAAAGAGGCTTTAATTCCCCTCATGGAATGTGATTCGGAGTCAAACCTGACCTACAGAGGCCACACCGCACCTCCTTTAGTGATCAGTTATATACGCATGACTAAGAATTCCGAAATTTCTAAATTACGTTTTGCTGGTTGATAAAATCATGACTGTGAGAGGTTTTACTATAGCCGTTGATTTTTGTGAAAAGGGTTATAAGCTTAACATTCTAGATTTCATGAAGGGAAAGAAACAACTTTCATAAGCAGAGACAATATAAACGTGATAGATCTGATAGCTGGCTGCTTAGCATATTCATGTGGAGCTTGCAAATTTGTGACTAAATATCTTACCGCACTCTAAAAACAGAACTTGGCATTTAGTCATTGGAAAGACTAAGTACAACTTAATTGTGGACAGCAGTATTGCGCATATTCAGAGAATCAATGGTTGAGGAGGACACTTTAAAGAAGATAATTCTGATTGGTTTTTTTTGTTTATTGACTCATAATCATATTAAATAAATCCAATACCAGCTGTTATCATTTCATACATGAAGCAAATAAACTGAAAAATAAGAAAATTCTTAATACAAATTGTAGCATAGCTTAGCATTTTCTCACATAAATCAGACTACAGCAGACTTATTAGAAAACAACTCAGTATAAAAACCTATACAACATACATCAATGGGCATGCTATTATTGTATACAATAGAAAACATTATGACAAAACAAGAAATTACTGGTCAGGGTCCAATTCCACCAACCTTACTTAGAGCTTAGTAATACTTGAATACTTAGAAGGATGTTTCATCATTTTAGTTTCAAAAATAATTTGTAAATCATGAACGGTGGAATGTATTTTATTAAGTTGACAGAAATAGTTACATTCAAGACAAACAATACTTGTTAAGAAATGAAATATGTTAGCATTTTTATTAGGGAAATAAATCATATAAAATACGCATTTAAGTTGTTAAGTATTACTTAACGCTAAGTTCGTTTCTTGGAATTGGACCCTGGATTTTCTGATTTTGCAATAATATTATTTAAAGTTATAAGTCATCTGCATGTGGGACAGGGTTAAACACTAATATGTGTTTATTCATAGTGCTTTAGCAATTTCACCTTTTCCCACACTGTTTTCAACTCTCTTAAATAAATTCAGATTATCAGGGGTTTTTACCTAGTCATTTGCTGCAGAGTTGTTGTTTGTGGGAAATATATTAATATTATAAAAAATTGAATTTTGAGATTTTATATTTTCTCTCACTGTTTAAGTCAGCAATGCTTCAAAACTGAGAATTAGAAAAACATATATGTTTTAGCTCACCTGAGCATAACGTGCACAAGCTGATCTATTGTGATCACATTTTCTCTGCCGTCCGTCCGTCGTGCAACATCAACAACTGCCCTGCTAACACTCTACAGGCTATATGTTGCATCCGATATTCATGAAAGTTTATTAGAACAATCATTTCAATCAAGACTTTAAGTAAGTAGACGTCTGTATTAGGGAAAGGGTTAAGTAGAAATGTGACCCCATGATCCCCTACAATATTTGTTTGAGCCTTGTGGACAGGTTTAAAAAGGTAGTTACTAGGTGACATCAGAAAATAGTTCATATTGACTGGGAAACGAGGTTACTAGGCTTAATTGAAGGTATATGTTTTCACCACGCTGGAGAGTGCAAACCATTTTGAAAACACTTTGGTTTTATTTTGAAAAATGTCTTAATAGGAAAGTGTAAGTATTTGATAGAGTAAAAAACATTGTGACAAAAGGGGAAATTACTCATTATCAACAATATGTCCTTATGACACAATGTTTTCAAAATGTGTTTTCTGCAGAAGCGGCAGAAATACATGTAGAAAAGGATTAAACCTTTACCACTTACAGACTACTTCTGATGTATCCGATGAAATAAACGGAAATTTCCTATGATGATTTTTTGTTTAATTTTCCAAATAAGATTTGAATTTTATCTCAGAATTGCACTATCTTATATTAAGATTTATCATGCTCCGGCCTATGATACTTTTAAAGTAATCTCCTTCAAATTCCTTGTATGTGAAAATGGGTTAATAAATGCTTCTGTTATGCCATTGTATCAGAAATATTAGTTTATTTTTCAGTTTTGTGTAACCTTTCTTTCACAATATCTACAACAATAACAGTTAAGATTTGACCTTTAATGTTACACTTTTACTTATTTAAAGATCAATGTTAAGCCGAAGGCTCAATGTGTTTCACTTTGATCACTCACTGTCCGGCGTACGTCAAACGGACAAATCTTCTTCTCTGAAACTGCTGATGCAATATTAAACAAACATAAATGCTACTTTGGTGACCCCCATCAAAAATTGTTCAAAAACTCATATTCTACATATAAATTGGGTTGCCATAACCCCCTACAATATTTGTTCCAGCCTTATGGACAGGTTTAAAAAGGTATTCACCCAGTTGACATCAGAAAAGGGCTGCAATGAACAGATTAACTTACGACAATTCCCCCCCCCCCCCGATTATATCAGTTACACATTCACTTATATACCATCATGCAGGTGATCGATTAAGGGTCATCTTGGCCCTCATGTTTGAATCTCGTTTATTGTTATTTAATTTCTAAATTTTCTGAACTGATTTACTTGATTTTGTATGCTCGTAATGAAAGACGACATAAATACACATTCAAAACTTGTTATGACCATTCAAATTAAAACATGACATACAAATTATCATCGTCTAGGCAAATACTTTTAGAAATTAACTATCTTTGCCAAAGTGTGCAGTTTCATTTTTTTTAAATCATTTTAAGGTTTTTTTCGTGAATGGGTAGCACCTATATATATGTTATACTATTAATATACAGATACACACCGTCTCGTTGGTTTTAGTGGTAGACCGTCCGCGTCGGGTGTGGGAGATCGCGGGTTCAAATCCCGATCGATTCTTATCAAAGACTTGGTCGTAATGGCTTCTATCCCGATGCCCTCATGATTGCGGGGTTAACATTACGACTGAGTAACTGGAGTTGGGATAAATGAACCAGTAGTACACGTTACCAACTCTGGAAACGACGTGATATAACTGTAAGAAACATGTTGAAAGTTTCTTAAAACGCCATATAAAGAAACTGTGTATCGAGATCCATAAACAATTTTCAAAATTGAAACGAGTTTTTGATAAATGGATACAAATTCTTATTATAATCTCATATTAAGATAATAAAAATCGCCCCTACTGGATGCCTCTCTTGAAACTAAAGCCCCTTATCGAAAAAGGTCTTTTTCATTTACCCGCTGAATAATTGAAAGCATTTCACTCCATTTTAAAAACTTCGTAACAATCCATGTTAGCCGTTTTGCTAATACAGCTACGCTGAAAAAGACAATCTGCAAAAACCGTTTGCTATAAAATGGTAAAATAAATTACTGTTTCAGATATCCAAGTTCGACGACACAAACGTAATCCACACAATTGAATAAAACTCATATGTCGTATACGGTTGTGAAAGGGGAGTTACTTTTATACTGTATCAACTAAGTCGTGTCATGAGGAAACCAATACCTAAGACGTTGCAAGTAATACAAATACACATTGATATCAATTGTTATCCTCTAACCGAGCCATACATCTAAAACCGAACCACCATTGATTGGTGATGGTGGTTATGAATACTGTCATATTGAGTTAAACGCCCTTTTTTACGTTTTTACAGTCATTTCACGGCGGCCAGTTCATCTACCATATTTGTGTCTGCTTACTTACACCACTCCTCAACACAGCAGTCTTTCTGATCTGTCAACTGACTGCTTTTCTACTTAGACTCAAGCGATTAAACCCAAAACATGTCGATTGAGAAAACACAATGGGTGAATGTAAGAGTAAGCTATATACGTATACAACATTTTCTGAATCCTTAAACATTAAAGCATTTTTTAGATCTAGGTCGGTATGTATTAACACTATATCTAAATAGGGTCGGCGATTTCCGTCCGAAGTCGGCATTGTTCGCGAATGTGACGTACATTCCCGATTGAAAAAACACACTGAACCGATCTCTTATGATTTCATACGGAAATCAACCGAGACGATAACGGGTGTTCCAAATTAAGAAAAAACAAAACCGAATGGATGTCGACGTTCCGATGGCCTGGCTATAATCTCGATCAGAGTTCATTTCTCCGAAAATTGGTCACGGATTGATTACGATTAGATGTGTTTGTTTGTTTTAAACAGCTAATGTCATATCTCGACGGCAAGATAGATTATATTGGACCTACACCTTATATTTACATCGAGATAAAAATAAATTAGGTATGAAATCAATAACACCCGACCTGCTTTAGTCAAATAGTCACATTGACTTTTATCTTTCATACTGATTTAGCCGGCTTGTTGATTACGAATAAAATCGCTCAGTGCAAGTTCTCAAGGCTCATTGGTCGATATTTTAAAGAGGGTTACACCATGTTCAACACTAATTCAATTAAAATACGTCAATTAATCCCTTAAACATGATCCATGAGTGACTTGCCAGTACCAGTCTTGGGAATGTATTACGCATAAGAGCACTCCTGTATGACCATTGCGAACTGATCGGCTAAGCACTCTTTTATATGAGCAACGATTATAGAGAAATATCGGTACTTGAACAATAGTAATACTTTGTTTGTTGAAGTTCTTTATTTATATCAAATTGTCGGAAGGTACAATTTATCCGACTCTGCGTACATGCGAGCGACAGGCTTTCCATGTCACACGAGATCCAATATAAGGGGCGTTTTACATAAAAAGTTCCAGAAAGAAAAATGTTTCATTTTTTTTTCGGATTTGTCCCGGCTGCCTTATACCAGTCGATAGGGTTTTACGCCGCTTTCAACATTATGGCAATTATATCACGGCAACAGTTCATTTATGCATGATCACTGGGTAAACAAACCTGTACTAGGCTAGAAAATGTGCCTTGCCCAAGGGCACTCTACCATGACCTTAGTGCTGAGACTGGGGATCGAACCCGGGACAGCCCTTATATCAGTACTCCACATAATAGTATTCTCCGAAAACGGGCGCCCTTCGATGTAAGAATGAAACGTAATTGTAATTGCCATTGCCATAACTGTCAAATGTGGTTTACTGTGTAGTGAGCCGAGCCTGGAAAGCTTAGGCATTAGCGACGCGGGCTATAAATCCCGGGGTTGTGAGTTCGAACCAAAATGGCAATGCGACAAGTGTCAGCCGTGTTACACCAATGAGCAAACAATATATGGCGAAAAGCACTATTGAAAGACTGTTTTGTCGAGCATTGCTATAAGACAGTCAGAAAATATATGAGTAAGTGCACTCGCCGCAGTGAATTGACTGAACAATTGTTGAAAATTACATTCAACCCCAACCATTTGTTATGGTGTATCTTAAATCGAAACGCACGTATGAACCGTGATTAGTGATGACGTTATCTAGTAAGCTGACTAATTTACGTATCATTCGCATTATCTATTTCAAGCATGTGAATTCAAACTTTAATAACCGTAGTATACATGTACCTAAAGATGTATGTGCAAACTAGTAATATTAACAATGAAGATGTTAAACAGACGAAATAATAAGGAATAATAATAATAACAATAATAATGATACCTTTAGTGCTACTATCAATACTTCTACTACTACTCCTAACTACTACTACTACTACTACTACTACTACTACTACTACTACTACTACTACTACTACTACTACTACTACTACTACTACTACTATTACTACTACTACTAGTACTACTACTACTACTACTACTACTACTACTACTACTACTACTACTACTTCTACTACTATTACTACTACTACTACTACTACTACTACTACTACTACTACTACTTCTACTACTACTACTACTACTACTACTCCTACTACTAATACTACTAATACTACTAATTCAAATATTGGTCATGTCGCGTCAAACATAAGGTCACTAGACCAAATTAAAAGTAACGTTGGCAGAATTGATGTTTTGAACATTGCTTTTAACCCAGATTTTGTTTTGTTTGTTTGTTTGGAGTTTAACGCCGCTTTCAACAGCTTTGGTCATATCACGGCGGTCAGTGCACCTACCCATGTTTTCCTGGCTTTCCCACACCAGTACTTACACAACATTCTTTCGAAGCCACTGACTACTTTCTCACATAGATCAGAGGTGAGAGGCAATGGAAAACATCGCCCGAAAGAATGTCGCCGCAACCGGGTATCGAACCCGTGACCTCCAGATCACGAGTCAGATACGCTACCAATTGAGCTACCCGACCGGGTTTTTAACCCAGATAGAAAGTATGTCACAAGGCCGAATTGAAGGAAGAATTGTTTCCACTATTATTATGTTTTACTTTCTGTATTGAATGTGCCGTTGTCTGTTCATGTGATTAAGTGAATGTTAAAATTGTTGATGATTTGACTTTGCACCAAAAGATAAAGTAGGGGTATGGTCCAAAAACGGTCTCAGATCCGACAGCTTGTAACAGATTCCTTAATCATGGTAGTCACATACCTACAGCTTAGACCCATTATATCCGCTGTGCTCATGGTGAAACTTTGCCTTTTTCATATTATATACCAGGGAATAAAACATTCGAGCAACTCCTACTAGTCATCCGCACAGTAAGTGACGCTACTGTGTACATGGCATGTTAAATAAAATGCATCGAAGTATTTCCTAGTATAACCCTAGTTGCTCATTTTTAAGGAATAGCCAGTTATGGTTAACAGAACAATGTCAATTAATTAATTGATTGTTTGATGTTTTACACCGCTTTCATTATTGTTTCCGTAATACCACGGCGTTTCCTGGGTAAGTTACCAGTACTACTGGTCCATGTATCCCGACGGCCGTATGGCTAACCCCGCAACCCTGAGGACCATGGAGGGCGGCCATTACTACTATTTTTAAATTATTTGGTATGACCCGTCCGGGGATCGAACCCGCGACGTTCCACCACTACACAACCTAGGCGGTACCGAATAATGTCAAAATACGCTGAGTTCTTTCTGGAAACCTTGCTGCTTGACGTATTTTCCAATCTCGCTCCGTTCAATGTTTAATCCCAGTTCACCATTCGGGCTACAATGTCTTCTTGTTATTTTATCTAGTTGCATAGAGAAATAATACGTGGCGTACCTGCACAACATTGTTCGCAGATACATTGGTAGTTAAACTGACCGTCGTGTTAATCAATGTGAGTTAAACGCATTCTCAACAATGTTGTACTCATATCACGGTGGCCAGTCCACTAAGTGTTTTCTGTATTTTTCAGAACACCACTTCAGACAACAGTCTTTCCAAGCAACTGGCTGCTTCTCAATAAATAAGCCGTTCACGCGAAAACCGACATTGTGGATTATGCGTAATGTATCGACCCAGATCAGCTAATCCGGGCCAACACATTCCGTCACACGGGAACAGATGTATAGAGTATTGATTCTTGTAAGAGAAAATTCCCAGGAGGCGAACAGTGTCTGTCCGGGTTAGCTTGCGCAACATGCTTAGCCTAATCCGAGTTGATACTTTGCGCAATGTCCACAATGATGTATTTTTTTCGTGAAACGGCTCATATACTGTTAGTCTATAAGTGCAACCGTTGGAAAGAATGTTGACACAGCTGGGGTTCTAACTGACGACTTACGACTGATCTACCAGGGCTAAGTCTCAAACATTTGGATAGAGTGCCCATTAAATTACCAAATTCGCCATTAAGAAGAGTAAGATGGTGTATCATTTGTAAATGAAAGACATAACAAAGCCCCGCTTGGTTTGCACACACGGAACCTTTGTCAAGTACAGACGACATGTGACACTTTTCAACAGACGACTATGAAACATATTGTTAGAGATGGTGAAATTCCATGGAACTAGCAATCGTTAAATTATGACCTCAGATCGTTCAACTTTCGGTTTCATCGGTATCATACAATATCTATTCATATCGACCTTATCTACTGATATAAATATGTGAAGTTCGAAAATTGGAGCTCATTTACGGAAAATGAAAGCTTTTGTTTGCCAATTTCTCCCTTTACCGTGCATAGGATATACGAATACATATTTTTAAATATATTTTTTTATTCAGGAAAAAGCAAGTTTGTCCAACATATCTCATAAATATTACACTTCAGTAATAACAATGATTGATTGGGGTTTAAGGCCGTTTTTAACAATTTCTCAGTTATATCACGGCGGCCAGTTCACCTACTCATGCATTTCTTGATTTTTTCACACCAGTACTCCACACAACAATCTTCTCAAGCAACTGGTTGCTTTTCCACATAGACTTAGCCCATTGGTGGAAGACGAATGACGCATGTCGCATTGAATTTTGTCAATCCTCGGAAAGAAAGTTGGCCTAGCCGGGAATCGAACTCACAACCCCTGGATTGACAACCCGCGTCGCTACCGACTGGGCTACCGGGGCTCGGCTATAACAAAGATAAATAGCAGACTAATGGTAAAAAAAAGGGAGGGAAAAAAAGGAAAAAATCATCTAAACAATTTATATATTATTCCCACGTTTGAATAACAACCTTTGCAAAATCAAATGTAGTTATAATAAATTACTATAACTTTTTTCAATTGTATAACAGTCATTTGAAAGAAGAAAAAACAATAACAATCAATCAGAGATCATTGAAGAAGGGGACGAAGTTGCTCATTGAAGGCAATTTTGCAATTTCTCCCGTTGCTGTGTATAGGATATGTTAATACCTGACTCTAGTGTATATGTGTCAACAGTGGTTGTATATGATATTGATTGATTTTGCTGTGTTTTAAGGAGCTTACAAACTTAGTTTTCAATAATATCACGACGTTTCCTGTTTAAGTTACCAGTACTACTTGTCCATTTACACCAGCCAGTCAGTTTTAATGCTAACCCCGAAACCCTGAGCACCAAGTAAGTCAGCCAATACTACCTATTTCAATTGTGTTTGGTATTTGTATGCATCCAACTATTATCTTTAAGAAAGCACACATATTCACATGGATTGAAAACACTTGGCTATGCTTGGTATTAGTCAACTAGTGCTTCTGTGTATGAAGACAAAGTCTTCACATTGACTTCGTAAATATGATGTTCTCATTGACCCATGATGTTCATGTCTTCAATGTCTGTTCCATCGTCTGCAACAATTAACTCTCGCTTTTCTAATAAAAAAAGGCACCAATATTAACATGAATTCGAGACACAATTTTGGTTCGTAGTATTTATCAACTAGGGCTTTTATTAGAACAAAGGCTAAGTTGGTACATTAACTGATATAGTATGCTTACATCATTGACTCAATTATTTGATATTTAGAGCTAGACTGAAATAATGAAACCAACGAAAGAACCAATATAACAACATGGATTCAAGACACAATTAACTGTTCCAATAAAGAAAAAGAAAATAGTATACGCAGACACAATTGTAATACTTATAATGCAGGTATTATGTACGGTATATAATCATTTCAGATGTAAACGAAAATCGTCAAAGTTGTTATTGTATTTTAATTTTACCGTAATGTTTTAACTCAACACTATTCAATGATGGAATAAACATAATTTGCGTGTCGAGTAGTTCCATCGAATTATCATATATACAGTTTTTAATTTTAGTTAAATTTTGGAACTGTTTAAAGATTTCTTTCTGATCGCAAATTTGAATTATTGTAATACACTTTTCAGATGAATTCAATATTAACATTTTAACGATCGATTGGTTGAACGATCAAACTTGTAAAAGTGTATACATACTGTACATGAAATATAGATAACTTTTATGATAATAAAACGTATTATTCATTTGTATCTAATACCAAGCGATGCGAGACCAGAAAACATCCCATATATAAGCTGTCACGTTAGTTTACTATGTGTTTTAACATGTCATCATCGGGTCATACCAAGTACTTTATAAACGATAGTACTGGCTTCACTCCTTCACGCTCAGGGTTGCAGGGTCAGCATTACGACTGACTGGCTTATGTCAGGATTACTGGACAACTGGTACTGGTAACTTACCAAGGTAACGCCGTGATGTACATATGTTTGTTTAAACGGCGTAAAACACCAAACAATCAATATAATCATGTCATCATCGTGTCGTTTTGACGACCTGTTAGAGTGTATTTAATTCAGTATCAAATAAATAGAATATAAAATCAGTTTCGATGCACTATCGGGTTTTATTATATCCGCTAAATATCGATGAATTATGTATATATCGCAGCCATTGTAAATGTATGTAACTGTCGCATTTTGAATGCTTAATAAGAGTAGTTATTTTTTTGTATAAATTGCCCTCTCGCAGTCAGGCAGGTGTCTGTGATTGTCTTTTGTGGAATATGATTAACTGAGATGTAATGAATCACCACAAAGAACTACTGCACCGATACGAAATGGGATATTATGAGGATTTCATCCATGTGTGTCAACTAATACAAACGTTATAAAGAAAGTTCTATTATTTGTGTTCAACCTTCATTATGTTGTATAGGAAAAAGAAACTTTCGGCAGGTTTTAAATGAAAAGCCATTACGATGAAATTGAATAAGTGTATTGTTGTTTTTTGGGATAAATCAAAATCACATTGATATTGACAAATACTCTTTGCTGTACATATATTGGGTCTGACGCCACCGCATAAAAGGGCGTCGCGAATTGATACAATAAAACACTCTATACAATCGAAATACTCGTTGATCATTGCTTCTCTAACACATTTATATCTATATGGGTTATCTTCCTTTTTAAAAAGTAACCATTTTGAATGCAACAGTTTGATTGGCTAATAGGCAGTCATCAGATGTATGACGAGGAACAAGTTTTGTTCAAGTCTAATAATAAACGAATTGAATTGAATTGAGTGTATTCGAGCGTTCAAAGCAGTAAAGTTTGGCTCTGGTTTGAATCAATTTGGTCATATCCGTTCTCAAGAGATTTCCAGAATGTTGGTATGACAAGAGTGTGAATGGGGAAGATCTTGATCAGATCGCACTGATGCGCTGGCTGATCCGAATAGTCGGTGGTCGCAAAACCCCGAGATTGGTCTTGTAAGACGTAACTGGTATTATAATTGTTAATTGTTAATATTATTATACTATTATTATTATTATTATTATTATTATTACAATCATTATTTTTAGTAGTATTAAAAATATGTGTATCAACCCTTTCCAACTTGCAGACGCTGTTTGACCCATCTACAGCAGACGGTGTTTGAAAACGCTGTGGCAAAGGAGAAATTGCTCATAATGAGCAATTCCTGTTCCCAATCCACAATGTGTTCAACTCTTTTTAATACTCATACATTTATTTGTAGTGAGTTGTCATACTATTTCCGAGATGATATTAAAGTCGTCTGCTACATACGTGTTGTATGCTGGAAAGGGTTGAACATGTAAATATGTATATACAACTTTTTAAAATACTTTATTAAGTTTACAGCTTTTTAAAATACTTAATTTCGTTTACAGCTGTATTGCCCACAGTAGTAAATAAGGCACGAGTCGTGTAACGGAATATACCGATCGTTGAGAGGTTGCGAACGGTAAACACCCGTATCAGCCCGCGTCCCCGATGTCGAACCCCGGTAGCTCAGTCGGTAGTGACGCGGGTTGTAAATTAGTTTCAACCCAGCTCTGCCAACATTATTTCCGATGTTTGACAAACGTCACTCTGATAATCGTCATTCGTCTTCCACCGATGGGCTAACAGTCTATTTGAGAAAGCAGCAAGGTTCTTGTAAATAACGTTGTATGGATTTCTGGTATGAGAAAGCAGGAAGCACATGACTTGGTGAACCCTTCTTAACAATGGCGTTAATCCCCATTCAATCAAACCCCCGCTCTATGTTTATTAGCCAACCTCCTCATTGCACGCTATTTCTGAATTAGGATAGTTTTCATTTAATGTTATGAAAGGTTTCGTCAGTGGCTGAGAACGCTCAATAAGCATTGCAGCCACAGTCTGACCCTTGCCTGAACCGTACATTCCGGTTTAATAGGTCTGAGCGGTTGGAGTTAATGCATATATTCGAGCTCCAGCAGGTCATGTGTTATTGGGTTCATGCCTTGTATGTTATCATCTCAATATCAATATGATGTGTGGGACGAATATTATGTGTCCTGTCCGCCGCGATATGACCTTAGATGTTGTTGAAAGTGGCGTACAATCCAAAAAGAAAGAAATCATCAAGACCACTCTGCCCGACTGCGTTTTAAAGGTAGATTTACTCTCATTTCTACATAATCAAGAACCAGTTCTCATGTTTCTTGCATAATATGAATAAAAAACTGTGTATATATACCAACCATGTGACGTCAAAGATCTGGGCCTTGTTCAGAGCTGGTCTTTATTCGCAGGGTCATTTATGGAGACATATGAGTATTTTGAATCTTAAAAGGTTGTCTTTAGCACAGGCTTGACTCTACATATCTAGACAGCTGTTTAACATTTTCTTTATTTGATTTTAAGCGCACTACCTTTTCAATGTTGGTTAAATTTAATAGAATGATACCTAACTTCCAACATATATAGATCCGTATCAACCCCAGTGCTGATACGATGACTAATTGGGATAATGTATATGTGTATAATGAAACAATTACTGTATTTACTACTTCAGTATTAAATATGTTGTAATATGATGAGTTACTTTCCTTCGACTTGTTTTTTACTTTGGATGAAGATTGATTGTTATGCCGCTTTAATACTGTCAGTTATATCACGGTGTTTCCTGGGTAAATTAACTGCACTACTGGTTCATTTAGCCTTACACCAGTAAGTCAGTCGTAATGCTAACCCCGCAACCATGAGCGCCAATAAAGACAGCTATTACTACCATTTTGAAAGTACTTGGTATGGCCCGACCGGGGATGGAATCCGAGACCGCACGCATTCGAGGAGGTTTATTTGGTTGAAGACTGACCCGCTACAATACATACATGTAGTTGTAACATTTTCCGATCCTTCTTATTTCTTTTGTTAATTGCCTGTAATAGGAGGACATCAACATTGTTTGAATTGTACCTCAAAACAAATTAATCTCATTCTACAGATTTTCGTCTGATTTCGTTTCCTTTTTATTTCGATAAAGTTCAAAGGAATGGTCTCATAATAACGGGGTCACAATTTTCAATAATCACAAGAGTGTTTAATTGATTAATTTAGATGTTTTATCATTATCAACAACTTTTCAGTCATATCACGGCGACCAGATCACATGACTATGTGTTTCACGTCTTTATCACAGAAGTTCTCCACACATCAGCCTCTTCACGCTATTGTCCGATCGGGACTGTTTGCCCATTAGTTGATGAAGAAGGATGTGTGTCAGATCGACTTCTGTATAAAATCGTCGGAAAAATTGTTAGTTAACAGTGGTTTAAACTCTCAACAGCAGCAGCAACAGTATTATCATCATCATCCTGATTGGCATCATCATCATCACTTTCATCGACTTCTGTATGAAGTCGTCGGAAATATTGTTGGTTAACAGTGGTCCAAACTATCACCCGCAGCAGCAACAGCAGCAGTAACATTATCAATATCATCAACGTCACCATCTACATCATCATCATTGCATCATTTGTATTGTCATCACCATCATCATCATCATCATCACATATATTATGATAATCATCATCATCACATCATCATCATCACCACCATATCATCATCATCATCATCATTATCATCATCATTACATCATAACCATCATCATCATCGCCATCATTGTCATCAAAATCATCATCATCATTAATTCAACATCAGCAGCAGCATCATCATCATCACCATTATCATCATCATAATTGTCAGTGTAATAATAAAAATATTAATAATAATTTAAACAACACTTACTAGAAAAGATGAATTATTTACGAGTCATTTAATGATTATTTATTACTTATAATAAAACACATTGAAATTTACACAAATAAGAAATAAGTAAATAAAAAACATATACTCGTATTAAATTTCTAAATATTCCATGTACGTGCATGTTTATCTAGAAACAACATTTCAGCAGCAGACGATATCTAGAAATGAGAATATACTTAATGAGTAAGAGTTAAAAACAATGTAGCAAAATGAGCCCATTTAATTGTTGTCAGACGTTTTCCAAAGATGGTTGGGTTGCATATGTGTCCCAAATGCACCTCCCTGTGGAAAAAATGCATACACAACCGGTCATAACTCTTAGCTTATCTAATCGCAACCGTACATAAACTTCGCTCTCTCGTATATACATTTGTGTCAGCCTATCACATTGTCGCCTACAAAATTGATTGGTATAAAGCGAGAAAGAGAAGCGGTTATTGTCAAATGTAGAATGTTTGGTGCTCATCAACAAATAATGTTTTCGTATATAAATAATTAATTAATCACAAAAGAGAAATACAAAATTGCCTTAATTATAAAAGATATCTAGGTTGGTTAACCCTTTACCACATATAGAAGCATGTATACATATCTGCAACAAACGACTTTTGAAAATATTGAGATAAAAGAAAATAATGTTAATTATAAACTATTCCTCCTTTTGCCACAACATAAGAAATTATCCAATATAAAATACATGTTAGGTTGACAAGCAATTCAATAACAGTTACAAATATAGCTGAACTAGCTTAACATTAGAGCACATACAGTATACAAAGAAATTACATTAAAATAAAAGTTATAACATATAACGACAACGCAATAATGTGGCCCCAAAAAGGGACTGCTTTCGGTCTAACACACAGAACCGTCAATTATAGAGAGTTTCTACATTTAAGCGCAGCTAATATACATTCATTGTACAAAATACATACAGTATTAACATTTGATATCTATGAAAGTTGTATTGTAAATATATACAGTGCAGCCTGTGTACAAAGAACATCGATGAGAAGAAAACACTCTGGTCAGTGTTCACATTTGGTCTTTATTTGCAGGCTCATTAACGCTGAAAATGAGTAATTTTGGAAATTAAATGTGCGGTTGCTATATAAAGAGAAATGCTTTCCTAAATGGCCTTTAGAACACTTCACGGATGTTCACGGATAAGAATAAAATGATTGGCCAAACAACGTAACATCAACAGAGACGTTATAGGTTAAAATAAAAAGGTACCAGTGCGCTCAATTTGACGTTTAGTGTGAGACGAATAAATGTACTGCCGCTATCTTCTATCCTTTTGTTATCCCAAAGTTGCTAGATATCGGTGGGGAAGTTGTATGCATCGTTTTCGTTTGTTTATTTATAAATTCATGTGTTCGTCCCGTTTTTGAATATGTCATAATTTATGCACATATAAGACTAGAGTGTTTGAATATTATTTCTGTGTTGAACCTGATGATATTTAATAAAAATACCAATATTCTGATTAATTTCTTAATCATTTGAACAAGCTCTTTGAAAACCTATCGTAAGGCATTTGCCTCGAGTGAAGATTTAAATCAGCCAGCACTTTCTGATCTGGCTCTGCACTGTTCTCCAATAAGTCAGGGGAGGTATATAGCAACTTCTGTTAAAGGGTATCTCCTTGGTTCCTTAACCGTGGAGCGCAAGCCGATCGGTCTTTTTCCACACGTGTAATAATTACGATAAGTGTGGTTTTCATGGAGCACCGCTCATTTGTTCTTCCAGAGTTATGAATATTGTCATATGCATCAGTAAGATTTACTTTCGCAAAGTATGACACATGCACTATTCGTATGAACAAATTGTTACAATCATACTCTTCTGGTCACAGTGCTCTGCGAACACTTTTCAAAGTCGATCTGTTTTCATCGAATACCTGGATCACGTTCGTCTGTTTTGCATTGAAGAAAACATATGAAGAAACATAAATATGTTGGCTTACAATCGTTCTTGGATTATTTTTACACATTCAAAATTTCCATTTCTCCGAGCTAATTGTATAGCTGTTTTGCCTTTACAACTCTGCATATCAATAAGAAACGGGTTAGTAGTACACAGATATCTCACGAAATCTGGCTTTCCGTTCCAAGCCGCAGCATGTAGTATTGTTTGTCCTTTCTTATCTGTTTGTTTTGGGTCGATTTTGCTGAGAAGGTATTTTAGTATGTCGAGATGACCACCATTTGCCGCTGAAAATATTGCTGTTTGTCCATGAGTCTGTTTATAGCTGAGTAGTTGGGAGTAGTTCTCACAAAGGTACCGGACAACTCCCTCATGACCATCAAATGCCGCTTGATGAAGTATTGTGTCCCCATATTTAGACCTCGAATCTATCTTCATTCCTTGACCGATCAGATATTTGACACAATCAAGACTCCCTCCACGTACAGCACTAAATAGAGAATCCATTCCCTTCTTATTTCCCTCATTTTTCAAATCGGGACATCTTTCACAGATATATTGTACGATTGATAAGGAACATATAAATGCCGCTTCATGTAGTAACGTGTTTCCGTCAGTAGACCGCGTATCTGTGTTCAAACCTTGACTCATCAGATATTTCACACAATCAAGATTCCCTCCAAAAACAGCGCTAAAGAGAGCATCTTGTCCTTTCTCATTTTTCTTATTTTTCAGCTCAGGAAATGTTTCACAAATATATTGTACTATCGGCATAGATCCTACATATGCAGCAGAATGTAATAACGTGTTTCCGTCCGTAGATCGAGTATCTGTGTTCAAACCTTGACTTATCAGATATTTTACACAATCAAGATTCCCTCCAAAAACAGCGCTAAAGAGAGCATCTTGTCCTTTCTCATTTTTCTTATTTTTCAGCTCAGGAAATGTTTCACAAATATATTGTACTATCGGCATAGATCCTACATATGCAGCAGAATGTAATAACATGTTTCCGTCCGTAGATCGAGTATCTGTGTTCAAACCTTGACTTATCAGATATTTCACGCAATCAAGACTCCCTCTAACCACAGCACTAAAGAGAGCATCTTGTCCTTTCTCATTTCTCTCCCTAATCAGCTCAGGAAATGTTTCCAAAATATATTGAACCATCGGTACAGATCCACCATATGCCGCAGAATGTAGTAACGTGTTTGCGTCTGTAGATCGAGTTTCTGTGTTCAAACCTTGACTTATCAGATATTTCATGCAAGCAAGACTCCCTCCAACCACAGCACTAAAGAGAGCATCTTCTCCTTTCTCATTTCTCTCCCTATTCAGCTCAGGAAATGTTTCCCAAATATATTGAACCATCTGTACAGATCCACCATATGCCGCAGAATGTAGTAACGTGTTTCCCTTCGTAGATCGCGAATCTGTGTTCAAACCTTGAGCAATCAGATATTTTACACAATCAAGATTCCCTCTACCCACAGCACGAAAGAGGGCATCTTTGCCTCTCTCATTTCTCTCCCTAATCAGCTCAGGAAATGTTTCCAAAATATATTGAACCATCGGTACAGATCCACCATATGCCGCAGAATGTAGTAACGTGTTTCCCTTCGTAGATCGAGTATCTGTGTTCATACCTTGAGCAATCAGATATTTTTCACAATCAAGATTCCCTCCACCCACAGCACAAAAGAGAGCATCTTGTCCTTTCTCATTTCTCTCCCTAATCAACTCAGGAAATGTTTCCAAAATATATTGAACCATCGGTACAGATCCACCATATGCCGCAGAATGTAGTAACGTGTTTGCGTCTGTAGATCGAGTATCTGTGTTCAAACCTTGACTTATCAGATATTTCACGCAAGCAAGACTCCCTCCAACCACAGCACTAAAGAGAGCATCTTCTCCTTTCTCATTTCTCTCCCTAATCAGCTCAGGAAATGTTTCCCAAATATATTGAACCATCGGTACAGATCCACCATATGCCGCAGAATGTAGTAACGTGTTTCCCATCGTAGATCGCGAATCTGTGTTCAAATCTTGAGCAATCAGATATTTTGCACAATCAAGATTCCCTCTACCCACAGCACGAAAGAGGGCATCTTTGCCTCTCTCATTTCTCTCCCTAATCAGATCAGGAAATGTTTCCAAAATATATTGAACCATCGGTACAGATCCACCATATGCCGCAGAATGTAGTAACGTGTTTCCCTTCGTAGATCGAGTATCTGTGTTCATACCTTGAGCAATCAAATATTTTACACAATCAAGACTCCCTCCAACCACAGCACAAAAGAGAGCATCTTGTCCTTTCTCATTTCTCTCCCTAATCAGCTCAGGAAATGTTTCCAAAATATATTGAACCATCGGTACAGATCCACCATATGCCGCAGAATGTAGTAACGTGTTTCCCATCGTAGATCGCGAATCTGTGTTCGAACCTTGAGCAAACAGATATTTTACACAATCAAGACTCCCTCCACCCACAGCAAAAAAGAGAGCATCTTGTCCTTTCTCATTTCTCTCCTCATTCAGCTCAGGAAATGTTTCCCGAATATATTGTACCAGCGGTACAGATCCACCATATGCCGCTTCATGTAGTAACGTGTTTCCGTTCGTAGATCGCGTATCTGTGTTCAAACCTTGACCTATCAGATAGTTCACGCAATCAAGACTCCCGCCACGGGCAGCACAATGGAGCGCATCCATTCCATCCTCATTTCTCGCCATTTGAAAATCGGGAATTGATTCAAAAATATATCTGAGACACTCGATGTGGCCTCCTCCTGCAGCAAAGTGAACAGCATGGTTACCGTCTTTATCCCGCTCCAGAAGTCGATCAGGGAATACCTTTCTCAAGTATTCGAGTGTTGACATTGTGCCATGATGTGCAGCATCGTGGACTACAGACATACCTCCTGTTGTAGCCTCATCGACTATGTCAGTGTCTTTGTACTTTGATTCTAAGTCATGCCAACTATTCACCCTATCCAAATCTTCAGGCGTAACTCGTGCTTGTTTGATTCGATTGATAACTTCGTCAAACTCACCATCGATGGAATCAGTGAGAAGTGTTTTCCCTCTTTCAAGAAATCTTACATTCTGATGTACACTCCTCGTAGGACCTCTCTTGTGTTTTATACAGGTCTATCGCTTTGTTTCGGAGTTCGTTTAATTCGTCCATAATCTTACGCTGTGGTTCCTCAAGATCGGTACAATACTTGAGAAATCGTGACGTGATAGTTGCATCCCATTTACTGAGGTCTGTCGGAGGAAACAGAAGATGGAAATGTTCATCTGATATCCTTCCAGAATCTCTTAGATATCTAACCTTTGTATGTGTATTGTTATCAGCAAGGAGTTCGTCAATGGCATGATGTTTTTGGTGTAAAATTCCCATACTTAAAAGCCGGCTCCCATCCAAAAATAGTAAAATAGTTCGATTCTTTATATCGTAATCCATCTAAATGATACATAAGAAATAACAGATTATATAAATGGTAACTAGGGGGAGACAAAGAGAAAGAGAGAGAGAGAGAGCGAGAGGGAGAGAGATAGAGAGAGAGAAAGAGAGAGAGAGAGAACACAAAAAAGAGAGAGAAACAGACAGACAGACAGACAGACAGACAGATAGAGCAAGAAAGAGAGAAAGCGAGTTAGAGAGAGAGAGACATACATAAAAAGAGAGAAACAAGAAAATACACAAACACAGGCAGAGATATATAGACATACGAAAATTGACAAACAGACAGAAACAGGTACAGAAACATATAAAACTGATGAGAGACAACAAACAAATAGAGATACATACACATACAGAGATAGAAGTAGATACAAAGAAACTGATACAGACAGACAGTATTTGACAATCAATCTAAAATACTGAAGAAACAAAATATGTTTTGAAACAAATAAACGTCATCCATAGATTCATGTAAGCGATACGCTAAATTAGAAAAACCCTGAATTCTGAAAATACAACGAGCTAAAAGATAAAGAATAGCCACGAACTGTTACGATACTAGTTTTATTTGAAAACAAGGAACACATTTGCATCACTGGGTTACTGACAGTATATAAATAGTGACAGTACATATTGTCAACATGAGGAACATACTGTTACCCGAGGCGAAGCCGAGGTTAACAGTACTTACTTGAATGTTGACAACATATAAATATTGCATGGCTTCCAGTGTGAAAGATCATATTGTCAACATGAAGAAAATACTGTTACCCGAGGCGAAACTGAGTTCAACAGTATTTAACCGAATATTGAGAATATGCTTAAAATTCATATGCATAATTGTAAAGAAACAGTATATCGAGATCCATTAACAATTTTCAATATTTAAACGCGTGTTTGATATATGGATATACATTCTTGATATAATCTCATATTAAGATAATACAAATTACCCGTAATGAATGCCTCTTTTAAAACTGAAACCCCTTATCGAAAAAGTATTTTTCATTTACCCACTGAATAATTGTTATTTAGAAAACTTCACAGGTCAACAATATATGTTAGCCGTAATGCTAATACAGCTACACTGTATGCTGAAAACGACAATAATACACAACCTTTTGCTAGAAAATGGCACTGTTTATGTGGGCATGCAAAACTGTACAAACATTTGCCTTTGGATAAATATACATGTATTACATGTGAATACCTATGCATTTTGAAGGAAATTTGTATAAACATTACAAGTTTGGGTAAAAGAACAAATGGCACGAGAGTTAAAGATAAGAATGCAATGACAATTTCAATTGTGTATACAAATAAAACATTCATGTGAACATTATATCTAATTACCACAAGACATATTAAACAATAGGATATCCATCATCGCCCAGACTCACTCACCTGGTTTTACATACTGTTTAAAATTATGATCGACATCGATTAAAGATTTGAAGAAGACAAGTTTCATGAAAAAAAGGTGTACTTAAATATTTTGCAACTTCAAACATATTTTGATGCATTTTCAGCAGTTGATTTTTTAATACATTGTGGCAAAAGAAAAACCATTTCTCCTGTATTTGTAAATATATAAGACCTGATGAAATACAATTTAAAATAGTTTTTAGTTTACACACTGCAGCTACAAAAGTTATACATATAAATCAATTATTTGGACAATTTCAAAGGAACATTCCTGTAAAATTATTTTGAAATTGGTTCATTGGTCTAAGAGGAGAATTTGTTTATAGGAAAATATGAAAGGAAGAACAAACACAATAGCTCACCCGCAATTTGTTTTCAGGTGTGCTAAGAAGGGGAACTAGCCCGTGCCCTGACATTATTGTTTTTCAATAAATCAATGCCCGGCATCATCTTTTCCACAGTAACCAGTGGGTCAATTGGGTGAAACTTCACAGAAAGCATCCTCTCAATGACCACACCAGTATTCTTTCAGTTTTTTTCAGATCAATTGCAACCAAACGAAACAAACCTTAAAATCATTCTTCTCCTTAACTGGTTGGCCGATTTTCAAAAAAATATGTAGAAATGTTCCTTCGGTGACTCGCTATTATATTCTTTCAAGCCATGTTAATTGATAAAAAAAAACATGGCGAGGAGTGGACAGGTATCTTTTGCCGTATATGGCTATAGTGGAAACATAAACAATAGGGCCATGATGGCCCTATATCGCTAACCTGAATTATGCAATGTGATTTCTAATGCAAAACACATCAAGACAATTATTCTGACAAAGATTCAAAATGCAACCTCCAGAGTGTTAACAAGAGTTTTCTTCGTTTGGTATAGTGACCTTTTTCTTTTAACTGATATGACCAATATTCGAACATGGACTAGATATCATTCTGAGAAAGTTTTAACTTGCTCAAAGTAAAAATGCGGCCTCCGGAGTTTTAACATTTGTTTCATTCAATTTGGCCTAGTGACCTTGTTTTTAACCCAATATGATACTTATTCGAGTATGGCCTAGATATCATTTAGGCAAACATTGTCATTAAATTTGAAGATGCTGAAGCAAAATGATGCGTTGTGTGTTAACACGATTTCCCTTCAATTTGGCCTAAAGACATAGTTTCAGACCCAATATGACCCATATTCGAACTTGATCTAGATATCAATAAGACAATCATTATGACAATATTTCAAACTGTTGAATAAAAAATTGTGGCATCTAGAGTGTCAACAAGATTTTCCTTCATTTTGAACTAGAGACCTACTTTTTGACCCGGCATGACCCATATTCTAACTTGACCTACATATTATCAAGACAAACATTCTGATAAAGTTCCAACTTGCTCAAATAAAGTTATAAATGCAGCCTCCAGAGTGTTAACAAGATTTTCTTTCAGTTTGACCTAGTGACCAACTTTTTGACATCATATGACCCAGTTTCTAAATGTGTCCACGATTTGATGGAGATGAATTTTCTGATAAACTTTTATGAAGATCGAAAGCAGAATGTAGCATGTAGAGTGTTAACAAGGCAATTATTGACAGTGCACTTCGCACGACGGACGAACGCTGGACAAAATGTGAGCTAAATATCTTCTCCGAAAGTGTTGATTGATTAATTGATTGGGGTTTAACGCCGTTTTCAATTTTGTTTCAGTCATATCATGGCGGCCAGTTCACCTACGCATATGTTTCCTGGGTTTCTCACACCAGTACTCCACACAACATACTATCCAAGCAACCTGCTGCTTTTCCTCATAGATTGTTAGCCCATTGGTGAAAAACGAATGACGCTTGTTAGTGACTATTGTCAAACGTCGAATGTTGGCCGACCTGGGATTCGAACTCACAACCCCTGGATTGACAGCCCGCGTCACAGAGACCCTCTATCACATTCTTTCAAGCCATGTTGATTAGTTAAAAAACATGGGCAGGGCTGTTTTGCCTTATATGGTTTAATTTGAAACATTTAAAAATCTTCTTCTCCGAAAGTGCCGATCTTCAAATAATTTTGTAGAAATGTACCTTGGCTGACCCTCTATCAGATTCCTTCAAGCCAGGATGATTGGTCAAAAATTCAGTTGAGCGATTCCATGTTTATCATGGCCCTCTTGTTTTATACTTGGTGGCTGTGTTTAGAAACCATTTTATATGGATTTAATAAATTCTGTAGAGGCCAACTGAAGGAACATTTCTGCTAAACTATCTTCAAATCCCACAAGTACTATCATTTGTCATTTTTTTTTTATGCAATCCTGCAGCCATATTTTTCATGAAATCAATATGATTTGAACACATTTTTGAAAGGGCCGCTAAAGAAATATTTCTATTAACTTATCGTAGAATTAGACAAGTTAATTCACAGGAAATGAATTGTTCTGATGCCACAGCAACCAAAGTCCCGCATTTAATTTTAAATCTTTAAACAATTCTGAAAGAGGACTACAAAAGGAATACTTCCGTTAAGTTTGGTTGAAATTTGTACTTTCGTTTACAAAGTTTCCATTGAAGGTAAATGTTGACAACGCACAGTCAGAGAGTGATAATAATAATCAACTTGATGTGATTTAATAAGAAGGCCAAGATGGCCCTAAATCGACCACCTGAGTGATGGTATAGTAGCAAATGTGAATTTGCCAATATCAGGGATAATTTGATAGCCTGTTAAAATACGATGAGCAAATTCAGAGGAGAATAATATAGGCATTTTGCTCCCTTTCGGATGCCGCAGCAACCAAAGTTCTCCATGGAATTTAAATCCTTAAAAAAAAAAAAAAAAGAGGACCACCATAGAAACATTCTTAGGTAGGTTTGATGAAATTGGTCTGGTGAATTAAAAGGAGATGTCATTTGAAGCAAAACATTAATTTTACTCCTTTTCTGATGCCGCTTGGTTGCTATGTCTTTCAACTAATCAATATGGTATGAACAAGTATGTAGAGGATCACAGAAAGAAAATTTCTACAATTTGTTTTTGAAATCAGACAAGCACTTTCGTAAGGATAGATTATTAAAGTTTTGTCATTTTGCACCTTTCCTTATGTGGCCTGGTTGCCATGTGTTTCAACCAACAATACATTTTGAACAATTTTTGTAGAGGGTCACCCAAGGAATATTTCTACCAAATTGTATTAGAACTTCAGAGGAGAAGAATGTTAAAGTTAAGACATTTTGCCCCCTTTCTGATTCCGCAGCAACTAAAGTTCTCCATGGAATTTAAATCTTTGAACAATTTTGAAAGAAGACCCCCAAAGGAACATTCCTGTGAAGGTTAGTTGAAATTTGTCCTGTTGTTTAGACAGGGATGATGTGTAAAGTTAACGACGGAAGACGGACGACAGACAGACAGCGAGTGATTAGATTAGATCATCTTGAGCCTTCGGCTCAGGTGTTCTAAAATATGTTACAACAAAAGCGTGCACATGATAATATACAGTTATAGGTAATTTGACTGTTTGCTCATACATTACGGCAACAAACATTGACATCAAGTTTTGTAAAGCTGAAATGATAAATGTTCAACTTAAGAGAGCAGACTAGGCTAATTTGACTAATTAAGGATTTTTAAGGGCAATAATCGAAACACGCCGTATGTGATTGTGCTGGTTTTTGTTCTTGTCCTGAACCTTATACCCACTAACATATTTAACAAAGAAGGTGAAGATGAGATGAAAACTTTGACCTAGAGAGCCGCCATAGATTATTCCATTATACAGCCTTATGGGTTGTTAACAAGGGTTGTTCTGAGTAACAAATTAACAAGTACCAATATACAGCCACTTTCTGATGCCTCTGAAGCAGATTCTAAAAATATTGTGGCAAAAGTAGAAATTGCTCATTGTTAGTGATTTCACATATTGCTATAATATTTTCAACTGAATTCAATAATTAAGTTTTTATTGATAGCTATTCGTCTTATTTTTTTCATAATACGCTTAAGTTAAATTAAATCAAACAAGGAGAAAAACAGTTTGGTTATTAGGTATGGAATTGAAATGTCACAAAAAGACTGAATTCATTATTTTCATTAAATACTTTTGGAGTTAATGAAGTAAGTTCTCATGATAACAAATAATTGTTTTTAACTTTCTCCCATATACAACAAACTTCCTGCAGATGACTTTGAAAACTTTTAGATCAAATTATAGAAAATCTCTATAAATGAAGGTATTGCAAAAAGTGTTTAATATTGTGCCAAAGGAGCGATTGCTCATTTTGTCCTTTTTCACAATGTTTTGAAATTATCCCTGCAAAGGTGTCAGCAAGTGTCCATATGAGAGAAAGTTTTAATAAAATGAACTTGAGTTTATAATTATTCATGGTACAAGAGATACGGATTAATATATTTTATCTTATATATTTATGAAGCTGTCTGCTGCATTTGTTTTTAGAAACAGTTTACACTAGGAATGGTTCATTTTAGTAACATCATTAATTAATTATACAACGTGTTATATGAATGTGTACATTCAAAGACATTCTACTGAATACATACAATCTTATAAGATCCAAGTTTAATTTTAGTTTTAGTTTCAATTATGTGAAGAGAAGACAAGACTTAATCTAAACAAAATATTTATATTTTGTGTTTAATAAGAATATAAGATAATATTGCTGCATTCATTTAAGGATCATTTGTCCTCTTATAACAAAAGCTGTCTGTAAGACAGCGTGCTCGAATTTTCAGTTCTTGACAAACAAAGAAAAAATTGATCAGAAATAGGCAAAACAAAAACGCTGACAGAGTTACCTTTTCTATTGTCTACAGATAGAGGTCATGATGGTTAACAATTATTCGCAGTTTCATAGCAATATCTTAAAGGGTTAAGTCTATAATTGGACTTTACCCAGATTCAATGTATTTACTAAGTTGAAAAAGGGCCATAATTCTGAAAATAACATTGACAGAGTTATGTTCTCTTTTCTGTTGATAGAAGTAATGATGGTAAACAAGTATTGTAGGTTTTAAAACAATATCTCTAATGGTTTTGAAAAAAGTGAGGTGGTACAAAACACTTAACAAAGGTGTGATGCCAAAGCCAACGCCGAGGCCGGTAAGATATCCAGCCTTTTCTTTGAAAAGTCGTGGTAAAAATAAAATACTATAATACTTTCAGTCAGGACAGGTGTCCCATCACACACACACACGCACACGCACACACACACACATACTCGAGTTGGAAAGGTTGTGGACACTGCCTACCTAAACCTACTTTGTGGACACTTACAGAAATTATAAAGGTACAGACTCTTTGTTTACATTATTAGTAACTAGTAGGTCTAAAAAACATATACAGTCATAGAGTACCTGATAAAATGCAAAAATAGTAAAAGTAGTATAACCTATGTTGTGGACACCATATTTGCACTGTGGACACAATGTGTGTACATGAACTTTAGACAGTCACTATGGACACATATTAGAGTATATAGGATAAGTGTCACGGTGTTTGAGGATTTTTCACCTAGATGCATGACCATATAAATTATTGAAAATAACAATTAAAGTTCTACATTCAGAAATGCGGTTGGGACGCGAGTATGTATGATATGATTTGATTACACATTTATCTTTTCATGCAATCAAATAATTATTTTTGCATTATATTCTCAAGACTCGGCACCGCCTGTTAGAAATGATTGATGGTCTTTTCGCTAC
The DNA here is from genome assembly GCA_031761405.1 of Serripes groenlandicus. Taxonomy (NCBI): domain Eukaryota; kingdom Metazoa; phylum Mollusca; class Bivalvia; order Cardiida; family Cardiidae; genus Serripes; species Serripes groenlandicus. The sequence continues at coordinate 6,850,967 of JASEVX010000002.1, read as the reverse complement.
CTTGACTGTTCGCTACCCAGTCTAAAGTAGTTTGTAATTCAGACTGTTTCTCTGCTCATACATTTCGCTTACTAAATTATGACAACTAAAGAGCTTCGTTTTATTTTAATACAAAATATGTAGACCTGGAGTTTAAATGTTCTGTATGTAATGAATATATTAATGTGAATAAGTAATCATTATTCGCCAAGACAAAGAATTGTCTTATAAAAAACGCATATGAAAATGATTGTCACTGACCGTCTCGATGAAGTTATATTAACCGCCCTTTGTCGGCTATCAAAATATGGCAAGCTTGAAGTTTTGCTTAATTGAAATCACACTAAACTCAGCAAGACTAATGAAAGTGAAAATTAAAATGCTCTATTATACAAACTAACATGGTGCAAATTTAAACAATCAAACAATTAGAATAATCTTTTGTTAGTAAACAATTTATTTGTGTCCAGATCAGTATAAAAGTGTTCCCGTGCAAAAACAAACGAAATCCTCTGTATTTTTTCAAACTTTCAGACATTTCAAATAGTGTAGATATAAATCAGTTGTTATGTTGAAAGTATTGTGTCTGAACTAGGCATATTTGAAGAAAACATATTATTGACTCAATCAGCTGAAAGTGTAGAAACTGATAAGACGCCGTCTGAAGCGAAATAACTGGCAGCGTCTACACTGTTTTGTAATGTCTCATTGTTAGACACCGTGCAACGTCGCTCACGTATTTTAACTTTTCTGTTATTATTTTTACAAACAACCGTTAGTAAACAAAAGTTGTTCTGTATTCATAAACACACTCATAATATTATTATGCATACCATAATGAAAGTGATATAAATGGTTACTAGTTGATTTGTCACCTAGCGTTTCGCTACCTTACACTTTCGCCACCTAAGTCGTTTCGCCACAGTCGATTTGCTACTTAGTCAACAGTCGTTTCGCTATCTAATATTGTCCGATACCTGTTCAAACTTAACAAAATATTTGCTTACTATTTTTTAACATAGTTGGAACATACGATTTTCATAGTATAGTATATGATCAAGCCCGTGGATTAAAACAGGGATTTGATACAGTGTTATAAAATATACATTACCCCAAGTACACTATGTACCAAGTCAACATAACCGTATATACATGACTCTGCCAAGTCAGGATAACCGTATATACATGACCCGGCCAAGTCAACATAACCGTATATACATGACCCAGCCAAGTCGACATAACCGTATATACATGACCCAGCCAAGTCAACATAACCGTATATGCATGACCCAGCACAGTCAAAATAACCGTATATACATGACCCTGCCAAGTCGACATAACCGTATATACATGACCCAGCCAAGTCAACATAACCGTATATACATGACCCAGCCAAGTCAACATAACCGAACATACATGACCCAGCCAAGTCAACATTACCGTATATACATGACTCAGCCAAGTCAACATTACCGTATATACATGACCCAGCTAAGTCAACATAACCGTACATACATGACCAAGCCAATTCAACATAACCGTAAATACATGACCCAGCCAAGTCGATATAAACGTATATACATGACCCAGCCAAGTCAACATAAACGTATATACATGACCCAGCCAAGTCAACATTACCGTATATACATGACCCAGCCAAGTTAACATAACTGTATATAGATGACCTAGCCAAGTTAACATAAACGTATATACATGACCCACACAAGTTAACATTACCGTATATACATGACCCAGCCAATTCAACATATTACCGTATATACATGACCCAGCCAAGTTAACATAACTGTATATAGATGACCCAGCCAAGTCAACATAACTGTATATAGATGACCAAGCTGAGTCAACATAAACGTATATACATGACCCACACTAGTCAACATCACCGTATGTACATGACCCAGCCAAGTCAACATAACCGTTAATACATGACCCAGCCAAGTCATCATACACGTATATACATGACCCAGCCAAGTCAACATAACAGTATATACATGACCCAGCCAAGTCATCATACGCGTATATACATGACACAGCCAAGTCAACATAACCGTATATACATGACCCAGTCAAGTCAACATAACCGAACATACATGACCCAGCCAAGACAACATTACCGTATATACATGACCCAGTCAAGTCAACATTACCGTATATACATGACCCAGCCAAGTCAACATAAGTGTTTATACCTGACCCAGCCAAGTCCACATAACCGTATATAAATGACCCAGCTAAGTCCACATAACCGTATATACATGACCCACCAAAGTCAACATAAACGTATATACATGACACAGCCAAGTCAACATTACCGTATATACATGACCCAGACAAGTCAACATAACCGTATATACATGACCCAGCTAAGTCAACATAACCGTATATACATGACCCAGCCAAGTCAACATACGCGTATATACATGACCCAGCCAAGTTATCATACACGTATATACATGCCCCAGCTGAGTCAACATAAACGTATATACATGACCAACCCAAGTCAACATAACCGTATGTACATGACCCAGCCATGTCAACATAATCGTATATACATGACTCAGACAAGTCAACATAACCGTATATACATGACCCAGACAAGTCAACATAACTATATATATATATGACCCAGACAAGCCAACATACACGGATGTGGGTGGTCTTATAATATACTTCATCAACGAATTAACAATTTATACGGCTTTTGTAGATTATACTTAGGCATAAAATCCAAATCTTGATTGTCGCTTTCCTAGGACTTTTATTATACTAGTAGAATGCCGTGTTAGGTTCCACCTCGTAGTTCTGCTGAATACCAACACCTTACCCCCGCAGCAACCTTTTATTTGGTGATCTTGGAAAGTTGCCTTAATCTATTTTCAGACATTCTACGAATTGACATTTTTCAAAGAAACTAAAAAAATTGTTACGATAGAATTACAATACATGAACGCTTAATTGAAATATTTATCTTAAATGAGAAATTTCACAACCTATCTGATATAGCCATGTCGCAATGTCGATAGTCCAGATAAAAGCATACTTGAATTTAAATCAAAATAAATCTTTTGGTCTTTCACATCCACCAGTCCAATCGAATATATTGCCATACGTTCGCCTATTATCGTCTATATTATTCACCTTTTCACACAAATCGCATAGACCATCACAATAGGTGTCCGTTCTACCCAATACTTTATATCTGTTTATTTCCTTTAAGTATCTAACATATTCAGTTTCGTCATTTGAAAGTTTTACCAAATATTGTCCCAGTGATTCTATTGACGGAAAGTTCGCTGTATTTATGAAAGTATTATTAGGTAAAAGGTTGTTGTAATCAGTTAAACCCCGTACTACAACGACCAAGTCATACTCGAAATAATAGAAGTATTTTTCTGTCAGGTAATCTCTACAAAATGCATTTTCAAAACCAAGATAGAATTTATACTTAGGAAGTAGTTCTTTCATGGCATTGTCCGTTAATCTATTTTTAGAACAACCGCCGTATTGATCTACTTTGATATATTTATGTAGTTGTTTTATGTACTCTTCTCTTTTAGCGTCCGTACTACAGTGACTAACAATCCAAGCGACTTGTTTCGTTTTCCTACGAAATATTTCCGAGTAGTCTTTGTCTGATTGACTCTCCCGCTGTCCAAGCCAGCCGTATGGTATAAATATATCAGCATCTCTATGGTAAGTCATAGACCAATTGAAGACCTTGTGCCATTGTGGTTCCTTAAACGCTTGATTCCAAAAGCTCATTGGTGATTCAAGCGTAAAGAACACTAAACCTTGATCATGATATTTTCTAAGCCCCGATACATTTTTAGGGCTGCCTCCATCAATTATAGAAATAATGATTGCACTACTGATATTTGCGTCTCTCTTGTCGGCAGTTAGTTTGCAGTTCGAGTATTCACAAAGGGATACATTACAATATGTGTTCCAATGCTCTATTATCATCCAATTAGGTTCATTCCACCAAAGGATTTTATGATATCCATTCAATGATTTCGTTACGTAGGTTTGATTATATTTAAGGTGGCGATTCACGTACGGAGATGACAATATCTTTCCTTGCACAGTTAGAGCACCATATTCTGAGCTGATGGTATTCTGGAAGCTATTGTGTTTTTCGGAGTTAATGATTGGACTGGAAGCGAAAAATAGGTATCTTCCTAACAAGTAAGGCACAGCTAGCCCGAAAAAAACCAGCAGAACCAAGATTCGACAGAAATATTTCGCCATTCCGTTAGCGCTGAATTCGTGAACAGCGATGTTCAATCACGCCTTTTACCCGAAAAATTGGGTTCTTCTGGGTTAAGTAGTTTGATTGCTTGTAGAACCGTATTGTCATATATAAAACGGCGAATATACTTTTTATAGTTGATCGTTGTAAATATGAGATACTTTGAACAAGTTTTGATATGTTGATATGTCGGTCTGATCAATGACACTCGTGACAATCAAAGAAGAACTTCAACTTTAAATGTTCACAGATTATCCTTAAAGTGCAACAATAACATCAATGGTTGTCGTCTGTGTTCTTTCTGGTTGTTTAGTAGCATTCAAAATGTGATTTAGTGAATCATACCCTTGCTTGACCTGAAAAAATAAATCGAAATTAAGAAAAGATGAAAAAATATATATACAGCTACATGTAAATAAAAGCAGTTATACACAAAGCTTCTTCTCGCTTGGCCTGCATCATTAGAAAACAAACCTGATATTTTGTTTCATAAAAAGAAACATCCATATATTGCCATAAACAATCATGCTGATTGAATAACAGGGGCTTGGCAAGCTATTTAAATAAAAGAAACCATGTATGTTATATTATATATTGATAAACGATGTAACTTTCTCGTCAGCCGGATTTGACCAGTGTTATTATTTTGGTCGAGATACTTAATAAATCAAAGTCCTGAAAGTACTATTGGTATAGGGGCATATGTAAGGTGAAAAGAAATGGCATTGTTTATAAGGACAAGAATTGTTAAAATATCTTCTGTTTTCAATATTGTCTTTAATCTCTTAATCAAAGCCAACTAATAAAGTAGATAAAATCTTATATGTTGGTGTTAACAAAGGGAATATCTGTTTCACGTTGTTTTTCATTATAAGAATTGACATCTTAACACGACCTTTATCTTTTCATCTTTTAACACTCAGCTTCGTGTTTGTTATTGCGCAGTATATCTAGTTTTATTTTTTCGATTAATACACCATTTCAATAGTATTTCAGTTATACTTTTATCTTTTCATCTTTTAACACTCAGCTTCGTGTTTATTATTGCGCAGTATATCTAGTTTTATTTTTTCGATTAATACACCATTTCAATAGTATTTCAGTTATATATCACTAAAACAGTACTCATTTGAACCGTTCCGCGGGAAAACCAACAGTGTGGACTCGGCGTAAAGTATCGACCCAATTAGACTAAGCATGCAGCGCAGGCTAACCCGTACATACACTTTTCGTTTCCTGGGGATTTTCTGTTTCATGAATCATTACTCTATACCTCTATCCCCCTGAGACGGAATGTATCAGCCCGGCTCACCTGGGTCGATACATTACGCAGAGTCCATAATGTTCGTTTTCTCGTGAAACCGCTCATTTGCGTCAATGCATAGGGGTCCTGCACGCTATTTAAAAAGAAAAAGAAAACAATGTTTATTCTACTATAATATAAACGTTTTACTACGGACATTCTTTTACTCTTTCTTTTCAGAGGCCCATACTGTTGGTTTTCTCGCGGGACGGCTTATATACTCTAATGACCATTGATGGGAGACGAATGAAGCTATTCATGACTTTTGTCAATCATGGGTAATAATAACTGGCGGAGCATAGGTTCGAACTCTCGACCTCGAGTGAAAGAAATCGTTACACACACACACACACACACACACACACACACACACACACACACACACACACACACATACTCGAGTTGGAAAGGTTGTGGACACTGCCTACCTAAACCTACTGTGTGGACACTTACGGAAATTATAAAGGTACAGACTCTTTGTTTACATTATTAGTAACTAGTAGGTCTAAAAAACATATACAGTCATAGAGTACCTGATAAAATGCAAAAATAGTAAAAGTAGTATAACCTATGTTGTGGACACCATATTTGCACTGTGGACACAATGTGTGTACATGAACTTTAGACAGTCACTATGGACACATATTAGAGTATATAGGATAATTGTCACGGTGTTTGAGGATTTTTCACCTAGATGCATGACCATATAAATTATTGAAAATAACAATTAAAGTTCTACATTCAGAAATGCGGTTGGGACGCGAGTATGTATGATATGATTTGATTACACATTTATCTTTTCATGCAATCAAATAATTATTTTTGCATTATATTCTCAAGACTCGGCACCGCCTGTTAGAAATGATTGATGGTCTTTTCGCTACCTTGACTGTTCGCTACCCAGTCTAAAGTAGTTTGTAATTCAGACTGTTTCTCTGCTCATACATTTCGCTTCCTAAATTATGACAACTAAAGAGCTTCGTTTTATTTTAATACAAAATATGTAGACCTGGAGTTTAAATGTTCTGTATGTAATGAATATATTAATGTGAATAAGTAACCATTATTCGCCAAGACAAAGAATTGTCTTATAAAAAACGCATATGAAAATGATTGTCACTGACCGTCTCGATGAAGTTATATTAACCGCCCTTTGTCGGCTATCAAAATATGGCAAGCTTGAAGTTTTGCTTAATTGAAATCACACTAAACTCAGCAAGACTAATGAAAGTGAAAATTAAAATGCTCTATTATACAAACTAACATGGTGCAAATTTAAACAATCAAACAATTAGAATAATCTTTTGTTAGTAAACAATTTATTTGTGTACAGATCAGTATAAAAGTGTTCCCGTGCAAAAACAAACGAAATCCTCTGTATTTTTTCAAACTTTCAGACATTTCAAATAGTGTAGATATAAATCAGTTGTTATGTTGAAAGTATTGTGTCTGAACTAGGCATATTTGAAGAAAACATATTATTGACTCAAGCAGCTGAAAGTGTAGAAACTGATAAGACGCCGTCTGAAGCGAAATAACTGGCAGCGTCTACACTGTTTTGTAATGTCTCATTGTTGGACACCGTGCAACGGCGCTCACGTATTTTAACTTTTCTGTTATTATTTTTACAAACAACCGTTAGTAAACAAAAGTTGTTCTGTATTCATAAACACACTCATAATATTATTATGCATACCATAATGAAAGTGATATAAATGGTTACTAGTTGATTTGTCAACTAGCGTTTCGCTACCTTACACTTTCGCCACCTAAGTCGTTTCGCCACAGTCGATTTGCTACTTAGTCAACAGTCGTTTCGCTATCTAATATTGTCCGATACCTGTTCAAACTTAACAAAATATTTGCTTACTATTTTTTAACATAGTTGGAACATACGATTTTCATAGTATAGTATATGATCAAGCCCGTGGATTAAAACAGGGATTTGATACAGTGTTATAAAATATACATTACCCCAAGTACACTATGTACCAAGTCAACATAACCGTATATACATGACTCTGCCAAGTCAGGATAACCGTATATACATGACCCGGCCAAGTCAACATAACCGTATATACATGACCCAGCCAAGTCGACATAACCGTATATACATGACCCAGCCAAGTCAACATAACCGTATATGCATGACCCAGCACAGTCAAAATAACCGTATATACATGACCCTGCCAAGTCGACATAACCGTATATACATGACCCAGCCAAGTCAACATAACCGTATATACATGACCCAGCCAAGTCAACATAACCGAACATACATGACCCAGCCAAGTTAACATTACCGTATATACATGACTCAGCCAAGTCAACATTACCGTATATACATGACCCAGCTAAGTCAACATAACCGTACATACATGACCAAGCCAATTCAACATAACCGTAAATACATGACCCAGCCAAGTCGACATAAACGTATATACATGACCCAGCCAAGTCAACATAAACGTATATACATGACCCAGCCAAGTCAACATTACCGTATATACATGACCCAGCCAAGTTAACATAACTGTATATAGATGACCTAGCCAAGTTAACATAAACGTATATACATGACCCACACAAGTTAACATTACCGTATATACATGACCCAGCCAATTCAACATATTACCGTATATACATGACCCAGCCAAGTTAACATAACTGTATATAGATGACCCAGCCAAGTCAACATAACTGTATATAGATGACCAAGCTGAGTCAACATAAACGTATATACATGACCCACACTAGTCAACATCACCGTATGTACATGACCCAGCCAAGTCAACATAACCGTTAATACATGACCCAGCCAAGTCATCATACACGTATATACATGACCCAGCCAAGTCAACATAACAGTATATACATGACCCAGCCAAGTCATCATACGCGTATATACATGACACAGCCAAGTCAACATAACCGTATATACATGACCCAGTCAAGTCAACATAACCGAACATACATGACCCAGCCAAGACAACATTACCGTATATACATGACCCAGTCAAGTCAACATTACCGTATATACATGACCCAGCCAAGTCAACATAAGTGTTTATACCTGACCCAGCCAAGTCCACATAACCGTATATAAATGACCCAGCTAAGTCAACATAACCGTATATACATGACCCACCAAAGTCAACATAAACGTATATACATGACACAGCCAAGTCAACATTACCGTATATACATGACCCAGACAAGTCAACATAACCGTATATACATGACCCAGCTAAGTCAACATAACCGTATATACATGACCCAGCCAAGTCAACATACGCGTATATACATGACCCAGCCAAGTTATCATACACGTATATACATGCCCCAGCTGAGTCAACATAAACGTATATACATGACCAACCCAAGTCAACATAACCGTATGTACATGACCCAGCCATGTCAACATAATCGTATATACATGACTCAGACAAGTCAACATAACCGTATATACATGACCCAGACAAGTCAACATAACTATATATATATATGACCCAGACAAGCCAACATACACGGATGTGGGTGGTCTTATAATATACTTCATCAACGAATTAACAATTTATACGGCTTTTGTAGATTATACTTTGGCATAAAATCCAAATCTTGATTGTCGCTTTCCTAGGACTTTTATTATACTAGTAGAATGCCGTGTTAGGTTCCACCTCGTAGTTCTGCTGAATACCAACACCTTACCCCCGCAGCAACCTTTTATTTGGTGATCTTGGAAAGTTGCCTTTAATCTATTTTCAGACATTCTACGAATTGACATTTTTCAAAGAAACTAAAAAAATTGTTACGATAGAATTACAATACATGAACGCTTAATTGAAATATTTATCTTAAATGAGAAATTTCACAACCTATCTGATATAGCCATGTCGCAATGTCGATAGTCCAGATAAAAGCATACTTGAATTTAAATCAAAATAAATCTTTTGGTCTTTCACATCCACCAGTCCAATCGAATATATTGCCATACGTTCGCCTATTATCGTCTATATTATTCACCTTTTCACACAAATCTCATAGACCATCACAATAGGTGTCCGTTCTACCCAATACTTTATATCTGTTTATTTCCTTTAAGTATCTAACATATTCAGTTTCGTCATTTGAAAGTTTTAACAAATATTGTCCCAGTGATTCTATTGACGGAAAGTTCGCTGTATTTATGAAAGTATTATTAGGTAAAAGGTTGTTGTTATCAGTTAAACCCCGTACTACAACGACCAAGTCATACTCGAAATAATAGAAGTATTTTTCTGTCAGGTAATCTCTACAAAATGCATTTTCAAAACCAAGATAGAATTTATACTTAGGAAGTAGTTCTTTCATGGCATTGTCCGTTAATCTATTTTTAGAACAACCGCCGTATTGATCTACTTTGATATATTTCTGTAGTTGTTTTATGTACTCTTCTCTTTTAGCGTCCGTACTACAGTGACTAACAATCCAAGCGACTTGTTTCGTTTTCCTACGAAATATTTCCGAGTAGTCTTTGTCTGATTGACTCTCCCGCTGTCCAAGCCAGCCGTATGGTATAAATATATCAGCATCTCTATGGTAAGTCATAGACCAATTGAAGACCTTGTGCCATTGTGGTTCCTTAAACGCTTGATTCCAAAAGCTCATTGGTGATTCAAGCGTAAAGAACACTAAACCTTGATCATGATATTTTCTAAGCCCCGATACATTTTTAGGGCTGCCTCCATCAATTATAGAAATAATGATTGCACTACTGATATTTGCGTCTCTCTTGTCGGCAGTTAGTTTGCAGTTCGAGTATTCACAAAGGGATACATTACAATATGTGTTCCAATGCTCTATTATCATCCAATTAGGTTCATTCCACCAAAGGATTTTATGATATCCATTCAATGATTTCGTTACGTAGGTTTGATTATATTTAAGGTGGCGATTCACGTACGGAGATGACAATATCTTTCCTTGCACAGTTAGAGCACCATATTCTGAGCTGATGGTATTCTGGAAGCTATTGTGTTTTTCGGAGTTAATGATTGGACTGGAAGCGAAAAATAGGTATCTTCCGAACAAGTAAGGCACTGCTAGCCCGAAAAAAAACAGCAGAACCAAGATTCGACAGAAATATTTCGCCATTCCGTTAGCGCTGAATTCGTGAACAGCGATGTTCAATCACGCCTTTTACCCGAAAAAGTGGGTTCTTCTGGGTTAAGTAGTTTGATTGCTTGTAGAACCGTATTGTCATATATAAAACGGCGAATAGACTTTTTATAGTTGATCGTTGTAAATATGAGATACTTTGAACAAGTTTTGATATGTTGATATGTCGGTCTGATCAATGACACTCGTGACAATCAAAGAAGAACTTCAACTTTAAATGTTCACAGATTATCCTTAAAGTGCAACAATAACATCAATGATTGTCGTCTGTGTTCTTTCTGGTTGTTTAGTAGCATTCAAAATGTGATTTAGTGAATCATACCCTTGCTTGACCTGAAAAAATAAATCGAAATTAAGAAAAGATGAAAAAATATATATACAGCTACATGTAAATAAAAGCAGTTATACACAAAGCTTCTTCTCGCTTGGCCTGCATCATTAGAAAACAAACCTGATATTTTGTTTCATAAAAAGAAACATCCATATATTGCCATAAACAATCATGTTGATTGAATAACAGGGGCTTGGCAAGCTATTTAAATAAAAGAAACCATGTATGTTATATTATATATTGATAAACGATGTAACTTTCTCGTCAGCCGGATTTGACCAGTGTTATTATTTTGGTCGAGATACTTAATAAATCAAAGTCCTGAAAGTACTATTGGTATAGGGGCATATGTAAGGTGAAAAGAAATGGCATTGTTTATAAGGACAAGAATTGTTAAAATATCTTCTGTTTTCAATATTGTCTTTAATCTCTTAATCAAAGCCAACTAATAAAGTAGATAAAATCTTATATGTTGGTGTTAACAAAGGGAATATCTGTTTCACGTTGTTTTTCATTATAAGAATTGACATCTTAACACGACTTTTATCTTTTCATCTTTTAACACTCAGCTTCGTGTTTGTTATTGCGCGGTATATCTAGTTTTATTTTTTCGATTAATACACCATTTCAATAGTATTTCAGTTATACTTTTATCTTTTCATCTTTTAACACTCAGCTTCGTGTTTATTATTGCGCAGTATATCTAGTTTTATTTTTTCGATTAATACACCATTTCAATAGTATTTCAGTTATATATCACTAAAACAGTACTCATTTGAACCGTTCCGCGGGAAAACCAACAGTGTGGACTCGGCGTAAAGTATCGACCCAATTAGACTAAGCATGCAGCGCAGGCTAACCCGTACATACACTTTTCGTTTCCTGGGGATTTTCTGTTTCATGAATCATTAATCTATACCTCTATCCCCCTGAGACGGAATGTATCAGCCCGGCTCACCTGGGTCGATACATTACGCAGAGTCCATAATGTTCGTTTTCTCGTGAAACCGCTCATTTGCGTCAATGCATAGGGGTCCTGCACGCTATTTAAAAAGAAAAAGAAAACAATGTTTATTCTACTATAATATAAACGTTTTACTACGGACATTCTTTTACTCTTTCTTTTCAGAGGCCCATACTGTTGGTTTTCTCGCGGGACGGCTTATATACTCTAATGACAATTGATGGGAGACGAATGAAGCTATTCATGACTTTTGTCAATCATGGGTAATAATAACTGGCGGAGCATAGGTTCGAACTCTCGACCTCGAGTGAAAGAAATCGTTACACACACACACACACACACACACACATACACACACACACACACACACACACACACACACACACACACACACACACACACACACACACACACACACACACCAACTCATAAAAACAACCTATTGTAAATGATTATCAAAAAAATGTGTTGTTAACAACTGCAATATCTTTTTTGAAAGACCCAAAATAAAGTGAATTTAATAAATCAGTGACATATAACTACATGTTTCTGAATATTATAAATTTACAAGATTTTTTTTTTATATCTGACATTGTTACCTTAGACAAAATCCCAGATTTTTTATCTAATAGAAGCACATCGCATCACACTAAATTGATTGATAACAGGAAAGAACAATCCACGCTGGAATGATAGGTTTTATTGTATGAACAAATTACAAAATCATCATCGTTTGAGTGGAAAAGGCATGGACAATTAAAGGTAAATTCAAGGACAAAAAGGCAATTTCACTTTTTTTGTGTCAATTTTATTTTTTATAATTGATGTCAAATGTTTATTTTGAGAAATGTTTTTGAATCTTTGTTTACAAAAGCAATTTGACTTCATTTATTTACAACTTGACATCACATACAACAGAAACAGTGAATTTAAAACTTTGAACTCTTTACCAATATACACTTCCTGTGTATGGATAAACCATTACAATGAATTAAAAACTGTTAAACACTACATAATTTCTTGAGAGTAATCAGGAATGTAGAGTATACAGTTTAGTTCTAGATTCCTGGAGTAACGAACATTATTTATATATATAATAATAGGCCTAAGTTTTATGACCTCTCAGCTTTATCAGGGTGAGTGCATTACATTTAATTGAACAACCCGGGCTTTATTTATGTATAATGTCTACAGTTGAAACATTGTGAGTTAAATCGTCTCTACTGCAGATACGTTTGCAAGTTAAACAGGGTTAAACTTCAGGTCTGCGGAATACTTATTTGGTAGGACGATGAAATACATATCAAATAGTGTGCATCTGATAAATTGCACAGACGTGTGAAATTTTATTAAAAGCGACACTTATCGAAATACTTGAGACGAAACGGTAAGATGCCATTTCAACAATACATTGGTCATACTCAACAAGGAACTCCATTCCAGTCTTCTATTATGAAAAACTGTCATAAAAACCCAGGTTTAATTAGGTTGTGAGACGGTATTTAACTGTATTTTGAGTCATTGCAAAATCCAAAATGATGCAATAGTATTCCAGCAGCCAGTGCATTGGCAAATTATACCACGGTAAATTACGGTTTCTCTGCAAATACGTCACTTTCATTTTTACTTCATCTAACGACGGACAAAAACGGATTTTTAATCGTTATGCGTGATACGAAACACAGAAATATTTTCGATTCGGGGTCTTCTCTCATTTCAATTTCAATTCATGTAATCGGAAAGGAATTACGTTTAGGGCGTATGAAATACCATGTTACTCATAATACCATTCCTTCAAAGGGCCAAATTATTAGCCTGTTCAAGTAAAAATTGTACTTGAAATATTTTTTATTCCATTATTAAGTTGAAATTTCACTTTAATTATATTTGATTTACATTATACGGGTTTATAAATGTGGTACTATATTTAGGCGAACATTTATATAGGTGTGAATTGGTCAGAAATAGATCCTGTTTATTAATTACTGATTATGACTTTTGCTATTACTCCGCGTTATATATTTGTAAAGTTATGGGTACCATTTTCAGGGAGCATGTCAGCAAGTTTAAGGCGGAGGAAGTTTTCCATTGTTTATATATCCAATATTCTGAAAATATCAGGTAAAAGCAGCTTCTTTGACGGGTTTTATGTAAATGCAACCTCTTTTTGTAGCAATATTCTACGTATTGATCCCTTTCTAAAAGTGAGTTATTTAAGCAAAAAGATAAGCAAAAACTTAAGTTTTCTTATGCCAATCCTAGATGATGGACCATAGGTGTCGATCACAGATTCACACATATCGATTCCTGTTCTTGTTTGTACACACTGGACAAAGTGCTGTAACTTGTTAACTATACCATTGTATAGCTTCACCGACATAATCGAGTAAAGTGAATCAGAGCGCATACCTTCATCGGCTAATGCAAATAACGCATTTTAACCTTTTTTGAATATCTCTATAATTATATATAACACTTTAAGTGATGCGTCTTACATGAGCGGATGGTCATTTCTGCGATTATATCAATTTACAAAGAGGTGCGTCATGATACAACACTTCTAGATATACTCCCATTTACTTCAAACTTCTATAGGAGTCCTCTAACAGATGTCAACGTTAATATTTATATATGCCAGGGAATAAAACGTTGGAGTAACTCCTACTAGTTACCCGCACAGAAATTGCGGTACTACCGCTACTGTGTACATGGCATGTTAAATTACCAGAAACTTGGACAATGCGAAGTATTCTCCCGTATAACCCTAGTTGTGCATTTTTAAGGAATAGCCTGCTATGCTTAACAGAATAATGTCAATTGATTGATTGATTGTTTTAAGTTTAACGCTGCTTTCATTACTGTTTCAGTAATATAACGGCGTTTCCTTGGTAAGTTACCAGTACTACTGGTACATGCATCCTGACATCACCCAGTCAGTCGTAATGCTAACCCCGCAACCCTGAGGACCAAGGAGGTCAGCCATTACTACTATTTGATATGTCCCGACCAAACTGAAGGCAAACGCTCTTCCACTACACCACCAAGGCGGTACAGAATAATGTCAACATACCTAAAATAAGTCCGATTATTCTTCGTTTGGACAGGTCGTTTAAGCTGCCATTATATCGCTGAGTTATTTCTGGAACCTTTGCTGCTTGACGTATTTTCCAATCTCGCACCGTTCAATGTTTTATCCCAGTTCACAATTCGGGCTACAATGTCTTCTTTTTAGTTTATCTAGTAGCCCAGATAAATGTTACCTGGCACACCTGCACAATAACGTTCGCAGATATATTAGTAGTTGAACTGACCGTCGTGATATAACTGAAATATTGTTGAAAACTGCATTACACTCAAATCAAGCAATTGACCGATCTTATGTTTGATTTGTGATGTATGTGCGACTATTTACAACAATATCGTGTCCCGAGTATTGACTTTGGTTACAGATAGATAAACTGAAGGGTAAGTTTTCTAAACTTTAATTCGTATACACGCGTTGAAAAACTATAAAAGAAAAAAGAAAAAACATTGCTAGAAAACAAGTCACAATATCCATTTAAAGGCGTATCCTCTGAATTTTTCCAAAGGACACAATTTTCTTAATTTTTGTCCAGAGCTTCCTTACTCAAAGACTAACTCAAAACAACTGTAAAACTAATTGGTCACTGGTCTAGTTTTCTTGCAATGCACTCTTTATTTAACGTAAAACAATACATGTACTCATTTTTCAGGAAATATAACGGAATGTAGAGAAACAACAATATTTCAAAACAGTGAACACCAACACAGACATATATGTGTCAATTTTCTTTACTTTGTATTACAGTAATTAATCATGAGTCAACTTCATCAATATTGACAATTGTTCAAAATATTTCTATTTTTACACTTTATACACAACAGTTCAATATGGCCGTCATGATCACATTTGTATAACCAGAGGCCCATGAAGGCCTATTCTCTACTTGCATGGTTGTTTGGTCATTTTCAAAAGTAACCGAGCTCTCATAACTACTATATAAGTTTGGTGAAAGTCAAAAAAGAAATGGAAGTTATATTGGGTTCATAAGCTGTATTATAGCAATTTTGACAATTTCAAGGGCCATAATCCAGTCATGCTTGAGCGGGTCTGGCTGTTTTTCGAAAATAACAAAGCTCTCATCAATATTTAACTACTATTCTAGTTTGGTGAAGGTCAGATAGTAAATGGAGGCTCTTTTGTGTTCACAAGTTGTATTTTGAGAATTTCAAGGGCAATAATCCAGTCAAGCAAGGGCACATCTTGCTGGTTTTCAAAAGGAACCAAGT
Source organism: Serripes groenlandicus (assembly GCA_031761405.1). Lineage (NCBI taxonomy): Eukaryota > Metazoa > Mollusca > Bivalvia > Cardiida > Cardiidae > Serripes > Serripes groenlandicus. The sequence goes on along the minus strand of JASEVX010000002.1, from coordinate 6,834,652 downwards.
TCTCATAAATATTTAACTACTATCTAAGTTTGGTGAAAATCAGATAGTAAATGGAGCCTCTTTTGTGTGCACAAGCTCCATTATAGCAATTTTGACAATTTCAAGGGCCATAATCCACTGTTGCATGAGCGGATCTGGCTGGTTTGCAAAAGGAAACCGAGCTCTCATGGATATCTAACTACTGTATGAGTTTGAAGACTAAATCGCGTTCACAAGCAATTGTTTAAGGACGCACGCACGCACACACAGACGACGGACACGACCCCATCGCATAAGCTCTTCTGGCCTTTGGCCAGTTGAGCTAAAAATTAACACGGGTACAAAACATAAGTATTTTGTATATAGTTGACAGATTTTTTATTATGGCTCATATGAACTGCTTTGAATAACACTATAGGTCGCGTTGTTAATTATAGAGATTTTTTCGTATTAGGTTATCTCGCTTTGGGATTATTTTGATGAAACTAGCCAAGGAACAATACAATTTTGAATAAAAAAATATTTTAATGCAGTGACTTTGTCAATACTTGTAATGTAAATAACTTGTTATAAAGGATGTTGAAAGAAACATAACAAACACTGTTTGCTGAGCATAGTAGTTATATTTTAAATTGAATTATCTCCCTTTTTCGATATTCTTTTTAAATAAGCCCTTGAAAAAAAAATAAAAAATCATTTCCTAGTAATGAACGAATACAATAAAGAACTTAAAAAACAAAAAATCTAGTTGTGTACATACAAGTTAAAGTTTAAATATAGAATAATCAAATTAACCATTAAGTTTCATATGATATTCCGATAAAACACATCACACTAGTAGGACTATCTAAAGGTCACTGATATAGCAGATATCTCACCACTCATATTCTAACATATACTTATGCTCTTCAGCAATTATTAACGACTTTTTCTCTGTTTTATAACAAACACCTGAACTTTTGAGAATTACATAACTTTTCTACAACTATATATATATATACACACATTTACAATTACACATACATATATAAACACATACATATACACATATATACATACCCACAATGCATGCATTTAAAAGATCATATTGCTTTCGAAATTTATATCTATACATGCATATTCACATACCCTAATAACTTTTAATTCAATAATGAACTTTAAAATATCTTATTTGTATATCAATAATACATGAACATGAAATGTGAACAAAATGTAACATAATATGTTATAACAACAAGCTGACAAACAAACATTTAAATACGAACAACATAAAAAGAACACGAAAGAGAACTAAAATCGGGCGGGCGGGCAGTTTGTTCACACTTTTCAAGACTTCTTGCTCAGTCGATACCAATTCAAACTGTGAATAATTTCGTAAAGGAGACAGGGAATAGAATCCAAACAACCAATCAAATTGCAGTATAAAGCTCAGCATCGTAGTTGCTATGTGGATACTATTAATTGTATGACGACTCAGAGAAAGTATGCAAATTAAGTTAAGAATAGTAAAAGGAAGGTAAATTAAACCCTTATCGTCCTCATAATTAGATATTTTTATTGCTGAAAATCTTCAAATTATTCATTTCCTATTAATAAACGGATACAATACCGAACTAAAAAGACATTTCAATTCATGAATATAATTTGTCCATTTACAAGAAATCTAGTAGTGTACATACATGTTAAATTGTTAATACCGAATCATCAAATTAACCATTAAGTTTGATATGATATTCCAACCAAACACCAACCCTCAGGCCCAAACACAGATACAAAATAAAGCCAAATAATAAATAAGAGAAACTAGCACATGAAAGCAATACACAACAGCAAAAAGCCATAATCAATGTCAGTGTTGTCTATTTTATTTCCTAACTATACTGTTAAGAAATACATAGTAAATTAATTTAGCAGCAAAGCACACAATTAGTTAAATTCTTACCATTAACTTTGACATTATCTTCACTATCCAATCTTTAAATCTCTATGCATATACACATTTATGTACACACTGTGTATGCCAGCTGTTTAACTGTAAACACATAACAATATGATAATATGATTTATAGTAAAACATATTTACTATTCTAACTACTAAATTCATGTAAAAAAAGAGGTAAATGATCCCCATTTACAAATGGGTGATCACCTTCATGAAAAAACGTTTCAATCTATTAGTGCCCTCAGAATAAGGGTAAAGTCCACCATCTCTTTTAGCAAATAATTCCCGTCTAACTTTTCCACAATGTGTGAAAGGTTTATATGGGCAGATGAACTTGAAGTTCATATCTTTGCTCATGAACTTATTCAAATGTGCATTAACTTGTCGAATGATACAATCTGTTCTTCCATGATCTTCTGGTCTTGGTAAAATGGCAAGCACGACTATTCTTAACGAGAGTTTAACATTCCTACATACTCCTATCAAATTGCCATAATCAGAAACAATATGTTTAAATGAAGTTTTATAAGCCACATTAATTGTTCCAACAAATTAACAAAATCAAATTTTATTTAAATCTTCATCCTTTGTTTGTATCCGATTTGTCAATTTAGAAAGTGTATTTCCCCGAAACGCTTGAACAGTGCAACTCTCAATTCCGGATAAATATAAATAAGTAGCAATATTTAACTGCAAATATCGGAGAAAATTGGATCAGGAGTTCAAATGAAACTGCAAGCAGTGGACACTGTTAATGAAATAGTAAAATGGCTAATCAGTAAAGGCCATTTGTATCTTGAAATCTAACAACAACTTTAATAATAATGGAATTATAAAGTTTTGACAGTTTTTGCCCTTCCTGATGCCACCTTGCTGCCCTGTTTTTTCAACGAAATAAAAATGGCTTGAACAGTTTTTTTAGAAAGTCACTCAAAGAATATTTCTATCAAATTATCTTGGAATCGAACAAGCAGATTATGGAGGAAAAGTATTTTAAAGTTTGAGTATTTTTCTCACTTTCTGATGCCGCAGCAACCAAAGTTCTACACACAATTTAAGTCTTTGAACAATTTTGAAAGAGGACCAACAAAGGAACATTCCTGTGAAGTCAAGTTGAAATTGGTAAAATGGAATGGTAGGAGTTGTCATTTGTAGCTAAAAGTTCAATTTACCACTTTTGAGATAACACCTAGTTGCTATGATTTTTAACCAATCAATACAGCTTGAACAAATTAAGTAGAGGATCACTGAAGTAAGATTCCTATTTAATTTTCTTAATATCAGACAAGGATGTTCAGTAAAATGGAATTTTCAAATTTTGTCATTTTGCCCCTTTCTGATGCCTCCTGACTGTCATGTTTTTTCAACCAATCAGTATGGCTTGAACAATCTTCGTAGAGGGTCACCCAAGAAACATTTCTACAAAATTACAACGGAATCCGATTAGAAGATTCAGAGAAGATTTTTAAAGTTTAGACATTTTGGCTCCTTTCTGATGCCGCAGCATCCAAAGTTCTCAATGGATTTTTAATTTTTGAACAATTTTAAAAGAAGGCCACCAAAAAAACATTCCTGTGAAGTTTTGTGGAAATGTTTCCTGTGGTTTATGAGGAGATGAGGTTTAAAGCTAAAAATTAACGACAGGCGGATGAACGACGGACGGAGAGTGATCAGAATAGATCACATTGAGCCTTTGGCTCAAGTGATCTAAAAAACCAGTCCAATAAATCTACACGTTTTATTGAAAACTATTGACTACACCAGTTTATGGTAAGTTGACTCATCTGAAAATACAGAGGCTAATATATATACCAATAGTTAAACAAACAAATTTCATATCTTAAAGAACTTTACCTCAATATCACTAGAAGGAAAACACAGTCCAATACTTATAAACGCTTTCATTCTAGCGACTACCCCAATTTTATGGTAAGTAGATTGTCTGAAAATACCAAGGCAATGTATATGTACAATTAAAATAAAAACAGATTCAATTATGAATATTAACTGACTACATTACACCTTTAATCTGATCCCTTATCTTCTCTGCTACCATCATCTCATCATCTAAAGTAAACGTTAAGTACTTTTTATATGCATCTGATTTCCAATCCCCCTGTAACAGAATTAATTAGGAAAGAATTCCGGATTGAAAAGTAAATGTTGCCCCATCTCTCCTAGAACTGTGTGTTGAAAATCAATTAGGATCCAATTTCAAATTACATTTACTAATTAAATTTCTGATTCTATTTTGAAACTTAGTATAAGTTTTATATCTAGTTTTTCGAAAAACGGAATAACGGGTCATTCAACCCCACAACAACTTGCTTACACATCTCATTGTATGCCGTTACTGGACACAACATAGAACCCTGAATGGGAATTAAAGGCATAATTAGGTTTCTTTCTCCAAACTGAATCGTTTTTGACCATTCTATTGAAACAATTATATAATCATTTTGAGATTGAACATTCTTCCGAAGCAAACATTTCCCTTCCTTCAAATTATTTCTTGAATCTGGTACTATATTAGATTTTCTAGCAAACAGAAAACAAGACCTCGGGCTGAGGGGCGTCTCGCCCTTCTAGGAAATTTGACCTATTGACCTTGTGTTTGACCTATCGTACTCCCAGTTTTGAACTTGACCAAAATGTGATCTAATAAATTGTCATGAAGATTAAATAACAAATTTGATTTCTAGAGTGTTCACAAGCTTATTCTAACATTTGACCTAGTGACCTTGTTTTTGTGACCTCATGACATATTTGTGAACTTGACCTAGAGTTGATGAACATTAATTTAGTGGTTAAATTTCAGTGAAGATTGAATGAAGAAAAAGACTTCTCGAGTGTTAAGACGATTATTGCAACATTTGTACTTGTGACCTAGTTCTTGAAACCCCATGACCCAGTTTAAAACTTGACCGAGATCTGATGGAGACAATTGTTGTGATTAAATTTCATGAATATTGAATATCTGTACATTAAAGAGTGTTCACAAGTTTATTCTAACAATTGACCTCGTGTTCTAGTTTTGAATTTGACAGAGATTTGATGGAAATACATGTTCTGGTGTGTCCGTTATATAGTAATATCAGAAAACAATGTATCGGTTCATTTTATTACAATAGACCATGTATGTACAAGTTAGTATTACTTATGAATTCAAAGGTTGTATCTGTTAAGAAAAACCTAGGTAAATACATATATGAGTCGTTTAATCTCCCCAAATCACTGCCATATACCATAGTCACTTAATGTTTGTATGTATATGTTCTTCCTCTCCTCAGTAATCGTATTAGTATACCAGGGACGTAGATAATACGTCCCTGGGTATGCTGAGCGTATGCACTCAGTATGACGAATGTACGTACGAAATGATATGATACATTTGTGTGTATATGTAGGTTTACTTATGTGTGTGTGTGTGTGTGTGTGTGTGTGTGTCGGCATGTGTGTATGCGTATGTGTGTGCATGTGTGTATATGTGTGTACATGTATGTATATATGTGTACATATGTGTATGTATGTGTATATGTGTATGGGTGTATATATGTGTATGAGGGTATATATGTGTATGAGTGTATAGTTATAAATGTGTATGTGTGTATGTAAATGGAAGATATTTCCATTCATTCCAACTGACCTGGATTTATTTGTATTTGCTTGAAGTATTGTGTTGTATTGACGAGAAACTTTGTAAGTTTAAGTCTAATAAAATATTCTTCTTCTTCTTCTTCTGATAAAATTTCATGAACAATGAATGAAGAATGTAGGTTCTACAGTCAAAGTTAACCAAGGTTAAGTTTTGGCAAACTATGACCTCGACCTTGGTTATTTTGATGTTGAATGATGGAAACAAATGTTTTGATGGTGTAAACATACACCATTCAACATGTGATTTAACTATTTCCCCTTTCCCACAAAAAGACGCTTACTGACACCTCTGCGGCAGACGACTTTTGAAAAGATTGTGACAAAAGGAAGCATTGCTCATTTTACTAATTTTACTCTTATTTATCAAGATTTGTTATGTTTTTCCAATTTGAAATATTCCAGCAGGGATTGTTGAGATATAATCAAGGTTATGTTTTGAGGTTTAGTTACCTAAACAAGGTCAAGTTTTACCATATTAAAAGTGAAAATAAACTGACTTCCGGTTTACCGTGATGACGTAGTGATGAGAAGTTGTTTCGATTTCAATAATGGAGGATGAGTTGAATTACGGAGCTGTAGATGAAGAATTATACTGTTCGTCGTCTTCTTTCGAAGAAAACAGCGATGAGTCAGCTATTTACAGTGAGACAGATTTCCTAGGCAACGGTCTAGCACATTTAGGGATCAGACCATACCATTTTGAGTCAGTAAAACGATCTGAAACGAGCAGCAAGTCTGAAGACAAAGCAGGAGGTGAAATTGTTCGTAATGAATGATTCGTGCTATTTTCAGCTTAAAAGTATTGATAACATGCGGGAATAAATTAATTGCTGTAAAAGGTTATTTTAAGAATAATTTAAACTTTAATTATTTATATCTAGAACTACTTTTAGTTTGATATATGTTCGTTTTGACAGGGATTTTTGTTTCTTCTCCATAAGTCAAATTTAAACACATTTTCGCGTATTTTCCCGATTCTCAGGGACGATTAAGTTCTTTTTTTACTTACCCTTGGTAGTTGAAACTCATTATTCCAAGCGCCTACAGAGACAACATCGTTGTCGGAAGAATAACAATAATCGGAAACGACTTCCAGATCAGAAATATCTGATTGAATGTCAGACGGAGGGTGAAGCCAGAAACCCCCCAGATTCAGACTCGAAAAATCGGCCATATTGAACAAGGCAATGTACAGACAATAATTAAAAATTGGCTAACTCATCTTAATCAAACAGGTGTTCTCAAAAGGACTGACCTGTATTGTGTAAGTGTAATAACACGCACCGTAAATGACCAATTTTATTGCCCTTCTGATTTCTTTCCACAGTCAATCAAAGACCCGCCGGTATTGTGTAGATGCAAACAATAACCACTTATGTCAGCTGTTCTACCCTTTCCCACATACAATAAATCACAGCAAACGATTGTGGAAATGTCGAGACAAAAATAAAGAAAATCTATAAAAAATGAAAATATAATTTTTGAATTTTATAATTCAAATAATTGTGGCAAAGGTTATCTATTAAATTTAATGCATTAAGGCTTTCTCATTTTGCTGCAATGTTTACCAAACTCGTCAGCTTTAGTTGCGTCAAATTGAATCTACATCTGTGAAAGGGGTAGCTTACTTGATTGTCAAAAGCGGTATACACCGGAAATACGAGAATCCTGATCGGTCAAACAAAGAACCGACTTTGCACGTGTGCGTAAACCCTTTTTCCTCTTTCAACAAAATTGCCGACGATTTTAAAAACAAAAAAAATCTTGACAGAAAATTAGAAGCTCTTTAACTTTTTCCACGTACAGACAATTTCTACAACAGAAGAATATATTCATACAGGGTTGCTTCGTTGTGTTTGGGATCATTACGTTGTGAGCAATTTCTCTCATTTTCAAATGTCGTCTTCTTCAGACTTTTTTATATGAAGAAAGGGATAAATGAACTACAACACACTGTTGTCAAGGGCATTTGTATTGCATGCGTCAGTAATTTTCAATTTGATCTGGGTAACGTGGTTCATAATAATAATACCGTGTCAAATGAAAACCCGCCTTCCGATAGTTGGGAATATTCAGATAAATATGCTCTTCTGTTAAGACTGATCAGGATCCTCACTGTTCGTAATATCGTCACACAACAATTATCGAAGTATTTGGAGAACAGTAATGAACAAGAGCCGGCATTGCAAGTATGTAAATAGATACACACTGCCTTAAACTTTGGAAACAAAACTGATTGTCTATGTGTATGTGTAGTTACTCAATCTGTATATATATGGTGCAAAAGGATGTAATGTTAGAAAACCCTTGTGAAATAATTACATTAAACAATTACAAATGGATTCGGATATTTTTCATAGGAATAAGGTAATTATCAAGCTTATCAGTTCCCGACGCATTTCATTTTCACACGAAAAATGTACTTGTCGGAACAAACTACGGTATGTTTTGTCGGACTTTTCCAAAGTTTTCGCGTCGAGTCCACCGCTTTAATTCACATTTTCCTTACTGTGTCGTCCATGGGGAAGCTATGAAAGCTAACACCGTCCTTCGGCATGTATAAACACTCCCTACCACACACTATCTGGGCAGTTTCATGTTTTATCTCTCTTTAATTATTCCAAATATATCGATGCGTTCATGATTTACACTGTCAACATAATGAGAACCTGCATTGAATTCCTCATGAGCACGTCACTGGAATTTTCCTTTCAGGGAGCCTCAGGAGGAACGGAACAACAACAACCACAACTGGTGTATAGGCAAGTTTCTCCTCATAAAGTGTTATTGACAGAGGAAGACTGATAATGCTGACGGAATGGAAAACATGCAGAAGGAAACGAAAAGGCTACAAGATGAAGAAGTTAGATTAAGGAGAAATGTCGAAGTGGAGAACAGGAGAAAGGACCTAGAGTAGCAAAGAAGCAGTGTGCGGCGATTAAGAGGTAACAACATTTTAATTTTAAAGGACACTTTTGTCGATGAATGTGAGGAATCAGAGACTAGATCGAAGGTTTTGTCCCAGAAAGAAACGTGTTTGGATGGCGAAAAGGTTATGACAATTGATGATATGCGTAGAGATGACCAAATAAAGTATTTGGTTAAGAATTAATTTAAAAAACTTGGGTTGCGTGAGTTTTTGTATGGTGACTCTTCTTCTGAAAGTGAAATTGAGTCTTCAGTTTCAAACAATTCATGCCTGTCTGAAGTAAAGAAAGGACATAAACATATAATTAAGACAAGTGGTAAGCAAGTGTCAGGTATTAATGCCACAGCATCTGACAGGGTAAAGTACCGACAACGTTGGCCTCATGCACATTTGCAATTTGAGTATGTAAATAAGCAAATGAAATTTGAAGATTTGGACTTTAAACGTTTTATAGCAGGTGTGTAAGAGATTATTGCTTGTGATGTGTGATGATGTTTCTGCAGTTGAGAAAGTCGGCCGTCTCGACTTGTTGAGGAAAATTGCATACTACTACGGAACTTATGAGTTTGCTGGCTTGAAATCTATTTACGAAGCTTGGTTGCGGGAAATTGAACTGGGTAAAAAGAAGTGGGCAGACGAATCTCAGCATATTGAGACGGCAATTCTGTCAAAGTATGTTTTGAAGAATAAGGCTGTTTCAAATTTAAAGTATTAGAAACATGTGGTATTGAAGAAGCAAAGAGTAAAGCTTCACCTCCATCTAATATCGGTGGACGGTCAAAATCCCCTACAAACAAAATCTCCTAGGTACATTTTCAAGAAAATGTAAAAAAATCCACTACAGACAAAATCCCCTACAGACAAAATCCCCTACATGTCAATATCCCCTACAGACAAAATCCCCTACTTATTTTTAATTTCACTACAAAGCCAATTAGCACATAATTATAATATATTATTTACGTATTGTCTGTTACACAATAAAGCACACTACAAAGCCAATTGGCACATAATTATTTATAAAACTGCCTTATAATTTACATTTATTAACATGTTCATTGTATTGAATGGTAATTGATCACACTGATAATTTGAAGTATGATGCTAAACTTCGAAAGAAATGCTGCCATTCAATTACACCTTAGTTTCAGTGCAGCCTCACACAATTACCAATTGCCTCCATAAACTCAGCAAGGGTCTTTTCTTTCTTAAGATACTGACTGCAAAGACATTTAAGTCGCTTTTGCTGCTTCTGTTTTTTTTCCTTTTTTCGACGCTTTGGCGGGAGTCCTTGGTGGATTTGCTCGTAGACAGACTCTACATAACAATTGTCTTTGTGTATACAATTTATTATATACCACAGGCTTGGGTTTGAATGGCCTACTAATGTTTTGAAGGCATTGTTCCATCCCTCACACACATTATTGGTTCGGCTTTGGTCATGGAGCGTTGCCGCATGCACATTCCATGTGTGTGGGGGAAATCTGGGTGGAGTCCTTCTAAACCTTAGTTGGCAATGTTCACCCCTTACAGTCTTAAAGTCGCCTGTAAACATACGTACTATCAAAATAACATTAAAATTATTGATAATATTCAAATATAACACATTAAACTAACATGTAACATGTATATAGTAGGGAATTGGAACATTTATAAAGTAGGGGATTTTTTCCTTAGGGGATTGTGTCTGTAGTGGATTTTTGCATGTAGGGGATTTTGTCTGTAGTGGAAAAAGGATATAGGGGATTTTGTCTGTGTATGCCTAGGGAATTTGTCTGTAGGGGATTTTGACCTACATTCCTAATATCGTGTTCTTTTTAGGAATTTTATTCAATACTATCACAATGACACTGGAAATAACACCTGAAAGATTGTTAGAATTAAAAGTATTATTATCATTTTGGCTTAGTAACGAAACGGCTACTTTGAAAGAAGTTCAATCATTATTAGGAAAGCTCAATTTCGTGGCTGCATGTGTAAGACCTGGTAGGATATATGTGTCTAGAATGATACAATGGTTAAAAGTGTTATATAAAGAAGATGAAAGGTCACATTTAATTCGAAAATTTGTCAAAAAATACATTTTGTGGAGGAATACCTTTTTACCTTGCTACAATGGCATTTCTATGATGTTGTACGAGGAGTGGTGTCATCCAGATACTACTTTTTCATCAGATGCATGTTTAACAGGATGCGGTGGTTTTAGTAATGGAAAGTGTTTTCATTCAGAATTTCCAATATATTTTAAAAATAGGAACTATTGTATTAATTTACTAGAAATGTTGTCAGTTGTGGTTTGCCTTAAACTGTGGGGCAAGTTTTTTAAGGGAAAAATAATACAAATATTTTGTGACAATGAAGCAGTGTACTGTCAAGTGTTAAATTCAGGCAGATCTCATAATAAAATTGTACAGTCAGGACATAGGCAGATTGCATTCTTATCTGCGGAATATGAATTTCAAATTAGAGTAGTACATATTAGTGGAATTTCTAATAGAACTGCAGATCATTTATTTAGATGGAATTCGAGTCAAAAGCATATAGATGCGTTTTATATGCTCACCAAACAATTTAAGTTACGAGAATTTCAGACGTCTACTGAGGTATTTGAATTCATCAATAATTGGTAGCATTTGTACATAATTTGTGTTTCAGAGTATCAGATGACAGACTTAAGAAAGGACCTTAAGAGTTCTAGAATATCTGCATATGCCGTTGGTACTTTAAAGAACCTGAAAATTCAATGGGAGGCTTATTTTGATGTTTTGTATTTTCTTTTGTCTACAGAAACTACCATCTACCTCAAACACTTTAAGTATATTTATTCAATTTTTAAGCAGAAGTTTCAAAGAAGTTCGATCAATTAAAAAATTACATAAGTGGGGTTAAAACTATGCACTTATTATTAGGATATCCAGTCGATAAAATAAATAATTTTATTGCAAATCTTACTATTACTGGGATAGCCAGACAGAATCCGCATTATATGAAACAAGCACTCCCCATAACTCCAGATATTTTGCTGAAAATGGTAAAATATTTAGATTTATCAATAATAAGTGACAGGGTTTACTTGTGTTTATTTTTATTTGCGTTCTTTCTTTTTGCTCGGAAATCAAATTTAGTTCCTAATATTAAGAAGGATATCAAAGAAGGTAAATGTTTACAGCGGAGTAATGTTAATGAAAATAATGGAATGTTGGTAGTTGAGATACAGTGGTTAAAAACCATTCAATTTGGTGAGAGAAAATTATTAATACCTTTAATACCTACCCCGGGATCTGTTTTGTGTCCAGTAATGGCTTATAAAAAGATGAAAAAGTTCCAGTTATTGAAATAAACCTTTATTCAGTCTGTCAAGAAATAACTATATAACATACTCAAAATTTCAAATAAAATTGAGACATCTTATAGAGAAAATCAATTTAGATCCACAATTATTCTCCACTCATAGTTTTAGAAGGGGAAGTGCAACCTTTGCTTTTTAATCAGGGGTTCCCTCTGAATTAATCCAGTTACATGGAGATTGGAAGTCCGATGCATATAACAACTTTATTAACTTTTAATCTAGAAGATAAGCTACAAGTTACTGAGAAAATGAAAGAAAGCATTTTACGTAACACATAAATTATGATAAGTGAACTGTACAGTTGTTTATTGGAAGGTTACGGCTTAAAATCAAAGTTGCGGTTTAGCATACATTTTCCTTATTGTACAGTAATTTATTTATAGTTACTCAGGTTTTATTTATTGATCTTGTAAATTTGTTTTTGTGTCAGTTAGCATTGCTGGTTTTGCATGTATGTTTCAGATATCTATTCGCCAAGGGAAGTTGTGTAGTAGTTAGTTTTCAACAAAGTGTTTAGATTTGTTGGACTAGCTTCCCTGCTTCTGTTGTATGCATGTAAACCTGAGTTATGTTGATTAAATTTAACTTAAAGTGCAAGGGAAGGAACTCCTACATAATGTTAAAGGGGATTTGGTATCAGTTATTTCCCTTAGCAAACATTCTTTAGATGGGAAGATGAATTATATTATCAAAATTCTTATTACAGAATTGAGAAAGGTCACTATTATAAGTGATTCCATGGCCAAGTATGTCTCTGGCATCGAGGGTTGTATCGTTCAAGCCTTTCGAGGAGATACAATTGCCAGATTAACTCAAAGGCTCCAACGTCAGGAAGCAGAATTAGAGATATTTCAATATGTGATTTTTCATGTGGGAACAAATGACATTGGAAACAGAGCTTCTAAGAGAGAGATGTTGTCCGATTTTGGTAATTTAATAGGAGTGTGCAGGAAAATAAACCCTTCAATTAACATTTGTATTTCCGCAATTATACCAAGACCAATAGATCATTCTGTCGCTGATTTAGTTATAAGGAAAGTGAATTCCTACTTGAATGAAGAGATGAGCAAAGATATGCAGTTAAAATTTGTTTGCACATACAAACCATTTACACATTGTGGGAGAGTTAAAAGGGAGCTTTCTGCAAAGAGAGACGGGGGTTACATCTCAATACAGAAGAAACAAATAAATTGAAACATTTCTTTCTTCAAGTTATTTCACATCTGTGATTTATTATTATTTGTAAAGGTGCATTCTTGTACAATGTATGTTTAATTATGATTGGGGCAAATGTATATGTTTTATTCTGGTATTTGTACAGGAATTGAAAGATTAACGTGAATCCAGGGGTTGATGCAAGTAAGGATTGTTAAACTATTGCTTATGCTTGCTTCACTTATTACATCCATTCTCTGTATGGAACAACATTTCCATACAGTAGATGAGAATAGATAACATTTGTGATTTGAAATTAATCTGCATTATTGCTTCAGCTTAATCCTATGTTTTTTTTATGTTTTTTTGTTTGTTTGTTTGTTTTTTGTTGTTTGTTTTTGTTTTGGCCGGTTGGTTGGCGGTTCGTTGGTAAAATCAATGTTTGATTATTACTTGTAACAATTAGTTGTCTTGAGGATTGAAAGAAATAAATCCATTGTTTGTACAATTATGTGAAAGGCTTCTTCAATTGTATTAAGAACAAATTATAATTATATTTTCAAATATCTTCATTTTTTATTTTTCCCCTTCCATGTTTAAAGAAAAGAATAATTGGAATATTTGTATTAATTTAGAAATAGTTAATTATGATATTGGCAGATGTTCAATTTTATAAGTTAGCGGACGACTTTTGTATATTTCTTTATTTGGTCTTGTATATATTTTCTTAGTTGGTCAGACACATTTGATTGGACGATTTAAACATTCTAACCAATTAGTAATCTGTTTGATTTCTTTGATGTCATTGGTTAAAATTAAAATATGTTGTTGCATGACAAATCGTGGGCAACACGAATCACAGTTTGAAAAGTTATTGACAAGAGAGGAAGCCTCTTCTAATTTGATTAACCACCCACCCTACAACTGTTGTTACTTTCTTATATGAATTGTTTTTTATAGCATTTGTTTCATGTTTGGTGTACATTATGTCATAGTTCATCATTTAGATTATAAGATTTTGAAGAGTTAGAATAAAACTTCATGTATCACCTATGCTTTCCTGTTAATCAATGTTATATATTTGAATTCGAGATTTATCAAAAGAATAATATTGGTTGACAGACGGTTCGTTGGTAAAATCAATGTTTGATTATTACTTATAACAATTAGTTGTCTTGAGGATTTAAAGAAATAAATCCATTGTTTGTACAATTATGTGAAAGGCTTCTTCAATTGTATTAAGAACTAATTATAATTATATTTTCAAGTATCTTCATCTTTTATTTTTCCCCTTCTATGTTAGGAATACGCTCGGCTGAAAAAAAACTCGCTTTGAATTGAAAAATATTGACTTAAAGAACATTTATTTACTATGCATTTTATTAACATACAACCAATAATGAAGATATTACTATTTAAAGATGACTATTTGTGCTGATCGGTGCGCAGCATGGGCGTGGCCATTGTTTACATATCGCAATGTCTCGATACTTTCTGAAAAGATTTGTGACGTCATTTACCCTCTATGTCCCAAACAAAACATACAAGTATAGTTAGCTATTGAACGACTGCGGTACTATAAAGGGAATACAAAATATACTTTTTCGTAAGAAAATTAACCCCGGAAGTTTACAAACCTAAACTTCAATTATTCAAAATGAAATTCAAAGCATTACCTCATGTTATTACTAGATCTATATACATTTTTATTGTAAATAGTATCCAACCATAGTAGGTGGATAGAACACTCGAAATTGACTCGTGTAATATATATCAGCCAATTAAATATATGTGTGGTAACATTTATTTATACAGTAATTTCATTCGTTTATATATTTGACTGTTGTTTGTTATGATTTCACAGCTCGTTAGACATAATGAACCGTCGTTTTTGTAGAACAATCAAAGGTCATAGAAACAATCAAATTTCCGGTAGTGGTTGAACGCTACTGTAATAGGATCTGTCGGCGGGTCTTTTGAGCAGGCATAATTCGACCCATTCCCTACATACTCTGGAGTTGGCGGTAAAGAGATTTTCCGTATTAGTCATCTGCTGCAGTTTTGGTGTATGTTGAAAAGGGAGAATTGAAATGGTTAATTTTGACCAAATTTCCAAAAGGATTTTTGTTGTAAGACTTTTATATTATATATTGAAGAAAAATTCTCAAACCTGTATAAATATCCCTTTTAATTCCAAATGAAATCGTCCAATTTTTAAAATCGTTACTTGTTTTTAGTTGAATGTATTTTACCACAATTCATTACCTCCAAATACAAGACACGGGAAAGTTTTTGAAGAATGAGTACAGCATAGCTTCGGATGTTTTTACACAAATGAGCCACGTCACACACAAATCGCAATTCGGGGGTCATATTGTGAATTGCAAATAAGATCAAATTGCATATTTGTATGGTCTGTTTACGTCAGGATACGTCTGCAGAGGCTAACTGTACCGCTCAAAAGCAAAAACAATTTTCGGCCATGCCTATAAAGGCTTTCTTACACCGCCCACACAACACTACAATCTCTATGACAGCAAATACATGTATAAATAAAGTTGTAACCGTTGTGACAAAAGGCGTAATTCACAGATTAATCGAAAATAAAAAACATTGTACCGTTCTTTATTGAAAACCAATTAAAGTTCATAAAACCCAATCATATTTCTGGTAGCAATCAGACACTACTTATGATCTACCAACAAAGCACCGCCGAGGCTTTGATGCGCTGATCAGGAAAAATAATTAATTGACCATCACGCAAGGCGTGTAAAATGTTATAGCAGTCAAAAGACGTCAGTTCGTTTGAAAATATTCGATTTAGCTTTTCCTATATAATTAATAACTGCAATACTGTTACGTCTTTCACAGGCTTGTGTTGAAGTACTGCCCAAAACGTCAGGAATTTGATGATGATCAAAAGCAAACAAGGACAGCACTGGCTGTAATCGACCATGTTCAAACCCTTGGTCGACAACAGCGAAACTATTTATGTGGTGAAAAGATCTATAGGCAGGCATTTTCAAAACTTACTGGATAGTGGACATGATAACAATTAATCAGAAAAGAGAAGAGGAAAAACCTTGTGAGGCAGAGATCAGACTGATCATGAATTGTTGTGTTTGTTTTTTAGTTGTGAATCACACTGTTTGTTTCTTGGGAAGATTCATGACCAAAAAAATACCACACAAGTATGCAATTTGATCTTATTATGAAATTAACACTGAAACTATCCAAATGCGGAATTTGTTCTGACGCGGTTCATTTGAGTACATTTGAGTAAAATCCCCACGCGCTATGACGTAAGCATTTCCCATAGGCTCTCCCAAAATTCGGTGTTAAAATCTGTGACCTTTTGTGTTTGTGAAATTGGACGATTTCATTTGGATTATAAGGGATTTTTATGCAGGTCTGTGAGAAATCATTTGGATTGTAAGGGATTTTTATGCAGGTTTGTGAGAAATCATTTGGATTGTAAGGGATTTGTATGCAGGTTTGTCAGAAATTATTTTACAATTTATTCTTAACAAACAAATAAATCTTTTGAAAGTTTGGTCAAATATAACAAAATTAATTTACCCTTTTATTATTGAACACGTCGACCATTTTCTTGTTGAAGACGCGTTTGTAGCAGACGATTTTTGAAAACACATCGTGAATAAGGGGGACATTGCTCAAAATTAGCAGTTTCTCCTTTTACCGTAATGTTTTCAACATTACCATTATGTTTTCAAATATTTGCAATGATTATACTTTATAGAATTTCCTAATTTCTTATGTTTTTTACACATGCCAAGGTCGTGGTTTTGTTTACTTTCCATCGCCTTTTTTGTTACTGATAAATTAAATTAACGGCAATTATGTTCTCAAACTTCTCTATTATCGAATTCAATAAATTAACGGCAATTACGTTCTCAAACTTCTCAAATTATCTAATTAAGGAAGTTTAAATAAACATTCAAAGCAAACTGTAATCAATTATAACACGGATCAATTTACCGCCCGCCCCACTATGATGAATTAATAATCTAAAACAAACATACATGTATACAATATTTACACCATTAAACTTCAAAAAGTGGTCCTCCCTCATAATCGGCCTTTTTGTAGCAGACATTTTGGGAAATTGGCCTTTCTTTCTGGACCTATAATCGGCCTTTTTGGACTGGCCTTTTACGCATTCGGCCAATTTTGACCTATACCTAAGATAAGATAGCGATCTGAAAATTTAGTAATCCATAAGGCGATCGATACCGACGTGAAAACACAAACTTTAAAAGCATATATCTTGGTAGTGCAAGCATGTAAAAAAAAAGGTAATTACATCAAAATGATACATTACTGTAGTGCTATTTAGTCATATAGTTTAAATTTCAGCCGAGCGTATTCCTTTAAAGAAAAGAATAATTATAGCTGAAATAAACAGATAATTACTTTCCGATATTTTTTATTACAAAACGGGTTCTTGCTATTATTGTATGTATTATGCAATTGTTCTTTCTTTACCTTTTGAAATAAGACCTTATTAATATTTGTACATATGTTTCTTGTTATTTTAAATTGAAATAAACAGTTTAAATCAACTTTGAACATTGTTTTACAAAACGGATTTTAATTACAAGACGGGTTGCTACAGGCCATATGATGTCAAAAACTAGGTCACTAGGTTAACTTGAAGGAATATCTTGTTAACACTCTGGAGGCCGCATGTTTTAGTTGAGCGTGTTGACATTTTATCAGAATATTTGTCTTGATGATTTGTAGACCAAAACTAAATATGGGTCATGTTAGATCCAAAGGTCGGCCAAAGGGCCAAATTGAAGGAAAATCTTGTTTACACTCTAGAGGCTGCAAAGTTCGCTTCAGCAGATTGAGATATTGTCAGAGTGTCAAATTTGAATATGGGTCATGTTGGGTCAAAAACTAGGTCAATAGGTTAAGTTGAAGTAAAATCTTGTTAACACTGGAGTCTGCATTTTTAACTTGAAAATATTGAAACTTTGTCAGAATGTTTGTCTTGTTGATATGTAGGTTAAGTTTGAATATGGGTCATGCCCAGTCAAAATGAAGATCACTAGTCTAAATTGATGTAAACTCTGGTTAAAACTCTAGAGGCTGCACTTTTTTTTCTCCAGCAGCCTGAATCTTTTAAAGAAAGTTTGTCCAAATGATAATTATGTCAAGTTCAAATATGGAGGTCACCAGGTAAAATGTAAGGAAAATCTTGTTAACATTTTGGAGGAAGTATTTTTAACTTGAAAATATTGAAAATATATCAGAATGTTTGTCTTGATAGTGTAGGCCAAGTTTGAATATAGGTCATGACATGTATGGTCAAAAAGTAGGTTACAAGGCCAAAGTTAAGGAAAATCTTGTTAACACTCTAAGAGGACGCATTGTTTGCTTCAGCATCTTCAGAAATGTTGTCAGAATATTTGTCTTAATGATATCTAGATCAAGTTCAAATATGTGTCTTATTGACTCTAAAACTAGGTCACTGTGCCAAATTGAAGGAATATCTTTTCAACACTTTGGAGAGAGCGAACATTATACATGTACATACAACTTATAATACATTCTGTTTTCTGAACTCATTCGAACCTGGAACAAATATGCAGCAAACCACTTTGAAAAAGTTTTATTTTGGAAAGTGTCTTAATAGGAAAATGTAATTATTTGATAGAGTTCACAAATTGTGATAAAAGGGGAACTTGCTCATCATGAACAATATGTCCTTTTGACACAATATTCTTAAACATTAGTTGTATGCAGAGGTGGCAGAAAACATCGACATGTATAACAGGATTAACCCTTTACCACTTACAGACTACTTCTGATGTATCCGATGATACAAACAGACATTTCTCATGATAAATATTGTTTTATTTTCCAACTAAGATTTGCATTAAATCTCAGAATTGTAATTAAATTGAGATTTATCATGCTTTACTTAAGACTATGATCATTTTAAAGTAATCTCCTTCAAATTCCTTGTATTTGAAAATGCTTCTGTTATGCCATTGTATCATAGATATTAGGATATTTTTCAAAGCTTTGTGTGTAAAATATTTTATTTCACAATACCTACAACAATCACATTTTGTCAGGCGTCCGTCCGTCGTATATAATTGCCTTGTTAACACTCTAGAATCTACATTTTGCATTAGATCTTCATGGAAGTATATCAGAACATTTATCTCTATCAAATATTGGACAAGTTGAAATATAGGTCATATTGGCTCAGAAACTAGGCCACTAGGCCAAATTGAAAGGAAATCTTGTTAACTCTCTGGATGATGCATTTTTAACTTAAGCATGTTGAAACTTTTCAGAATATTTGTCTTGATGATATTTTGTGCCAAGGTCAAATATTGGTCATGTTTTCTCAAAAACTAGGTCACTAGGACAAATTGAAGGAAAATCTAGTTAACACTTTAGAAGCCGAATTTTCAGTATCTTCAACATTTGTCAGAATGTTTCTCGTAATGATATCGAGGTCAAGCTCGAATATGGGTCATGCCAGGTCAAACACTGGGCCACTAGGCTAAATTGAAGAAAAAAGTTGTTAAAACTCCGGACGCCGCATTTCTATTTTGAGCAAGTTGAAATTTTGTCACAATGATTGTCTTGATGATATCTAGTCTATGTTCGAATATGAGTCATATCATTTAAAAATTATAGGTCACTAGGCCAAATGAAGGAAAATCTTGTAAACACTTGAGGTTGCATTTTGAATCTTTGTCAGAAGTAATCACAATGCATCATACAAGTAACCGATCTAGGGCCACCATGGCCCTCTTTTTTAAAGATCAATTTCAACCCGAAGGCTAAAAGTGTTCCATTGTGATCACTCAC
Source organism: Serripes groenlandicus (assembly GCA_031761405.1). Taxonomy (NCBI): domain Eukaryota; kingdom Metazoa; phylum Mollusca; class Bivalvia; order Cardiida; family Cardiidae; genus Serripes; species Serripes groenlandicus. The sequence goes on along the minus strand of JASEVX010000002.1, from coordinate 6,814,786 downwards.
TGTACGGCGTACGTCAAACGGTCAGATCTTCTCTGAAACTGCTGGTGCAATATTAACCAAACTTGACATGAATCAAAAAGTGTTCAACAATTTATATTCTACCTACAAATTGGTTTGCTGAGGTATCAGAATGGGGTGGACATTGTAAAACTTTAAACATTCATTTCCTGTGAATCCGCTTCTTCGAATTCCAAGATGATTTGGTAGAAATATTCTTTGGGTGACCCTCTACAAAATCGTCCAATCCATATTGATTGGGTGAAAAGGGTAGCCACCAGGTGGCATCAGAAAAGGGCTGGAATAATCGTCTATATTAGGGAAAGAATTAAGCAGAAATGTGACCCCTTACAATATTTGTTCCAGCCTTATGGACCGGTTTAAAAAGGGAGTCACTAGATGAGTTCAGGAAAAGGATAAAAAGAAGAAATTACCATACGACCATCCGTCTAGTAAAATACTTTTAAAAATCAACTGTAATTACCAAAGTATGATGTTAAATGTTAAGTGTATGTTCGTAAATAGGTAGCACCTATAGATATATTACTAGGTAAATAAATCCTGGACAGTAATTGCTACATTTTCTGAGAATGCCCCATATAAGATACGTGATTTGCTTTTTCAAGAAATTCATTTATAATAAAGTGTCACTCACCGATCAGTAGTTGTCGGATGGATGTTTTTTCTCAGTATATATCTAGTGATGTCGTTATTCTTAGGGGTTGTCAATTGTATGTTCGGTTGTTATCTACTTCTTACCACATAATTCTTAGGTTGTTAGTTCTCGGAAAACACGACTGTCCAGTATCAGATACGGAAGCAAAGAGAGCTAGTCTTGTGGTTTCAGTGATGACGTCATGAAACTCCCATGATGCAGTTTGTTCAACTTTCAGTTTTGTCGATATGATACAATATCTACGAAACTGAAAGTTGAACGAACTGTTGCGTGATAGGATATTTAATACCTGAATCTAGTGTAGATATATGTCAAACGTGGTTGTATATGATATTGATTGATTGTTTGGTGTGTTAAGGCGCTTTCAATAAGTTTTCAATACTATCATGACGTATCCTGTGTAAGTTATTAGTAACACTGGTCCATTTATCCTGACACCAGTCAGTCAGTCGTTATGCTAACCCCGAAACCCTTAGCACCAAGTTTAGCGACCAATACTACCGTTTTTCAATGTAATTTGTATGTCCCGACCGACGATAGAACCTGTGTCCTCCCGTGGCGCTTTACCACCACACCATCGAGGCGGCCTTGTATAGGCTAACTATTGTTAACATTTTCAGTATCGAATTCCAAAGAGTAGACCCTTCCATGTTCAAAAACGGGGGTCTCCATTTTTCACGTAATATATAAATTGGAATATTGTAATATCTAAAAGGCAAATAATGTAAAATCGATCCGACTCACTTCAATCTGTATTACGTGCAAACAAACTCAGTATCGCCAGTGGCGCTGAAATGGTTAATCCTGTAAATTGGTAAATCCTTTGTTAATGTAAAACAACAGATTTAGCAATTTAATTTATCCCTTTCCCACCTGCAGATGCATTTTGACGCAATAGCAGCAGATGACTTTTCAAAACATTGAGGCTAAAGCGAAATTACTCATGATGAACAATTTCTCCTTTGACCACAATGTTTTTAACTTTATTTAACGGTTAAGCTATCTTTTATGGAGATTATCTAGGTTTTTGTCACTATGCTTTCAATGTTGTCTGCTGCAGATTTGTTGTATGAGGGAGAAAAGCTTTATTTTAAGACATGTACATTGGATATATAGTCTGAAATATATCGTATTGTCCCTTTTCCACATACAACAATTCTGCAGCAGACGAAATCCGAAACACGTAGAACAACATACGGAAACTCCCAATAAAAGAAAGCACGTTTATTGAATACATTGTGTAAGCGAAAACAGAAATGCCTCAATATTTTGTCTTAATAATCCCAAAAGATGTCTACTGCAGATTTGGTGTATCTGTTGACAAAACATTGAGAAATAAGAGAGGAATTAATGTATTACATGTAGCCGCATCTGAAGGTTCCGTTGACTTTATCAGTATGTTTGTTGACGAAGTTCAGGACAAGACATTGCTAAAAGCGTTGATACACACACGAATCAATGATGGATGGACTGTTGGTCATTCAGCTGTATCTGCCGGATACTTGAACTGTCTGATCATTCTGGTTAAATATGGTATTGATCCAATGACAAAGTCTGATACAGGACATACCTTACTGCACAAAGCGGCACATGAAGGCTTTCTTTTCATCGTGAAGTATCTCAACGAGACGTATCCTGATTTGAGGAGAGAAAAAGATGATAAATGTATGACTGCTCTCTTTAGCGCTGTGCATGGCAAGAGTCTTGATTGTTTGAAATACCTGATTGGTCAAGATATGATAACAGATACACGATCTAAATATGGAGACACCTTACAACACAAAGATGCCTTTGTGGGATCTGTGTCAATTGTGAGGTTTCTTTGTGAAACAGTTTCCGGGTTGAATAAATAGAAAAGGAGATTGTGAAAAAATACTTCAAGGACGCTATTAGACCGGATAGGTATCTAATGTTTTTGCAAAAGAAGCAATACGTAACCCTTTTCCGTTTGATTGAGATGTATACTAAGATAACGTTGATGGGACAGCATAACATTTATATATTTGCTAAAGAGAACATTTTCATTTTGAATTCGTCAAATGGCCACTAAGTTATGTACATCATCAACATTCAATTAAATTAAACTATTGGTTATCTGTTTGTGTGAATGGTGTCCAACATCATTGTTTAAAGAAACTCACGGTGTCACCTGGGTAAATGACATTAATACCGGTATGTCTATTGTGACACAAAATAATCACATTCTAACTCCTGATCGCCAATGAGAATTCCTGCTACTACACGTGTTAAAGGACTTGGTATCGAACCCGGGCCACCCACTCAAAAGACAGACGCTCTTACCACTTCACCGCGGACTTTGTTTGTTGTTAAAATCATGGATTATTAAACCAGAAACTGGGAAAACATGCTTGAATAACTTTAACTATGACGTTTTTTTAATGACATGTATAAAATGAAATAAATATTCTTT
>JASEVX010000002.1:6684182-6806682 GCA_031761405.1 Serripes groenlandicus | reverse complement strand
GAAATTAAATGGGTTGGATAAAAGGTTGAATAGGACTAAAGGACTAAATATAAGAGTTCCTGATACCTCTTTTGTTAAAATGTGTTACTACAAGAAGCAAATAACTTTATCTGTAAAATGTCTAAAAGTAAAACTTTAATGGTAGTTGCTATGTTGATGGTATTTGCTATGTTAATGTAATTGGCTATGCTAATGGTATGAGCTATGATAATGGTATTTGCTACGTAACTGTCATTGGCTATGTTATTTGTATATGCTACGTAAATGATATTGGCTATTACGCTAAATGTGTTGGCTATGTAAATGTAAATGGTTATACAATATGTACAGGACATGTTTAAAGACAGAAACGGATAATGATCGCTTTGACAAGATATGCAATATTATATTATGACGTCATTTTATGATGTTATAGTGGAAGATGAAAGACACATCCACATATGTCTTAATACATCGGTGTTGAATCAGAAACAACATATGCCTATAAGTGAGCGCTTTATATAAGCTTACATGATTTAGTCCATTGTGTTAGGTTATACGCGTACGTTACCATTAAATGCACGTGGATACAAGTTTACTTCCTCTTTATGAAAGCGTTGCAACCATAATAAGGCCTTTGAAATTAAATTCTAAACAAACATTTCAATAGTGTATTGACTTTACAATGAATGGATCTCGTAAAGAAGTCGAGGTTTAAATATGAGTCTCGCCCCGTTAAAACAAGCCTGTCCTTTTATGGTTTTAACGTTTATTTCTTACAGTATGAAGTAACAAGAAGAGCATACTGTTTCCTATGTCACCGATCACAAACAGGAGGTATGATGATTAACTTACGACACGCACTCGTTAAAGCGTATGCTTTCATTGCATACTGCTCCCACATCACCAATCACAGACAGGATGTATGCTGATTCACTTACAACATGTACTTGTTAAAGCGTATGCTTTCATTGCATACTGCTCTAACATCACCAATCAGAGACAGGATGTATGGTGATTCACTTACAACATGTACTTGTTAAAGTGTGTACTTTCATTGCATACTGCTCCCACATTACCAATCACAGACAGGATGTTTATTGATTAACTCATAACGAGTGCTCGTTAAAGGATATGCTTTCATTACATACTGCTCCCACACCACTAATCACAGACAGGGTGTATGATGATTAACTTACAACGTGTACATGTACTTGTTAAAGGATATGCATGCATTGCATACTGTTCCAACATCTCCGATCACAGACAGGATGTTTGATGACTAATTTACAACATGTGCTTGTTAAAGGTTTGGCTTTGATTGGAAGATTCGGTTGACAGCCATGTAATAATGTTTCTGTCAGATCAATTGATTGCACCAAATGACATAGCAAATTGTTTTTACTTAACTTGCGAAATGTGTCAATACATATTTAACTGTCGCTCTCTCATGACTCTTTATTTCCATGGAATCCGACTTGTTTTATTTTCAACTAAAGAATGTTCAATGTTCAAAGTGCAGGAGAAGTGAGACCATGGTACACTCATAAAACAAAAGCATCGCCGACGATACACACCCACTCTCACAGACGTATTATAGTCGCTGTGACCTTGACCATTCAACTTGTTCATTGAAACATAAAACGCATCCAGACTCTCTTCACACCAAACCTATGAAATAGTAAAGAATTCTGCCCAGAAATGAAAGTGCTAGAGCGATGACATTGTTTATAGTCACTGAGACATTGACATTTGATAGTAAAACTCAAACCAATCAAAGCTCTCTAGACACTGAACCCGTGTAATAAGTATTAAGACATTCTTTCCACAAATGTAAGTGCTAGAGGAATGAGCCTGTTTCGTACAGAAATATAAAAGTCGCCGTGACCTTTACCTTCGATCTAGGTCGTAAAAACAGGAACCCGTCCAAGCTCTCTTGACACTGCACCTGTGCATGTAGTATGATGTACATATGAACGTGCTAGCGCAATGACATCATTGTGTGTAATGGTAGTATAGTCACTATGACCTTAACCTTTGGCCTAGGTTGTTGAAACGCGAATTCTTACTATATAGGCAATGCTAGTGACCGTATGCGTTATGTTGTCGCGAGGGTATAATAATCCACACGTCGGTCTTTATACTGACATTGCTTCGTGCATTTTCGCTGTTTTCGACATCATTTTAGTTATATCACGACCACAGGTCACTTATTCTTGATCCTATGGTAAACAAACCAGTACTAGGAAATGCGCCTTGATAAAGGGCAGTCCAGTATGGCCGCAGCGACTGGGAATCGAAACCGGGACGCCGCTAAACACTCGGCAATGGTGAATTCATCAGGCGGGCCAAAAGAAATGTGTACGAAGTTAAGCCGCCTTAATTCGTAGTCAGCTTTGAACTTTTGTACGTTTTTTTTCCAAATTCAAGGAAAAGCTACATAACATAAACATAAAACACACAGGTCAAAACTTAATACACACAGGTTTAAAACATATCACTTACGCATGTTTTACAATGCTTCCTTCAACAAGTAATCGAGTATTACGAATAAGTGTAATCGGTGACGCAAGTGAAATACGTGTGAACTGCCCGTCCTAATATATTTAAATACTGCTGAATAGTTTATTAAGCTCTGTATTAAGTTTTTGAGGGCAGTTGCCAACCGCCCCCATTAACTGTAGCAGATAGAAACGTGCATGTTCTTGATCACAAAAAAGGAATTGCTTTTTGATGGTATATACCAGTACTTTTATCCAGAAATATTGACACATGTGGACCATCAGGTGAAAATAAGTGTATATTGTTAGACTGAACTCCAGCTATATATACATTGTCTGCTGTATTTACAGTTATTCGTCTAGGACCTTCGAGTTTGGCATACTCATAACAATGCAGGAGTGTCCCGTCTAGTGAGCTCAAGCACATGCATGTATGCAACGTAGTATCCGTCATATATAACCTTTTCTGTCTTGACTAAACTTAAGGTAAACCTGTCTGGACAGCACTTGCACAACCTGTTGGGGTTTAATCACACGTAAAGTATCCCCCTCTATGTTGATGATTCTGACTGCCTTGGAATCTTCAAACGAAAGGGCAAACAATTTGTCGACATGAGATAACAGCTCCACACAATTCTTGAAACTTTAATCTTTTCTTTACAACAGTAAGGGTATCGTGCTTAAGTTCAAGAAACTGAAGTACTTCTCTACACGACACAACCAACAGGTTTACGTAAACACAATTTATGTCAAATGGATTGTAAACGTTAACAATGGAAATAAGTGTATTACTATTCACGTTTGTAATCTTGACTTTGTTATTGACACTTTCAACAGCTGTTTGTATGTTACCATTCACCTTGGCTATGCCTGTGATTGGCATATATACTCGTTTAGCGAGGTTTACGTCCATATAATCATATGGGAATACTTTCCGCTGAAACCAAAACAGCAACATCAACAACAACTGAATGCTATATAGATAAAATAATACAACATATTGATGGGTAACTAAAGTATTTTTGAATACAAATACATACTTAAATATTCATTTATAGTGTCATTTAAGTCGGAAGAAATTTGGAGATAGCATTTGCAGGAAATTGTGAATAATTGATAACAATCGGTAACTTTCGACGTAATCTACGTCATGAAGATCAACATAATCAAACATAGCCTAAACAGCTGTCATTTAATTAAAGAATGGATAAATATCTACTCTTCGATACAGCGCTAGAGAGATATTCGCTAAGCACATATTTTGTTTATAACGTTTATTTAACGCTAGTCTAAAGTGGCCGACAAATACAAAATATGTAGATTACAAGATGTCTTTAAATAACTCATTTCAAGAAGAAGTAACAGTTGACAATGAAAATAGCCAATTTTGTGGATAATTCGAACGTGTGATATTGATCAATGTAACAGGTCGATTTCGAGTAGGGTTTAAGACTTTGTGATGCCTTTGTGATGTTCAAGTTGTTCATTTAAATTAGTTAAAAGTTATTTCTAAGATATATTTAATAAACAATCTAATAATGTTCTACACCCATGAAATACCTTCAGGGTTCTTTTCCAAGAGGTCGACTCCATTCCTCTTGGCGTTGCTTTTATCGATTAATGATTGTAGTTTTCAAACATAAACAAAAATTCAATACCAGATAAGAATATGTCCATCAAAACTATCAATTACTCCATCCGTAATAATGAAACAGTACATGACGACATCATAACTTCATATCATACGGATATCCCATTAAATGGCAATGAAAAGCATTAACACCAATACAGTAAACTATGGAAATAAACTGCTTTCAACTTCAAAACAACTCTGCAGCAGAAATTTTTGAAATCATCTAGGCAAAAATATGTAAAATCTATATAAAAGTGGTTTAAAACATATTGTTCATTTTCTTCAATGGTCATAATCTTTTCTAACGTAGTTTGCTATGGTTGCACCAAGTATGTCTATATGTGGGTTAAAATCACTACATGGGAAAACTGGCCTTTATTAAATTACAATAAAATACCGACACATAACGTTTGACTATTTCAAACGGAAACGTACTTTCTTGATATGGTAACAAGCGATGATCAAAACCAAACTTCGCATGCGTGCAGTTTGATTCGGATGTGTCGTGCTCCCAGTCCAGTTCTATGCCTACATGTATCATTTAAGCATTTGGAGGACATTTATAACAACAACAACTAAACAATACAGTTGAAAACAGTACAAATTATCTTATAACAGGCAAATTATTTATTTATTTATATCAAACATGAAATATACTTCAGACGACTTGCCAATATCTTGACAATATCTTGACAAACTTTGGGAGTCTCTATAAATGAAAAAAAAATGTAATCGAAAAGATAAACAACCATTCTGGCAAAAAATAAAATATCAAACGTCGTCTATTCTAAGTGCGTCGAAATACGTCTGGTTATTCAGAGTTGTCGTTTCAAATGCTCAGTGTTGAGGTCGCTTATCGCACGACATGCCTAACGTAGCCCAATAGAGGGTTTTATTTCCAACATTCAGACAAAAGCTGAACTGTTGAATAATTCAAGGTACATTCTTATTAATCGATAAACAAACCTTTTCCGGTTATGCATATGCAGCAGATCAATTGTTTCTCTTTTTGCCACAAAGTATTTCACTCTTGCATTTATTTAATTAACTTATAGAAATGTTCCATATTTTTCCATATGTTTGCATCGATGTTTTCAAAGTCGCTTGCTGAAGATTTGTTATGTAGCTAGTTAATAGGCTTATCCACAAGTAATGTTTTCGTTTTAACTTTTTCACTGCCGAATTTCACAAAGTCGACCCATCCATGTTGACAGTTGGACCACTCCATTTTTCGGCCAACGGGAAAGTTGATAACATTTAATGTTTAAGTAGCAAACAATGTATAGTTCAGGAGAGACAGCTCTTTACGAAAAAACTTTTGTAAAAGCTTTTAATTGACATTGGCAGCGAAAGAGTTAACCCGGTAAGTAAGTTTGATTGAAATAGTTAAATGCAGTATAACGCTTCTTTCGAGTTTACTGTACAAATTCCACAACATCATTTTGTTCAAGACGCTGAAGATTCACTCACTCCTATAATGTCCTGTGTTCTACAGTGTTGCAACATCGTCTGTGATGTAGCGGTTAGGGCGTTTGCCTCTAGAGCTAAAAACTAGGGTTCGATCATGCCGAACACTTGGCGCTCATGAATGCAACTGATGCGCCGGCTACATGATCCTCTTATTACGCAGAAAATGCCCGTGATATAACTGAAATAATGCCGAAAATGGCATCAAACAAATTTCAAACAAAAGTTATCATATTTGAGCATGTGCTTTGGAAAATGTTTCAGGCTTTTGAGAACAATATATATTCAGATCGGCTTGTGCATCTGCACACTGTTCACGTATTTCTAAAACAAGTTTGTAGAAGATTATTTTAACTAATATTATGATAAGACAGAGCAGTTGAACAATATGATTTTAACTACTCTGTTCAGAAATGCGCACTTGTACCTTTTCTCATGCACTGGCTCACGATTTAAAGAACAACAGTGAAATATGATATATCCTTCTGACATTGGTAATTGAATTACAATGAAATATGTAATACGCCCTCCTCACATTGGTAATTGAATTACAGTGAAATATGTTATACTCCCTCCTGACATTGGTAATTGAATTACAGTGAACTATGTTATACTCCCTCCTGACATAGGTAATTGAATTACTGTGACATATGTAATACTCCATGCCGATATTGGTAATTGAACTATAGAGAAATATGTTATCCTTCTGACATTGGTAAATGAATTACAGTGAAATAAGTTATACTCCCTCCTGACATTGGTAAATGAATTACAGTGAAATATGTTATACTCCCTCCTGACATTAGTAATTGAATTACAGCGAAATATGTAATACTCCATGCCGATATTGGTGATTGAACTATAGAGAAATATGTTATCCGTCTGACATTGGTAATAGAATTACAGTGAAATATGTTATACTCCCTTCTGATATTGGTAATTTAATAACAGTGAAATATGTTATACTCCTTCCTGACACTGGTAATTGAATTACAGTGAAACATGTCATACTCCCTCCTGACATTGGTAATACAATTACAGTGAAATGTGTTATACTCCCTCCTGACATTGGTAATTGAATTACAGTGAAATATGTTATACTTCCTTCTGACATTGGTAATTGAATTACAGTGAAATATGTTATACTCCCTCCTCACATTGGTAATTTAATTAAAATGAAATATGTTATACTTCCTTCTGACATTGGTAATTGAATTACAGTGAAATATGTTATACTCCTTCCTCACATTGGTAATTGAATTACAATGAAATATGTTGTACTTCCCTCTGACATTAGTAATTGAATTACAGTGAAATATGTTATACTCCTTCCTCACATTGGTAATAGAATTACAGTGAATTATGTAATACTCCCTCCTGACACTGGTAATTGAATTACAGTGAAATATGTCATACTCCCTCCTGCCATTGGTAATTGAATAACAGTGAACTATGTTATACTCCTTGCTGACATTGGTAATTGAATTACAGTAAAATATGTTATACTCCCTCCTGACATTGGTAATACAATTACAGTGAAATATGTTATACTCCCTCCTGAAATTGGTAATATAATTACAGTGAAATATGTTATACTCCCTCCTGACATTGGTAATAGAATTACAGTGAAATATGTTACACTCCCTCCTGACATTGGTAATATAATTACAGTGAAATATGTTATACTTCTTCCTGATATTGGTAATTGAATTAAAATAAAATATGTCTTCTGACATTGGTAATTGAATTACAGTGAAATATGTTATACTCCTTCCTCACATTGGTAATAGAATTACAGTGAATTTTGTAATACTCCCTCCTGACATGGGTAATTGAATTACAGTGAAATATGTTATACTTCCTCCTGACATTTGTAATTGAAGTACGGTGTATTATGTTAAACTTCCTTCTGACATTGGTAATTGAATTACAATGCAATATGTTATACTCCTTCCTGATATTGGTACTTGAATTACAATGAAATATGTTATACTTCCTTCTGACATTGGTAATTGAATTACAGTGAAATATGTTATACTCCCTTCTGACATTGGTAATTGAATTACATTGAAATATGTTATACTCCCTCCTGACATTGGTAATAGAATTACAGTGAAATATGTTATGCTCCCTCCTGATATTGGTAATAGAAATACGGTGAACTATGTTATACTCCCTCCTGACATTGGTAATTGAATTACATTGAAATATGTTATACTCCCTCCTGACATTGGAAATAGAATTACAGTGAAATATGTTATACTCCTTCCTCATATTGGTAATTGATTTACAATACAATATGTTATACTTCCTTCTAACATTGGTAATTGAATTACAGAAAAATATGTATTATTATATCAATTTTCGCCTGCTGAATTCTTTCTTGCTTAAAGCATGACTCCCCATTTTCTTTGCATTTTGTTAAAGCTTAGAGGTAACATTTGTTAATGATATATGGTGTTCTACATGAGAAACTCTTGGAAAGTGTGACAATTGAGGTCTGAACCTAGTCGGTTTACATGGAAACAAAGAAGGATTTTATTTATCAACTTCTATTTATACTATATTTAAAAAAAAAAATGACTCGAACACATTTGTCTATAATTCATTAACATGTAATAGTGCGGTGCCAATAAGTCAGGAAAAATGGATGGTGTTGTTTCCGAATGCAAACATTAATTGGAAAACAAAACATTGCAATGTTTTGAAATGTACAAATGATACAATGGGTACAGACTAGGGATGAGAACGAATACAAAAAACGATATTCGAATATTCGTTTCACTTTTTCGAATATATTCGAATATTCGTTTTACTTTTTCGAATATATTCGAATATTCGTTTTTCGAATCAGAAATCGGTATCCGATTTCAGGTTTATACTAATAATGGTACTTTTCCATTTCCTTTTAAAAATAATGGCGATTTTCCAAGTATAAGTATAAGCTAGTGTTAACGTATATACTGCATGTTTTCAACTGTCGTTACACTCTTTTTTTTTCTCAATTTCAATTTGATGTAAATCAAGATTGAAAATCCCCTCGAAACGATAAACCGAATCACAACGTTTTCTGAGCCGTATATTCATTCAGACGTCGCTTTTTTACCGAGTTTAATATTTTAAAAAGCATAGGGAGTTGGGTGATTTTTCGTTAATATTTTTTTACCGATTTCGTGTAGTCAATTTATTCGCGTCTTGAAGGAAAACAAAATGGCTGAATGATTCAATTTGTTCGCTGATGTGAATTCGATTTTAAAGAGAAAAGCTGCAAACTTTTGAGACATAATGCTATGTTAAATATGATGTATTCAATTGTTGCAATAGCTTTGTTTTGGTTAAGCTGGGAGGATTTTACGAAACTTGATTTTCACTTTCGTAATTATATGCAGACTGTCACCGTTTATAGATGTGTGTTGATTAAAAAGTATCGAACAAACCGGTCGTCAAGGTGATGTCTGGTTACACGAGATAAGAACTCGGGCAAACGTACATGTGACAATTATTGATTTTATAATTGATACTTACGGTTTGACATACGTTGTAAAAACACAACAAACGACACATACACACTCTTTATTACTTCAACCTTAATCATGATTAGCTCAAACTCGCGACATCTGTCAGAATTTACTAAAAATTGTTGGTCAATTTTATTTTATTTCTTAAAAAAAATCGTAAACTGAAAACGAATATTCTTATTCGAAAACAGTATTCGTCCTTTTTTCGAATATTCGTTCCCATCCCTAGTACAGACCCAAAAAATACATAGGATATTACCCACTAATACATAGTTATATAAAATGAAATTAGTAGGTACAAACTTATGCAATTTCTGTTTAATGCAAGAGGTAACATTAAACCAATGAAATATATCCAAATTTAGATATATCAAATATAAATATTCTTCTAGGTTGAGATAAGACCGATTTTAAACTGGAAACTCTATTATCAAATGTCAAACGCTATTTATACTTATGTAAAATAAAAATAATTATTCCTTCTTGGTATGGTTTAAAGAACAGCTTACATCTGGCTTGGAGTATATACAAATCGACCAAAGCAACAACAAAAGACATAGAAAAGTGGGCAGTTTTAAGAAATTTGTTTCAGGATTATCCTTAATCTCTATAAAAAAAGATGCGTTAAGAGAAACTTTCAAATTGTTTCACACACCTATGTTTTTTGCATTTTTTTCTTTATCTCCAAGCCGTCAGCCCATCACCATTGTTTTTTTTTGCAGCTTAATTAGAATATTTCATTTATATATTTAAGATATGAAATGAAAATAATATACAATTGTCTATAATGTATAAATACACTTTTTGAGCGTCATAATTGTAAATATTTCTTACTTATTTCAAGAAAACAAATCTGCAGCAGTAAACTTAAAAAAGATCAGCCTTTCAATATACGATACATTATGGAAAAGGAAGACAGTTTGCGTCTGGAAAAATACTCAGTGTAAACTGTATTTAATCCTTATCATGCTGCAAACAACTATTATAATACATCTGCAAACAACTATTATAAAACATCTGCAAAAAGTAAGACAAATAATAGAGTGTACATCTATACAGCGTATAATAGGTTTCTATTTGGTTTTGTAAAACATCAAGTTTTTTCAAAAGCTCCAAAGAATAAAATGAACAATAAACAAGAGCGCCAAATGTCACAAAGTAAGCCCGACCTGTTTTTTTGAGACCAAGTATAGTGATTACTGGTTGTACGTCAGGCAAATTTAAAGAGCGGACATTGTTAATAAAGTTTTGGCCATTTTAAGGGACATAAGTGTGTAGTGACTAGGATTACGTGGTTAATTATCAAACCTGACCAAGATATTCTGCCCATCAACATATTGTCTACATTTGGTGATGATCGGATAAGGAGTTATTGAGCGGACAAGACCGATTTAAGGTTAATTCTGTCATTAAAGGGCAATAACTCTAGAGTGATTCAAGCATTATGGCTGGTTAAAGAACTTGTCCGAGATACTATGCCAAAACACCTTCTGACTAAAGTTGGTGATGATTGGATAAAGGCTTCACAAGTTATTGATCGGACACTACCTATTTGAGGTAATTTCTATAATTAAAGGGCAATAACTCTCGATTCACCTACATTGATATGGCTGGTAATCAGACTTGTCAGATATTTTGCCGATTCACATTCTGACCAAATTTGGTGGTGGCCTGATAAAGGCTTCTAAAGTTATTGAGCGGAAAATACCGATTTAAGGTAATTTCTGTCATTAAAGGCCAATAACTCTAGGGTGACTCGAGTACTATAATTGATTATAGAACTTGTTTGAGATGCTATACGCATACACATTCTGACTAAATTTGGTGATGATGAGATAAAGGCTTAAAAAGTTATTGATCAGACAATGCCTATTTTAGGTAATTTCTGTAATTAAAGGGCAATAACTCTCAATTGACCTACAGCGATATAGCTGGTTATCAAACTTGTCGAGATTTTATGCCAATACACATTCATACCAAATTTGGTGGTGATTGGACAAAGGCTTTGAAGGTTATTGAGCAGACAAACCAATTTTAGGTAATTAATACAATTAAAAGCAGATAACTCCCGAGTGAATAAAGTGATATGGCTAGTTATTAAACATGTTTGAGATATTATGCCAATACACATGTTGACCAAATTGAGTTATGATTGAAGAAATGCTTCTTAAGTTATTGGTCTGAAAAGACTAATTTTAGGTAATTTTTATAATAAAGGGCGATAACTATCGATTGATTATAGTGATATGGCTAGTTATCAAACTTGTTTAAGATATTGCGCCAATACACATTTTGACTAAATTTGGTGGTTATTGAACTAGGGCTTCTAAAGGTATTTAGCTGACAAGACCAATTTTAGGTAATTTCTATAATTAAAGGGCGATAAATCTCGATTGACTAAAGCGATATGGTTAGTTATCAAACTTGTCCAAGATATTGTGCCAATTCGTTTTAAAGCTATTTAGCTGACAACATACTGGACGCCGCCTGACCTCTCCATGGCTATAGACGTGGCAATTAAAGTTGAAAAAGAAGTAGTAAAAAGGAATTTGTTTGGTGTATTGTGACCTGCATATCGGGCACCATTACCATTACCACGGTATCAGTTCAGTGATCAGTTCAAGTTTTGGTAAGCGCATGTTTGCGAATGAGCAAATCAAATCATACCTTATTAACAGAGCGTGCAATTAACTGTCACTTGATGTAAACAATGGACAATCCATCAATGTATATGGTTAATGGATTGTATAACGTTAGATAGCGTAAAATATGTCTTACGTTTATGTTTTAAACCCAATTTGCTTTTTTGAAGCACAACACAGTTTTTAAAAAAGTTTAAAAGTGATAAGTTTCTAAGTGAGAACAAACATAAGCAACAGTATAATGAATATAATATATTATTATACCTACGGAAGAAACGTTGGAGCGATTTGGGGACCGTGAATTTACTTCAACGTTAACCATTTCCCACATACAAAAACCTGCAGCAGACGACTTTGAAATCGTAAATATAAAAGTTTTAAAAAAAACACCTTTTTATCTGAAAATATATATATTGATAAAAAAAAACATGCTCGTGATGACTTATTCCTCTCTTTATGACAATGTTTACAAAATGTTTCTGCTGCAGGTCCGTCAAACTGTGTCTCAGTGTGGGAAAGGAGTCAACGTTACGTTAAAACGCTGAACAAGTATTGGGGATTCGATTTCATCCACTTCGGTCACATATATTTACAACAGGTATATTCCTTGGCTTTGTTTGCCACTTAGACATTATCTTTTACCGAAATGTCCTGTTAAACAAAAATGAAGTGGTCCAATTTTCAACATGGAAGAGTCGTCTTTGTAAAATTCGGCAGAACTAGAACTCGCCAATTATGTGTTGTGTTACGTTATCTGAACACGTCCAATGTTGTATTTGTAAGGTAAAGTCAAACGCTGAAGATTCGTACGAATCCGTGTTAACTAAGACTCGGACAAGTATGTGTATAGGCGCAACTTCATGATCATACATTTATGTGTATAGGTGCAACCTCATACGCATACAATTCCGTTCATAGGCGCATCTTCAGACTCTTACAATTCAGTATATAGGTGCAACCTCAGACGTCATACAATTCCGTATAAAGGCTCAACCTCAGTCTCGTATGATTCCGTATATAGGACAATTATCAGTCATCATACAATTCCGTGTATAGGCGCAACCTCAGACCTCATACAATTCCGTATATAGGAGAAACCTCAGACATCAAACAATTCCGTATAAAGGCGCAACCTCAGTCTCGTACGATTCCGTATATAGAAGAAACATCAGACATAATACAATTTGGGAAAACCCCCTTGAGCTGTACTGTATTTCATACTCATACAATTCAGTGAATAGGAGTAACCTCAGACATCATACAATTCCGTATTTAGGCGCGTCCTCAGACTCTTACAATTCAGTATATAGGCGCAACCTCAAACATCAAACAATTCCGTATAAAGGCGCAACCTCAGTCTCGTACGATTCCGTATATAGAAGAAACATCAGACATAATACAATTCCGTATAAAGGCGCAACCTCAGACCTCATACAATTCCGTATATAGGAGAAACCTCAGACATCATACAATTCCGTATACAGGCGCAACCTCATACATCATACAATTCCGTTTACAGAGGACAAATGCTATATTACATAATAAACTAATTCTTTATTCATTGATTTACAAAGGCAATGTCAGCAATATGAGGTTATAGTTGTTTCTGTTTGGCGAAGTATGGCCACCTCGGGATTTCATTTGTATTAGGCAACAGGTGAAGAGTCCTGGTAACAGAGACTCTACCTGACAAGAAGTGTCCAAAACATCACTACCGAGTCCTGGTACCAGATACTCGAGATGACAAGAAGTAGTCCATATGACATCTAAAATTCAACATCCCGAAACTGGTGAAGGCACTAACCGCAGAACTGGTGGAATTGGTACTCGGAACACCAAGGCACACAACGGAGGAGCTGTGACAGATTTGGGAACTGAAAAAGACTAAATTCTAATGTTAATATTCGTAAAAAAGGGATGGGAGGGTGGGTTTTCATATTTGAAAGAGGATGACCGGGGATGTGTTTAAAACCTGAATTTCGTGCCGTCCTTGTGTGGAGAGAATTTGTAAAGGAAGTTGTGGTAGAAACTAACGACAATGACTGTTAATTAACGACAACGGTCAATTAGAACTGAAAGGAATTTACCATACAAAACGGTTCCACATTGTCCCTGTAAGCGGTTTCAATCTTGATCAGTTGAAACATAATAATGGTGCAGCCTCATACTCATACAATTCCGTATATAGGAGAAACCTCATACATGATATAATTCCGTATAAAGGCGCAACCCTAGACATGATACAATTCCGTATAAAGGCGCAACCTCAGACTCATCCAATTCAGTGAATAGGAGAAACCTCAAATTCACACATGTCTGTATATAGGCGCAAGCCCAGACCATGCTGTCTACGTATGTTTGATCATATAAAGGTACATTAGGGTAAAACTAATGTGTCTACAGATGTAGTATTTAATCAAATGATGCTTCTATGGTTAAATTACAAGTGGGCGGACAACGAATGTACAGGCTCCACCGCGTCCTCACTTTACGCAGATGAATTAAAACCCCGAATTGCAAGACGAGAGCGCCGCCACACAAAACAGACATTCGTAGACAACGACTACATTGTCAAGTAAACAGGAGGTAGTTCTTGTTTAAAAACAGTAACATATTTATAACACTGCTCAGAGGTACATACTCATTTTGATCGTCGCTGGTCAACAAATCCCAAAGGTGGGCGATCGTTTGACACTACCAAAAGGGCCTTCAAGGCATCCTTTATTATTAGTACTATACGTTGCAGTGACCAATTACTTTGACTGAGAATAAGCTTGCCCTTTGTGTAGTGTACACTGTAGCATGTATACGTTTCCGGCAGATGCAGATCAATCCAAAATAAGGAGTTAGATACAAGGCAACCCGGGCGAGATAGCGTAGCTTTTTCCGAAAAGACCCCTTGTTTTGTTTAACGTGCTCATTGTATAGCACCGATACACACAAGGCATTTTCCTGAAAAGGACCAGTAATTTACGTCTATTAGAGTGGGAGACAACTACAACCTGGACCTGAATTGACAATCCAGCTAGTTACTAGAACACCGGATCTTTTTTGTTTCATTGGTGCGGCCAAAGTTATTATACGCCTTTGTTTTTTCCTGTGATGATAAAGGATGTGTTCCCGGAACGCCTACTCCACTGTATATGTATTAGGAGATTAGTGAGCTCTGTAAATAGCAAATTATAGATTTATTTTAATGAATCTATAGTCACATAGTTGTTATAAAACAGTAAATACTCAAAGAAAATACAACTTTCCAAACCACCCTAACAGGTAGAAGAAGAGAACAACTTTTTAATGCCGATGACTTTGGAAGACTTGGTAGCAAAAGGAGATATTTTGTTTGATTTTTATGAAATTGAGTTACTATGTATGTTTATACATATTGTAATTGAAATAACTGTTGTAGATCAACACGATTAAAAAATAAATAGGGTAAAACATGAATCATTTTATGTAGTTATTTGTGTAGTATAAATAGGAGTATTACGGTTTAAACATAATTTCATGAAATTGAATTATTCTTATTTGAATTGGAAATAATAAATGTATTGAGGCCCATAGAGAAGACGTGGTTTACCAAACTGTGTTGCCTCTTTAAATAAAGCCTTTATTATTATTATTATTATTATCATTATTATTATTATTAATGTTGTCCAAGTGCAGCGAAACACTTATAAATGAAGATTGTTCATCTGCAGTGTGAAACGAAACCAAGAGTCTTATATCTTTATCAGGGTATTTTCCCGGAACCCAAGTGAACAATCCTATTTTATCATCGTTTTAAGTTGTAAAACGCACATTTAAATCAATAGATGTCCTAACAATAACATTTCAAGCAATAGTTACCATTCAACTTGTGGTTATGAATTATTCTATTGTTCCTTTTTCATCAAACAATGCTACTAATGTTTAAACATGAATATTTCATTGTTACCTAGCAATTCAAAGGCGCATTTATATTTCCTTTGTTATTCAGTAATTCAAACAGAATTAGAAATGACTTTGAACCAGGCCTAGAGCTTAAGAGTGTTCGCCTCTGGTGCGGCAGCTTGCGAGTTTGATCCTCGACAGGGTCAAACAAAATACCTTAAAACTTAAAGCCATTACTTTCCCTCCGTGGTGCGCAGGATAGTATTGCGACATACCTGCTTGTGTCATGATAAATAAACTAGTAGTACAAGTGACTTACCCAGGAAACGCCGTAACATAACTTCATAAGTGTTGAAAATGGAGTAAAACAATATACAAACAAACAAAAACACTGATAATATTGTAATGTAATAAGATGATCATTATTGGAAAATGTGTACTAACATGTCATGCATTGGTTATCTAAGAACATTGATGAGTTTGATGATTTATGTTTATTGTGATCTCAAAATTTTTATAGTTTGTAGATTAACATTAAGTGCACCTATTTTTAATATACTTTACAGTGGATATGTGATCTATAAGTGAATATTATTGAATCAGTTTAAAGATGCATATCAGTTAGCGAAAAGTATACATTTGAATGGGATAATATGAATACAAAGACAGATCTTTGTAGTCGATTTAAGATATTGAGCGGCGTCTAGCCATGGCCAACAGTAAGCCATATTCGATCGGTAGAGATGCATATACATCAGGGCATCCGATCGGACTCTACACTGTTTTCCAACAAATCTCAGATGGTTTGAAGTAACTACGGTTGGTATTTGGATCATTCACATTGATGCACAGGCATGCTGATCATAAATGATAGGACATACTACATTATTGCATTAACCAGTTTCCGAGCCCCGATAGCTGACTGTCAATTCAGGGGTTGTAGGTTCGAATCCCAGCTAGGCCAACATTCTTTCCGACGTTTGACAAAAGAAAGACAATCGCCATTCGTCTTTAATCAATGGGCTAAAGTTGTGTGGGGTACTGGTGTGAGAAAGCTAGGAGATACATGAGTAGGTGAACTGGTCGCCGGGATATGATTGAACAGTTGTTGAAAACGGCGTTAAGTCCCAATAAATCAATACATTAACCAGTTACACACACAAGGTAGTAAATTAATTGTATTTATCGAAATAAGTTTAAACATTGAACACTGGAGCTGTATCATACGTCTGACAATATTTGATATTTAAATGTTTATTTCAGAGGAGTTAGAAGTATTTCGTATTTCTTTAAACAACATTTAGCGATGACACCTTTATAAGTGAGCCATATATTTACGATTTAGGTATATACTTTACGTATATGTATGACTTTGTATTGTTGACGTATAGGCCAAGCGGGACCAGTGTTAAAATATGAATCATGATTTACAGTTGTATTATAAATGCTCTGGGCTTGATGGTATTCCTGCAGAGTTTTATAAAAATAGCATGTGTGTAATTTTACCATGTCTACACAAGCTATTCAATACGGTTTTAACAACAGGTAATTTCCCAAAGTCATGGTCACAATCTATTATATGTCCTATATACAACTCAGGAACCAAAAACAACCCCTCTAATTATAGATGTATCTCTATTACTACAGCAATGTATAAAACATTTTCAAGTATTATTAATACAAGACTATATAATTGGGCAGAGGATAACAATAAAATTGATGAAGCACAATCTGGATTCAGACGCAACTATTCAACTGCAGACAATCTATTTTCATTACAAGCTATAATACAAAAGTACTTATCGAAACAAGGCGGTCGCTTTTATTGCTTATATGTTGACTTTCGAAAAGCGTTTGACAAAATAAACCACCACAAGTTATTTTCATGTCTAAGACATTTAGGTATACATGGTAACTTTTTGAAAGTGCTAACTGCTATGTATTCTGATATTTCATCCTGCATAAAAACAGATACAGGTCTTACGCAATTCTTCAAATGCAACATAGGTACCAGACAGGGTGATATAAGTAGCACAACAATTTTTTCACTATTTATAAATCAGCTGAGTATAAGACTCCGTGAAGGATGTAAAAGCGGTATTTATATTACAGAAAATATCCCTGACATTATTTGCTTAATGTTCGCAGATGACATTGCAAACTGTTCTGATACAGTGATTCGCTTGCAAAACCAACTTAATATAGTAACACAATTTTGCTCTGACACAGGCATGGAAATTAACTTAGATAAAACAGAAATAATAGTTTTTAGAAATGGTTTTTAGGCAATGAACGTGTAATAATAACATAATGTTATAAATATATGGGACTGCATTTTACACCAAAGCTGTCTTGGTTCTCAGCTCAACAAAAATTAGCATCTCAAGCAAAGAAGGCTACATTTTCTATATACAGATATCAGAGATCTTTTGGTTATTTTCAATGCAAAGATATCTTTAAATTGTTCGATTCAATGATAAAACCAATTCTGTGCTACGGAGGACAAATTTGGGGTCATACATATTCAGATGCCCTAGAATCCGTACACTTTAATTTTTGTAAGAAATTTTTGAAATTAAATAGTACAACAAATAATATGGTAGCTCTAGGTGAATGTGGAAGATATCCCCTTTTTATAGATTATTATATGTATTGCATTAAGTATTGGTGCAGACTATTGGAAATGCCAAATAGTAGGTATCCACGCAACTGTTACCTAATGTTGAAATCTTTAGATGACGTGGGACGTAAAAACTGGGCAACTTCTGTGAAAAACTTACTCTTCCTATATGGTTTTGGAAACGTTTGGATCTCACAGGAGGTTGGTAACGCGAACCAGTTTATTAGATGTTTTAAACAACGTCTAATAGACTGTTTCAAACAAAATTGGCATGGAAATATCAACGTTAAACCATAAAATTGCTCGATCAAAATTTCGTTGCTCGAATCATAAGTTTAGCATTGAGACCGGTCGACATAGTAAAATTACTCGAGAAAAAAGGATATGTTTATACTGTCTTCAAAAATTTAATTAAAACATTATTGAATGTGAATATCATGTATTTTTCCAGTGTGAAAAGTTCCACGAAATCAGACAGCATTTCCTTTTCAACTGGTATAAATCTTATACTAACATAACTTGTTTCTATAGCTTACTACAATCCGATAACCCTTTGTTAATTAGAAAATTCGCACACTATGTACACATGCTGTTGAAAGAGTTTTAGTTTTAGGGACATTTCATATATTGTAAAAATTGTATAAATATTATGTATTATGGGCCGGTGGCCTAAGTACTTCTGAATAAAGATTTGTCATTGTCATTGTCATTATGTATGTCTTAAAAAAGACTGTTGAAGTTTATATCAATTCAAATATACACATATGTATAGTTTGATCAAAATGCAAACCTTTTTTTAGAGGAATGTGTATAACTTTGAAATTCTTTTGTTCTGATACATTTAAACAGTTAGTTCATATGCGTTTGATAATTGCTTTCTCTTGAAATGATAATGTTTGATGTTAACACATAACTATAATAAACCATTTACATGCCCTCTTACTTATTATTCCGTTAAGTATTTATCAAAGCTATAACACGTTACGCTTGATACTTTAAGTTGCGGATAAACCCTTTCAAACTCTGCAGATGTAACTTCTCGCATGTTCTGCAGACGACTCTAGAACGCATAATCTTGTTCATGTTGACCAATTGCTTCTTTTGCCGCAATGTTGTACATACATACACGTAAGTCAGTCCACTATTGAAGACATTTGTTTATTATGCTTATATGTTTTCAAAGGTGTATGCTTTAAATGTTATGTAGGCAGGAAAGTGGGATATGCAGCATTATCAGCAATGATAAAGAAAGCATAACCAGGATATTCTGATATGTGCAATACGAACCCATTTATCGCTCCTGCAACGTAATATTCCTTATATTATATACCTACGATCTATGAAGAGCGAAAAAACTAACAAATATAGAGATTCAATATATTTTTTATTGGGGATACATATTGGACTTTCTATAAATTTAGGCGGACAATGAAGGCGCTGGTGCAACTGTACAACGGGATAAACTCGCTCGAGTGATCCTTCTACAAATGATCATTAATATCACCATATGGCTAGACGGGACTCTTTAAATATCACAAATGTCATGAGATATTGATTAGACTCGTCTAGCGCAAGTTGATCTGGATCTTCAATGGCCGATTAGTGTCAAATCGACTTTCGTATAATTTTGTCAAAATTATTGTTTTCATATGAACAAATGGACCTAGAAATGCAGAGAAGTATTTTACTTCTTTTGGATGGGGGCCGCTTGTTAAGTATGGGAATTCTACACCAACAACATCGTGACATTGACGAAATGCTAGCTGACGACCAGATACATACTCAGGTTAGGGAACTTTAAGATTCGGGAAGGATATCGGATGAGCATTTCCATCTTCTGTTTCCTCCCACAGACCTCAGTCAATGGGATACAACCATCACGTCACGTTTTCTAAAGCATTGTATCGATCTCGAGGAACAACAGCGTACGATTATGGACGAATTGTATGAACCAAGAAACAAAGTAATGGAAATGTATCAACAACAAGGAATGTCCGAGGAAGAGTCCACATCAGTGTGGAAAAGGATCGTTAACATCA
Source organism: Serripes groenlandicus (assembly GCA_031761405.1). Taxonomy (NCBI): domain Eukaryota; kingdom Metazoa; phylum Mollusca; class Bivalvia; order Cardiida; family Cardiidae; genus Serripes; species Serripes groenlandicus. Next base: position 6,786,410 of record JASEVX010000002.1, on the reverse strand, counting down.
TTGAGAAGGGGAAAACACTTTATACTGGGCCAATAGTAAGAGTAATTGATAAAACTATCAATCGCATCACACAAGAGCCGGTAAAACCTGAAAACATGGACCGGGAGAAGAATTGGTACGATTCAGAAACAAAATACGAAGGCACTTACACGTGTTACCCTGTATTTCACGATGCTGCATATCACGGTAAACTTTCAACACTCGAATACATTAAGAATAATTTCCCTGATCGACTACAGGAACAAGATAAGAACGGCAATCAGGTTGTTCACTCTGCTGCAGCAGGAGGTCATATAGATTTTTCAGACACCTGATTTAAGAGGTCTTGATCCATATCAAAGTAATATTACACACGGACATACACTTTTACATAAAGCGATCATGGGCAATTGTGTTGAAATAGTCGAAGTTCAGGACAAGACATTGCTAAAAGCGTTGATACACACACGAACCAATGATGGATGGACTGTTGGTCATTCAGCTGTATCTGCCGGATACTTGAACTGTCTGACCATTCTGGTTGAATATGGTATTGATCCAATGACACAGTCTGATATAGGACATACCTTACTGCACATAGCGGCACATGAAGGCTTTCTTTACATCGTGAAGTATCTCAACGAGACGTATCCTGATTTGAAGAGTGAAAACGATGAGAAATGTATGACTGCTCTCTTTAGCGCTGTGCATGGCAAGAGTCTTGATTGTTTGAAATACCTGATTGGTCAAGATATGATAACAGATACACGATCTAAATATGGAGACACCTTACAACACAAAGCTGCCTTTGTGGGATCTGTGTCAATTGTGAGGTTTCTTTGTGAAACAGTTTCCGGGTTGAAGAAATAGAAAAGGAGATTGTGAAAAAATACTTCAAGGACGCTATTAGACCGGATAGGTATCTAATGTTTTTGCAAAAGAAGCAATACGTAACCCTTTTCCGTTTGATTGAGATGTATACTAAGATAACGTTGATGGGACAGCATAACATTTATATATTTGCCAAAGAGAAAAGTTTCATTTTGAATTCGTCAAATGGCCACCAAGTTATGAACACCATCAACATTCAATGAACTTAAACTAGTGGTTATCTGTTTGTTTGAATGGTGTCCAACATCATTGTTTAAAGAAACTCTGTCTGATTACGGTGTCACCTGGGTAAATGACATTAATACCGGTATGTCTATTGTGACACAAAAGGATCACATTCTAATTCCTGATCGCCAATGAGACTTCCTGCTACTACACGTGTTAAAGGACTTGGTATCGAACCCGGGCCACCCACTCAAACGACAGACGCTCGAACCACTTCACAGCGGACTTTGTTTGTTGTTAAAATCATGGATTATTGAACCAGAAACTGGGAAAACAACGCTTGAATAACTGTAACTATGACGTTTTTTTAATGACATGTATAACATAAACAAAATATTCTTTGCAGATATTCAACTTGATATGGGCAAACAGCAAAATGTTTATATTACTTGTGATTTTGTAACATAATTATGTTTTGAATGACACAGTTGTACTGTTTTTCATATTATGTTTGTATCATAAATAAAATATCCGTTTGCAATGGAATACCTTTTTGGACATTATCATTTTAATCCTCACAATTCAATAAAAACTTATGTCGTATACAGTTGTGAAAAAAGTAATTAGATTTACAATGACACAATTGAGTCGCCACATATGAACACGTACAGTCCAGACGGTGTAAGCATAAACAAACCCTCGCAGCAATAAATGTTCTCTACCCTCTAACCGAACGTTCATTCTAAAACCAAACCATCATTCATTGGATATGATGGTTATGAATACAGCCAGATGTAAAGATGTTAAACGCATTGTTTAACATTTATTCTGTCATTTTACGGTGGCCAGATCACCTGCCCGAATAATTCCTGGCTTTCTGACATCAGTACAACACATAAAAGTCTTTCCAGGCAGACAACTGACTGCTTTTCCACTTATATTCTAACGTCGGAAAGAATGTTAGCCGACCTGGTGTTCGAACCCAAAACCGCTGGATTGACAAAATACCAAGGGTGTATGTTGGAGTCTTTTATATATGTCTACATTCTTATACCAATCCTCAAACAGGCAATACATCCTAAATAGGCAAAGCGTTTGTCGTACTAGGTTGGTATTTATTTTGTTTTTATGATACATATATATAGGGCCAGTAATGTAAATGTTCAATGAACACGTATTTTCTTACCTAATAATAAGATGCAACTACCTGAAACTAAAGCGTGATGTTAGATACATTTATAAATCGGTTATTTGTTTAGTCAAACATTTGGTTTAATTACTATAGGTTAACGCCTTTCCAACAATTGTTGAGTCATATCACGGCGACCAGCTCATTAAGTCTTGATTGGCTGCCTCGCACCACTATTCCATTCAACAGTTTTTCTACGCAACCGATTGATTGTTAGGGTTTAACGCCGTTTCCAACAATTCTTCAGTTACATCACGGCGACCAGTTCACCTACTCATGCTTTTCCTTGTTTTCCAAAACCAGTACACCACACAACTAGGAAATAAAAGAAACCGGAATATTCTGCTGTGTTTTTCGAACTTTGGGAAGATCGGGAATAGATACATGTAGACCTCCAAACTTTTCAGAATATCTGAGCGAAACTGCGGAAAACATGACCGTTCCTTCCTATGTGTATCCATGCCTAAATCTGGTGCCAAGATCTGAGAGCTGTGAAATGTTAACCTCTATTCTCTAGGTCCCGGGCTGTATCTGAGTGATACTGCGAATAACATAACCGTTCTTTACTATGTGTATCCATGCCCAAATCCTGCGCCGAGGTCTGAGAGTCATGGGCTGTAGGAAATACAAGAAACCGGAACGTTCTCCGATGTTTTTCGACTTCAGGAAGGTCGGGAATATATAGACCCCCACAATATTCAGAATTTCTAAGCGAAACTGCAAAAAACATGAATGTTCCTTCCTATGTGTATCCAAGCCTAAATCCGTCACCGAGACTTGAGAGGTGTGAACTATGTACCGTCCACTCTCTACGTCTCGGGTTGTAGGAAATAAAATAAATCGGAATGTTCTGCTGTGTTTTTCGACTTCAGGAAAATCGGGAATAGATAGCCCCAAACTTTTCAGAATATCTAAGCGAAACTGCAAAAAACATGATTGTTCCTTCCTATATGTATCCATGCTTAAATCCGGCGCCGAGATCTGAGAGCTGTGAAAGGTTGAACTATATTACCTAGGTCCCGGGCTGTAGGAAATAAAATAAACCGGAAAGTTCTGCGGTGATTTTCGAATTCAGGAAGGTCAGGAATAGATAGACCCCAAAGTGTGTAGAATTTCTGAGCGAAACTGCAAAAAAACATTACGGTTCCTTCCAATGTGTATACATGCCTAAACCCTGCGCCGAGATCTGAGAGCTGTGAATTTTGTACAGTCCACTCTCTAGGTCCCGTTCTGTAGGAAATAAAAGAAACTAGAACAATCTGCGTTGTTTTTCTACTCTAGGATGCTCGGGAATATATAGACCCCCAAAATATGCAGAATTTCTGAGCGAAACTGCGAAAAACATGACCGGTCCTTCCTATGTATATACATGCCTCAATCTGGTGCCGAGGTCTGAGAGCAGTGACATTCTTACCGTCTACTCTCTAGGTCCCGGTTTGTAGTAACTAAAAGAAACCTTAACGTTCTGCAGTGTTTTTCGACATCAGGAAGGTCGAGAATAGATAGACCCCCAAAATATGCAGAATTTCCTGCGAAAAACATGACCGTTCCTTCCTAAGTGTATCCATGCTTAATTCCGGCGCCGAGCTCTGAGAGCTGTGATTTATTTACAGTCCACTCTCTAGGTCCCGTGCTGTAGGAAATAAAACAGACCGGAACGTTCTGCGGTGTTTTCGACTTCAGGAAGTTCGGGAATAGATAGACCCCCAAAATATGCAGAATTCTGTGCGAAACTGCTAAAAACACGATCGTTACTTCCTATGTGTATCCCTGCCTAAATCCGGCGCCAAGGTATGTGAGCTGCGAACTTTTTACCCTCTACTCTCTAGGTCCCGATCAGTAGGACATTAAAGAAACCGGAACGTTCTGCGGTGTTTTTCGACTTCAGGAAGGTCGGGAATAGATAGACCCCCAAAATATGCAGAATTTCTGAGTCAAATGGTGAAAAACATGACCGGTCCTTCCTATGTGTATCCCAGCCTAAATCCAGTGCCGATGTCTGAGGGCTGTGACAGTTTTAGCATATACTATCTACGTCCCGAGCTGTAGGAAATAAAGGAAACCGGAACGTTCTGCAGTGTTTTTTTAATTCAGGAAGGTCGGGAATAGATAGACCCCCAAAATATGCAGAAATTCTGAGCGAAACTGCTAAAAACATGACCGACACTTCCTATGTGTATCCATGCCTAAATTCGGCGCCGAGGTCTGAGAGTTGTGAAATGTTTACCGTCTACTCTCTAGTTCCCGGGCTGTAGGAAATAAAAGAAACCGGAACGTTTTCTTCCGCCAATGGACTGAATAGAGTATTCGGTGCATTTGACGTTGCCTTGGAAAAGTATTGTGTGGAGTACCGGTACGAGAATGCCATTAATCACATACTATGTGAACTAGCAGCAATGATATAACTTGTATACCGTTGTAAACGAACGATAAATCTTTATTTTAGGCGCCGACTACCTAAATTACGACAAAGACCCGAATAGCATGTTGATCCAGACGAAAATATGTCTTTATGTCAAAAAGACAGGTAAGTATCGTTAATTTGATGTGCTATTATTACGACCGGCCTCATTGAAATTATCTTAAAATAAATTCGTCTTTATGTCAAAAAGATAGGTAAGTATCGTTAACCTGATGTGCTATTATAACGATCGGCCTCATTGAAATTATCTTAGAATACATATGTAATATCTGGAAAATTGGAACTGAAATTTAAAAAAATGAATATAGGATAACAATGCTTGAAAAAAAATAGACGTTGATCCTTTTTAATGATGCATACAACATATCACCTGCTACAGAGTTGCCAAATGTCGTATTAATGAAATGGTTGATTTTGTTTACATTGGTCCATTTCGTATCTAAATGTTAACCTCGAACACAGTTTATGAAGACACGTATACACAATCTGCAGCAGACTTCGATATAATTTAAACAAAATATGGAAAGTCATTAATTAATGAAAGTATAATTATGGTAATGAATTATGAGCCGTGTGGTACATGTAGACATTGTTAGTTGTCAACAAATTCTCCATTTACCCGACGAGTTGGAAAAGGCCTATGCTGCCGATGCATCAATATGCCATAAAAGCTATTATTGACATATTCAGTTATACAAGAATCATAGTTATGTGTAGATCTGTTGAAAATGTCTGTAGATCATACATGTAGTATAATGATTGGACAAAATGGCTAATTTTGGTTTGAAAGCTTTAAATTGCAGTACGTCTGCATGTGGGTAAGAGAAAAGTGATCACATATAAGCAATGTGTACCTTTGAATATGTAAAAAGGGTTTTTTGATTTGTTTTAGTCGATTCATTTTGATCTTTACAACGTTTGAAACAATTTTTTACTTTGGATTCGAAATATCTCGAACCTGGTAATAAATTGTTTTATCCTTTTACTCAAACATTTCCCGGAACGGATCTGTCTTTAAAAACAGCGTAGCAGCAATTTCAATTACTCACACGAGCATTAGGAGCTGCTGCTGTGCCTTATTATATCAAATACTTTTTTTAAAAAAGTAGTAATGGTACCCCTTCTTGGAGCTCAGGGATGCGGCGTTAGCATTACGACTGGCTAGCTGGTTTCAGAATAAATGGACCAGTATAACTGGTAAATAAAGTAGAAAACACATAATCATATAACATAAGATATAACTGAAATATTGTTGAAAGCGGTGTTAAACTCCAAACAATCAATCCATATAATAAATAGAGGATCTTACATGAGTGGTCATTCAATACGACATTTTATTAAACGAGTTTATTAACATTTTGTATTGAATGACCACAAATGTTATATTCTATTTATATCATAAATTCCAATTCAACGATTATTAGCGCAAAATATATATAACGTCGCTATATAGCGCGGTCATTTTCAATGCTTTTCATTATGACGTTACGTAGCATTGTTATTACACTAGTTGAATACGCAATTTATTCAATGGCTTTATTACACTCCCGGCGACGTCATTTATGATATAAAAGCTAATATATAAATGAATAACGCAGCTTAATTTAAGTAAACATTAATACAGCTATCTCTCGTCGATAACTCGAAGAAATTGGTGCATCCCTTTCTCGTTTAGTTTTCGTGAGTCAACTGTAATTATATACAGTCACAACAGTGTTTAAAGACCATCCAAGGGAAGTGGAAATGCTGGTCTTTGTTCAAAGGTGGTCTTCAATTGTCAATTGCAGGGTCATTTAAACAGAAAATGAGTGTTTAGTTAACTACTAGTATTGATCAGACCATGCATCCGCACTGTATAATAAATATAGATAGATACATATATTTTATTAAGGAAAAAGGGCAAATATGCCCAACATACAACATACATAATAAATCAAATTATAACACTTTTTAAATAGTGTAAACGATGTACAAAATGTTATATGATTTGTTGTCAAGGTAACGATTAACCTCTATAGATTGACACCTGTATTTCTGATGAATTTCTTCTCAAGCGCTTGATGTTTCCCTGGAGAGGATGTGATATACATTTTTTTCAGCGACCACGAGGCACCGATAGACGTTGAATTTCACAATCCTCATTACATGGAAAGTCCGTATCCAGGTGCGAACAGACCGCAAATTCTCGTCCGAGAACACGTTATCATGCCAACTATTACAGATGGATCTCATGACCATGAACTTTCATCGAACATCACACCGGACTCAAGTTACGTTCTTTCACAGCGGTTATGTGTACATTTTCCCGGATCTGACTTTAGGAATTCGCTCTCAGATATTGAATCGAGCGTTACTACTTCAACATCGCTTCTGTTAAAAGAATGATCCAGTGTTCATATTGACTGTTTTACAACTGTATAAACTATTTTCAATAACTGTATTAAGTTCGAGTTGATGAGCCACAATGTTTTCAACACTCTCCAATCCTAATGCATTTATTTGTAGTGAGTATTTGTACTTTTTCAAAGATTATATTAAAGTCGTCTGATACATACGTGTTGTATGTTGGAAAGGGTTGAATATGTAAATATGTATATACAAGTTTTTAAAATACTTAATCTTGTTTGCAGCTGTATTGCCCACAGTCGTAAACATGACACGAGTCGTGCAACGGGTTATACCGATCGTTGAGAGCTTGCGAACGGTAAACACCCGTATCAGCACACTTCCCCGCTGTCGAGCCCCGGTAACTCAGTCGGTAGCGACGCGGGATGTTAATCATGGGTTTGTTTGTTTAAATCCCAGCTCGGCCAACATTATTTCCGATATTTGACAAACGTCACTTTGACAATCGTCATTCGTCTTCCACCGATGGGCTAACAGTCTATTTGGAAAAGCAAAGCATTTCTAGGTAATAATGTTGTATGGAAGCAGGAAACACAAACTTAGGTGAACCATTGTTAAATATGGAGTTAAACCATAATCAAACCCCAGCTCTATGTTATTAGGTTATATAGCCAACCTCCTCATTAAACACTGTTTCTGAATTAGATTAGTTTTCATTGAAATATGTTGTGAAAGGTTTTATCAGTGGCTGGGGCCCGATTAATTACAAGGGCAGCCACAGTCTGATCCTTGATTGCACCGCACACTCCGACTAAATGGGTCTGATCAGTTTGGGTCAATGAAACTCTTGAGCTCCAGCAGGTGATGTTTTATTGTATTCCTTGTATGATATCATCTCAATATAAATATATTGTGTGGAACGAATATCATGTGTCCTGTCCGCCGCGATATGACCATAACTGTTGCTGAAAGTGGCGTACAAGCAAAAATAAAGAAATCACCAAGAAAACTATGCTCGACCGCGTTTTGATGGTAGATCAACTCTCATTTCTACATAACCAAGGACCAGTTCTCATTTTTCTTGCATAATATGAAAAGAAAAGTGTGTGTGTAAACCAACCATATAGACGACAACAATTTTGACTTTATTAGTGTCTTTATTTGCAAGGTCATGTATGCAGACATATGAGTATTTGGGAATATAAACGTGTGGTTGCTTAAGACAGGGAATTGCTATTTCAAGGGGGTGTTTTTATTACCTCAGTATTAAATATGTTGTAATATAACGAGTTACTTTCCTTAGACTTGTGTTTTATTTTGTATGAAGATTGATTGTTTTGCCGCTTTAATACTATCAGTTATATCACGGTGTGTCCTTGGTAAGTTAACTGTACTACTGGTTCGTTTAGCCTGACACCAATCAGTCAGTCGTTATGCTAAACCCGCAACCCAGAGCCCCAAAACGGGCAGCTATTACTACCATTTTGAAAGACCTTGGTATGACCCGACCGGGGATAGAATCCGAGACATCCCGCATCCGAGGTTGTCTCTTTGGTTGAAAACTGACCGGCTACAAAACATACATGTATTTGTAACATTTTTTAGATCCTTCTTTTTTGTGTTTTGTTTGTTTACTGTAATTAGAGGACATCAACATTGGTTGAATTGTGCCTCCCCCAAAACAAATCATGTCTCGTTCTATAGAATTTCGTCTGATTTCGTTTCCTTTTGATTTAAATAAAGTTCAAAGGAAAGGTCTCATAATAACGGGGTCAAACGTTTAAAAAATCACAAGAGAGTTAATTCATTAACTTGGGTGTAATGCCATTATCAACACATGCTCAGTCATGTTACGGCGGCCAGATCACATGACTATGTGTTTCATAACTTCGTTACAGAAGTTCTCCACACATCAATCTCTTCAAGCTACTGTCCTTACAGACTGACTGTTTGCCCATTGGTGGATGAAGAACGATGTGTGTCACATCGAATTCTGTATACGATCGTCGAAAAAATTGTTGGTTAACATTGGTTAAAACTCTTAACCGCAGCACAACAGCAGCAGCATCAACATCAGCAACAACAGCAGGAGTAACAGCAGCATGGGTAGCAACAGCAACAACATCAGCAACACTATTTCATATCATATTTCATATATCATCAACATTATCAGACCATTATCGATCCAGATCACCATGCACCATCTGTTCAATCTGATCCAGATCAACACTGTTTGCTCATTAGCCGCATAAGTATTTAAGAAATCTCTGAGAGGCAGTGTACATAGGTAATACTATGTTACAGTAGTTGTACGTTGGTTTGTATTGTAGTACGGATAGTGTTAGAAAATTGATATCTTACGGGACCAAATGTCGAGTACCGTGTCAATTGTCCTACGCCAAGTTTTTTTTCGACATTTATCATATAGCTAGTCCTATTTTTAAGACAGAATACAGACAAACTATGCCAGCTCAAATAAGTTAAATTGCGAACAAAACAAATACACATTATAAGAATGACGTTCGAATAACGTCCACCTACCGCATATTTTAATGACGTGAGTTCATATTTTAATGACGTACATCACGTCTGGCCACAAGTTCTCTCAACTTAGGAAAGGCCATTTCCTAAAATTAAATTACACATTTGTAATGTCTTCTAAACTGACACTTATGTTATCATTTACCAATTTCTTTCCATGATGTTCATGTTTTCAAATGCTTCAACAATTTTAAAACTTGTAATGGTATTATGTAGTGTACAGAATCACTTCAGATGTTAACGAAAGTCGTGTGAGATTTTAATGTATTTTAATTTTACTGTAACGTAACAACACTATTCAGTGATAAAATAAACATAATTTACGTGTCGTGGAGTTCCATCAAAGTATCATACATATACTGTTTTTAAATTATATTTAAATTTTGGAATTTTTCAAAGATTTTTTTCTGATCTAAATTTTGAATTATTGTAAGATACTTTTCAAATGAATTCAATATTAAAATGTTAACGATCGATTTGTTAAAAAAATAAAATGTTAAACGTGTATACTTTACATGAAATATAGATAACTTTTAGGATAATGCAACATATTATTCATGTATATCTAATACCAAGCGATGAGAGACCAGAAAACATCCCAGATATAAGGTGTCACGTTAGTTTACGATGTGTTGGAACATGTCATCAGCGGGTTCTACCAACTACTTTAAAAATGGTTGTACTGCCTTCAATCCTTGGCGCTAAGGTTTGCGGGGTCAGCATTACGACTGACTAGCTACGGGAACAACGCGATATACATGGATTGTTTTTAAAACGGCTTAAAACACCAAACAATCAATACAATCATGTCATCATCGTAACGTTTTGACGATGTCACCTTTCAGAGTGTATCAAATAAATAGAAAATCAAATCAGTTTCGATGCACTATCGAGATTTATTATATACGCTGAAATATCAATCAATTATGTATATATCGCAACCATTGTACATGTATGCAACTGTCGCATTTTGAATGCGTAATGAGAGTAATTATTATTGTATAAAATGCCCACTGGCAATCAGGTAGGTGTCTGTGATTGTTTTATGTTGAATATGATTAACTGAGATGCATGGAATCACCACAAAGAACTGCTGCACCGATACGAAATTTGAAATTATAAGGATTTAGATGAAGACTGACCAGCTACAATACATGCATGTGAGCCGTCAGCGAGAAAACCAACACTATGGCCTCTGCGTTATGTATCGACGGGAATGTATCGACCCAGATCATTCCGTCCCAGAGGTGTGAAGGTATAAAGTAATTATTCCTGAAACAGAAAATCCACAGGAGATGAAAAGTCTCCATTCGGGTAAGCCTGCGCGGCATGCTTAGGCTGATCCCGGTCGATTATGTTGGTTTTCTTATGGGACGGCTCATGTACTTGTAACATTTTTAGATCCTTTTTTGTTTGTTTTGTTTGCTGCCTGCAATAGGAGGACATCAAAATTGAATTGTACCTCATAACAAATCATATCTCATTCTACAGTTTTTTATCTGATTTCGTTTCCTATGTTTTGGATAAAGTTCAAAGGAACTTTCTCATAAAGACTGCGGCACAATTTTCAATGACAAAAATGTTTGATTTATTAATTTGAGAGTAATGTCATTATCAACAAAGGTTCAGTCATATCACGGCGGCCACATCACATTACTATGTATTTCATGTATTTTTTCACAGAAGTTCTCCAGACATCAGTCTCTTCAAGCTACTGTCCGAACAGACTGTTTGACCAATGGTGAATGAAGAACGATGTGTGTCACATCGACTTCTGTATAAAGTCGTCGGAAAAATTGTTGGTTCGAAGTCTCAACCGCAGCAGCAACAGCATTATCAATATCATCATCATCATCATCATCTTCATCATCATCATCATTGTCATCATTGTCATCATCATCATCATCATCATCATCATCATCATCATCATCATTGTCATCCTCCTCCTCCTCCTCCTCCTCATCATCATCATCATCATCACCATTGTCATCACCATCATCCTCCTCCTCATCATCCTTATCATCATCATCATCATCGCCAAAATTGTCATCACCATCATCATCATAATCATCGTCATCAATATCATCATCATTGCCATCATTGTCATCACTGTCATCACCATCATCTTCACCATCATCATCAGCAATATCATCATCATTGTCATCATTGTCATCACCATCACCATCATCATCATAATCATCATCATCGCTATCATAAGTAATAGAGGATAATTGTTTGTTTCGTGAAACGCCACTCTTGAAAATATCACCTTTGCTTTTCACTCGATGAAAGAAATTTCGATAATACACTTAAACAAACTATTATCCTATTTTGTTATGCTTTGAATGAGTTTTCTGAAAGTGCTGAGGTGTAAAATGTCACATTACTTATGCAGACTAAGTAATAAATTCCCCCGTATGGAGCCCCACTTGTAATTCATTCCGCGTATGTAGTCCCAGTCGAATAACAAGAAAGTTGACGTTATGCGGTTGGCATATTGATAATCTGTTTAAAGTAGACAGTTTGGTTTAATATTTAACGGTAATATTGATGAAAACTCATGTTACTTTTTTAAAAGAATTATTTACAGTGACAAACTATAGCTTAAATCGTATTCCGGGCAATCCATATTTACGGAACTCTTTCTTCGGTTATTTGCGCGTATGAAATTCGTCCGCACTTTAAAAAATTATTTTGATGGTCTCGCTAAAAAAAGTCATATTTTAATATTTTAACCATATCTGTTAAATGTAAAGGATTTTAATTATTTCATTTGTCAATATATTGCGGAGATTTGTTGGATGGAGGCCATTTGCAAAGAAAATTATGTTTTATATCGCTTATCGGCGAAGAGAAAATACAAGTCAAGGGGTCGACTCGATCGACATCTTGTGTTCTTACAAGATAGCTGGATCTTTTTTGAGGATGAAAACAGGCGTTGTACATTAGATATTCCTAAATAATAATAATAAGAATATGGCTTCTTTAAAACTTTTGTCTTATGATACTGTTACATCCGATTTATTCGATGCCTGTAACATTCTTATATTTGTTTATACTACGCAAAAAGAACAATGTGTAAATATGAAAATCTAGCTTCATTCCCGTGTTCCTCCCTTGTACACCTTATTTGAACACTCCTCAGTATAGCCATTCAAGTACGATTATCCACAATAGTTATTAATATCAAAATCATTCGAGCTAGAGAAAGATATTGCATATACTATCTAAAAAACAATATATCTACAGTAAAGTACAGGTTTTTGCATACGTGTAGAGAAATATGTCGATTTGTGTATTCATGCAATGACGTCACTTGTAAAGGGAAGTAAAGCTCGCCAATTTACGTACTTTCAATCATATGTTGTTTCCCTTGTATTATTTGTAACTTTTTTATATCTGACATTTCCTTGGTGTCAGATAATCATTCTAATACCCAGTGGCACAATAATATTTTAAAATCACTGCAACTATCATTTTGATATAGACAGTGACTTGTAATGATTCACGTCATTAAATAAAGGCCTAGTGGGCGTATTCAATGTGTTATCACAGAGTTAGATGCACAAATCATCTTTATTGTACCCGTCAAACCTCGATAAATAAATTGTTACTCGTTTTGAGACTCATTTTTTTCCATAATATTCTGTCAAAAATATGGTGAAAAAAGTAGTTCCGTCAATTGAAAAGTCATAATCTCACCGGTGAGATTATAGGATTATTATTCACTGAGAAATTTCTATAATTCACGGGTAAGCCTAAAAGAAATAATAATAATATCAATAATAATTCAATAATGCTAACTAGAAAAATAAATTTATGTACGAGTCATTTAATGATTATTTGTTACTTCTAATACACATTGAAATTTACACAAATCAGAAATAAGTAAATAAAAAAATACATTTCGTATTAATTCTGTTTGCATTATTATCTAGAAACAACAGGTCTGCAGCAGACGATATCTAGAAATGATAGAATAAAAGTTGAAAACAATGCAGCAAAATTAGCAACTTTTATTGTTGCCACACGTTTTTCCACGATGGTGTGCTGCATATCTGTCCCCTATGCGCCTCCTTTTGGGGAAAATGCATGGATAACATGTCATCATTTCTAGCTAATCTCATTAAAAACCATACTTCGCTTTCTCGTATATAGATTTGTGTTAGCCTATCAAACTGTTGCCTACAATTTTAATAAAAGTGGCATATATAGCTGACTTATCTTAAATTTAGAGCACATACAATATACAAAGAAATTACATTAAAGCAATAGTTATAACATATACTGACAATGCAATAATGTGGCACCAGTAAGGCACGTTTCGGTCTAACATACAGAACATTAAATTATAAATAGTTTCTACATTTAAACGCAGCTAATTTCAATGCATGCATTGTACATAATACATACAGTATTCACATATAATATCTATAAAAGTTGTATTGAAGATATAACCTGTGTATATAGACCATCGACAGGAAGACACACTCTGGTCAATTTATTGATTGATTAGGGTTTAACGCCATTTCCAACAATTATTCAGTCATATCAGGGCCACCAGTACACCACACAACATATTTTCCATGCAACTGGCTGCTTTTCCACATAGACTGTGAAACAGTTCATTGGTAAACGACGAATGACGCATGTCTGAGTGAACTCACAACACCAGGATTGACAGCCCGCGTCACTACCTACTGAGCTACCGGGGCTCGGCTTACTATAGTAAGAGATAAATGCTATTCCTAAATGGCTTTTAGTTCATTTCACGTATGTTCACGGATAAGAATAAGATGATTGTCCAAACAGCCTAACATCAACAGAGACTTTATGGGTTATTATAAAAAGTGTCCAGTCTGCTCAATTTGGCCTTTAGTGTAAGACGAAAACAGGTAATGTCGCTTTCTTCTATCCTTGTTTTGTCCCAAAGTTCCAAGATGTCAGTGGTGGATATTGTATGCGTTCGTTTTCGTTTGTTTATTAGTTCTTTGAAAACCTATCGTAACGCATTTGCCTCGACTGATGATTAATATCAGCCAGCACTTTCTGATCTGGCTCTGAACTGTTCGCCAATTAGTCAGGGGAGGTATTAAGCAAAATCTGTTAAAGGGTATCTTCTTGGGTCATTTTCCTTGGAGCGCAAGCAGATCGGTCTTTTTCCACACGTGTAACAATTACGTTACGTTTGATTTCATGGAGCAGCGCTCATTTGTTTTTCCAGAGTTATGAGCCCTGTCATATGCATGAGTTAGATTTTGAATACCTCTTAAACAGTGGATTACGTTCGTCTTTTTGCAATCCAAGTCCATATTATTTATTTATTTACAATAAAGGTATACTTTATAATTGTCTTACACTGTTTAAAAAATCAAAAAGGGTGTTGATATTGCACGAATTCTTATTGCATAAAGATCCTCTACAAGTGCCGATGCATACATAACCTCATTCGCTGCCAAAGCAAAGCACCATCTGCAAAGTAAACATGGCTGTTCTTTCATGTGTTTCTTTGTTGTCGCGGTTGTTTTTTGTTGCGGAGTTTCCAAATGAGCAAGCTTATCCAACCAATACAGGTACATTTACTTATATGTTATATGTATGAACTGGACCGCCCTTTATTGGATTGCAATTTGATTGCGTAGTTAAATCTTGATGGTGAGTGGGAATAAATTAAATATTCATTGTATTATAAAGTTCATCCAAATGTGACCTTTTTGACGACTTTATACACTAGCTATGTCTTCTTTGCATAGACCAAGTTATAATTTCTGCTGTCCATTAAGTCATAATCTGACATGCTATGACGAAACACAAACAGTTTGGTTTACAATCGTTCTTGGATTATTTTCAAACATTCAAAATGTCCATTTCTCCGAGCTAATTGTATAGCCGTTTCGCCTTTAAAATCCTTCATATAAATAAGAAACGTGTAAGTTGTACACAGATATCTCACGATATCTGTCTTTCCTTTCCAAGCCGCAGCGTGTAGTATTGTTTGACCGTTCTTATCTGTCTGTTTTGGGTCGATTTGGCTGGAAAGGTATCTTAACATGTCGAGATGACCACCATTTATCGATGAAAATATTGCTGTTTGTCCATGAGTCTGTTTATAGCTGAGCAGTTGGAAGTAGTTCTCACAAAGGTACCGGACGATGCCCTCATGACCATCAAATGCCGCTTGATGAAGTATTGTATCCCCAAATTTAGACCTAGAATCTATCTTCATTCCTTGACTTATTAGATACTTAACACAATCAAGACTCCCTCCACGTACAGCACTAAAGAGAGCATCCATTTCCCTCGTATTGACCTCATTTTTCAGATCGGGGCATACTTCACAAATATATTTTACCATCGCTATAGATCCTACATAAGCCGCAGTATGCAGTAACGTGTGTCCGTCAGTAGATCGAGTACATGTGTTCAAACCATGACTTATCAGATATTTAACGCCATCAAGACTCCCCCAACCCACAGCACTAAAGAGAGCATCTTGCCCTTTCTCATTTCTCTTCTTATGGAGCTCAGGATATGTTTCCCAAATATATTGTACCATCGGTACAGATCCTTCATATGCCGCAAAATGTAGTAATGTGTTTCCGTCTGTAGATCGCGTATATGTGTTTAAACCTTGGTCAATCAGATATTTCACACAATCAAGACTCCCTCCATGTACAGCACTAACGAGAGCATCCATTCCCTTCCGATCTACCTCATTTTTTAAATCGGAACATCTTTCACACAGATATTGTACGATTGTTAATGATCCTACAAATGCCGCAGTATGTAGTAACGTGTTTCCGTTCGTAGACCGCGTACCTATGTTCAAACCATGACTTATCAGATATTTCACGCAATCAAGACTCCCTCCAACCACAGCACTAAAGAGAGCATCTTGTCCTTTCTCATCGATCTCCTTATTCAGCTCAGGAAGTGTTTCCCAAATATATTGTACCATCGGTACAGATCCTCCATATGACGCAGTATGTAGTAACGTGTTTCCGTTCGTACATCGCGTATCTGTATTCAAACCTTGACTAATCAGATATTTCACGCAATCAAGACTCCCTCCACCCACAGCACGAAAGAGAGCATTCATTCCCGTCTGAGTTCCTTCATTTTTCAAAGCAGGAAATGTTCTGCAAATATATTGTACCATCGACAATGATCCATTAAAGGCCGCCTCGTGTAGAATTGTCGAGCCATTTAAAGACCGTGTATCCATTTTCATGCCTTGACACAACAGATATGTCAAACATGCAAGACTCCCGCCACGGGCAGAGCAATGGAGCGCATCTATTTCATCCTCATTTCTCACCCTTTGCAAATCAGGAAATGATTCATAAATATATTGTACCATCGACAAAGATCCTCCATAGGCCGCCATATGTAGTAACGTATCTCCTTCCTTAGTTCGCGTATCCATGTTCATGCCTTGACTGATCAGATATGTCAAACAATCAAGACTCCCGCCACGGGCAGCGCAATGAAGCGCATCCATTTCATTCTCATTTCTCACCATTTGCAAATCAGGAAATGATTCAAAAATATATCCGAGACACTCGATATGGCCTCCTCCTGTAGCAAAGTGAAGAGCATGGTTACCGTCTTTATCCCGCTCCTGAAGTCGATCATGGAATTCCTTTCTCAAGTATTCGAGTGTTGACATTTTGCCATGATGTGCAGCATCGTGGACTACAGACATACCTTCTGTTGTACCCTCATAACCTATGTCAGTGTCTTCGTACTTTGATTCTAAGTCATGCCAACTATTCACCCTGTCCAAATCTTCAGGCGTAACTCGTGCTTGTTTGATTCGATTGATAACTTCGTCAAACTCACCATTGATGGGATCAGTGAGAAGTGTTTTCCCTCTTTCAAGAAATCTTACAATATTTTCCCATTCTGATGTACACTCCTCGTAGGACATCTCTTGTGTTTTATACATGTCCATCGCTTTGTTTCGGAGTTCGTTTAATTCGTCCATAATCTTACGCTGTGGTTCCTCAAGATCGGTACAATGCTTGAGAAATCGTGACGTGATAGTTGCATCCCATTGACTGAGGTCTGTCCGAGGAAACAGAAGATGGAAATGTTCATCTGATATCCTTTCAGAATCTCTAAGTTCCCTAACCTTCGTATGTGTATTGTCATCAGAAAGGAGCTCGTCAATGGAATGATGTGTTTGGTGTAACATCTTCATACTTAAAAGTCGGCTTCCATCCAAAAGTAGTAAAATAGTTCGATTCTTTATATCGTGATCCATCTAAATGATACATAAGAAATAACATATTGTATAAGTGTAGAAAGGGTGGTGCAAGTGGGACACAGGGGATGTGAGAGAGAGAGAGAGAGAGAGAGAGAGAGAGAGAGAGAGAGAGAGAGAGAGAGAGAGAGAGAGAGAGAGAGAGAGAGAGAGAGAGAGAGAGAGAGAGAGAGAGAGAGAGAGAGAGATAGAAAGAGAGAGAGAGAGAGAGAGATAGAGAGAGAGGCGGGGGAGAAAGGGAACGAGCGAGGGATATAGAGAGTAAGAAAGAGAGAGAGTTATATAGTAAAAGACAGAAACATAGAGAGACAGAGAGAGAGAGAGAGAGAGAGAGAGAGAGAGACAGACAGACAGAGAGAGACAAAGAGAGAGACAGAGAGAGAGAGAGACAGAGAGACAGAGAGAGACAGAGAGACGGATAGAGACAGATACAGAGAGATAGAGACAGAGACAGAGACATATAGACAGAGAGAGAGAGATACAGACAGAGGGAGACAGAGAGAGATACAGAGAGAGAAAGAGTAACATTCAAATATTACGATAATAAAATTCGACCTCTCTTAAAACTGAAACCTCTTATCGAAATGTACCCGCCGAATATTTGAAAGAATTTAAAAAACTTCATAGGTCAACAATCTATGTTAGCGTGCATGCTTATACAGCTATGCTGTACGCTGATCAAGACAGTGATGCAACATCGTTTGCTAGAAAATGATAAAATAAATTACCTTTCAGATATCCAAATTCTACGACACAATTGTAATCCACTCAGTTCCATCAAAGCTCATATGTCGTATATGGTTGTGAAACGAGATTACTTTTATACTGTATCAGTTGAGTCGCGTCATGAGAAAAATTACACACGAAACGGTGCAAGCAATACAAAAACACATTGACAAGCCATCGTAGAAATCTAGTTTCGTTATCCTCTAGTCGATCCATCGTTCTACTACCGAACTTCTATTGATTGGTGATGATGGTTATGAATACTGTCATAACAATTTGAGTTAAACGCCTTTTTCAATATGTGTTCAGTCATTTCACGGCGGCCAGTTTACCTAACCGAATGTTTCCCGGCTTTCTGGTGACCACTTCTCCATAAAACATTCTTTCCAGGCAGACAATTGAATGCTTTTTCACTTATACTGAAGCGTCGGAAAGAATATTGGCAGAGCTGTTGTTCGAACCCAAAGCCGCTGGATTGACAAAACACCAAGGGTGTATGTAAGAGTATGCTATATATGTATACATACTTATCCGCATCCTTAAACAGGCAAAACACCCTAAATGGGCACAGCGTCTTTCGTACTTGGTCGGTATTTATCGACACTATTATATCAATAGGATCGGTGATTTCCGTCCGGACTCCGTTAAGAAGACGTAAATCCCGATGGAAATATAACATACAGAACCGATCTCTTACGACTTCATATCGAAATCCCCGAGTCGATAACGGGTGTTCTAACTTAATAATAAAAACAATCCAAATGGAGGTCGACATTCGCATGGCGTGGCTATCATCTCTATCAGTGTTTGCTTTTGTTATCTGCCTACTTGAATTCGGTAAACGCCGCATGGAGTTACGCCACACGAGAACCGATATTAAAGGCTTTCACGTTCAAACTAGGTCAAAATACCTTAAATGATCAAATAAAACATTTCCAGTGCATCGTATACATATCTATGAAGAACTAACACCAATTGTCACATACACAATGTAGTCCGGGGCAGATATATAACCATTTCTAGGCAAACTTTGTTTGGGTATCAGCCTGGCCCGTTGTTGTATTTGGTATAATTTGACCGTAGTAACTTTTCAGCTATGTCCTGGCTGTCCTATACCAGTTCCACATAATAGTATTATCAGACAACTGGCTACTTTCCGTGCAAGTATGATATTTAATTGTAATAACCATTGCTATAATAACTTCCGAATGTAGTTTATTGTGTTATGAGCGGCCCGGGAAGCTAAGTCAGTAGAGGTATGTGCTGTCAATTCAGGGGGTTGTGAGTTTGAACGAAATTGTCAATGCGACAAGTGTTATTCGTCTTCCACCAATGGGCCAACCGTATATATCTAAGAGCAGCCAGTTATTTGGATGCCGGTTATGTCGAGCATTGCTATAAGACAGTCAGGAAATACATGGTTAAGTGTACTGGCCGCCTGTGATATGACTGAACAAGTGTTGAAAACGACGTTCAACCCCAAACATTTGTTATACTTCTACTATAATATTACTACAACTACTTATACTACTACTACAACTAGTACTTATACTACTACTACTACTTATACTACTACAACTACTTATACTACTACTACTACTACTAATTATACTACTACTAGTTATACTACTACTACTTATACTACAACTACTGATACTACTACAACTACTTATACTACTTCAACTTCTTATACTACTACAACTACTTATACTACTACTACTTATACTACTACTTATACTACTTATCCACTACTACCACTACTAGTACTATAACTACAACTACTTATACTACTACTACTTATACTACTTATCCTCTACTTCTACTACTACTAGTACTATTATTACAACTACTTATACTACTACTACTTATACTACTTATCCACTATTACTACTACTATTACTATTACTTCTACTACTACTACTACTACTACTTCTAATGCAACTATTACTATAACTACTATTTCTACTACTTCTACTACTACTACTACTACTACTACTACTTCTACTACTACTACTACTACTGCATATAATACTACTACTATTACTACTATTTGTTCTACTACTACCACTACTACTACTACTACTACTACTACTGCTACTACTACAAATTATACTACTATTACCCCTACTACTACTTCTACTTCTAATACCACTACCACAACTACTACTTCTACTATTAATACCTATTCTACTACTACTACTACTACTTCTACTACTTCTACTTCATATGTATTGGCAACAGTTTTACTGTTATTTTCCAGCAAGTTTTAGACGGGGGAAGTTTTGCATTGTTTATATATATATCCAATTTTCTGAAAATATCAGGTGTAAGCAGCTTCATTGACTGATGTTGTGTAAATGCCACATCTTTTTGTAGCAATGTTTTACTTATTGTGATCCCTTTCTAAAAAGTGAGTTGTATAAGTTTTCTTATGCCAATCCTAGATGATAGACAATAGGTGTCGATTCCTGTTCTTGTTTGTACGCACTGGAATATCCCGTTATGCTAAACAGAATAATGCCGCTTTCATCATTGTTTCAGTAATATCACGGCGTTTCCTGTGTAAGTTACCAGTACTACTGGTCCATGTATCCTGACATCACGCAGTCAATCGTCCTGAGGACCTAGGAGTGCAGTCATTACTACTTTTTTTAAAGTATTTGGTATGACCAGACCCCGGCAACGAATCCGCTACCTCCCGCACCGAAGGCGGACGTTTAACCACTACACAACCGAGGATTAATGTCAAACTACGCAATATAGGTCCGACTATGCTTCGTTTGGACAGGTCATAGATTGTTCTTTCTGGAACCCTTTCTCCTTGACGTATTTTCGCACTGATCAATGTTTTATCCCAGTTCACCATTGGAGCTATAATGTCTTCTTGTTATTTTATCTAACTGCCCAAAGAAATGTTACCTGGCAATCCTGCACAAGAACGTTCGCAGATACATAAGTAGTTGAACTGGCCGTCGTGATATAACTGAAATATTGCTGAAAACTGCATAACATTAAACTTAAATTAAGCAATCGACATATGTTATATATATACATGGGGCCAGTAATATAAATCTTGACTGAATTCGTTCTATATTATCTCATTGGTTTATTTGGCTATTTACAACAATATCGTGTCGTGCGAGATATTTATAAATCACCTATTTGAAAAATCATACATTTCGTTTAATCAATATGAGTTAAACGCATTCTCAACACTTTTGCAGTCATATCACGGCAGCCAGCCCACTATGTATTTCCATGCTTTTTCACAAAATCACTTCACACAACAGTATTTCCATGCAGCTGGCTGCTTTTCAATGAATGAACCGTCCCACGACAAATCCATCATCCGTGCTTGCTAATCCGGGCCGAAACATTCCGTCAGATAGGGACAGATATACAGAGATTGAACAGTAAATCCTAAGGTGGCGAACAGTGTCTTCCCGGGCTAGCTTGCGCGACACTCTTAGGCTGATCCGGGTCGATAATCTACGCAATGTCCCAAATGTTGGTTTTCTCGTGGAACGGCTCATATGCTGTTAGTTTATAGGTGCAACCGTCGTAAAGAATGTTGACTCAGCTGGGGTTCTAACTGATGATTTACGACTGATCTACCGCGGCTAAATGAATATTTTCTGCTTGTTTTGCAATTTCTCCCTTTACCGTGCATATGATAAACGTATATTCGGGAAAGAGCAAGTTTATTCAACATACCACATACATATAACACTTCAGTTTTAACAATAATTAATAGCAGACTAATGGTAAAAAAAGAGGGGAACAAAGGGGAAAAAATATACACAATTTATATATTATCCACCCGTTTGAATGACAACCTTTGCAAAATCAAATGTATGTATAATAAGTTAATAACAATATTTTCAATTGTATAACAGTCGTTTGAGAGAAGAAAAAACATAACCAGCAATCAGAAATCATTGAAGAAGGTTACAAAATTGTTCTATGTAGGAAATTTCGCAATGTCTCTCTTTGCCGTGCATGATATATGTTAATACCTGAGTCTGGTGTCGATGTGTCAAAAGTGATTGTATATGACATTGATTGATTGATTGGAGTTTTAAGCCGCTTTCAATAAGTTTTCAATAATATCACAATGTTTTCTGTGTAGGTTACAAGTACTACTTGTCCAATTATCCTGACACTAGCCAGTCAGTCGTAATGCTAACCCCGAAGCCCTAAGCACCAAGTTTAACAGCCATACTACCTTTTTAAATGTATTTGGTATGTCCCGGCCGCGGATCGAACATTTGTCTTTCCGTGGACGCTCTACCACTACACCACCGAGGAGGTCTTGCATAGGATAACTATTGTTAACATTTTCAGCATCGAAATCTAAAGAGTAGACTATTCCATGTTCAAAATAGAGCGTCTCCATTTTTCACGTAATAAATATTTTGAAATATTGTAATAACTAAAAGGCAAATAATGTAGATTTCGAGCCGACTGACTTCAATCTGTATTACTTGCAAACAAACTCAGTATCGCCATTGGCGCTGAAATGATTAAGCCTGTAGATTGGTAAATCCTTTGTTAATGTCAAACCGCGGCTTTGGCAATTCGATTTAACACTTTCCCACCTGCAGACGCTTTTTGACGTAATAGCAGCAAATGACTTTTGAAAACAGTGTGGCCAAACAAGAAACTGCTCATGATGAGCAATTTCTCCTTTGGCCAAAATGTTTTCACCTTTATTTAACTATTAAGCTATCATTTCTGGAGATTATTCATGTTTTTGTCACTATGCTTTCAAAGTTGTCTGCAGCAGATTTGTTGTATGTGGGAAAGGGTTAAGTGTAAACAATGTACATTGGATATATTGTATAAAACAGATCGTATTAATTCCTTTCCCACACACAACTGTTTTTCAGCAGACGACATTAAAAACATGTATACCAACATAATGAACCTCCCAATAAAAGAAAATACGTGTATTGAATAGAGCTGATAACATTGTGTCAACGAAAAAAGAAATGTCTCATTAGTTTGCCAAAATATGTCCAAAAGATGTCTGTCTGCTGCTGGTTTGGTGTATCTTGCAATGGCTTAATATGACCTATTTCGGAATATATATTCAATTTTCTTGTTTTTGTAAAAGGGTTTATTAAGGTTCTTTAATGTAAACATACTTAACGGAAGTATAATTGTTGAATATCATTTAACTCATTGTAACACTGCAAATTCTCTCGTGCAACATTATTGTGAACAGTCAACACGTCTGAAAGGGTTAACACGCATTTTACATCACATTGAAATGGAGAAATTGTAGTCTGTTATTGTCCTTCCGATAACTCAACTAACATTTGATAACGCATGACCTATAAAAACTACAAACCTCGAGTATGCAGTTCAATGTCCCCATAATATCACCTATGTGAATCCACACCCTTTTAGATGTGGGGGTTTAAATATTAACACACGTTGACGAAAAACAGAAGAATCTTTACAACAAAATATTATAATGTTGGTATAGAGAAGACTGAAAAGCATTATGAGAATACGTACACATGAATCTATCCATTTATTCTTTTCCTACCATGTTTTCGAATATTCTAAGGTTCGGATGTGTATCAATGTTACCATCAGGATATAATTTACTTCTCACGAGCCACACCTCTCTAGAACAGATTCGTCTCTATGTACAAATACATGATTGATGTATTTAAGGATTTTCTCTTCTAAAGAGATGTTTAATGACATTGTGCTTCTTTTTGCTGATTAATAACTGTACGCACATCTGAAAAGTGGTTTTAAAACAATTAGTTTTAACAGAGCCAAAGGCAAAAGGTATGAAAAAATTATTGTCGAATAGCATCATGTTTTTGAAAAAATATAATACCAACACTGACCAAAACACAAGGATAGTGTTTCTTACATAGGTAACGGGTTTACTTGGCCTGTAACCAACCCAACCCCCGAGTCAGCTCGACCTGTAACCAACTCGCCTCCGTGTCAGCTCGGACTGTAACCTATACGACCCCGAGTCATCTTGGCCTGTAGCCAACTCACCCCGAGTGAACTCGGCCTCGGTTGAACTTTAATGAGTGTATGCAATCGAAGTTAGAACGAATAACGGTTACCGGTTATTAACAAAATTAATTAACAGAAACCTTAAGTATCTGGCTACCCGTCTGCCCCTATGTTATTCACATACATGTAAATATATATCAGAAACACCAAGATTGAGAGGATATCATTACTACTGATGCATCCGTGTCAGGATAAATAATACCGGAAGTACTGGTAATTTACACAGGAAACGCCGTGATATAACTGAAACGCCGTGATGATGTAGTCGTAGAGCGTCCACGTCGGATGCGGAAGGTTGTGTGTTCGCTCCATGGTCGGGTCATACAACACACTTTATAAAAAGGAAGTAATGGCTTTCCTTTCTTGGCAATCGGTGTTGTGAGTTTCCCATGACAACTGACTCGCGGATGAAAAGAGAAATGAATAAGAAGCACTGGTAACTTACCAAGGAAACGCCGTGATCGAACCTTAATAATCGTTGAAAAGCGGCGTAAAGCATTAAACAAACCGAAATATAACTGAAATATTGTTGAAAGCGGTGAAAAAAGTTATTCAAACAAGAAACAATAACATTTGTTTTGTCTTATCTATAGACTTGTTGTATACATGTTATACGTTCCGTGATACAGACGACCACTTCAGAAAACGACTTTTGAAAAACGTTAAGAGAAAGCACTATGTCTAGAATTATCCCCAAACCTTCCTTCAACAGTTTTCACGATAACGTTTAAATTATTATTATACATGTTATAAATCAAACACTATGAGCCAGACGCTCATCCATTATTTCAAATGTGGTATTTTATCACTGAAATTTAACGCCATTTTCGTCAATAATTCGGTCATATCACAGTGATCAGTTAGCCTACAGTTGTAACTACGTGTTGTCTGGTCTTCTCGCAACAGGACTCCACATACTGGCTATTCTTCATCAGCGACTGAATAGATTTACATACATGTATGAACTGGTAACGTTGCAAGTGTGGGTGGAAGTCGAGAAAAGTCAATCTTTTAAAGTTATATCGGCAGAGTATGCATTCGATCTCATGGCGCCTTTAACATTCTCTTAAACTAAAAGTTAAATTATTCAAAAGAGTTAGAAACATTGTGGCAAAAGAAGAACATGCTTCTAATGGGCAATTCTCCTTTTACCACAATGTCTCCAAAAGTCGTCTGTTTTAGATGCGTCGAAATGCATTTGAGAACGGATTTGTCTGCTATAGCTTTGTTTTGAAAAGGTAAGACACTTCGATTACTTGCTATTTTGTACAAGATGAATGTTTATGAGAACATGACACCAGGCGAACGATCTGGCTCGACGCAGTATGAAAACAGTTCGAAAACATTGTAAACGATACATATAGGGATATAACGATAAACCCAAACTCGAGGGGGATACACCCATAACAGTTCTGTAAATCTAAATGTTCCAGAGATCCCTCTATTTATGCTAAATACTGATCTCTGCATTTTCAACTTCGTAACACGAGTACTTGAATATTAACTATCTGGCTCGACGTAGTTTGAACAGAGTGAAAACGATACATATAGAGATCTAGCGATAAACCCGAACTCGAGAGGGATCCATCCATATATCCCTTCTGGAAATCAAAATGTTCGAGTTATCCCTCTATTTATGCTAAATATTTATCTCTGCATATTCAACTTCGTAATTTGTTCATACGATTACTTGTATATTAATTACAAAAAGCAAGCCAGTGATAAAAGTTATATCACGAAAACTGTGTCGCAGCATCGTTGATAGTTCGTTTGAGCAATCAAGTAACAATAATCACATTGAAATGCTTTAAGTGCAGCCAGCTTTATATCAATATATTGTGAAACTTAATTGACTTTTGTAAAGCGCATACATGAGTTAGATCGCGCTCTCGGCAATACGTAGGTCAGCTCTATGGATCTCAGGGGGTTTGCGGTTAGTGTTATCTATTCTAATGTTCTACGTTTTACATATTTAATCTATATATAGATTTCTTCTGAATATGTGCACGAGCTTCCACGAAGTCACCGGCTCTACCACTTTTCGATTTCACTTTCAATATATATTCACAATACCGACAGTATTTTCTTGGTTCCTGATAGCAATTGTATTATCTAATATAAGTCGTCTGCTATAAAAACATTATCTGGCTTCAATAGTGTTCTATAATCGTCTAAAGAAATAGGAACATCTGAATAATTTAATATTTTATTTTCATCCAAATTTGAAAAAATTGTTGGGCATGAAGAAAATGAGCGTTTGTAATAATCTCTCCTTTTCCCGCTTGTGTTTTCAATGTCTTGTGTTTCAAAGGCGTCAAATATAACATAGGGAATATCGGTAATGCAGTTTGAATAAAGACATATTGGAAAATAAGAAATGATCATTGTTATAAATCATAAATATTGTCACCCTTGTTGAACTGGCAATTATAATTTGGATTTTCTTTCCGTAACGAGATACCATATAGGTACATTGGCGTACATATAATGGGGCTACGTGTTTTTTTTTGTTTTTTTTTGTCAAAACATACATCTTGGACTACATGATATACAGATGGACAGTGAATCTTCACTTCACACAGATGCATTATTATCAAAATCTTGCTAGGGCCGACTGCTAATATATCACCGACAAATGGATCAGACTGTTCGAATGCGCATATTAATCTGGATCGTCGCTAGTTGATAGGTCAAGAAGATCAGTCCTTTTATAATGTTGTCAAATTTATTGTTTTCATATGAACAGATGGACCGAAAAATACAGAAAAGTATTTTACTGCTCTTGGATGGGGGCTGCCTGTTAAGAATGGGAATTATACAACAACAACACCGTGACATTGACGAACTCCTTGTTGACAACCTGATACATACACAGGCTAGGGAACTTCGAGAATAAGGAAGGATATATAATAAATACCTTATTAGTCAAGGTATGACAACATAAATGCGATCTAAATATGGAGACACGTTACTACATGACGCAGCCTTTGGAGGATATGTGTCTATGGTAAGGTACATATATGAGACATTCCCTGAGATGATAAATGTTAGAAATAGAAATGGACGGGATGCTCTCCATAGTGCTGCAGTTGGAGGATTTTCGACTGTTTGAAGTTATTGATCGATCATGGTATGGAAACTGACACACGTTGTAAATATGGCTCAACAATTCTACACGGAGCGGCATAAGGACAATCGGTGTCGATGGTAAAATATATTTATGAAACATTTCCTCAGCTGAATAAGGAGAGAAATTGAATGGGACAGAATGCTCTCTATAGTGCTGCACTTGGAGGGTGTCTCGACTCTTTGAAATACCTAATCGATCAAGGTATGCACACTGATATGGGATCTAAAGATAAAGGATACACAATACTTCACGCTGCTGCTATGAATGACAAGGCCGATATCGTGCGATATATGTGTAACACCTACAGGTTTCTAATTCCAATGAAGGCCATCAAAGGCGAAACGGCTACCGATTTAGCACACAGAAATAGAAAAGTAGATTATGAAGAAATATAGGAAGGACGTTTTTAGACCGGATAGGCATCCAATGTGTTTGACAAAGAAGCAATACGTTATATTTATTCCGTTTGAATTTTAATGTATGATAAGATAACACTGATGGGACAGCATAATACTTATATATTCGCAAAAGACATAAGTTTCATTTTGAATTCGTCTAATGACCACAAAGTTATATACATCATCAGCATTCAATAAACTTATAGTATTGGTTATCTGTTTGTGTGAATGGCGTTCAACACAACTTTTTAAATCATGTCTAATCATGTCTCCTGGGTAAATGAAAGTAATATCGGTATGTCTATTCTGACACAAAAGGATCAATTCCTTAATTCTGATCACCAATGCGAATTACTGCTACCACACGTGTTAAAGGACTTGGTATCGAGCCAGGGCCACCAAATCAAAAGACATACGCTCTTACTACTTTACCGCAGACATTGTTTTGTTGTTAAAATCATGGATTATTGAACCATACACTGGGAAAACAATGCTTGAATAACTTTAACAATGACGTTTTTATAATGACATGTATACAACAAATATACTTTGTAGATATTGAACGTTATATGTGCAAACAGTAAAATGTTTATATTACTTATGATTTTGTAACATAATTATGATTTGAAAGAAATGGTTGTGCAATTTGTTTTCCATTGTTTGTTAGTATCTAAAATAATACAGTTATACGCCTTTTTCATCTTTTTCTTTATTCATTTCACGGTGGCCAGTTCACCTACACCGAATGTTTCCTGGTAGTCTGACACCAGTACGACAGTCTTTCCAGGCAGACAACTGACTGCTTTTCCACTTATATTCAAACGTCGGAAAGAATGTTACCCGAGCTGGTGTTCGAACCCAAAACCGCTGAATTGACAAAACACCAAGCGTATATGTAGGAGTATGCTATATATGTATACATTCTTATCCCAATCTTTAAACAGGCAAAACACCCTAAATGGGCATAGAGTTTGTCGTAATAGCTCGGTATTTATTATCTTTTGTGATATAGGGTCAGTTATGTATATTTTGAGTGAACATATATTATCTTATCTAATAATTATATGCGACTACCTGCAACAAAAGCATGTATAAATCGGCTATTCGTTTAGTCAGACATTTGTTTTAATTAATATAGGCTAAACGCTTTAACAACACTTTTTCAGTCTTACCAAGGCGGCAAAGATGATAAAGTGTTTCCTAACTGCCTCGCACCACTACTCCACTCAACAGTTCTTCTACGCAACTGACTGCAATCAACATAAACTGGTAGCCACTGTCGGAAGAATGTTCATGCAGCTGGGGTTTGAATACACAAACCCTGGATTGAGAGCCCGCACCCCTACTGACATATCTACCAAGGCTCATCATCAAACTATTGTCAAAAATGCACAATATTTTCCCAAATGCCATTTAGAAGAGTAAGAAGTTATTTCATTTGTAAATGACAGAGATAACAAAACCCTGTTTGGTTTTAACACACGAAACCTGTATATGTTACAGACGACATGTGACACTTTGCAATAAACGAATATTAAAAACATTGCCGAAAAGGTGAAATTCCACAAAACTCTGCTTTTTAAACAAACGTTTCAATTTAAATACTTCTTAACTTCTAGAAGCAACAATAATACTCATCCCCTTATTAATATATTGTGAGTAATTTTTTTTGCAGTGGACGCGCCATAACTATAAATCGAAAGGGACCCATCAATTACTTCGAGTTATCGATGTGCTC
The DNA here is from genome assembly GCA_031761405.1 of Serripes groenlandicus. Lineage (NCBI taxonomy): Eukaryota > Metazoa > Mollusca > Bivalvia > Cardiida > Cardiidae > Serripes > Serripes groenlandicus. The sequence continues at coordinate 6,756,571 of JASEVX010000002.1, read as the reverse complement.
GAGTAACTACCTAGTGTATGCTTAATTATTAATTATTAATTCGTCCTATTTTTTAGTGCACGTTCGAAACGTATTGATAATACCGACAGTATTTTCTTGGTTCCTGATAAAAAACTTATCATCTGATATGTATTTAGAGGCGTCTGCAATGAAATCATTAAAGCGTTTGCCTCATATCTATGGTCTATAGAAGGCTAAAGAATTAGGAAATAATCTCCATCGAAAGTGAAAACATTGTCGGAAAAGGAGACATTGCTCGTTTGTAATAATCTCTCATCTTCCTTCAAGTGTCTTCTGTTGCAAATATGTCAAATATAACATTGCGAATATCGGAAATGCAGTTTGGATAAAGAGTTGTTGGAAAATAAGAAAGACTCATTGTTATAAATTATAGTCGCCGTGATATAACTGAAATAAAGTTGAAAGCGGCGTAAAACCCCATCAAATAAATGTAAATTATAATATTGTCACCATTGTTTAACGTGTGTTAAACCGCACCCGTTGGTGTAGTGGTAGAGCGTCCGGGAAGTCATTGGTTTGATCCCCGGCAGGGCCATCCAATTTATTTTCTAAAAATGGTAGTAATGGCTGCCAGCGTTACAGCTCATGGTTGCGGGCTTAACATAACAACTGACTGGTTAGTGACAGTAAAAAATGGACAAGTAGCACTGGTAACTTACCCTCTAAATGCCGTGATATATATAACTGTTGTTGAACGCGGCGTACAACACAAAACAATCTATCAATTAACTTGAGCCGCGTCTGGCGATTCGTAATCGGATTTGGGTTCCGTAACGAGATCCCATTAAGGTACATTGACCTAAATCCAATGAGGCTAAGGTCTGGTGATTAGGGTCAAATGATACATCTAGGACTATATGATATGTAGAAGGACAATGAAGGCTCTTCTGAAGTTGTACGGACGCACAGATTCTCCCGAGTCTTCACTTCGAGCAGATGCATTGATATCCCGATCTCGCTAGAGATGGCTCTTACTGTATCACCAGACACACGGATCAGACTGATCGAATGCGCTGATTGATCTGGATGTTTGCTGTTTAATTACTCCTGAACATTGGTCGTTTTATAATGTTGTCAAATATATTGTTTTCATCTGAACAGATGGACCGCAACATACAGAAAAGTATTCTACTCCTCTTGGATGGGGGCCGCCTCTTCAGTATGGGAATTCTACAACAACAACCCCGTAACATTAACGAAATCCTTGCTGACACCCAGATACATACTAGGGTTAGGGAACTTAAGGATTTGGGAAGGATATCGGATGAATATTTCCATCTGCTGTTTCCTCCCGCAGACCTCAGTCAATGGGATGCAACCATCACGTCACGTTTTCTAAAGCATTGTACCGTTCTTGAGGAACCACATCTTAAGATTATGGACGAATTACATGAACTTAGAAACAAAGGGCTGGAAATGTATCAACACCAAGAGATGTCCAACGAAGACTGTACATCAGTATGGAAAAGGATTGTTAACATCCTTCAAAGGGGGACACAACTTCTTACTGGTCCCATCGAAGTTGAACTCAATGAAACTATCAAACGAATTGAACACTCACCAGTTACACCTGAAGACATGGACAGGGTGCAGAGTTGGTATGACTTAGAAACAAACTACAAAGACACTGACGCATGTTATGGGGATATAACAGAACGTAAATATGTTGTCCACGATGCTGCATTTCACGGTAAACTTTCAACATTAAAATACGTGAGACAGAAATTCCCTGATCGACTACAACAGCAGGATACGAAATGTAACCAGGCTGTTCACATTGCTGCAGAGAGGGGGCATATAGATTGTCTCAGATATATTTGTGAATCATTTCCAGAGTTAAAAGAATTAGGAAATGAGAATGGAATGGATGCGCTCCATTGCGCTGCACGTGGCGGATTTGTTGATTGTTTGAAATATCTGATTGGTGAAGGTATGAAAACTGACACAAGGTCTAAACATGGCTCAACAATTCTACACGAAGCAACCTATGGAGGATCTGTGTCTATGGTACGCTATATTTATGAAACATTTCCTACGCTGACAAACGAGATAAATGAGAAAGGACAGGATGCCATCTTTACAGCTGTTCGTGGTGGCAATCTAGATTGTTTGAAATATCTGATTAATCACGGTATGAACATTGATACGCGGTCTAAAAATGGTAACACGTTACTACACGAAGCCGCATTTCGAGGATCTGAACCGATGGTGGTGTATCTATATGAAAAATGTCCTAAGCTGAAAAAGGTGATAAACGAGAAAGGACATGATACTCTCCATAATGCTGCACTTGGAGGCCGTCTTCATTGTGTTAAATATCTGGTCGGTCAAGGTATGAACACAGAACGGGAATGTAAACCCGAATACACATTACTACATGACGCGGCCTATGGAGGATCTGTGTCGGTGGTAAAATACATTTGGGAAGAATTTCCCAATTTAAGATATGAGAAAAATGAGAAGGGAATGGATGCTCTCTTTAGTGCTGCAATTGGAGGGAGTGTCGACTGTTTACAATATCTAATCGATGCAGGAATGAAAACAAAAACACGGTCTAAACATGGCTCAACAATTCTACACGAAGCGGCCTTTTGGGGATCTGTGACCATTGTTCAATACGTCTGCACAAACTGTCCTGAACTGAAAAATGAGAAAAATGAGATAAGACAAGATGCACTCCATAGTGCTGCATGTGGAGGGAGTCTTGACTGCTTGAAGTATCTTATCGGTCAATGTATGACTATATATAATCAGTCTAAAAATGGGAACACGATTTTACACCAGGCGGCATATTGTGGTCGTGAAGGCGTTGTCCGGTACCTTTGTGAGAATTATTGTGAACTATTGAGCTATAAACAGACTCATGGACAAACAGCGATATTTTCAGCGGTACAAGGTGGTCATCTCGAGATACTAAACTACCTTCTTAGTCAGAAAAACGACCCAAAACAAACAGATAAAAAAGGGCACACACTTCTACACGCTGGTGCTTGGAATGGTAAGACTAACATCGTGAGATATCTGTGTACTAATTACAAGTGTCTTATTCCTTTGAAGGCGTTCAAAGGCGAAACAGCAAAAGAATTAGCTCACAGAAATAAGAAATTCGATTGTTTTCAAGTCCTGGAGGAACGGTTTTAGAGCAGTTTTGTTTATGTGTGCTCTCAAATTTGAGAATATTGTCTATTCATTGCTTATGACTTCACAGAAACTGGAACATATCTCGCATTAGGAAATATGGCATAAATAAGGACGAACAGATCACCATATGAAATTATCGATTTAAATGAAATGATATATCAAACTTCTAAGTCGTGTATGTTATCACAACAATTATTGAAGCCATTATAAGGATTTAAAGATTAACACAAACATTCGTCATTTATGTAAAGTATGCTTTAACTGTTTCAATAAGTAATTTAAAAACAATTAAATCTGAATAGTTTGTGTAAGTACTGTACGTTTACAGTTTGAAGCAACTAATTGCTCATATTTCCATGTCAATAGAAACTTACATTTGCACTTTATTATAAAACACTCATGATTTAATTAAATGAAACTTTTAAAGAAAAATGTGATACAACAGGTCCTCCATACCATGTTTTTGTAATTTACACGAAAGTAAATGCTATTCATTGAGTACACTTTTCAAAATGGCGTCGAAGACTACCACAATTACGACTGTTTTCTTTTGTGAAATTTAATTAATAAAGACATATTAAGGATCGAGAGACAATGAATACAATTTACAGTGAACTTGCCTTTATTATCATGTTCAACGTAAACCTGAAGTACTTTGACTATTGGTTATTCTATCCTATAGTTGATATACAATGGACTCGCGATAATTCGACCACCATTTAATTCGAATATACCGTTTAACTCGAACCAACTCATTGAACGGATATTTAATTGATAACAGTAGCGAAGGAGACATTCTGATTTCTCAGACGATCTGAACAATTGTAAATGATATGAGCCGTTCCACGAGAAAACCAAAAGGGTGGACTCTGCATAATGTATCGACCCAGATCAGCAGTCCGCGTAGGATAATCCAGACATACACTTTTCACCTCCTGTAGATTTTCTGTTTCAGAAATCAAAATGCTATATCTCTATCTCCCTGAGACTTAAAATGTCGGCCGGAAGTAGCATGCGTGGACTGCGCAGGCTGATCTGGGTCGATACATTACGCAGATTCAATGATGATGGTTTAATCGTGAAACTGCTCATATATTATTTTAAGATATGTATTTCATTATCTATCCAGGGTATATGATTGATAGACCTTGACTTTACCATGCATTGTTTTATTCTCGCTTTATATTCAACTATATACAAATATGTCGTACTTCATTTCGATGAGGTCCCGAAATAATTTCATATAATAAATATCAAGTAAATTGATGCATCCGTTCATATGTTTGGTTTGTTGAAACCCGAGATTTCCAATCACGTTAACGATTAAATCACGATACAATCAAAGTGTCAATGTCATGATGTTATTAATTGAATATCCGAAGTGTTGATACTTTAATTTCGAATCACAATTGAAAATACTGTGAGAAAAGTAGGCGTTGCTTTATTTGACCACAAGTATGTTTTTCAATTTCCTACACCTTCTCTTTTTATTTAAAACTGTTGTCTTCTGAATGTACGTCGAAATTGGACTGTTTGAAGGAGAGGTAAAGACTAAGAGTGATGAAAGAGTTTTAATACTAGTCTAATGAGTTTACATCATTTTACTTCGTACAGAAACTAAAATATGTACGTACACGTTTAACAGATTTTCCGTAAATTTGGAGGGTTTAAATGTACCGACAGCTAATCTACAGGTGTCATATCATAGTCGCAATATCTTAGTTCGTACATGTAACGATAGGGGCTAACAAACGAAGTATCGTGTATTTGAATCCCTATACCGTCATTCGCAATGGTGTCAATTGTTAATGTTGCAAAGATTATTCCCCGAACACGTAATTGTTTTAATAAGGGGACAATTATAAGAGATATATTTAATGTTTGTTAACCTACTCATACCCTTATAGAGATTAAGTCGAGCGGGCGTTCGGGCAGCACACCACAGCCAGTTACTTTGGGTGGATTGCTGCACAAACAACGTATCCTCTTTGGCGGAAATCGTACTCACTCGACTGATACATAATAGCTACTTATGTATTAACCGTTTTCCACAGGCATACGTATTTAGAAGACACTGAAGAAAGACGACAATTTCTTCTTTTGTAACATAATCTTTTCAAACCTTTTCAATAAGTATACCTTCATGAATGCAGATTTGTCCTACCAATGTTTTCCAAGTCTTCATCTTCAGATTGATTGTATATTTAGTAAAGACCGAATACTTAAAAATAAGAAAAATAACGTCTTGAAATTTGAAACCCATTGTTGAAAAGTTAATTTGTTTTAAATGCATATACCTCCTTTTACCGTGATTTTGTCAAACCTTGGTCTAATTTATATGTATCAAAATTGGTTTGTTTATAATATCAATATTTAAACTTCTAAAATTATAAATATACCTACGTAGTACATGTTTAACACAAGATCTGACAATTGGACTACGTATAATATTTTTAGTAAATAGATTAATATCTATAAACATATATATAAATATTGAATATATTTTCCGAAATAGGTCGTGCTAGTCAAGGTTACTCGATGCGAAACTACTTTAATCATTTTCCACATATTACTGACATACAGCTGATGAAAGGTATATACATATCTATGAGCACTTTTCGAAAAGGGGCTACGTATCTATGACTGAAATCATTTTGAAAACATTGTTGCAAACGGATAAATCACGTATAAAGAACAATAATCCGGTTTGTCATACTATTTCCTTCGCTATTCAATGATTACTAAACCCTCATTTTTATAAATCAATCTAATCTGTGAACATATTCTTCCTCCATCTTTTCAAAGTCGTCGGTTAACCTTTAATAATCGATGGTATCGAGGGTATTATGCCTGGACAGAATAACATTTTCAATAAGAGACATTTTGCAACAAACCTTTCGCCACTGTAAATGCGTAGGAAGGTGTCTGCCTGTGGGAAAGGGTTTACACGGATGTTAAGTGACATCAAAACGAATAACTGCATGAAAGGATAATGGTTTCGGGTATCCGATATCTCAAGCCTGTAAAACAATATTCGTTATTGATTGACCTATACAGGCTCCGACCTTCATACTTTGTTGAGCGAATCACTCATACGAAGTTCAGTTTTAAGAATTCACAAATCAGAATTAGAAGAATCTTTAAAAGAACATATTATTATGTTGGGATGGAGTGAGAAACATTGCGAGAAAACATAACGATAAATTTCTCCTTTTTCTTATGTCCAATGTCATTTCTTTATTATTGTCCCGACCTCGCAAAATCGAATGAACACATTTACAAAACACAAGGGAAGTCCTATGCATTCGACGTTGGCACGAATTTCGTTTATTACGTTGTTTCAACAAAATGAATTCAGACATAGGTACCCTTTATTGTTCTCTAAAATGTTGACAGGAACCTTAAGTGTTTAAAAGACCAATTCGGACCTGTTTATTTGCCTATAAATACAATCTTATATCAGTATAATATCATAGTAGTGCCTAACCGGCATAGTTTTTGACCTCATATGGCCTAGTTTCGGACTTGTTCAAGATTTGATGGAAATGAATGTTCTGATAAACTTTTATGAAGATAAAATGCAACATGTAGCCTGTAGATTGTTAAACAGGCAATTGTTGAGGACGCACGACGCACGACGCACGACGGACGGACGCCGGACCAAATGTGATCATAAAAGCTCATCTTGAGCAATTCGTGCACAGACGAGCTAAAGAGCACCTTTATATATTTATATCTGTTGCAGATTTTCTGTATGTGGGAAAGGGTTTAAGAGACTGTCACACGCCACGATTTAGGAGTCACAGTGTTTACAACCTGTCGTCTGCTGCATTTATGTCGATACTCGTTTGTATACGTTTAAAAATAAAAACAGTAAACATTATTCAAAAGTACTCTACTACAGATTTGCTGTATGTGGGAATAGGTTAAAATGACTGGCTCATGACACGGTTTAGGAGTCACATATTGTTTACAAACTGTCGTCTGCTGTATTTATGGCGATACTCTTATATACACTGTATGATGCTAAAACTTCGCTTAGTCAATAATCGGAGATTTGGAACTGGGCGTCCGAGGTTCGAACCCAATTATATGTGGTCTAGATGTAGTGGCCTTTGAATAGCCACATTTCTGAGCCTAGTACTGGTTTGCTTACCCAGGGATCATGAATAAGTAAACTGTCCCATTGATATAAATGCAATAATGTTGAAAACAGCGTAAAACCACAATACAGCAAGCAAATATATTTAATTAACTATACACGCTATAGAATTTCCATTTTTCGGTCGTTTTTTTTTTGTACCGCAAGGAAAGCTTGGTATTTGATATCAGAGAAAGATCTTTAACGTATGATTTGTTAAAGTGGCATTTCTATCCAGAGGGAAGAAAACTCATGTAAAAAAGTTCAAATCTATTTTTTTAAAAGTAAGTAACTGAATGGGTTTGGGATTAACCACAAACATGTTACCCAAGAGCCCACACTCACAAATTATACTTTTCTCCAAGATTTCAGGATTTTAAAAACGGAGCCGTTCATGTACATTTTAATTCCAGAATGTATTTAAAGGTTGGATGTCATATACAAACCGTGATGAGATAAAATGTACATAACTGTTATAAAAACACACTCAGTTCAATGAGGCATATACATTGTATACACAATAAGTATGTATATCCCATACACAGCATAATTGTATAATGCTTTAACACTAGATAAACACACTTATTGTGTATCTGTGCTTCAATGAACTGAGTTATTTTTATAACAGTTGACTTATGTACACTTTACCCCCCCCCCCCCCCCGAATGTTTGTATTAGACACCAACCTTTAAAGAGGTACCTACCGAGCAGGGAAAAACACCTATATTTAAATAATTAAAATATGAAAGCTTTCTCATACTACAGTCTAATTAGAATCAAACATGTTCTCATAAAGGTTTCTAAGGGAAAACAATTGTTATTTTACTTATTTTTTTTATGAATTTCTATAAGAGTGCAACTTTAACAGTTGTTAACTCTTAACTCCTTTTTCTAAATGTAAATACATTATAACGTCTTTGCTACTAAATTCTTTTGAACATATTGTCTCAAATGAATATATTGTGCTCAAAGAACAATTTGTTCGCTTCGTTTCACATTGTTTTCGACTCAAAGATAATTTGCAAACCTGCATGTTTTGCAAGTCGTCATCCGGTAATCGTGATGTTTTAAAACCTTCGCCTAGTGTAGATGGAGGTATTTATTGATGAATGGGTTATGTCGGTGCATGGTATTTTAAGTAAAAATGGACAAGGTAGAAACAAGTTAAGACTGTATCAGAAATTTAAACTTGATTATGAACCTGAACACTATGTCAATACAGTCATGCCATATGGTCATAGATCAGCATTAGCAAAATTTAGATGTGGTGTTGCCCCAATTCGGGTTGAGAGTGGGCGATATGAAAGATTGGATCTTAATGAACGAATATGTCCTGTATGTACAAATGGGAAAGAAGATGAAATGCATGTTTTGCTCTATTGTTTCTTGTATAATGATGTCCGCCAAAAGTTATATGAGAAGGCCGTTAGTGAATGCAATAGTTTCAGTACATATAGTGATATTGAAAATTATGCTTCCTATTGTCAGATGAAAAAATTGTTAAATTTACTGCAAAATCCTGCTCAGAAATACTTAAAATTAGAAAAAATTGTTTATACCACTAAATCTATGTTTTTAATATAGAGTTACTAAATATGATGTTAAGGTACATGTATATTGAAAAAATAGAGAGTAAAGTTTGAGACACTCATTCTGTCTTTTCCCATTATCAAAAGTTGAAAGTTATTTTACAGTGAAATTAAAACCAGTCAAAATGAAAAGTGAATTAATGTTTCTTTCTTGATATTATTATTATATTTTTTCTGATTAATAGTTTAAAAGTTAGTATTGCTTTAAATGAAATGCTATTAATTAGGAAAAAATAAGATTCCTATTAAGACAGGATGGTGTGTCTTAAAACTATTATATTCTGAATAAACTTTAAGTAAAATGTTTTCAAACATTTTAAAAGGAATACTTTTAATGTAGCATTTATGAAGAATGTATTTTTATATATGCAACAGTGATTGTTTTTCCCATAAATGTTTAGATAATTATTGCTAATCTGTTCACTCCTGATCTGATCAGGGCTGATATTCGATGATTTTTTAAGGAGATTTTTCATTTTATTTTCAGTATTTTATAGTAAACTTTAACTGTAGATTTTAGTCTAAGTATTAGCAATGGTCATCTAAGTTTTAGTATGTAAATATATTGTTTAGAAACTATAGTCTCTTATAATTCTTTATAGAATGGCCAATTACATAATGTATATATTGTATCAAATTATGTGTGCTGTAAAACTATGTATATTGGATGAGACTGAAATAAAATAAAATAAATAGATGTGTTAAAAGTAGTTTGGTTAGGATGACTATTTTTAAACCTGTATATTTGTAAATACACCTACGGAGCGTGTACATGAAAAACAAAATATTTGGCAATTTATATAAAGATATAACTTTAAGATATATACATTTAAAAGATTTTCTTAAATAGGACGTGCTAATTAAGGTTATCCGATTACAAAACTACTTGAACCATTTCCCACATACAACTAATATTCAGCTGATGACTTTGAACAAATCTATACAGAAATGTGGAAACAATCACATAGAGTATCTATGTCTCAACCCATTTTGAAAACGTTATGGCAAGGAGATGAATTGCGCATCACTAATTAATAATCCAGTTTGTCATAATGTGTTCATTGTTAGTAAATGATTAGTTAACCCTCATTTATACAAATAAATTCTGCTTCGACCTTTTTAAATCCTTCCCTTAACCCTACATACTCCAGAGTATTTTCACTAGACATAATTGAAAGCATTATGGCAAAGCAAGAGGGAGCTTTTGCATTCGACGTTTACGCTTTTATACTAAATTAAATCAATCATAGGTACCCTCGTCTGTCCTGCACACTTTTATCAGGAGCCTTAAGTGTTCCTGAAACTAATTGAACTTATAAAATATTGGATGTTTTTTCTAAATTGTTTTGTGCAATGTATCCATAACTTTGAGGTTTTCAAATTGTATAAACATCTACTACGTAGAGTCGAAAATCGTGTAGACATTATCTCAATATTTTCAAAAGTCTTTACTTGTCTAGTGAGTAAGCATATTCCCAGACCAATATTGACTTGTTTACTTTCCTACTAACAATATCTACCCGAGGTAAAGTTAGCGAAAGGCCTATCACGCGGATGATATTATAATTGTTGTGTGGCATAGGTGTGTTCGGGAGTGAAGTCATTGAAACACTAATTATCATTGTTTATTTATGTCCCATTACTCTTTTCATCTATCTATATCCAGATACACGGCTTTCTCTCTGTTGTTATTTAATACACATTCATACGGACTATTACGTTGCGGGAGCGATAAAATGGTTCGTATTGCACTACAAACTAAGATATGGATTTTCCCACGCTACGAGTCGTGCAATACGAACCCATTTATCGCTCCTGCAACGTAATATTCCTTATATTATATACCTACGATCTATGAAGAGCGAAAAAACTAACAAATATACAGATTCAATATATTTTTTATTGGGGATACATATTGGACTTTCTATAAATTTAGGCGGACAATGAAGGCGCTGGTGCAACTGTACAAAGGCATAAACTCGCTCGAGTAATCCTTCTACAAATGATCATTAATATCACCATATGGCTAGACGGAACTCTTTAAATATCACAAATGTCATGATATATTGATTAAACTTGTCCAGCGCAAGTTGATCTGAATCTTCAATGGCCGATTAGTCTCAAATCGACTTTCGTATAATTTTGTCAAAATTATTGTTTTCATATGAACAAATGGACCTATAAATGCAGAGAAGTATTTTACTTCTTTTGGATGGGGGCCGCTTGTTAAGTATGGGAATTCTACACCAACAACATCGTGACATTGACGAAATGCTAGCTGACGACCAGATAATACTCAGGTTAGGGAACTTAAAGATTCGGGAAGGATATCGGATGAGCATTTCCATCTTCTGTTTCCTCCCACAGACCTCAGTCAATGGGATACAACCATCACGTCACGTTTTCTAAAGCATTGTATCGATTTCGAGGAACAACAGCGTACGATTATGGACGAATTGTATGAACCAAGAAACAAAGTAATGGAAATGTATCAACAACAAGGAATGTCCAAGGAAAAGTCCACATCAGTGTGGAAAAGTATCGTTAACATCAATGAAAAGGGGAAAACACTTTATTCTTTGCCAATAGTAAGAGTAATTGATACAACTATCAATCGCATCACACAAGAGCCGGTAAAACCTGAAAACATGGACAGGGAGAAGAATTGGTACGATTCAGAAACAAAATACGAAGGCACTTACACGTGTTACCCTGTACTTCACGATGCTGCATATCACGGTAAACTTTAAACACTCGAATACATTAAGAATAATTTCCCTGATCGACTACAGGAACAAGATAAGAATGGCAATCAGGTTGTTCACTCTGCTGCAGCAGGAAGTCATATAGATTTTTCAGACACCTGATTTAAGAGGTCTTGATCCATATCAAAGTAATATAACACACGGACATACACTTTTATATAAAGCGATCATGGGCAATTGTGTTGAAATAGTCGAAGTTCAGGACAAGACATTGCTAAAAGCGTTGATACACACACGAACCAATGCTGTTGACTGTTGGTCATTCAGCTGTATCTGTCGGATACTTGAACTGTCTGATCATTCTGGTTGAATATGGTATTGATCCAATGACAAAGTCTGATACAGGACATACCTTCCTGCACATAGCGGCACATGAAGGCTTTCTTTACATCGTGAAGTATCTCAACGAGACGTATCCTGATTTGAAGAGTGAAAACGATGAGAAATGTATGACTGCTCTCTTTAGCGCTGTGCATGGCAATAGTCTTGATTGTTTGAAATACCTGATTGGTCAAGATATGATAACAGATACACGATCTAAATATGGAGACACCTTACAACACAAAGCTGCCTTTGTGGGATCTGTGTCAATTGTGAGGTTTCTTTGTGAAACAGTTTCCGGGTTGAAGAAATAGAAAAGGAGATTGTGAAAAAATACTTCAAGGACGCTATTAGACCGGATAGGTATCTAATGTTTTTGCAAAAGAAGCAATACGTAACCCTTTTCCGTTTGATTGAGATGTATACTAAGATAACGTTGATGGGACAGCATAACATTTATATATTTGCCAAAGAGAAAAGTTTCATTTTGAATTCGTCAAATGGCCACCAAGTTATGTACATCATCAACATTCAATGAACTTAAACTATTGGTTATCTGTTTGTTTGAATGGTGTCCAACATCATTGTTTAAAGAAACTCTGTCTGATTACGGTGTCTCCTGGGTAAATGACATTAATACCGGTATGTCTATTGTGACACAAAAGGATCACATTCTAATTCCTGATCGCCAATGAGACTTCCTGCTACTACACGTGTTAAAGGACTTGGTATCGAACCCGGGCCACCCACTCAAACGACAGACGCTCTAACCACTTCACCTCGGACTTTGTTTGTTGTTAAAATCATGGATTATTGAACCAGAAACTGGGAAAACAATGCTTGAATAACTGTAACTATGACGTTTTTTTAATGACATGTATAACATAAACAAAATATTCTTTGTAGATATTCAACTTGATATGGGCAAACAGCAAAATGTTTATATTACTTGTGATTTTGTAACATAATTATGTTTTGAATGACACAGTTGTACTGTTTTTCATATTCTGTTTGTATCATAAATAAAATATTCGTTTGCAATGGAATACCTTTTTGGACATTATCATTTTAATCCTCACAATTCAATAAAAACTTAAGTCGTATACAGTTGTGAAAAAAGTAATTAGATTTACAATGACACAATTGAGTCGCCACATATGAACACGTACAGTCCAGACGGTGTAAGCATAAACAAACCCTCGCAGCAATAAATGTTCTCTACCCTCTAACCGAACCTTCATTCTAAAACCAAACCATCATTCATTGGATATGATGGTTATGAATACAGCCATATTTAAAGATGTTAAACGCATTTTTCAACATTTATTCAGTCATTTTACGGTGGCCAGATCACCTACCCGAATAATTCCTGGCTTTCTGACATCAGTACAACACATAAAAGTCTTTCCAGGCAGACAACTGACTGCTTTTCCACTTATATTCTAACGTCGGAAAGAATATTAGTCGACCTGGTGTTCGAACCCAAAACCGCCGGATTGACAAAATACCAAGGGTGTATGTTGGAGTCTTTTATATATGTCTACATTCTTATATCAATCCTCAAACAGGCAATACATCCTAAATAGGCAAAGCGTTTGTCGTACTAGGTTGGTATTTATTTTGTTTTTATGATACATATATATAGGGCCAGTAATGTAAATGTTCAATGAACACGTATTTTCTTACCTAATAAAGATATGCAACTACCTGGAACTAAAGCGTGATGTAAGATACATTTATAAATCGGTTATTTGTTTAGTCAAACATTTGGTTTAATTACTATAGGTTAACGCCTTTCCAACAATTGTTTAGTCATATCACGGCGGCCAGCTCACTAAGTCTTGATTGGCTGCCTCGCACCACAATTCCATTCAACAGTTTTTCTACACAACTGATTGATTGTTAGGGTTTAACGCCGTTTCCAACAATTGTTCAGTTACATCACGGCGACCAGTTCACCTACTCATGCGTTTCCTTGTTTTCCAAAACCAGTACACCACACAACTAGGAAATAAAAGAAACCGGAATGTTCTGCTGTGTTTTTCGAACTTTGGGAAGATCGGGAATAGATACATGTAGACCCCCAAACTTTTCAGAATATCTGAGTGAAACTGCGAAAAACATGACCGTTCCTTCCTATGTGTATCCATGCCAAAATCTGGTGCCAAGATCTGAGAGCTGTGAAATGTTAACCTCTATTCTCTAGGTCCCGGGCTGTATCTGAGTGAAACCGTTCTTTACTATGTGTATCCATGCCCAAATCCTGCGCCGAGGTCTGAGAGTCATGGGCTGTAGGAAATACAAGAAACCGGAACGTTCTCCGATATTTTTCGACTTCAGGAAGGTCGGGAATATATAGACCCCCACAATATGCAGAATTTCTAAGCGAAACTACAAAAAACATGAATGTTCCTTCCTATGTGTATCCAAGCCTAAATCCGTCACCGAGACTTGAGAGGTGTGAAATATGTACCGTCTACTCTCTACGTCTCGCGCTGTAGGAAATAACATAAATCGGAATGTTCTGCTGTGTTTTTCGACTTCAGGAAGATCGGGAATAGATAGCCCCAAACTTTTCAGAATATCTAAGCGAAACTGCAAAAAACATGATTGTTCCTTCCTATGTGTATCCATGCTTAAATCCGGCGCCGAGATTTGAGAGCTGTGAAATATTGAACTCTATTATCTAGGTCCCGGGCTGTAGGAAATAAAATAAACCGGAACGTTCTGCGGTGGTTTTCGAAATCAGGAAGGTCAGGAATAGATAGACCCCAAAGTGTGTAGAATTTCTGAGCGAAACTGCAAAAAAACATTACGGTTCCTTCCAATGTGTATCCATGCCTAAACTCTGCGCCGAGATCTGAGAGCTGTGAATTTTTTACAGTCCACTCTCTACGTCCCGGTTTGTAGGAAATAAAAGAAACTAGAACGATCTGCGTTGTTTTTCTACTCTAGGATGCTCGGGAATATATAGACCCCCAAAATATGCAGAATTTCTGAGCGAAACTGCGAAAAACATGACCGGTCCTTCCTATGTATATACATGCCTCAATCTGGTGCCGAGGTATGAGAGCAGTGACATTCTTACCGTCTACTC
Source organism: Serripes groenlandicus (assembly GCA_031761405.1). Lineage (NCBI taxonomy): Eukaryota > Metazoa > Mollusca > Bivalvia > Cardiida > Cardiidae > Serripes > Serripes groenlandicus. The sequence goes on along the minus strand of JASEVX010000002.1, from coordinate 6,741,496 downwards.
TCTAGGTCCCGGTTTGTAGTAACTAAAAGAAACCTGAACGTTCTGCAGTGTTTTTCGACATCAGGAAGGTCGAGAATAGATAGACCCCCACAATATGCAGAATTTCCTGCGAAAAACATGACCGTTCCTTCCTAAGTGTATCCGTGCTTAATTCCGGCGCCGAGCTCTGAGAGCTGTGATTTTTTTACAGTCCACTCTCTATATCCCGTGCTGTAGGCAATAAAACAGACCGGAATGTTCTGCGGTGTTTTTCGACTTCAGGAAGTTCGGGAATAGATAGACCCCCAAAATATGCAGAATTTCCGTGCGAAACTGCTAAAAACATGATCGTTACTTCCTATGTGTATCCCTGCCTAAATCCGGCGCCAAGGTATGTGAGCTGCGAACTTTTTACCGTCTACTCTCTAGGTCCCGGTCAGTAGGACATTAAAGAAACCGGAACGTTCTGCGGTGTTTTTCGACTTCAGGAAGGTCGGGAATACCCCCAAAATATGCAGAATTTCTGAGTGAATTGGTGAAAAACATGACCGGTCCTTCCTATGTGTATCCCAGCCTTAATCCGGTGCCGATGTCTGAGGGCTGTGACAGTTTTAGCATATACTATCTACGTCCCGCGCTGTAGGAAATAAAGGAAACCGGAACGTTCTGCAGTGTTTTTTTACTTCAGGAGGGTCGGGAATAGATAGACCCCCAAAATATGCAGAAATTCTGAGCGAAACTGCTAAAAACATGACCGACACTTCCTATGTGTATCCATGCCTAAATTCGGCGCCGAGGTCTGAGAGCTGTGAAATGTTTACCGTCTACTCTCTAGTTCCCGGGCTGTAGGAAATAAAAGAAACCGGAACGTTTTCCTCCGCCAATGGACTGAATAGAGTATTCGGTGCATTTGACGTTGCCTTGGAAAAGTATTGTGTGGAGTACCGGTACGAGAATGCCATTAATCACATACTATGTGAACTAGCAGCAATGATATAACTTGTATACCGTTATAAACGAACGATAAACCTTTATTTTAGGCGCCGACTACCTAAATTACGACAAAGACCCGAATAGCCTGTTGATCCAGACGAGAATATGTCTTTATGTCAAAAAGACAGGTAAGTATCGTTAATTTGATGTGCTATTATTACGACCGGCCTCATTGAAATTATCTTAAAATAAATTCGTCTTTATGTCAAAAAAATAGGAAAGTATCGTTAACCTGATGTGCTATTATAACGATTGGCCTCATTGAAATTATCTTAGAATACATATGTAATATCTGGAAAATTGGAACTGAAATTTAAAAAAATAAATATAGGATAACATTGCTTGAAAAATAGACGTTGGTCCTTTTTAATGATGCATACAACATATCACCTGCTACAGAGTTGCCAAATGTCGTATTAATGAAATGGTTGATTTTGTTTACATTGGTCAATTTCGTATCTAAATGTTAACCTCGAACACAGTTTATGAAGACACGTATACACAATCTGCAGCAGACTTCGATATAATTTAAACAAAATATGGAAAGTCATTAATTAATGAAAGTATAATTATGGTAATGAATTATGAGCCGTGTGGTACATGTAGACATTGTTAGTTGTCAACAAATTCTCCATTTACCCGACGAGTTGGAAAAGGCCTATGCTGCCGATGCATCAATATGCCATAAAAGCTATTATTGACATATTCAGTTATACAAGAATCATAGTTATGTGTAGATCTGTTGAAAATGTCTGTAGATCATACATGTAGTATAATGATTGGACACAATTGCTAATTTTGGTTTGAAAGCTTTAAATTGCAGTACGTCTGCATGTGGGTAAGAGAAAAGTGATCACATATAAGCAATGTGTACCTTTGAATATGTAAAAAGGGTTTTTTGATTTGTTTTAGTCGATTCATTTTGATCTTTACAACGTTTGAAACAATTTTTTACTTTGGATTCGAAATATCTCGAACCTGGTAATAAATTGTTTTATCCTTTTACTCAAACATTTCCCGGAACGGATCTGTCTTTAAAAACAGCGTAGCAGCAATTTCAATTACTCACACGAGCATTAGGAGCTGCTGCTGTGCCTTATTATATCAAATACTTTTTTAAAAAAAGTAGTAATGGTACCCCTTCTTGGAGCTCAGGGATGCGGCGTTAGCATTACGACTGGCTAGCTGGTTTCAGAATAAATGGACCAGTATAACTGGTAAATAAAGCAGAAAACACATAATCATATAACATATGATATAACTGAAATATTGTTGAAAGCGGTGTTAAACTCCAAACAATCAATCCATATAATAAATAGAGGATCTTACATGAGTGGTCATTCAATACGACATTTTATTAAACGAGTTTATTAACATTTTGTATTGAATGACCACGAATGTTATATTCTATTTATATCATAAATTCCAATTCAACGATTATTAGCGCAAAATATATATAACGTCGCTATATAGCGCGGTCATTTTCAATGCTTTTCATTATGACGTTACGTAGCATTGTTATTACACTAGTTGAATACGCAATTTATTCAATGGCTTTATTACACTAAATTACACGTCATTTATGATATAAAAGCTAATATATAAATGAATAACGCAGCTTAATTTAAGTAAACATTAATACAGCTATCTCTCGTCGATAACTCGAAGAAATTGATGCATCACTTTCTCGTTTAGTTGTCGTGAGTCAACTGTAATTATATACAGTCACAACAGTGTTTAAAGACCATCCAAGGGAAGTGGAAATGCTGGTCTTTGTTCAAAGGTGGTCTTCAATTGTCAATTGCAGGGTCATTTAAACAGAAAATGAGTGTTTAGTTAACTACTAGTATTGATCAGACCATGCATCCGCACTGTATAATAAATATAGATAGATACATATATTTTATTAAGGACAAAGGGCAAATATGCCCAACATACAACATACATAATAAATCAAATTATAACACTTTTTAAAAAGTGTAAACGATGTACAAAATGTTATATGATTTGTTGTCAAGGTAACGATTAACCTCTATAGATTGACACCTGTATTTCTGATGAATTTCTTCTCAAGCGCTTGATGTTTCCCTGGAGAGGATGTGATATACATTTTTTTCAGCGACCACGAGGCACCGATAGACGTTGAATTTCACAATCCTCATTACATGGAAAGTCCGTATCCAGGTACGAACAGACCGCAAATTCTCGTTCGAGAACACGTTACCATGCCAACTATTACAGATGGATCTCATGACCATGAACTTTCATCGAACATCACACCGGACTCAAGTTACGTTCTTTCACAGCGGTTATGTGTACATTTTCCAGGGATCTGACTTTAGGAATTCGCTCTCAGATATTGAATCGAGCGTTACTACTTCAACATCGCTTCTGTTAAAAGAATGATCCAGTGTTCACATTGACTGTTTTACAACTGTAAAAACTATTTTCAATAACTGTATTAAGTTCGAGTTGATGAGCCACAATGTTTTCAACACTCTCCAATCCTTATGCATTTATTTGTAGTGAGTATTCATACTTTTTCAAAGATTATATTAAAGTCGTCTGATACATACGTGTTGTATGTTGGAAAGGGTTGAATATGTAAATATGTATATACAAGTTTTTAAAATACTTAATCTTGTTTGCAGCTGTATTGCCCACAGTCGTAAACATGACACGAGTCGTGCAACGGGTTATACCGATCGTTGAGAGCTTGCGAACGGTAAACACCCGTATCAGCCCACTTCCCCGCTGTCGAGCCCCGGTAACTCAGTCGGTAGCGACGCGGGATGTTAATCATGGGTTTGTTTGTTTAAATCCCAGCTCGGCCAACATTATTTCCGATATTTGACAAACGTCACTTTGACAATCGTCATTCGTCTTCCACCGATGGGCTAACAGTCTATTTGGAAAAGCAAAGCATTTCTAGGTAATAATGGTGTATGGAAGCAGGAAACACAAACTTAGGTGAACCATTGTTAAATATGGAGTTAAACCATAATCAAACCCCAGCTCTATGTTATCTAGCCAACCTCCTCATTAACCACTGTTTCTGAATTAGATTAGTTTTCATTGAAATATGTTGTGAAAGGTTTTATCAGTGGGTGGGGCCCGATTAATTAGAAGGGCAGCCACAGTCTGATCCTTGATTGCACCGCACACTCCGACTAAATGGGTCTGATCAGTTTGGGTCAATGAAACTCTTGAGCTCCAGCAGGTGATGTTTTATTGTATCGATACCTAACTTCCAACATACATAGATCCGTAGTGATGCCACGATGACTAATCGGGACAATGTACAGTACAGCTCACGCGGAAAACGCATCGTCCGCGAGCCACCGCGGACAAATCTCAACGCGGACAAATATTTTGGTCCGCGAAGGTGGGTGGAATTCCACCCATCACCGCGATTTGATTTTATGTCCATCACGGACGCAACAAGATAACCCCAGGGGGTTGATAAAACCGATAATCGTGGAGTTGCGGTGGAACCATCGCGGAATCGCGGTGATATTTCTTTGAATAGATCAGCTTTTTCTCGCCGTTTTGCTGGGATTTTTTTTTTAATTTTTAATTTTTATTTCATTACAGTAGTAATACATATGTTGAAGAGGATAATGATTATAAATCAGTACTAACTATAAAGCAGCATATATGCGTAACAACTCAATTTATTAAAATTCGTCAATACAATTCCCCTAAACTTGATGTATTCTGTAAACGATACAACTACGTGATAATAAAACTGTTAATTCTGCCTGAAAGATGTGTAGCTTACTTTAAATCTCACTAATAAATGCAGTAATTCCATTGTCAATCACCACAAGTGCCAATGCATTGTTCATTCTTAATCGCCTATAAATTATTTCTTTAAAACCTGTTTCAAAGTCGGCTGAATAACAAAAACAAAATCATAACAAACTTTGCAAACAAAGAAGTGTGAAGCGCCCATGTTAGTCCCGGATTCAATTAAACAACCAAAAACTAATTATCTGAAATGAAAGAGATTACGAAGTCTCATTCATTGGCATGTTTTACTCATAAAAATACTTGTGAATTAAGGTGACGCAAACAAATTAAAATGTGTTTCTCTCATCTATACCTGTTTTAAAACAAATTAAGCAATTCTTTTCGGTGGCGGACACTTAAATCCATTACGCTTTATAATTTCTACTCTGTATCAACTCATTGCGTTAAAATGAAAATTTATCATTTTCAACAATATTATAATTGGATAATTCATTTAATATATATATAGGTGCTACCTATTTACGAAAAAACGCAAGATAATTATAAACAAAAATTAAAGAGCATACTTTGGCCATAAAAAAGGATTTATAAGTAATTGACTAGACAATAATAATGTTAATGTCATGTTTTGTGCATTATCAAAAAATATTTGGAATTCGTATTGCTGTCGTCTATTATTACGAACAGAAAATAATAAAGTAAAGACTTTCAGAAAATCAAGGAATACATTTATAATGAACGAGGTTAAAACATGATGGCCAAGATGATCCTTAATCGATCACCTGCATTATGGTAAAGAAGCAAATAGATCAGCTCTTTGCTGATGCCACCTGGCAACTGCCTTTTTCAACCAGTCAATATGACTGGAACAAATGATGTAAGGGGTCACATGTCTGCTAAACCCTTTCCCTATTAGAGACGGTTTCTGAGGCCTTTGCAACAGGCGATTTAGGGAAAGATTGTCGCTAAAAGAACAATTGCTCCTTATGAGAAAGTTATCCTTTTGCCACAATGTTTGATAAATAGCTCATGTATAGGAATTTGGGGTATTTCATGTTGATACCACTTTTTTGCGGGAAACGACGTCGCTCCATTGACGTTACGCCAAGATGAAGTGTTACGGAAATGACGTCACGCCCTTCTTTGGATACGATACAGTCAATATTTAGGTTCAGGGGTAGAAGTCTAATGCTGTCGTTTTTTTTGACGAACGGGAATACATATTTCTTACAGAGTTCCATTTATTTTTAATGTTAATTCCCCCAAAACACAGCACTTTAATAAATATCGATTTAAAAAAAAAAAATATTAAAAAGACCACAATAATTTAAAAAATCCGTATTTTTCGTGTCATTTTATACATACCCAAATTATCGATTTAAAAAAAAATATTAAAAAAGACGATAATAAATTTTTTTCAATCCGTGTTTCTCGGCTCATTTTATACATACCCAAAATGGCGGCCCCCATGGATTTGGCCAGTTTCATTTCAGAAAGCTTCATGGGTTATTGAAAAAAAAAAAAAAAAAAAAAAAAAGATCTCACACCTGTTAACTATAAGCGAAAAAACCCATTCATGGTTTTTTTTCGTATTAAGTTGATAAGAAAAGCTCAAAAATCAACAATTTGTCTTAATTAAGAGATTCAAGTACATGTACTGTATATACAAAATTCAAAGATATATATACAATGTACATGTACATGTATTGTAATTTAACAATATTTCTATCTTACTAAAAAATGTGAGATAATCATATGTACGATATGGTCGCACCTTAAACGTATATCCGATATCCGCCATTTTCTATTACGAAACTTGACCTTATCGTAAACAAACACAATCTTCCACTGTTTTTGGAATAATTTGCTGAAATGGAATGAATTTAAGCAAGTTGGGTCATAAAATAATCGCAATTCGTCAATAAACGTGTATGTACATGTATATAATCGGAAAAAACAACTTTTTAATGAAAGTAAAACATTTTTTTACAGGTAAATGTTGCGGTGGAATCGCGGTGATTTCAAAATAGATAAGATGCTCGAATCGACGACATGTCAATCGCGGTGATATAATTAGCCCGTAGGCGGTATTGCGGTGATCATATAGGTTGAATTGCGGTGATTATCCGCGATGAAAAATATTTGTCCATCGTGGGATCGCGGAAAACGTGAGCTGTACTGTATATGTGTATAATGAAACAATTATTGTATTTACTACGTCAGTATTAAATATGTTGTAATATAATGAGTTACTTTCCTTAGACTTGTGTTTTACTTTGGATGAAGATTGATTTTTATGCGCTTTAATACTGTCATGCAGTTATATCACGGTGTTTCCTTGGTAAGTTAACTGTACTACTGGTTCATTTAGCCTGACACCAGTCAGTCAGTCGTTATGCTAAACCCGCAAACCAGAACGCCAAGGGCAGCTATCACTACCATTTTGAAAGACCTTGGTATGACCCAACCGGGGACAGAATCCGGTCCTCCGCATCCGAGGTGGTCTCTTTGCTTGTAGACTGACCAGCTACAAAACATACATGTAGTTTTTTATATCATTTTTTTATCCTTCTTTTTTTGTTTTGTTTGTTGCCTGTAATTGGAGGACATCAACAGTGTTTGAATTGTGCCTCCCTCAAAACAAATCATCTCATTCTACAGATTTTCGTCTGATTTCGTTTCCTTTTGATTTGGATAAAGTTTAAAGGAAAGGTCTCATAATAACGGGGTCACAATTTCAAATAATCACAAGAGAGTTGATTCATTAACTTGGGTGTAATGTCATTATCAACACATGATCATGCACATTACGGCGGCCAGATCACATGACTATGTGTTTCATGACTTTCTCACAGAACTTATCCACACATCGGTCTCTTCAAGCTACTGTCCTCACAGACTGACTGTTTGCTCATTGGCGGATGAAGAACGATGTGTGCACATCGAATTCTGTTGATTGATTGGGGTTTAACGCCATTTTTAACAATTTCTTAGTTATATCACGGCGGCCAGTTCACCTACTCATGCATTTCCTGTTTTTCTCACACCAGTACTCCACAAGCAACTGGCTGCTTTTTCACATAGACTAAGCCCATTGGTGGAAGACGAATGACGCATGTCGCATTGACTTTGGTCAATCGTCGGAAAGAAAGTTGGCCGAGCCGGGATTCGAACTCACAACCCCTGGATTGACAGCCCGCGTCGCTACCCACTGAGCTACCGGGGCTCGGCTTCTGTATACGATCGTCGAAAAAAGTGTTGGTTAACAGTGGTTCAAACTCTTAACCGCAGCACCAACAGGAGCAACATCAACAACAACGGCAGCAGCAACAGCAGCATTGGTAGCATCAGTAACACTGTCAATATTATCAACTTTATCATCATCAATACCATCATCATCATCATCATCTTCATCACCACCACTACATCATCATTACATTATCATCATCAGCAGCAGCAGCAGCAGCATCATCATCATCATTATCATCATCACCATCACCATTAGCATCATCATCATCGTCAGTGTAATAATAATAATATAATAATAATTCAAACAAAACTATCAAGATAAATAAATAATGTTCGAGTCATTTAATGCTTATTTATAACTTATTCTAACACACATTGAAATTTACACAAATTAATTAGAAATAAGTAAATACAAAATCATTTTCGTATTTTTTTTTTTTTTAAATATTCCATGTACGTTCATTGTTATCTAGAAGCAACAGGTCTGCAGCAGACGATATCTAGAAATGAGAGTATACACAATGAATAAGAGGTCGAACACAATGTAGCAAAATGAGCCCATTTGCATTGATTGTTGCCACACGTTTTCCAAAGATGGAGTGATGCATGTGTGTCTCAATGCGCTTCTCTGTGGAAAATGCATAGCTAACCGGTGAACATTTTAAGCTAATATAATTGAGACCGTACTTAAATTTTGCTCTCTCGAATATATATTTGTGTCAGCTTATTACATTGTCGCCTAAAATATTGTTAGGTATAAAGCGAGAGAGAGAAGCGCTTATTGTAGCGTGTTCGTTTATATGTAACAAATCGCTGAAAGTACAAACGAGCACCTGTTTATATATATTTATGTATATAGGGTCATTCGAGACGACATTTCATACGGTGTCGTCATATCCAGGATACGTCAGGGAAGTTTTCAGTCGTAATATAGTGAGATTGCATATCAGCTCTGTAATGTGTTCATATTTGATTTCCATGCTTGCAGCACTTTGAATGTAATTTATAAGGATAAGCGTTTATTACGACAACGTGATGAGTAAGTGTTTCCTGTGTAAAAACCGTTAGAACATGTGCGAATAAAACACCAGGACAAGTAGACCTTTCTACGTTGTGTTGTTCTTTTTCCCGAACCCAAGATATTATAATTGGCGACGAGGATGAGTATTGGAAAAAATGGTGAATTCCTCGAGGGGAAAGATTCCTTTGATAACTATATATAACGCATCCAATAATTTGTTGTTGCGAATGACATTATCGGTAATAGGCTGTTCCGCATACGGAATTCTGAAGAACTTGGCACAGCCTGCCCTGCCCAAAAAAACCACATTTGAACAGATTGTTGACATTTTAAAGGTCTACTTAAATCCCACAAGATAAATCAGAGGGAAAGTGAATCAGTCCAGGCGTATGCGGTGGAATTCAACAAGAGGGTTATGATGGCCCTGGATCGCTCACCTTAAGTATACAATGTACTGCAATGCAAAACACATCAAGACAATTATTCTGAATGCAACCTGCACAGTGTTAATAAGATTTTCCTTCATTTTGCCTAGTGATCTATTCTTTGTTACCTGATATGACCCATATTCCAACATGAACTAGATATCATCAAGACAACATTCTGACAAATTTTGAACTTGCTCAAAGTAAAAATGCGGCCTCCGGAGTTTGAACAGTGTTTTACTTTATTGACCTTGTTTCTGACTCAATATGACCCATATTTGAACTTGACCTAGATATCTTTAAGACAAACATTCTGACAAAAGTTCAAACTTCTGAAGCCAAAAAAAACTATTCTTTGACCCAACATGACCCATGATCGAACTTGACTTACATATCATAAAGAAAACATTCTGATAAAGTTTCAACATGCTCAAGTTGAAAATGTGGCCTCGAGAGTGTTAACAAGATTTCCCTTCAATTTGACCTAGTGACCTAGTTCTTGACCTCATATGGCCCAGTTTCGAACTTGTCCAAGATTTTATAGATGAATGTTCTGATAAACTTTCATAACGATTGGATGCCTGTAGAGTGTTAACAAGCTGAAACGTTGACGACGCACGACGCACGACGCACGACGGACGGACGCAGGACAAAATGTGATCACAATAGCTCACCTTGCACTTCGTGCATAGGTGAGCTAAAAAGTTGTCTGCTAATTGTGTTTTCGGGACTTTCCTTAAGGAAACCTTAAGGCATAGGTTGTTGGCAGATGATGATTTGACATTTGAAGGTGCTGTTAGAATGTATGTGATAATGGATACTGCTGATAAGGACACATTTGGGTTTGGGGGTAGAGAGCAAACTGAATCTGTTCATGCAAACATGAAAGTTGGAAACATTGATAAATTTCAAAAGCGTAGAATATCAGATACAAGGGTAAACAAGGGTGTTTGTTTTAGATGTAGTTGAGAATATTATGCAAATAAATGCAAATTTAAAGACAGTAAATGTTATGTGTGTGGGAAAAGAGGACACATTTCCAATACGTGCAAGTCAAAGCCTACTCGTTGCATTGAAAAGTCGGATTCAGAGGGAGAAGAGGAATCTTTAGGACTATACTCTATATATTCATGTAGAGCTAACACGAGACTTTAGACAAAAGGCGATTCTCGACAGGCGGTAATTTGACACGCCGAATGATTCCGGGTCCCGGAAAAAAGACTTTGGCCGGATTTTACATCCCTGTACCCAGAGTACACAAAGCATTTCCCACTATGGGGATTTAGACACAATTATTGGGTTCTAGGGTGGGGGACTTAGACCCAAAAAAGGAAAACTTGTCTAATTCCCATGGGTCTGCCCGCCAGCCCCCCCCCCCCCCCCCCCCCCCCCGGTGCAAAATATTGATAGATGCATAGTGGCATACCTGATAATGACAAATACACTGTTAGTTTGTCATTAGCTGGTAAGGATACATTAATGGAAAGTTGATTTGGTTGGGGAATGTAACATTCCGGTTAGGTATCGGGATCAAAGGTTTAATTTAAGAATTCTTGTAGGAAAAGGGGAAAGGCCATGTTTGTTGGGACGGGACTGGTTAAAGAAAATAAAGTTAAATTGGAAAGAGATTTTTCAGCTAACTAAGGAAGAGTCTTTAGATGTGTAATTAAGAAAACATGAACTTTTGTTTTCAAACAGTAATGAACCCATAAAGGGATTCAAAGTACAAGTCAAGTTGCATTAAGAGGCCAAGTCCATTTTTTGTAAAGCACGTCCAGTTCTGTTTGCGTTACAGGATAAGGTAACTGCAGAGTTGAGAATACTCGAATGTGAGGGCATCATTGAACGCATAAAATGTAGTGATTGGGTTACACCTATAGTTGTAGTTTCAAAACCAGATGAATTCATAAGGATTTGTGGGGATTATAAAGTAACCGTAAATAGGCAAATTAATGAAGAAAGGTACCGACTTCCGAATGTAGATGACATGTTTTCGATTTTGTCTTGGGGTGAGACATTTACCAAGTTAGATTGATCTCAGGCATATACTCAGCTTGAGTTGGATCAAGACTCAGATTAGTATTTAGCTATAAATACACCTTTATGACTGTTTAAGTATACACGATTAGCTTATAGAATCAGTTAAGCACCAGCTATTTTTCAAGATGTTATGGATTCATTTTTGGCCGGGATACCTGGGATAGTTTGCAGAATCGATGATTATTTAGTGACAACACTTAAGTCGTTCGAAAAAGGTGTTAGAAAAGTTAAATACCCATCATATGAAGTTAAGAAATAACAAGTGTGTATTTATGGCCGAACAAGTGTATTAAATGGGTAATACAATTGATTCTTAGGGAATTCACCCTAATCAAGAGAAAGTTGAGGCTATGTTACAGGCTCCCATACCAAACAATGTTTCTGGGTTAAGGTCTTTGCTCGGACTTATAGATCAGGAGTGGAATTGTTCAATGTCAAGTGTAGAGTCTTTTGAGAGATGTAAGAATCATTTAGTGGGCAATCAAGTTTTGGTCCATTATGGTATGGGGAAATGGCTAAGATTAGCATACGACGCGTCTTCCTATGGATTGGGTGTCTGTTATATAGCATATAATGCCTGATGGTTCAGAGAGACTAAGGCTATGCTTACAGAACGTTGGCACCAGCTGAGAAGAATTACTCCCAATTAGAAAAGGAAGCTTTTGGTATTATTTCTGGAGTTACTAAGTTTAATAAGTATCTTTATGGAAGACAATTTAAGTTGTATACAGACCATTGAAAATCATGTTTGGTCCTAAACAGGGTAAACCGACATAGGCACTTCAAGATTACAACGTTGAGCTATCATTTTGTCTGCCTATGAGTATGCCATTTTTCATAAAAATGGGGATAATCACGGAAATTGTGGTGGTCTATCAAGACTGCAACTGGGGGCAGATAAAACAAACCAAATGTGTGACTATCAGAATATGTCTCGCATTGATGAAATACCCATTGACAGTGCTTTTATAAAGTGTAAAACCAGGAAATGTTCTTCTTTAAGTTAAGTCAATGCCTTTATTATGAATCGTAGGCCAGATAAAGTTGATGAAAGACTGAAACCATATTTTTCAAGGAGAACAGAACTTACAGTGGAACAAATAGTGGTATTAGGGGGCATGCGGGTGATAATTCCAGAATGTCTTCAGTACAAAGTTCTTCAAGAAATTCATGATGACCACATTGGCGTGTGCAATATAAAACTTAGTTATCTTTAATGGCCAAAGTCAGACACTGATATAGAGGAATTAGTGAAGACGTGTCAAGTGTGTCAGTCTTTGAAAACTTTACCTCCAGAAGCTCCGCTCAAATCACGGAGAATGGGTGCAAGGCCAATGGAAAGGATACACATTGATTATGCAGATTTTAAAGGACAGACATTTCTGATAATCATAGATAGCTATTCAAAGTGGGTAGAAGTGTTCCCAATGACCAGCACAACTAGTGGGAACACTAATGATCAACTGAGATTAATGTTCGCAGGAACGGGAGTACCGGAAAAAATATGTAGTGATAATGGTCCCCAGTTCAATTCATTTGAAGTTAAGGACTTTGTCAGGAACAATGGGATAACACACACTTTAACTCCGTCATATCATCCTGCTTCAAACGGGTTAGCAGAGCGGATTGTTCAAATAGTATAAACAGTTTTGAAAGCATACTTACTTTGTTTACAATCGTTGTTGGATTATTTTTACACATTCAAAGTGTCCATTTCTCCGAAATAAATCTATAGCTCTTTCGCCTTTAAAACCCTTCATATAGATCAGAAACTTGAAAGTAGTACACAAATATCTCACGATATCTGGCTTTCCTTTCCAAGCCGCAACGTGTAATAGTGTGTGTCCGTTCTTATCTGTTTGTCTTGGGTCGATTTGGCTGAGAAGGTATTTTAGTATGTCGAGATGACCACCATTCATCGCTGAAAATATTGCTGTTTGTCCATGATCCTGTTTATAGCTGAGTGGTTGGACGAAATTCTCACAAAGGTATCGGACAACACCCTCGTGACCATAAAATGCCGCTTGATGAAGTATTGTGTCCCCATATTTAGACCTCGAATATATCTTCATTCCTTGACCGATCAGATATTTCACACAATCAAGACTCCCTCCACGTAAAGCACTCAAGAGAGCATCAGTTCCCTTCTGATTTCCCTCATTTTTCAAATCGGGATATCTTTCACAGATATATTGTACGATTGTTAAGGATCCTACAAATGCCGCAGAATGTAGTAACGTGTTTCCGTTCGTACATCGCGTATCTGTGTTCAAACCTTGACTTATCAGATATTTCACGCAATTAAGACTCCCTCCACCCACAGCGCTAAAGAGAGCATCTTGTCCTTTCTCATTTCTTTCCTCATTCAGCTCAGGAAATGTTTCCCAAATATATTGTACCATCGGTACAGATCCTACATATGCCGCAGTATGTAGTAACGTGTGTCCGTCCGTAGATTGCGTATCTGTGTTCAAACCTTGGGCAATCAGATATTTCACACAATCAAGACTCCCTCCAAATACAGCACTAACGAGAGCATTCGATCCCTTCTGATTTCCTTCATTTTTCAAATCGGAACATCTTTCACAGATATACTCTACGATTGCTAAGGATCCTAAAAATGCCGCAGAATGTAGTAACGTATTTCCTTTCGTAGATAGCGTATGTGTCTTCAAACCTTGACTTATCAGATATTTTAGGCAATCAAGACTCGCTCCATCCACAGCACGAAAGAGAGCATCTTGTCCTTTAATATTTCTCTCCTTATTTAGATCAGGAAATGTTTCCCAAATATATTGTACCATCGGTACAGATCCTACATATGCCGCTTCATGTAGTAACGTGTTTCCGTCCGGAGATCGCGTATATGTGTTCAAACCTTGGGCAATCAGATATTTAACACAATCAAGACTCCCTCCAAATACAGCACTAAAGAGAGCATCCATTCCCTTCTGATTTCCCTCATTTTTCAAATCGGGACATCTTTCACAGATATAGTGTACGATTGTTAAGGACCCTACAAATGCCGCGGAATGTAGTAACGTGTTTCCGTCCGAAGATCGCGTATCCGTGTTCCAACCTTGACTTATCAGATATTTTACGCAATCAAGACTCCCTCCACCGACAGCGCTAAAGAGAGCATCTTGTCCTTTCTTGTTTTTCTCCTTTTTCAGTTCAGGAAATGTTTCACAAATATATTGTACGATCGATACAGATCCTACATAAGCAGCAGATTGTAATAACGTGTTTCCGTCCGTATGTCGGGCATATGTGTTCAAACCTTGGGCAATCAGATATTTAACACAATCAAGACTCCCTCCAAAGATAGCACTACAGAGTGCATCCATTCCCTTCTGATTTCCCTCATTTTTCAAATCGGGGCATCTTTCACATATATACTGTACGATTGGTAAGGATCCTAACAATGCCGCATAATGTAGTAACGTATTTCCGTTCGTAGATAGCGTATGTGTGTTCCAACCTTGACTTATCAGATATTTAAGGCAATCAAGACTCCCTCCACCCACAGCACTAAAGAGAGCATCTTGTCCTTTCTTATTTCTCTCCTTATTCAGATCAGGAAATTTTTCCCAAATATATTGAACCATCGGTACAGATCCACCATATGCCGCTTCATGTAGTAACGTGTTTCCGTTCGTAGATCGCGTATCTCTGTTCAAACCTTGACTTATCAGATATTTCACACAATCAAGACTCCCTCCGACCACAGCACGAAAGAGAGCATCATGTCCTTTCTCATTTATCTCCCTATTCAGCTCAGGAAATGTTTCCCAAATATATTGAACCATCGGTACAGATCCACCATATGCCGCAGAATGTAGTAACGTGTTTCCGTCCGTAGATCGCGTATCTGTGTTCAAACCTTGACTTATCAGATATTTTACGCAATCAAAACTCTCTCCACGCACAGCACTAAAGAGAGCATCTTGTCCTTTCTCATTTCTATCCCTATTCAGCTCAGGAAATGTTTCCCAAATATATTGAACC
Source organism: Serripes groenlandicus (assembly GCA_031761405.1). Taxonomy (NCBI): domain Eukaryota; kingdom Metazoa; phylum Mollusca; class Bivalvia; order Cardiida; family Cardiidae; genus Serripes; species Serripes groenlandicus. The sequence goes on along the minus strand of JASEVX010000002.1, from coordinate 6,726,028 downwards.
ATCGGTACAGATCCACCATATGCCGCTTCATGTAGAAACGTGTTTCCGTTCGTAGATCGCGTATCTGTGTTCAAACCCTGACTTATCAGATATTTCACACAATCAAGACTCCCTCCGACCACAGCACGAAAGAGAGCATCATGTCCTTTCTCATTTCTCTCCCTAATCAGCTCAGGAAATGTTTCACAAATATATTGAACCATCGGTACAGATCCACCAACTGCCGCAGAATGTAGTAACGTGTTTTCATCCGTAGATCGCGTATCTGTGTTCAAACCTTGACTTGTTAGATATTTCACGCAATCAAGACTCCCTCCACACACAGCACTTAAGAGAGCATCTTGTCCTTTCTCATTTCTCTCCCTATTCAGCTCAGGAAATGTTTCCCAAATATATTGTACCATTGGTACAGATCCACCAATTGCCGCTTCATGTAGTAACGTGTTTTTGTTCGTAGATCGCGTATCTGTGTTCAAACCTTGACCTATCAGATATTTCACGCAATCAAAACTCCCTCCATACACAGCGCGATAGAGAGCATCTTGTCCTCTCTCATTTTTCTCCCTATTTAGCTCAGGAAATGTTTCACATATATATTGTACCATCGGCACAGATCCTCCATATGCCGCAGTATGTAGTAACGTGTTTCCGTTCGTAGATCGCGTATCTGTGTTAAAACCTTGGTCAATCAGATATTTCAAACAATCGAGACTCCCTCCAGATACAGCGCTAAAAAGAGCATTCATTCCCTTCTGATTTTCCTCATTTTCCAAATCGGGACATCTTTCACAGATATAGTGTACGATTGTTAAGGAATCTACAAATGCAGCAGTATGTAGTAACGTGTTTCCATCCGTAGAGCGCGTATCTGCGTTCAGACCTTGACTTATCAGATATTTCACGCAATCAAGACGCCCTCCACACACAGCACTGAATAGAGCATCTCGACCGCTCTCATTTCTCACCTTATTTAACTCAGGAAATGTTTCCCAAATATATTGTACCATCGGTACAGATCCTCCATATGACGCAGTATGTAGTAACGTGTTTCCGTTCGTAGATCGCGTATTGGTGTTCAAACCTTGGGAAATCAGATATTTCACGCAATCAAGACTCCCTCCACACACAGCACGAGAGAGAGCATTCATTCCCGTCTGAGTTTCCTCATTTTTCAATGCAGGAAATGTTCTGCAAATATACTGTACCATCGACAACGATCCTTTAAAGGCCGCCTCGTGTAGAATTGTTGAGCCATATATAGACCGTGTATCCATTTTCATGCCTTTACACAACAGATATGTCAAACATTCAAGACTCCCGCCACGGGCAGCGCAATGGAGCGCATCAATTTCTTCCTCATTTCTCGCCATTTGCAAATCAGGAAATGATTCAAAAATATATCTGAGGCACTCAATGTGCCCTCCTTCTGCAGCAAAGTGAACAGCTTGGTTACCTTCCTTATCCCGCTCAAAAAGTCGATCAGGGAATTTCTTTCTCATATATTTGAGTGTTGAAAGTTTGTCATGATGTGCAGCATCGTGGACTACATATTTACCTTCTGTTGTATTCCCATAACCTATGTCAGTGTCTTCGTACTTTGTTTCTGAATCGTACCAATTATACACCCTGTCCATGTCTTCAGGTGTAACTGGTGTTTGTTTTATGCGATTGATAGTTTTATCAATTACTCCTACTATTGGACCAGTAAATAATGTCTTCCCCTTCTCAAGGATGTTGACGATCGTTTTCCATACTGATATGCACTCTTCATCGGACATTCCTTGTTGTTGATACATTTCCATTCCTTTGTTTCTAAGTTCATTTAATTCGTTCATAAGCTTACGCTGTGGTTCCTCTAGATCAATACAATGATTTAGAAAAAGTAACGTGATGGTTGCGTCCCATCGACTGACGTCTGTCGGAGGAAACAGAAGATGGAAATGATCATCCGATATCCTTCTAAAATCTCTTAGGTCTCTCACCTTAGTATGAATGTTGTCATCAGCAAGGAGTTCGTCAATGGCATGATGTTGTTGGTGTAAAATCCCCATACTTAAAAGCCGGCTTCCATCCAAAAGTAGTAAAATAGTTCGAGTCTTCTTATCGTGATCCATCTAAATGATAAATAGTAAATAACAGATGTTATAAATATAGACAGGGTGGTGCAAGTGGGAACGATTGAGAGAGAGTGAGATATAGAGATATAGGGAGAGAGAGAGAGATGATAACGAGGAAGCTATACTTAGAAAGAGCGAGACAGAGAGAGAGAGAAAAAGAGAGAGAGAGAGAGAGAGAGAGAGAGAGAGAGAGAGAGAGATGATAACGAGGAAGCTATACTTAGAAAGAGCAAGACAGAGAGGGGAGAAAGAAAGAGAGATAGAGAGACTGACACAACGACATGCATAAGTACTGAAATATGTACCGATGATGAAAGACAAACAAACAAATTGAGACAGAGAGAGAAACAGAGACAAAAACACAGACATAGAGACAGAGAGTGTTTGAAGGTGACAAAAAACATCAACGTTGGACGCCTATTAATTAAAATATGGATCGAGTTAATATACAGTATTTTACCTCACTCAATAAATAAATATCAGCATTGCAGATAAATAGATATAAAAGCCCATATAGGGATGAATTGTTCTTTCCTAAAACAATTATTACGGGTAAAGACTTTTTTTCACGTCAAAAGGTAATGTGTATGAACTTTGCAATTTGCTATACCGTCTATCCAAAATTTGTGTCCAGAGTGGATTGTCGATGCAGTCATGATACTCGTACGTTTTGATTGAATGAAAAGAAAATATCGAATCAATAAAAATGATAGAGGAACAAAATAATATGATAGTACGTACTCGGTAAAGGAACGAGCACAAGTAATTTGATATGTGAACATTTGCGTGTTATAACACAGGATAGTGTGACTCTTCACAAATGTAGTTCCGTAAATTATAGAATAATTTCATTGGAAGTACTTCATGAAGAGCAAATCCATTATTTGTTGTACCTGTCATAATTAACTGATGCTGTTTCCTGTTTTACAAATTATAAACCAGCACAGGAGATTGGGGTTCAACGTGAAGATATTATTGGATAGGAAGATATTGTTAATTTTGGAGCAATTACAACATTCCGACAATCTATTCAGATTAGTCACAGACATCAAGTCATTTATATAAGGCAAGAGGCTAAACTTAACCCTTTCCAACATACATCAAACATGCAGTAGATGACATTGCCAGTGTTGAGGTAAGAAAGGGAAAAGCCAATGTTTAATTAATGAATAGAATTGGAAACATTGTGGCAGAAGGAGAAATTGCTGATCATGAGAGAGTGGTCATTTTCTCCATGCAGTGTTTTCATATGCGTCAACAATTTTAACTCAAAATTCTTTCAACCTCTCTATGCCTTACCTTAAGTTATTTAAAGCAGCATATCATGTAAATAGTTTAAAGAATAATATGGGGAATTTCTATTCATCCTACAGAATTGAACGCATTTTGAAAACAAGTACAGTTTTCTCAGTCGTTATGCATAGTGTTTTCATCTTTGACTCAAAATTATACATTGAGCCAGATGATGCAAAGGTAGTCAGTTGTCTTGGAAGATTGTTGTGTGGAGTATTCTTTCTAGAAAGTCATGGGGAAAAATGTAAGGTGAACTGGAATTCCATCGAAAATAATGTTAAGCTCAAGTCAATCAATCAACCATGGATATAGTCAGTTTCCAATTATATTTATTACTAGTTTACAAATGACTGGCATTTGTTAAAATAAATCAGAACATCATTCAATGGCTTCTAGTGTTGTTTTCCATCAACATCCCTGGAAATCTTACAGTCTGTTACACTCCTGACCTTATAAGAAATTAGAACAGATATGTACTAATTAAACTTAAATATATGATAAGTTTAGTATTTTGTTCAATATAATTTTCAGCTTCCTTTCTTGTTTGGGGACTGCACTGCATAATAAATTGTTCTTACTTTCACACGACCTAGGCTTTGCCTATTAACGTATTAAATGTTTACCCGAAAAAGGTACCACCTTTACTCATATTAATACAAAAAAACAACATAAATGGGTGTTTTTATTCATAGGTAACAGGTGTAACACAGTTTGAAAATTATTATTGTCTAGTCACTCATTTTTTTTTTCTAAATAAATATTTAAGGTAATAAAAGTACCGCGTAATTTGAGGTAATTTTACTTTTTAAGAAAAAGTAAAAGATATGTGGAATAGAGTAAGAATTATTTTTTTCTCGTTCGTCACAATAGCCGTCTATGGATTTTATATTTATCACATAAATACCCTTATTTTCAAGTTGAGAACAAATCACGGAACAACGATATCCAACATGTGTGATAACAAAAACACGTCATACACGCGACTACTGATGACGTCATTTTGACTTTATCTTTATTATGTTTATTGTTAAGTTGTTAAATTTTACACATTGAAAAATGCAATAATACGTTATTTTGAATAAATAACGAGTTTTAATTGTTTAAAACATTTTTTTTTCTTCTTCAAATTCAAAAATGATGAGGACTACTTTTTTTATGCGGTGAATCACAAGTTCTTATGAAGAATATGTTATTCGGTCTTTGTTTTGATGTTGTCAATATTTTTCATTAAAACACACTGTTTAGGTGATAAAAAGAATCCATCACTCGTTTTACTTTGGAGAAGATTTCTTAAATTCGTCTCGAAAAAGAAAGTTATTAACCTCGCCAAGAGGCTCGGTTAATAGCCGTCTTTTTCTAGACTCATTTAAGAAATCTTGATCTCCAAAGAAAACTCATGATGGATCCTATATTTACCTTACTAATTAATGTGAACTAGACGCACGCCATTATACAGTAAAGCACTTTACGGAAACAACAACAAATTGCCGTTTGAGGCCTAACATTTCACTTTATCCCGAATAATGACCATTAGAGACGTACATGTATCTGGTTGAAATATTTAAATAGAAGCAACTCCAATATATCTTCTAAAGTGTTGGTAAGTAGGCCTAACATTCTTGTGTAGGAATGTCGGCAGTCTTCGCGAACATTTTCTGTCCTGACTGACGTTTTTTTGTCGGAGCGTCTCCTGCCACGTACTTGGTAGTAGACAGCCTTCAGTGGATGGTCTCCTGCCACGTATTATCGATGAAATTAAAAAAAAAAAAAAGTGGATCGAGATATTACGATAAATTATAGATACGATTATCGATCAAATTGTTCTACTCAATCCACAGTCAATTAAAGCCGCGAGCCATAATCGATTCGGCAATTGAAATGATAATTGCTTTCGTGCCTTCGTACAATTGTGAAAATGTGTATACCGTTTTAATTATGAGCAGCTTTAAATTACTTTTTTAATTAAACAAACTTGCAAACAAATTGATATTTAAGATACTACATAATAAACATTACAAATCAATAATATTAACTGATCCACTAACTTCGTGTGTATACCAAACCAGTAAAACACACTGTTTACAATAATGTTAACACCTTCGGCATTAAACCCTGGTTAAAAACGCGTGGATCGAGATAATATACGTTACTTTATAAATACGTGGTACGAGCCATATCCCTACGTGGCAGGAGACTCGGTCTTTTTTTTTTACAATAATTGGTTGATTGAACAAGGAAGGCAATATTTCAGACTGACAGCTTCAAAGAGATTTCGTTAATTCGTTGACTTCGCACCACAGCAATTTCGTACAACATAATTATACACAATCCTGCATACCCAGTCTGTCGTTTATTTCATTTTTATTTTACCCTTTCCCACATACCATAAATCTGCAGCAGACGACTTTGAAATTATTAAGTCCAAAGGATAGAAAATCTCTACACAAAGTATGAATACTGAATAGACTCTTTATAGAGTTGAAATCATTGTGACAAATTGAGAAATTGTTCATTATGGGCAATTTCTCCATTTGCCACTATGATTTCAAACGTGGTCTGCTTCAGAGGCGTCAGAAAGCGTCTACACGGCTACACGGGGCAAAGGGTTAAAGCCTTAGTTAATTATCAAGTTACATCAGCCCCCCTTTCCATCCAATTGTGTGAAGACTCCCTTGCCTATTGGCTTTGTGAAATTCAACGTGCAAAATGGCTAAATTGTGAAAACAATGACATACAAAATCGTTAAATTGTGCCGAAACATTATGAAATTTTATGAACAAGGTATATAACAATTTATGTTGCTTTATGACTAAATGCACGTCCTACTGGATTATGCAAGCATACACTTCATTGTTTGCTATGTGAATTTTGCATTTCATTTGTGAAATATGTGCACATTATTGTGATTTCTTTTTACTTTTCCTAATTGTGAAGTACTCTTCATTCTGCCTCTAATATAGCTGGTGGAAAGGCGCTGTGCATGCACCAAACGCCTATTAAAACATAGAGTAAGTACATTGTCAATGCCCGTGACAGGGCGGTAGTAATCTGGGTTCCGCTAGCTGCAGCCAATTGTTCAAAATAGCTGAACTAGCTATCGCACGAATCTACCGCAGTACATTAAGGAGCAAAAAACGAATTTAATGTTTTTGTAGACAAAGACCACGAATGTATTCATATTAAAGTAACTAACCGAACACTAGGTCATGTGCTATTAAATGCTGTTATTAAACTGGTTGATCCAGTTAACAATACGGTGTATTGCTAATAATAGGCTATTGCGATAGACAGGGAGTTGCGTGTTATCGTGAAGGCTTTTTGAAATTGTCTATTAGTAATATATCTATTTACATTTGACACTAATTTTCAACAATTGAATAAAGAATGGGGAAATCAACAATTTCTCTCATTCCAAGTGTTCATGTCACAATGTGTATGTATCAAAATCCGCGAAGGGGCTTGTGAATTGTTCTCAACTTCACATGTAACCACATGAGTGTCATATTTCAATGGTTAGATGTTAATACTTTTCCGATAATGTAAGTTATGATTCAGAATGTTGTAATCACACAGGAAACTTGCTATACTTGTGCCAAAATGACAAACATTTGTTTCTAGCTGTGTTTTTTATTTATATTTCAGGTATGGTCAGTCCACCTTATTTGAGGTCGACCAAGCAAGGAAAACCCATAGCCTGTCCCTAATATAGGTAAATCTATACAGGAGACAACACCAGCAATGAGACCTCTTGTAAGACTGGCAGTTGAACTCAATGTCCCTGTACAGCTTGATACAGAAAAAGATAAAGAGGCTTTAATACCCCTCATGGAATGTGATTCGGAGTCAAACCTGACCTACAGAGGCCACACCGCACCTCCTTTAGTGATCAATTATATACTCATAACTAAGAATTCCGAAATTTCTAAATTACGTTTTGCTGGTTGATAAAATCATGACTGTGAGAGGTTTTACTATAGCCGTTGATTTTTGTGAAAAGGGTTATAAGCTTAACATTCTAGATTTCATGAAGGGAAAGAAACAACTTTCATAAGCAGAGACAATATAAACGTGATGGATCTGATAGCTGGCTGCTTAGCATATTCATGTGGAGCTTGCAAATTTGTGACTAAAAATCTTACCGCACTCTAAAAACAGAACTTGGCATTTAGTCATTGGAAAGACTAAGTACAACTTAATTGTGGACAGCAGTATTGCGCATATTCAGAGAATCAATGGTTGAGGAGGACACTTTAAAGAAGATAATTCTGATTGTTTTGTTTTGTTTATTGACTCATAATCATATTAAATAATCCAATACCAGCTGTTATCATTTCATACATGAAGCAAATAAACTGAAAAATAAGAAAATTCTTAATACAAATTGTAGCATAGCTTAGCATTTTCTCACATAAATCAGACTACAGCAGACTTATTAGAAAACAACTCAGTATAAAAACCTATACAACATACATCAATGGGCATGCTATTATTGTATACAATAGAAAACATTATGACAAAACAAGAAATTACTGGTCAGGGTCCAATTCCACCAACCTTACTTAGAGCTTAGTAATACTTGAATACTTAGAAGGATGTTTCATCATTTTGGTTTCAAAAATAATTTGTAAATCATGAACGGTGGAATGTATTTTATTAAGTTGACAGAAATAGTTACATTCAAGACAAACAATACTTGTTAAGAAATGAAATATGTTAGCATTTTTATTAGGGAAATAAATCATATAAAATACGCATTTAAGTTGTTAAGTATTACTTAACGCTAAGTTCGTTTCTTGGAATTGGATCCTGGATTTTCTGATTTTGCAATAATATTATTTAAAGTTATAAGTCATCTGCATGTGGGACAGGGTTAAACACTAATATGTGTTTATTCATAGTGCTTTAGCAATTTCACCTTTTGCCACACTGTTTTCAACTCTCTTAAATAAATTCAGATTATCAGGTGTTTTTACCTAGTCATTTGCTGCAGAGTTGTTGTTTGTTTGAAATATATTAATATTATAAAAAATTGAATTTTGAGATTTTATATTTTCTCTCACTGTTTAAGTCAGCAATGCTTCAAAACTGAGAATTAGAAAAACATATATGTTTTAGCTCACCTGAGCATAAAGTGCACAAGCTGAACTATTGTGATCACATTTTGTCTGCCGTCCGTCCGTCGTGCAACATCAACAACTGCCCTGCTAACACTCTACAGGCTATATGTTGCATCCGATATTCATGACAGTTTATTAGAACAATCATTTCAATCAAGACTTTAAGTAAGTAGACGTCTGTATTAGGGAAAGGGTTAAGTAGAAATGTGACCCCATGATCCCCTACAATATTTGTTTGAGCCTTGTGGACAGGTTTAAAAAGGTAGTTACTAGGTGACATCAGAAAATAGTTCATATTGACTGGTAAACGAGGTTACTAGGCTTAATTGAAGGTATATGTTTTCACCACTCTGGAGAGTGCAAACCATTTTGAAAACACTTTGGTTTTATTTTGAAAAATGTCTTAATAGGAAAGTGTAAGTATTTGATAGAGTAAAAAACACTGTGACAAAAGGGGAAATTACTCAGTATCAACAATATGTCCTTATGACACAATGTTTTCAAAATGTGTTTTCTGCAGAAGCGGCAGAAATACATGTAGAAAATGACTAAACCTTTACCACTTACAGACTACTTCTGATGTATCCGATGAAATAAACGGAAATTTCCTATGATGATTTTTTGTTTAATTTTCCAAATAAGATTTGAATGTTATCTCAGAATTGCACTTTCTTACATTAAGATTTATCATGCTCCAGCCTATGATACTTTTAAAGTAATCTCCTTCAAATTCCTTGTATGTGAAAATGGGTTAATAAATGCTTCTGTTATGCCATTGTATCAGAAATATTAGTTTATTTTTCAGTTTTGTGTAAACCTTTCTTTCACAATATCTACAACAATAACAGTTAAGATTTGACCTTTAATGTTACACTTTTACTTATTTAAAGATCAATGTTAAGCCGAAGGCTCAATGTGTTTCACTTTGATCACTCACTGTCCGGCGTACGTCAAACGGACAAATCTTCTTCTCTGAAACTGCTGATGTAATATTAAACAAACATAAATGCTACTTTGGTGACCCTCATCAAAAATTGTTCAAAAACTCATATTCTACATATAAATTGGGTTGCTGCGAGATCAGAATGTTGCATAAATTGCCATAACCCCCTACAATATTTGTTCCAGCCTTATTGACAGGTTTAAAAAGGTAGTCACCCAGTTGACATCAGAAAAGGGCTGCAATGAACAGATTAACTTACGACAATTCCCCCCCCCCCCCCCCCGATTATATCAGTTACACATTCACTTATATACCATCATGCAGGTGATCGATTAAGGGTCATCTTGGCCCTCATGTTTGAATCTCGTTTATTGTTATTTAATTTCTAAATTTTCTGAACTGATTTACTTGATTTTATATGTTCGTAATGAAAGACGACATAAATACACATTCAAAACTTGTTGTGACCATTCAAATTAAAACATGACATACAAATTATCATCGTCTAGGCAAATACTTTTAGAAATTAACTATCTTTGCCAAAGTGTGCAGTTTCATTTTTTTTAAATCATTTTAAGGTTTTTTTCGTGAATGGGTAGCACCTATATATATGTTATACTATTGATATACAGATACACACCGTCTCGTTGGTTTTAGTGTTAGACCGTCCGCGTCGGGTGTGGGAGATCGCGGGTTCAAATCCCGATCGATTCATATCAAAGACTTGGTCGTAATGGCTTCTATCCCGATGCCCTCATGATTGCAGGGTTAAAGTTACGACTGAGTAACTGGAGTTGGGATAAATGAACTAGTAGTACACGTTACCAACTCTGGAAACGTGATATAACTGTAAGAAACATGTTGAAAGTTTCTTAAAACGCCATATAAAGAAACTGTGTATCGAAATCCATAAACAATTTTCAAAAATGAAACGAGTTTTTGATAAATGGATACAAATTCTTATTATAATCTCATATTAAGATAATAAAAATCGCCCCTACTGGATGCCTCTCTTGAAACTAAAGCCCCTTATCGAAAAAGGTATTTTCCATTTACCCGCTGAATAATTGAAAGCATTTCACTCCATTTTAAAAACTTCATAACAATCTATGTTAGCCGTTTTGCTAATACAGCTACGCTGAAAAAGACAATCTGCAAAAACCGTTTGCTATAAAATGGTAAAATAAATTACTGTTTCAGATATCCAATTTCGACAACACAAACGTAATCCACACAATTAAATAAAACTCATATGTCGTATACGGTTGTGAAAGGGGAGTTACTTTAATACTGTATCAATTAAGTCGTGTCATGAGGAAACCAATACCTAAGACGTTGCAAGTAATACAAATACACATTGATATCAATTGTTATCTTCTAACCGAGCCATAAATCTAAAACCGAACCACCATTGATTGGTGATGATGGTTATGAATACTGTCATATGGAGTTAAACGCCCGTTTTGACGTTTTTACAGTCATTTCACGGCGGCCAGTTCATCTACCATATTTGTGTCTGCTTACTTACACCACTCCTCAACACAGCAGTCTTTCTGATCTGGCAACTGACTGCTTTTCTACTTAGACTCAAGCGATTAAACCCAAAACATGTCGATTGAGAAAACACAATGGGTGAATGTAAGAGTAAGCTATATACGTATACAACATTTTCTGAATCCTTAAACATTAAAGCATTTTTTAGTACTAGGTCGGTATGTATTAACACTATATCTAAATAGGGTCAGCGATTTCCGTCCGAAGTCGGCATTGTTCGCGATTGTGACGTACATTCCCGATTGAAATAACACACTGAACCGATCTCTTATGATTTCATACGGAAATCAACCGAGACGATAACGGGTGTTCCTAATTAAGAAAAAACAAAACCGAATGGATGTCGACGTTCCGATGGCCTGGCTATAATCTCGATCAGAGTTCATTTTTCCGAAAATTGGTCGCGGATTGATTACGATTAGATGTGTTTGTTTGTTTTAAACAGCTAATGTCATATCTCGACGGCAAGATAGATGATATTGGACCTACACCTTATATTTACATCGAGATAAAAATAAATTAGGTATGAAATCAATAACACCCGACCTGCTTTAGTCAAATAGTCACATTGACTTTTATCTTTCATACTGATTTAGCCGGCTTGTTGATTACGAATAAAATCGCTCAGTGCAAGTTCTCAAGGCTCATTGGTCGATATTTTAAAGAGGGCTACACCATGTTCAACACTAATTCAATTAAAATACGTCAATTAATCACTTAAACATGATCCATGAGTGACTTGCCAGTACCAGTCTTGGGAATGTATTACGCCTAAGAGCACTCCTGCATGACCATTGCGAACTGATCGGCTAAGCACTCTTTTATATGAGCAACGATTATAGAGAAATATCGGTACTTGAACAATAGTAATACTTTGTTTGTTGAAGTTCTTTATTTATATCAAATTGTCGGAAGGTACAATTTATCCGACTCTGCGTACATGCGAGCGACAGGCTTTCCATGTCACACGAGATCCAATATAAGGGGCGTTTTACATAAAAAGTTCCAGAAAGAAAAAGGTTTCAATTTTTTTTTCGGATTTGTCCCGGCTGCCTTATACCAGTTGATAGGGTTTTACGCCGCTTTCAACATTATGGCAATTATATCACGGCAACAGTTCACTTATGCATGATCACTGGGTAAACAAACCAGTACTAGGCTAGAAAATGTGCCTTGCCCAAGGGCACTCTACCATGACCTTAGTGCCGAGACTGGGGATCGAACCCGGGACAGCCCTTATATCAGTAATCCACATAATAGTATTCTCCGAAAACGGGCGCCCTTCGATGTAAGAATGAAACGTAATTGTAATTGCCATTGCCATAACTGTCAAATGTGGTTTACTGTGTAGTGAGCCGAGCCTGGAAAGCTTAGTCATTAGCGACGCGGGCTATAAATCCCGGGGTTGTGAGTTCGAACCAAAATGGCAATGCGACAAGTGTCAGCCGTCTTACACCAATGAGCAAACAATATATGGCGAAAAGCAGCAAGCTCTTTTGAAAGACTGTTTTGTCGAGCATTGCTATAAGACAGTCAGAAAATATATGAGTAAGTGCACTCGCCGCAGTGAATTGACTGACAATTGTTGAAAATTACATTCAACCCCAACCATTTGTTATGGTGTATCTTAAATCGAAACGCACGTATGAACCGTGATTAGTGATGACGTTATCTAGTAAGCTGACTAATTTACGTATCATTCGCATTATCTATTTCAAGCATGTGAATTCAAACTTTAATAACCGTAGTATACATGTACCTAAAGATGTATGTGCAAACTAGTAATATTAACAATGAAGATGTTAAACAGACGAAATAATAAGGAATAATAATAATAACAATAATAATGATACCTTTAGTGCTACTATCACTACTTCTACTACTACTCCTAACTACTACTACTACTACTACTACTACTACTACTACTACTACTACTACTACTACTACTACTACTACTACTACTACTACTACTATTACTACTACTACTATTACTACTACTACTACTACTACTACTACTACTACTACTACTACTACTACTTCTACTACTATTACTACTACTACTACTACTACTACAACTACTACTACTACTTCTACTACTACTACTACTAATAATACTCCTACTACTAATACTACTAATACTACTAATTCAAATATTGGTCATGTCGCGTCAAACATAAGGTCACTAGACCAAATTAAAAGTAACGTTGGCAGAATTGATGTTTTGAACATTGCTTTTAACCCAGATTTTGTTTTGTTCGTTTGTTTGGAGTTTAACGCCGCTTTCAACAGCTTTGGTCATATCACGGCGGTCAGTGCACCTACCCATGTTTTCCTGGCTTTCCCACACCAGTACTTACACAACATTCTTTCGAAGCCACTGACTACTTTCTCACATATATCAGAGGTGAGAGGCAATGGAAAACATCGCCCGAAAGAATGTCGCCGCAACCGGGTATCGAACCCGTGACCTCCAGATCACGAGTCAGATACGCTACCAATTGAGCTACCCGGCCGGGTTTTTAACCCAGATAGAAAGTATGTCACAAGGCCGAATTGAAGGAAGAACTTGTTTCCACTATTATTATGTTTTACTTTCTGTATTGAATGTGCCGTTGTCTGTTCATGTGATTAAGTGAATGTTAAAATTGTTGATGATTTGACTTTGCACCAAAAGATAAAGTAGGGGTATGGTCCAAAAACGGTCTCAGATCCGACAGCTTGTAACAGATTCCTTAATCATGGTAGTCACATACCTACAGCTTAGACCCATTATATCCGCTGTGCTCATGGTGAAACTTTGCCTTTTTCATATTATATACCAGGGAATAAAACATTCGAGCAACTCCTACTAGTCATCCGCAAAGTAAGTGACGCTACTGTGTACATGGCATGTTAAATAAAATGCATCGAAGTATTTCCTAGTATAACCCTAGTTGCGCATTTTTAAGGAATAGCCAGTTATGGTAAACAGAACAATGTCAATTAATTAACTGATTGTTTGATGTTTTACACCGCTTTCATTATTGTTTCAGTAATACTACGGCGTTTCCTGGGTAAGTTACCAGTACTACTGGTCCATGTATCCTGACGGTCGTATTGCTAACTCCGCAACCCTGAGGAGGGCAGCCATTACTACTATTTTTAAATTATTTGGTATGACCCGTCCGGGGATCGAACTCACGACCTCCCACACCGAATGTGGACGCTCCACCACTACACAACCTAGGCGGTACCGAATAATGTCAAAATACGCTGAGTTCTTTCTGGAAACCTTGCTGCCTGACGTATTTTCCAATCTCGCCCCGTTCAATGTTTAATCCCAGTTCACCATTCGGGCTGCAATGTCTTCTTGTTATTTTATCTAATTGCATAGAGAAATAATACGTGGCGTACCTGCACAAAATTGTTCGCAGATACATTGGTAGTTAAACTGACCGTCGTGTTAATCAATTTGAGTTAAACGCATTCTCAACAAAATTGTACTCATATCACGGTGGCCAGTCCACTGTATTTTTCAGAACACCACTTCACACAACAGTCTTTCCAAGCAACTGGCTGCTTCTCAATAAATGAGCCGTTCACGAGAAAACCGACATTGTGAATTATGCGTAATGTATCGACCCAGATCAGCTAATCCGGGCCAACACATTCCGTCACACGGGAACAGATGTATTGATTCCTGTTAGAGAAAATTCACAGGAGGCGAACAGTGTTTGTCCGGGTTAGCTTGCGCGACAGGCTTAGGCTGATCCGGGTCGATACATTACGCAGTGTCCACAATGATGGTTTTCTCGTGAAACGGCTCATATACTGTTAGTCTATAGGTGCAACCATTGGAAAGAATGTTGATGCAGTTGGGGTTCTTACTGACGACTTACGACTGATCTACCACGGCTAAGTCTCAAACATTTGGATACAGTGCCCATTAAATTATCAAATTCGCCATTAAGAAGAGTAAGATGGTGTATCATTTGTAAATGAAAGACATAACAAAGCCCCGCTTGGTTTGCACACACGGAACCTTTATCAACTACAGACGACATGTGACACTTTGCAACAGACGACTATTAAACATATTGTTAGAGATGGTGAAATTCCATGGAACTAGCAATCGTTAAAAGCAAGTTCTGCTTTTCTCACAAACTGTTCAATTTTTATATTAAATAATACTATTTAACTTTAGGATGCTGTATATGTTTTCATCCACTATTTATAAATGGTTGAGTAAAATGTGTGTTGAAATGCAGTGGATTCGCCTTAACTATAAGTCGAAAGGGATCCATACATTACTTCGATCTATCGACGTTCTCGAGTAAATAATTGGTTTATGCTTGATTTATGTATATATTGTTAGCTTCGTGGTTCATTTATACTAACGTGTTTTTTATATAAACAAACTAATATAACGCGTAGTACATGACTTTCAGTCTTGATTTTTTGTTTCTTTTGTTATGTATAGTCTTTCACTTGTCATATCAGGTACGTGATTTGCTTTTTCGAGGAATTCATTTATGACCTCAGATCGTTCAACTTTCGGTTTCATCGGTATCATACAATATCTATTCATAGCGACCTTATCTACACTGATATAAATATGTGAAGTTCGAAAATTGGAGCTCATTTACGGAAAATGAAAGCTTTTGTTTGCCAATTTCTCCCTTTACCGTGCATAGGATATACGAATACATATTTTTAAATATATTTTTTTATTCAGGAAAAAGCAAGTTTGTCCAACATATCTCATAAATATTACACTTCAGTAATAACAATGAATGATTGGGGTTTAAGGCCGTTTTTAACAATTTATCAGTTATATCACGGCGGCCAGTTCACCTACTCATGCATTTCCTGGTTTTCTCACACCAATACTCCACACAACAATCCTCCCAAGCAACTGGTTGCTTTTCCACATAGACTTAGCCCATCGGTGGAAGACGAATGACGCATGTCGCATTGAATTTTGTCAATCCTCGGAAAGAAAGTTGGCCTAGCCGGAAATCGAACTCACAACCCCTGGATTGACAACCCGCGTCGCTACCGACTGAGCTACCGGGGCTCGGCTATAACAAAGATAAATAGCAGAATAATGGTAAAAAAAAGGGAGGGAAAAAATGGAAAAAATAATCTAAACAATTTATATATTATTCCCACGTTTGAATAACAACCTTTGCAAAATCAAATGTAGTTATAATAAGTTACTATAACTTTTTTCAATTGTATATCAGTCATGTGAAAGAGGAAAAAACAATAACAATCAATCAGAGATCATTGAAGAAGGTGACGAAGTTGCTCATTGAAGGCAATTTTGCAATTTCTCCCGTTGCTGTGTATAGGATATGATACCTGACTCTAGTGTATATGTGTCAAAAGTGGTTGTATATGATATTGATTGATTGTTCTGTGTTTTAAGGAGCTTACAAACTTAGTTTTCAATAATATCACGACGTTTCCTGTGTAAGTTACAAGTACTACTTGTCCATTTACACCAGCCAGTCAGTTTAAATGCTAACCCCGAAACCCTGAGCACCAAGTAAGTCAGCCAATACTACCTATTTCAATTGTATTTGTATGCATCCAACTATTATCTTTAAGAAAGAACACATATTCACATGGATTGAAAACACTTGGCTATGCTTGATATTAGTCAACTAGTGCTTCTGTTTATGAAGACAAAGTCTACACATTGACTTCGTAAATATGATGTTATCATTGACCCATGATGTTCATGTCTTCAATGTCTGTTCCATCGTCTGCAACAATTAACTCTCGCTTTTCTAACAAAAAAGGCACCAATATTAACATGAATTCGAGACACAATATTGGTACGTAGTATTTATCAACTAGGGCTTTTATTAGAACAAAGGCTAAGTTGGTACATTAACTGATATAGTATGCTTACATCATTGACTCAATTATTTGATATTTAGAGCTATAATGAAATAATGAAACCAACGAAAGAACCAATATAACATGGATTCAAGACACAATTAACTGTTCCAATAAAGAAAAAGAAAATAGTATACGCAGACACAATTTTAATACTTATACTGCAGGTATTATGTACGGTATAGAATCATTTCAGATGTAAACGAAAATCGTCAAAGTTTTTATTGTATTTTAATTTTACCGTAATGTTTTAACTCAACACTATTCAATGATGGAATAAACATAATTTGCGTGTCGAGTAGTTCCATCGAATTATCATATATACAGTTTTTAATTTTAGTTAAATTTTGGAACTGTTTAAAGATTTCTTTCTGATCGCAATTTTGAATTATTGTAATATACTTTTCAGATGAATTCAATATTAACATTTTAACGATCGATTGGTTGAAAGATCAAAATTGTAAAAGTGTATACATACTGTACATGAAATATAGAAAACTTTTATGATAATAAAACGTATTATTCATTTGTATCTAATACCAAGCGAAGCGAGACCAGAAAACATCCCAGATATAAGCTGTCACGTTAGTTTACTATGTGTTGTAACATGTCATCATCGGGTCATACCAAGTACTTTATAAATGATAGTACTGTCTTCACTCCTTCGCGCTCAGGGTTGCAGGGTCAGCAGTACGACTGACTGGCTTATGTCAGGATTACTGGACAACTGGTACTGGTAACTTACCAAGGAAACGCCGTGATGTACATATTTTTGTTTAAACGGCGTAAAACACCAAACAATCAATATAATCATGTCATCATCGTGTCGTTTTGACGCCCTGTTAGAGTGCATTTAATTCAGTATCAAATAAATAGAATATAAAATCAGTTTAAATGCACTATCGGGTTTTATTATAACCGCTAAATATCGATGAATTATGTATATATGGCAGCCATTGTACATGTTTGCAACTGTCGCATTTTGAATGCGTAATGAGATTAATTATTTTTTGTATAAATTGCCCTCTCGCAATCAGGCAGGTGTATGTGATTGTCTTATGTTGAATATGATTAACTGAGATGCAAGGATTCACCACAAAGAACTACTGCACCGATACGAAATTGGATATCATGAGGATTTCATACATGTGTGTCAACTAATACAAACGTTATCAAATAAGTTCTATTATTTGTTTTCAACCTTCATTATGTTGTATAAGCCATGTCGCAAGGAAAGAAACTTTTGGCAGTTTTTAAATGAAAAGCCATTACGATGAAACTGAATATGTGTATTGTTGGTTTTTTGGATAAATTAAAATCACATTGATATCAGGCCAATACTCTTCGCTGTACGCATATTGGGATCTGACGACATCGCATGAAAGGGCGTCTCGAATTGATACAATAAAACACTCTATACAATCGAAATCTCTTCTCTAACACATTTATATTTATATGGTCTATCTCCCTTTTTAAAAAGTAACTATTTTGAATGCAACAGTTGGATTGGCTAATAAGCAGTCATCAGATGTATGACGAGGAACTTAAGTCTAATTATAAACGAATTGAATTGAATTGAGTGTATTCGAGCGTTCATGTAGTAAAGTTAGGGTTTGGTTTGTCTAAAATTGGTCATATCCGTTCTCAAGAGATTTCCAGAATGTTGGTATGACAAGGGTGTGAATGGGGAAGACCTTGATCAGATCGCACTGATGTGCTGGCTGATCCGAAGAGTCGGTGGTCGCAAAACCCCATGATCGGACTTGTACGACGTAACTGGTGTTATAATTGTTAACATTATTATATTATTATATTATTAATATTATTATTATTATTATTACAATCATTATTATTAGTAGTATTGATAGTATTTGTATCAACCCTTTCCCACTTGCAGACGCTTTTGACCCATCTGCAGCAGACGGTGTTTGAAAACGCTGTGGCAAAGGAGAAATTGCTCATGATGAGCAATTCCTGTTCCCAATCCTCAATGTGTTCAACTATTTCCAATGCTTATACATTTGTTTGTAGTGAGTTAATATACTATTTCCAAGATGATATTAAAGTCGTCTGCTACATACGTGTTGTATGCTTGAAAGGGTTGAATTTGTATATACAACTTTTTAAAATACTTAATTTCGTTTACAGCTGCTGTAATGCCCACAGTAGTAAATAATACACGAGTCATGCAACGGGATATACCGATCATTGAGAGCTTGCGAACGGTAAGCACCCGTAACAGCCCGCTGTCCCGCTGTCGAGCTCCGGTAGCTCAGTCGGTAGCGACGCGGGATGTAAATCAAGAGTTTGTTAGTTTAAACCCCGGCTCTGCCAATGTTCTTTCCGATGTTTGACAAACGTCACTCTGATAATCGTCATTCGTCTTCCACCGATGGGCTAACAGTCTATTTGGAAAAGCAGCAGGTTTCTTGTAAACAATGTTGTATGGAGTACTGGTAAGAGAACAGCAGGAAAAAGAGTCAATATAGGTTAACAATTGTTAAACATGGCCTAACTCCCCATTAAATCAAACATCGCTCTATATTATCTAGCCAATCTCCTCATTAAACGCTATTTCTGAATTAGGATACTTTACATTTAAGTATTTGTTGAAAGGTTTTATCAGTGGCTGGTGGTCGCTAAATAAGAATGGCAGCCATATTCTGACCCTTGCTTGAACCGTACACTCCGGTTAAATGGGTCTGAGCAGTTGAATTTAATGCAACTCTTGAGCTCCAGCAGGTAGAGTGGTATTGGTTTCATGCCTTGTATGTTTTCATTTCGATGTAAATATGAGGTGTGGGACGAATATATTGTGTCCTGTTTGACGCGATATGATCTTAGCTGTTGTTTAAAAGGGCGTCAAATAAAGTATTCATCAAGGAAACTATGTTCGACTGCGATTTGATGGTAGATCAAACCTGTGTATAAAGACCAACCGTGTGACGACAACAGTCTGGATCTTGTTCACAGGTGGTCTTTATTTGCAGGGCCATTTATGCAGACATATGAGTATTTTGGGAATCTAAACGTGTGGTTGATTAAGACAGGAAATTGCTATTTAAAGGCGGTCTTAAGCACAAGTTTTACATATTTTATTTTATGTTAAGTACAATACATGTTCAAGGTTTATTAATTTCAATAGAATGATACCTAACGTCCAACATACATAGATCCGTATCAACCCCAGTCCTGCCACGATGAATAATTGGGACAATGTATATGTGTATAATGAAACACTTGTTGTATTTACTACCTCAGTATTAAATATGTTGTAATATAATGAGTTACTTTCCTTAGCCTTGTGTTTTACTTTTGATGAAGATTGATTTTTATCCCGCTTTAATAATGTCAGTTATGTCACGGTGTTTCCTTGGTAAGTTACCGAAACTACTGGTGCATTGAGCCTGACATCAGTCAGTCAGGCGTAAGACTAACCCAGCAATCCTGAGCGCCAATAAGGGCAGCTATTTCTACCATTTTGAAAGTCCTTGGTATGACCCAGTTGGGGATAGAATCCGAGACCTCTCGTATCCGAAGCGGGTCTCTATGGTTGGAAACCAGCTACAATACAAACATGTGAGCCGTTCGCGAGAAAACCAAGAGTATGGCCTCTGGTTAATGTATCGACCCAGATCAGCCTGCGCATTTCGCGAAGACTGATCCGAGCATTCTGTCCAAGGGGGATAGAGGTATAGAGTAACTATTCCTGAAACAGAAAATCCACAGGAGACGGAAAGTCTCCACCCGGGTAATCCTGCGCGGCATGCTTCGACTGATCCGGGTCGATACGCAAAGTCCACCATGCTGGTTTTATCGCGGGACGGCTCATGTAGTTGTAACATTTTCCGATCCTTCTTTTTTGTGTGTTGTTTGCTGCCTGCAATAGGAGGACATCAACATTGTTTGAATCGTACCTCAAAACAAATCATATCTCATTCTACAAATTTCCAACTTTTTTTGGTAAAGTTCAAAGGAATGTTTCATAATAACTTGGTCACAATTTTCAATCACAAAAGTGTTTGATTGATTACCTTGGGTGTAATGTCATATATCAACAAAGGTTCAGTCATATCACGGAGGCCAGATCGCATGACTATGTATTTCATGTATTTTCTCATAGAAGTTCTCCACACATCAGTGTCTTCAAGCTACTGTCCACGCAAACTGCTTGCCCATTGGGGACTGAAGATCGATGTGAGTTGCTTCGACTTCTGTATAAAGTCGTCGGAAAAATTGTTGGTTAGCAGTGGTTCAAACTCTCAAATGCAGCAGCAGCAGCATTATCAATATCATCATCATCATCATCATCATCATCATCATTGTCATCACCATCACCCTCATCATCACCATCAGTATCATCATTACCATTGCCATACTTGTCATCATCATCATCATCATCATCATCATCATCAATATCATCATCATTGCCATCATTGCCATCACCATCATCATTGTCATCATCATCATCACTATCATCAGCAGCATCACCATTACCTAATCATAATCATCATTATCGGAAGAGTAATAATAATAATTCAATAACACTAACTATAAAAATAAATAATGTACGAGTCATTTAATGATTATTTGTTACTTCTAATACACATTGAAATTTACACAAATCAGAAAAAAGTAAATAAAGAAATTCATTTCGTATTAATTATGTTTGCATTATTATCTAGAAACAACAGGTCTGCAGCAGACTCTATCTAGAAATGAAAGAATAAGAGTTGAAAACAATGCAGCAAAATTAGCCACTTTTATTGTTGCCACACGTTTTTCAACGATGGTGTGCTGCATATGTGTCCCAATGCGCCTCCCTGTGGGATACAATGAATGGATAACATGTTTAGCTAATCTCATTAAAAACCATATTACGTTTTCTCGTATATAGATTTGTGTCAGCCTATCAAATTGTCGCCTTTTAATAAAAGTGGCATATATAGCTGACTTAGCTTAAATTTAGTGGACATACAATATATAAAGAAATTACATTAAAGCAATATTTATAACATATACTGACAATGCAATAATGTGGCACCAGTAAGGCACGTTTCGGTCTAAAACACAGAACATTCAATTATAGATAGTTTGTACAATTAAACGCAGCTAATTTCAATGCATGCATTGTACAGAATACATACAGTATTAACATCTAATATCTATGAAAGTTGTATTGAAGATATAACCTGTGTATATAGAACACAGACAAGAAGAAACACTCTGGTCAATTTATTGATTGATTAGGGTTTATATAACGCCATTTCCAACAATTGTTCAGTCATATCACGATCACGACCACCAGTACACCACACAACATATTTTCAAAGCAACTGGCTGCTTTTCTACACAGACTGTGGAACAGCCCATTGGTAAACGACGAATGACGCATGTCTCAGTAAACTCACAACACCAGGAATGACAGCCAGCATCGCTACCGGCTGAGCTACCGGGGCTCGGCTTACTATAGGAAGATAAATGCTATTCCTAAATGGCCTTTAGTACATTTCACGGATGTTCACGGATACGAATACGATGATTTCGCTGCCAAATCACCGCACCATCTGCAAAGTAAACATGGCTGTTCGTTTATGTGTTTCGCTTATTGTCGCGGTTGTTTTTTGTTGTGGAGTTTCGGAACGAGCAAGCTTATCCAACACATATGTTTCCAATACAGGTACATTTACTTATATGTTATATGTATGTAATGGACCACCATTTATTCGATTGCAATTTGATTGCGCAGTTAAATCTAGATGGTGAGTGGGAATAAATTAAAAATTCATTGTATCATAAAGTCCATCCAATTGTGACCTTTTTGACGACTTTATACACTAGCTTTGTCTTCTTTGCATAGACCAATTTATAATTTCTGCTGTAGAAACATAAACAAATTGGTTTACAATCGTTCTTGGATTATTTTTAAACATTCAAAATGTCCATTTCTCCGAGCTAATTGTATAGCCGTTTCGCCTTTAAAATCCTTCATATAGATAAGAAACGTGTAAGTTGTACACAGATATCTCACGATATCTGTCTTTCCTTTCCAAGCCGCAGCGTGTAGTATTGTTTGATAGTTCCTATCTGTCTGTTTTGGGTCGATTTGGCTGAGAAGGTATCTTAACATGTCGAGATGACCACCATTTATCGATGAAAATATTGCTGTTTGTCCCTGAGTCTGTTTATAGCTGAGCAGTTGGAAGTAGTTCTCACAAAGGTACCGGGCGATGCCCTCCTGACCATCAAATGCCGCTTGATGAAGTATTGTTTCCCTAAATTTAGACCTTGAATCTATCTTCATTCCTTGACTTATTAGATACTTCACACAATCAAGACTCCCTCCACGTACAGCGCTAAAGAGAGCATCCATTCCCCTCGTATTTACCTCATTTTTCAGATCGGGACATATTTCACAAATATGTTTTACCATCGCTATAGATCCTACATAAGCCGCAGTATGTAGTAACGTGTGTCCGTCAGTAGATCGCGTACATGTGTTCAAACCATGACTTATCAGATATTTAACGCCATCAAGACTCCCCCAACCCACAGCACTAAAGAGAGCATCTTGCCCTTTCTCATTTCTCTTCTTATGCAGCTGAGGAAATGTTTCCCAAATATATTGTACCATCGGTACAGATCCTTCAGATGCCGCAAAATGTAGTAATGTGTTTCCGTCTGTAGATCGCGTATATGTGTTTAAACCTTGGTCAATCAGATATTTCACACAATCAAGACTCCCTCCATGTACAGCATTAACGAGAGCATCAGTTCCCTTCCGATCTACCTCATTTTTCAAATCGGAACATCTTTCACACAGATATTGTACGATTGTTAAGGATCCTACAAATGCTGCAGTATGTAGTAACGTGTTTCCGTTCGTAGACCGCGTACCTATGTTCAAACCATGACTTATCAGATATTTCACGCAATCAAGACTCCCTCCACCCACAGCACTAAAGAGAGCATCTTGTCCTTTCTCATTGATCACCTTATTCAGCTCAGGAAGTGTTTCCCAAATGTATTGTACCATCGGTACAGATCCTCCATATGCCGCAGTATGTAGTAACGTGTTTCCGTTAGTAGATCGCGTATCTGTGTTCAAACCTTGACCAATCAGATATTTCACGCAATCAAGACTCCCTCCACTTACAGCACGAAAGAGAGCATTCATTCCCGTCTCAGTGCTCTCATTTTTCAAAGCAGGAAATGTTCTGCAAATATACTGTACCATCGACAACGATCCTTTAAAGGCCGCCGTGTGTAGAATTGTTGAGCCATATAAAGACCGTGTATCCATGTTCATGCCTTGACACAACAGATATGTCAAACATTCAAGACTCCCGCCACGGGCAGCGCAATGGAGCGCATCCATTTCATCCTCATTTCTCGCCATTTGCAAATCAGGAAATGATTCATAAATGTATTGTACCATCGATAAAGATCCCCCATCGGCCGCTATATGTAGTAATGTATCACCTTCCTTAGTTCGCGTATCTATGTTTGTGCCTTGACTCAACAGATATGTCAAACAAGCAAGACTCCCGCTACGGGCAGCGCAATGCAGCGCATCCATTTCATTCTCAGTTCTCACCCTTTGCAAATCAGGACATGATTCATAAATATATCGTAGCATCGAAAATGATCCACCATAGGCCGCCATATGTAGTAATGTATCTCCTTCCTTAGTTCGGGTATCAGTGTTCATGCCTTGACTGATCAGATATGTCAAACAATCAAGACTCCCGCCACGGGCAGAACAATGGAGTGCATCCATTTCATCCTCATTTCTCGCCATTTGCAAATCAGGAAATGATTCAAAAATATATCTGAGACACTCGATATGGCCTCCTCCTGCAGCGAAGTGAAGAGCATGGTTACCGTCTTTATCCCGCTCCAGAAGTCGATCAGGGAGTACCTTTCTCAAGTATTCGAGTGTTGACATTTTGCCATGATGTGCAGCATCGTGGACTACAGACATACCTTCTGTTGTACCCTCATATCCTATGCCAGTGTCTTCGTACTTTGATTCTAAGTCATGCCAACTATTCACCCTGTCTAAATCTTCAGGCGTAACTGGTGCGTGTTTGATTCGATTGATAACTTCGTCAAACTCACCATCGATGGTATCAGTCAGAAGTGTTCTCCCTCTTTCAAGAAATCTTACAATAGTTTCCCATTCTGATGTACACTCCTCGTGGGACATCTCTTGTGTTTTATACATGTCCATCGCTTTGTTTCGGAGTTCATTTAATTCGTCCATAATCTTACGCTGTGGTTCGTCTAGATCAATACAATGCTTGAGAAAACGTGACGTGATAGTTGCATCCCATTGACTGAGGTCTGTCAAAGGAAACAGAAGATGGAAATGCTCATCTGATATCCTTCCAGAATCTCTAAGCTAACCTTCGTATGTGTATTGTCATCAGAAAGGAGTTCGTCAATAGAATGATGTGTTTGGTGTAACATCTCCATACTTAAAAGCCGGCTTCCATCCAAAAATAGTAAAATAGTTCGATTCTTTATATCGTGATCCATCTAAATGATACATAAGAAATAACAGATTGTATAAGTGTAGAAAGGGTGGTGCAAGTGGGACACAGGGGAAGAGAGAGAGAGAGAGAGAGAGAGAGAGAGAGAGAGAGAGAGAGAGAGAGAGAGAGAGAGAGAGAGAGAGAGAGAGAGAGAGAGAGAGAGAGAGAGAGAGAGAGAGAGAGAGACAGAGACAGAGACAGAGACAGAGACAGAGACAGAGACAGAGAGAGATAAAGAGAGAGAGAGAGAGAGAGAGATGGAGAGATGAGAGAGAGAGAGAGAAAGAGAGAGAGAGAGGAGAGAGAGAGAGAGAGAGAGAGAAAGAGAGAGAGAGAGAGAGAGAGAGAGAGAGAGAGAGAGAGATATATATATATATATATAGAGAGAGAGAGAGAGAGAGAGAGAGAGAGAGAGAGAGAGAGAGAGAGAGAGAGAGAGAGGGGCGGGGAGAAAGGGAAAGAGCGAGAGATATAGAGAGTAAGACAGAGAGATATATACATAGTAAGAGACAGAAACATAGAGAGACAGAGAGAGAGAGACAGACAGACAGACAGACATAGAGAGACAGAGACAGAGACAGAGACAGAGAGACACAATTGTAATCCACTCAGTTCCATAAAAGCTCATATGTCGTATACGGTTGTGAAACGAGATTACTTATATACTGTATCAGTTGAGTCGCATCATAAGAAAAATTACACACGAAACGGTGCAAGCAATACAAAAACACATTGATAAGCCATCGTAGAAATCTAGTTTCGTTATCCTCTAGTCGATCCATCGTTCTACTACCGAACTTCTATTGATTGGTGATGATGGTTATGAATACTGTCATAATGATTTGAGTTAAACGCCTTTTTCAATATGTGTTCAGTCATTTCACGGCGGCCAGTTTATTTACCCGAATGTTTCCCGGCTTTCTGGTGACCACTTCTCCATAAAACATTCTTTCCAGGCAGGCAATTGAATGCTTTTTCACTTATTCCGAAGCGTCGGAAAGAATATTGGCAGAGCTGGTGTTCGAACCCAAAGCCGCTGGATTGACAAAACACCAAGGGTAAATGTAAGAGTATGCTATATATGTAAACATACTTATCTGCATCCTTAAACAGGCAAAACAATCTAAATGGGCACAGCGTCTTTCGTACTTGGTCGGTATTTATCGACACTATTATATCAATAGGATCGGCGATTTTCGTCCGGACTCGGTTAAGAAGACGTAAATCCCGATGGAAATATAACATACATAACCGATCTCTTACGACTTCATATCGAAATCACCGAGTCGATAACGGTTGTTCTAACTTAATAATAAAAACAATCCAAATGGAGGTCGACATTCGCCTTTTGTGCTATCATCTCTATCAGTGTTTGTTTTTGTTATCTGCCTACTTGAATTCGGTAAACGCCGCATGGAGTTACGCCACACGAGAACCGATGTTAAAGGCTTTCACGTTCAAACAAGGTCAAAATACCTTAAATGATCAAATAAAACATTGCCAGTGCATCGTATACATATCTATGAAGAACTTACACCCATTGTCACATACACAATGTAGTCCGGGGCAGATATATAACCATTTCTATATAACTTCCGAATGTAGTTTATTGTGTTATGAGCGGCCCTGGAAGCTAAGTCAGTAGAGATACGTGCTGTCAATTCAGGGGGTTGTGAGTTTGAACGAAATTGTCAATGCGACAAGTGTTATTCGTCTTCCACCAATGGGCCAACCATATATATGTAAGAGCAGCCAGTTGATTGGATGACGGTTATGTCGAGCATTGATATAAGACAGCCAGGAAATACATGGGTAAGTGCACTCGCCGCCTGTGATATGACTGAACAAGTGTTAAAAATGACGTTCAACCCCCAATCATTTGTTATACTTCTACTATACTATTACTAAAACTACTACTACTTCTTATAATACTACAACTACATATACTACTACAACTACTTATACTACTACTACTTATTATACTACTATAACTACATATACTACTACAACTACTTATACTACTACAACTACTTATACTACTACAACTACTTATAATACTACAACTACTGATACTACTACAACTTCTTATACTACTACTACTTTGTATACTGCTACAACTACATATACTACTACAACTACTTATACTACTACAACTACTTAAACTACTACAACTACTTATAGTACTACTAATTCTTATACTACTACAACTTATTATACTACTACTACTTTTTATACTACTACTTTTTATACTACTACAACTACTTATACTACTACAACTTCTTATTCTACTACAACTACTTATACTACTACTACTTATTATACTACTACAACTTCTTATACTACTACAAATACTTATACGTATACTACTTCTTATACTATTACAACTACTTATACTACTACAACTGTTTATACTACTACAACTACATATACTACTACTACTAGTTATACTATTACTACTTATACTACTACAACTACTTATAATACTACAACTACATATACTAATACTACTACTACTAGTTATACTACTACTACTTATTCTACTACAACTACTTATATTACTACAACTACCTATACTACTACAACTACTTATACTACTACAACTACTTATACTACTACAACTACTTACTCTACTTCAACTTATTATACTACTACAACTACTTATACTACCACAACTACTTATACTCCTACAACTACTTATACTCCTACAACTTCTTATACTATTACAACTACTTTTACTACTACAACTACTTATACTACTACAACTACTTATACTACTACTACTTATACTACTTATCCTCTACTACTACTACTACTATTACTATTACTACAACTACTTATACTACTACTACCTATACGTAAATTACCAGTACTACTGGTCCATGTATCCTGACATCACGCAGTCAGTCGTAAGGTCTTGAGGACCCAGGAGTGCAGTCATCACTTCTATTTTTAAAGTATTTGATATGACCCGAACGGGGATCGAACCCGCAACCTACCGCACCGAAGGTGGACGTTTAACCACTACACAACCGAGTCGGTACAGAATAATGTCAAAATACGCAATATAAGTTCAACTATGCTTCGTTTGGACAGGTCATAGACTGTTTAAGCTGCCATCATATGGCTGAGTTCTTTCTGGAACCCTTGCTGCTGTTCCTATCTCGCACCGTTCAATGTTTTATCCCAGTTCACCATTGGAGCTACAATGTCTTCTTCTTATTTTATCTAGTTGCCCAAAGAAATGTTACCTGGCAATCCTGCACAAGAACGTTCGCAGATACAAAGTAGTTGAACTGACCGTCTCGATATAACTAAAATATGGCTGAAAACTGCATTACATTAAACTTAAATCAAGCAATCGACCGATCGTATGTTTGACATATATGATATATATATGGGGCCAGTAATATAAATCTTGACTGAATTCGTTCTATATTATCTCATTGGTTTATTCGGCTATTTACAACAGTATCGTGTCGTGCTAGATATTTATAAATCAGCTATTTGAAAAATCAAGCATTTCGTTTAATCAATATGAGTTAAACGCATTCTCAACACTTTTGCAGTCATATCACGGCAGCCAGCCCACTATGTGTTTCCATGCTTTTTCACAACATCACTTCACACAACAGTATTTCCATGCAACTGGCTGATTTTCAATGAATGAACCGTCCCACGACAAATCCATCATCCGTGCTTGCTAATCCGGGCCGAAACATTCCGTCAGATGGGGACAGATGTATAGAGTAATGATTCCTTGAACAGTAAATCCTAAGGAGGCTAACAGTGTCTTCCCGTGCTAGCTTGCCCGACATTCTTAGGCTGATCCGGGTCGATAATCTACGCAATGTCCCAAATGTTGGTTTTCTCGTGGAACGGCTCATATACTGTTAGTCTATAGGCGCAAGAATCGTCGGAAAGAATGTTGACACAGCTGGGGTTCTAACTGACGATTTACGACTGATCTACTGGGCCTAAGTCTCAAACATTTGGAAACAGTGCCTATTAAATTCCCAAATTTGCCATTAAGAAGAGCAAGAGGGTGTATCATTGGTAAATAACAGACATAACAAAGACGCTGTTAGGTTTTTACACAAGGAACCTTTATCAACTACAGACGACATGTGACACTTTGTAACAGACGACTATTAAAAACATTGTCGGAAACATTGAAATTCCACGGAACTAGCAGTTCTGCTTTTCTTACAAACTTTTCAATATTGTATTAATAAATACTACTTTAAAGTGCTGTATTTTTTGGCATCCCTTACTTTAAAAATGTTGAGTAAAAAGTGTGATGAAATAACAATTGCAGTGGACGCGCAAGAACTATAAGTCGAAAGGGACTCATAAATTTCTTCGAGCTATCGATGTGCTCGAGTAACTACATGGTGTATGTTAATTAATGCATATATTGTTAGCTTCGTGGTTCATTAATACTAACGTGTTTATTATATAAACCATCTAATATAATGCGCAGTATATGAATTTCAGTCTTCAACTTTTTATTTTTTTGTTATGTACAGTCTTCCACTTGTCATATCCGTGATTTGCTCTTTCGAGGATTTCATTTATGACCTCAGTTCGTTCAACTTTCGATTTCATCGGTATGATACAATATCTATTATTAGCAACATTATCTACTGATATAAACATGTGAATTTCGAAAATTGAAGCTCATTTACGGAAAATGAATATTTTCTGGTTGTTTTGCAATTTCTCCCTTTACCGTGCATATGATATACGTATATTCAGGAAAGTGCAATTTTATTCAACATACCACATACATATAACACTTCAATTTTAACAATGATAAATAGCAGACTAATGGTAAAAAGAGGGGGGAACGAAGGGAAAAAATATACATGTACACAATTTATATATTATCTACCCGTTTGAATGACAACCTTTGCAAAATCAAATGTAGTTATAATAAGTTAATGACAATATTTTCAATTGTATAACAGTCATTTGAGAGAAGAAAAAACATAACCAGCAATCAGAAATCATTGAAGAAGGTGACGAAGTTGTTCTATGTAGGAAATTTCGCAATGTCTCCCTTTGCCGTGCATGATATATGTTGATACCTGAGTCTCGTGTCGATGTGTCAAAAGTGATTGTATATGACGTTGATTGATTGATTGGAGTTTTACGCCGCTTTCAATAAGTTTTCAATAATATCACGATGTTTTCTGTGTAGGTTACAAGTACTACTTGTCCAATTATCCTGACACTAGCCAGTCAGTCGTAATGCTAACCCCGAAGCCCTAAGCACCAAGTTTAGCAGCCATACTACCTTTTCTAATGTATTTAGTATGTCCCGGCCGCGGATCGAACATGTGTCCTCCCGCTGACGCTCTACCACTACACTATCGAGGTCGTCTTGTATAGGATAACTATTGTTAACATTTTCAGAATCGACTCCCAAAGAGTAGACTCTTCCATGTTCGAAATCGGGCGTCTAAATTGTTCACGTAATTAATAGTTTGAAATGTTGTTATAAATAACTAAAATTGTGTGTGAAGTTGGCTCTGTGATCGGTCATCGGCCATCAATGTCTCACGTGAAAATGTTCCGGTCCCGTGACAGAAACCGGAACACCGTTCGCGGCCATTCGTGTTCGAATTTATATAGCAATATGAACGCCGATCTGGAATATCGAGCTCGGCCATCGCAATTTGAATTTATATAACAATTTGAAAGACGACCTGGCATATCGAGCTCGGCCATCGGCATTCGAATTCATATAGCAATCTGAACGCCGATATGGAACATCGAGCCCGGCCATCGGTGTTCGAATTTATATAGCAATTTGAACGCCGATCTGTAATATCGAGCCCGGCCATCGGTGTTCCAGTCCAATGACTGCGTTCCAGTCCCGTAGCAAAAGCCGGAACGCTGACTTGCAACACCGAGCACAGTCATCTGTTTTTCAAATTTATATAGCAATCTGAACGCCGACCTGAAATACCGAGCTAGGCCATCGGTGTTCCACTCTCGTGACAGCGTTCCACTCCCGTGACAAATATCGACCTTGGCCATCGGCATTCGAAATAATATAGCAATCTGAACGTCGACCTTGAACACCGAGCTCGGCCATCGTTGTTCGAATTTATATAGCAATTTTAACGCCGACCTGGAATATCGAGCTCGGTAAAAGCGTTCCATTCCCGTGACAAACTATTTGCACACAACCTCGTCTCAGGCAGTTCCACTCACGTGACAAACCC
Organism: Serripes groenlandicus; assembly: GCA_031761405.1. Classification (NCBI taxonomy): domain Eukaryota; kingdom Metazoa; phylum Mollusca; class Bivalvia; order Cardiida; family Cardiidae; genus Serripes; species Serripes groenlandicus. The sequence continues at coordinate 6,694,351 of JASEVX010000002.1, read as the reverse complement.
CGCACACAAAGTATCTGCAAGCGTTGCATTCTCGTGACAACACCGGGCCAACAGCCAGGTATCAAGCCGTGTTTCACTCCCGTGATGACAAACTCCGTACGCAGTTGCAGGCTCTCCGCAAGCGTTCTACTCCCGTGACAAATATCGAGCTTGGCCATTGGCATTCGAAATAATAAAGCAATCTGAACGTCGACCTTGAACACCGAGCTCGGCCATCGTTGTTCGAACTTATATAGCAATTTTAACGCCGACCTGGAATATCGAGCTCGGTATTCCAGGTCGGTGTTCAAATTGCTATCTACATTCTAATGATGTGACCTCGCAGTAACGGCAATCTGCGTTGCATTCTCGTGACAACACCGGGCCAACAGCCAGGTATCAGGCAGTGTTCCACTCTCTTGACGACAAACTCCGGACGCAGACGAAGGTTCTCTGCAAGCGTTCCATTCCCGTGAAAGTTATAACAAATCGAAAACCGATGACCGAGCTCGGTACACCAGGAAAGGTTGCGTATTGCCAGACAGCTAAGGATATGATACGTATTACAATACGGGACTAGCGATATCCAATATATTGCAAAACAGGTTGAAATGTGTTTGTAGTGTAGAAAATAAGCATATACGACATGTTGATGAAATATTCTTAAAGGAGTGGAACACTTTTCTCTCACGGGAGTAGAAAACTGCCTTAAGACGGATTTCTACCCGAGTCAGCCGCGTGTATTACGGGGAGCAATCGGGCTTAGACGCCCTTGTCACGGAAGTGGAACAAAAAATAATTTTTTACAGAAGTGTTACACATTTTTTTTTCTCGCGGGAGTGGAACAACGACCTTAATGCGGATTGCTACCGAGTCTGCCAGGAAGCACTCCGGTCTAGACGCCCTTGTCACGTGGACGCATATGCTATACGGCAAAACCTGCGATTACGCCGAAGTGCTGAGCCTTGTTTTACGCTAGCACCCCGCTGCTGGTAGGGGAAATGTGAGCCGAGGCCGCATATATACGGCAGGTCCCGCAGTCTACCCGCGCTGCCGGCAAAGTGCTGATCTAAATCTAATTTTCCAATCAGTTTTTAGCATAAATGAAGATATATATGCAAAAGTTCATATTTTCTACCAAAAGTCATCATTTGATGGAAATTAAGTAGAAAACAATTGATTATCAAATTGTTAAATGTGGTCCCAAACCCTTCTTTGCAAATGGTGTTTCTTACGGCAGAAGGAAAAAAAACAATTGTTTGCCAAAATATATATTGAAATAATGAAGTTCTCAACAAAGCACGATAAGCTTTGTGACACATGTCCAAAAGCACTTCATATATATAATGTATATAAATCAATAAAACAAAACCATAGAGTATTTGTGTTGATGGTTGCCTAGCAACTTACCTATAACATTATAATATAGTGAAGACCGCAGGGAACATTCGTACATCCCAACAGTACTCTCTGTGCGTAGAGCCGTAGATCCTAAACAATTTTGAACCCATATTTATAAAATAATTTGTACCTAACCTCATTGTCAATAAGATTCCAAAAAAGAGCACCGCCTGCGGGTGCCTCACACTTGTCTGATATTATCCTTTTACGATTTATTTATTTTATATAAAAAATATTCAAATTCGGAATGAATATTTACATATTATAATGACCGCACACAACTTCTATTTTTCAAGTATTGAAACAAGATTTACCGTGTGAAAATAAATTCAAGTTCATATACATGATAAGGAAGATTCTCAGGTTGGACGGCTGTCACAATCAGTCAAGATCCCACGCTGAGTATTGTGTATGCATTGGACAGGCAAATGAGATGGTCAACTGTAACTAAAGATATTGAATATATTACTGTTTTCATTTTTTTAGTAACAGTGACCTTGACTCCAAAAACACAATCTGATTGAAGATATTCGTAATACGATTGAAATACATTATGTTTTTATTACTGGGGGAAAATTTGAAATCAATGTAACAAAACATGAAGAAACTATGTCGAATTCTCATAAATAACCAAAATACATCAAAATCTATGTGTTTTTCCCTAAAAAACAGGCCCGCTTAGCCTTTTTATCATTCAATGTGAAAAAGGTTATAAGATGCACAGGTTTTCCTAATTTTAAAGTAATAGGTTTGATAGTTTCCATGTAAGTGACCTAAATGCAAAATTTTACTATGTCCAATTCTCAAAATCAACCAAAATACATCAAAATTGATATTGTTTACCCAATAAAAACAGGCCTCAGCATCAAGGTTTGATAGTTTCCATGTAAATGACTTAAACGCAAAAATTAACCAACACCGCCAATTCTCAAAATCAACCAAAATTTATCAAAATTTATGTTTTTTACTCCAAAAAACAGACAACACTCTTTGCATCTTAAGCATACAATGTGAAGAAGGGTATTAGACGAACAAGTTTCAAAGAATAAGGTTTGATAGTTTCCATGTAAGTGACCTAAACGTAAAACTTAACCAACTATGTCCAATTCTCAAATCAACAAAAAAACATCAAAATTGATGTTTTCTACCCCCCAAAAAGGCTACACTTAGCATCTTCAGTATACAATGTGAAGAAGAGTATTAGATGAACAAGTTTTCCAAGTTTCAAAGTGTTAGGTTTGATAGTTTCCATGTAAGTGACCTAAACGCAAAACTTAACCAACGCCGACGACGACGAAGACGACTACGACGATCAAGTGACGACAATAGCTCGTCTTTTTTGCCCAAAAAAATCAGACGAGCTAAAAATCAAAATAAAAGGAGATGTTAGTGATATAAAACATGGAGAATTGTAAACTTCAAACAAAGTTATCATTAGTTGTTATGATTCAAATAAAGAAGTATATTATTTTACATGTCAAGTTGGGTGACGCATGTTATACGTTTAAGTAATGTTCATCATTATTTGTATTAATGTATAATATATTTCTAAGAAAAAACACTAATACACTTTCAAAAAGTGTCTTTCATAGACCCCGGTAGACAACTTATGTATGAAATACTATTGGAAATAAAACATTCGTTTTCTGCCAATAAAAACAGGTACAGCAAACGTATGCAAAAACATTGAAGGGTTTAACCCTTTCCCTCATACGACAATTCTGCAGCAGAAGACTTTGAACATATTTGACATGTCTTAAACTTTGTCATAAACCTACAAAATATATGAAGTAAAATGGTATTAGGAAAGTCATTGGTTATACATCTAATAATTATCTGTTCATGTATCTCCAATATAGGTTCGAATGTTCAGCGTCAGTGATTATGAACCTAGAGTCACCCGATCACAGGTTCGATCCAAAAGTGCCCCGCACCAATTATGGTGGAGTACCCTTGGGCAAGGTACATTTCCTTGCATAGTACTGGTTTGTTTACACAGGGATCACAAACAAGTAAATTGATGCTGTGATATTAATGAAATAATGTTAAAACGGCTCAAAACCCCAATAAAACAAAAAATTAAAATTCGAAGGGATGTAATTCATGTTTTTTTTTTTTTTTTTCTAAATAACTAAGGGAGGTAATTTGTATTTTTTTGTGATGAGGTATTTTAAAATCTTATTTATGCAAAAAAGGTCATATGTTCCCCGTAGCTTTTTCTTCCGTTTGATTAAGCAAATGTTCATCTATCTATTTATGTAATTCACTTAATTGGAGATGGCTGCATTTTTCTTTTAAATAAGTGGTAAATATTGCGTTTTTCATCAAAAACTCAACTTTGCACACTGTTTCCATGGCAACAGGGCAATCTAACACTATTTTTCTAAATAGTTCACTGATGTCAACATGTGGAATAAGTTTAAGCAATATCCGTAACTATGCGTGCCGAACAAGTTTAAATGCTTACAGAGAATAGCTATTTTACAAATACTTAGAAGGATGTTCCAACATTTTAGTTTCCAAAATATTTTGTAAAACATGAACGGTGGAATGTATTTTATTAAGTTGACAGAAATAGTTACATTGAAGACAAACAATACTTGTTAAGAAATGAAATATATAAGCATTTTTATTAGGGAAACAAATTTAATAAAATACACCTGTAAGTTGTTAAGTATTACTTTCCGCTAAGTTCGGTTAGTGGAATTGGATTTTCTGATTTTGCAACAACATTATTTATTTCATCTGCATGTGGGACAGGGTTAAACACTAATATGTGTTTATACATAGAGCTTTTGGGCAAAAACATTTTATATCATGACAAATGATAGTTTGATGTTATTCCTGAAAAGGAAATATGTTTGGAAAGGAAGAAATTCATCATTATCAGCATGTTCTGCTTTCCAAACAATTTTCGAATGAAAAAATGGAATGTCTCTTCTAATATAATCTCTGTCCATAAACAACTTTTTAAGGAAGGAAGAATATATTCTTATACATGAGAGATTTCTCCTTCGCTATAATTATTCAAGAAGTTTTCTGCTAGTCTTCCACAGCCAATCATTACAAGTTTTGAGTATTTTAATTTAATCTGTTACCTAATAGTAAATTTTATACATGTAAATTAATTTAAGATTCTTTCTTATTTAATCCTTTCCCACATACAGACGCTACATTAGTCTGTAAGTGGTAAAGAGTTAACCATTTTCTTCATGTAAATGCTTTTACTGACGCCTCTGCATCCGACATAATTTGAAAATATTGTTCAAAATGGAGAAATTGATAAATTTAGCAATTTCACCTTTTGCCACACTGTTTTCAACTCTCTTAAATTTATTCAAATTATCCGTATTTCTTCCTAGATGTTTTCAAAGTGATTTGCTGCAGATTTGTTATTTGTGGGAAATATATTAATAGTATAGAAAATTGAATTTTGAGATAGAGTAAAATGCTCTGAAAGAAAAGAATAAATGCTAAAAACAAGCACCTTTTATTTTTTCTCATAATGTTTAAGTCAGCAATGCTTCAAAAGTCACATGCATCAACAAAAAGAACTGAACATAGAACAGAAGTTTGTACTGACAATTAGAATCAAAGCACTGAAAGTGCTCACAGCAAGGGGCTGGACATGGGTCTACCGATCCCAAAAGTCTAACTTGAACACTTTACACTAGCAATTTGTTAGTTAGCACTTTATATCCATATATATTAAATGATAAAGGAGTAAAGCAAAACACTGTAAACACAGTATGATGGTCTATCGATATACTAAAATTTGGCATACACACACACATGCGCATCTGCTATCTGGATAGTTTCTGCTTAGCACACCTCCTGGTTTACAATGGATTTTTAGCCGTGTCTTTTTTAATGCAATTAACACATATACATTTCATATCAAAATCACAATAACCTAACAATGATGAGTCCAATTTTACTTTCAAAGCAGAAATAAAATCCTGTGTTATCTTAATTTTCTTCAGCGTGCAATGACTGAAATATTATTAAAAGCGACGTAAAAAATCATACACACGATTTAATCATTTCTTAGTGTTTCACAACGCATAGGTGAATAGTTTTAAATGCATTGCTTTTGAATTCATTTTAAATCCCAACATTTTGAAAGAGTTTATTGCAGCGGTGTTAAATGACAATTGCACCACTGATATCGGCAATTTATAAGACAAAAAATATTATATTTTTTTTATAACAAAAAATTATCTGCCCAGAGCGGGAACCGAACTCAAGTCTGCCGATTCGCGGCCGAACATGCTAACCGCTACGTTACGTGGCCACATCGATGACTCTCATTTATAACAAAATTATAAACCAATACACGAGTTAGCGAAATATTTAGTATTGAAATGTCATTTAAATCATTTGTTTTATAACTGGGACTTGACTGTCTTATTCCGTCTGCTGGGGTTGTTCAGATTAATTTTGGTTGAGAATTTGATGTATTTACCTAGGAATCTAAAATGAAATACTCTTGTATTCCTGATATCGTTACCGCTGAAAATACATTTTATTCGAAAGGATTTTTGGAAATTACGACGCCTAGGCTCACTTGCACATTTATCGTATATATGTTATATTTTGTCAACTATTTATTTTATTTTCATTTAAATAATTTGAATGTTTGAGTAGATATGTTATCATTGGGACTCATTTATCTGAATTTGTTCTGAGTCGGAATCGAAAAGTTGACTTTACTCCATTCGATTTACAATATTTAGGAATTACCAATGAACTTTACGCGCGATCAAGTATGTTGAAAGCGTAGAAATACATTTTAATTATTAATCATGTAATTCATATATTTTAACATAAAATTTCTTTCGAGTTATTTCTTTTGGGGTAATGATGTCGAATCAAATCCATTTTCGGCTTCATATGTCAACAAGTTACCGCATTTTGATTTTTAGACAGGAACTATTGGCGGTTCAAGATGACCAACATGGGAATTAGCTGGCAACAGTCATTTCATTTTTAATTTTTTTTTCCACAAATCATCCACTTTCATTGACATTATGTACGATCTGCAACCACCAATACATCTATATGAAGTCGAGATGGTGTTCAGAAACGGAGAGCTGATGTAGAAAGACAGATGTGAAGTAATTCAATGCCGATATCGTAAAACGCCTGTCTAGATTCCAGTCTCAAAATGATGCTTCGTTTCGAAAATTAGCTACTATAGCAATTGGCTCTAACGAGCCCCTTGCTAAAAACATATATTGTTAGCTCACCTGAGCGTCTAGTGCTCAAGCTGAGCTCTTGTGATCAAAGTTTGTCTGCCGTCCGTCCATCGTGCAACATCAACAACTGCCTTGCTAACACTCTACAGTCTATATTTTGCATCCAATATTCAGGAAAGTTTATTAGAACATTCGTCTCCATCCAGTCTTGGAGTAAGTAGCCACATGAGGTAACTAGGTCAAATTGAAGGAATATCTTGCTAACACTCTGGAGGCCGCATGTTTTACTTGAGCATGTTGAAGCTTGATCAGAATGTTTGACTTGATAATTTGTAGGCCAAGTTCGAATACTGGTCATGCCAGGTCAAACACTTGCTCACTAGGCCAAATTGAAGGGAAATCTTGTTAATCCTCTAGAGACTGCAATGATTGCTTCAGCAGCTTGAACATTTTTCAGAAAGTTTGTACTAATGATATTTAGGTCAAGTTCGAATATGGGTCATATTAGGTCAAAAGTTAGGTCACTAGGTCGAATTGAAGTAAAATATTGTTAACACGAGTCTGCATTTTTAACTTGAAAACATTGAGACTTTGTCAAAATGTTTGTCTTGATGATATGTAGGTCAAGTTCGAATATGGGTCATGTCCAGTCAAAATAGAGATCACTAGGATAAATTGATGGAAAATCGTGATAAAACTCTAGAGGCTTCACTTTTTTCTTTAGCAGCTTGAACATCTTTCAGAAAGTTTGTCCTAATGCTACTTAGGTCAAGTTCGAATATGGGTTATGTCAAGTCAAAAACAAGGACAAATTGATGGAAAATCTTGATAAAACTCTAGAGGCTGCACTTTTTTCTCCAGCAGCTTAAACATTTTTCAGAAAATTGTCCAAATGATACTTAGGTCAAGTTTGAATATGGCTCATATTTACTCTAAATCTAGGTCACTAAGTCACATTGAAGGAAAATCTTGTTAACACTCCGAAGGCTGCATTTTTTCTTGAATATATTGAAACTTTGTCAGAATGTTTGTCTTGATGATAGTGTAGACCAAATTTGCATATTGGTCATGTATGAATTAAAGCTAGGACGTAAGGCCAACTTTAAGGAAAATCGTTTTAATCATTGTCTGCTTCAGCAGCTTCAGAAATGTTGTAAAAATGTTTGCCTTAATGATATCTAGGTCAAGTTAAAATATGGTTCATATTGACTCGTAAACTAGGTTACTAGGCCAAATTGAATGTATATATCTTTTCAACACTCTGGAGACTGCATTTTTCATATTAGCAGTTTCAGATGTTGTCATGCGTTTTGCATTAGAAATCTCATTGCATAACTAAGGTGTGCGATATAGGGCCATCATGGCCCTCTTGTATAGTTTGTATTGATTATACATGTGCATACATCTTATGGTATTTTCTAAATATAATAATAACAATAATAATGAAACTACTTCTACCACTACTACTATTACTACTACTACTACGACTACTACTATTACTACTACTACTACTACTACTACTACTATTACTACTACTACTACTACTACTTCTTCTTCTTCTACTACTACTACTACTACAACTACTAGTACTACTACTACTACTACAACTACTACTACTACCACTACTACTACTACTACTACCACTACTACTACTAGTACTACTACTTCTACTTATATTACTACTGCTACTACTACTACTTCTACTTCTAATACTAATACTACTTCTACTACTACTTCTATTTATATTAATACTGCAACTACTTCTACTATTACTACTATTACTACTACACATACTACTACACATACTACTACACATACTACTACACATACTACTACACATACTACAACTACCACTACTAATACTACTACTACTACTACTACTACTACTACTACTACTACTACTACTACTACTACTTCTACTACTACTACTACTATTACTCAAACATTGTTCAAAAAATCATATTCTACATACAAATTGGGTTGCTGCGAGATCGGAATGTCGTGGAAATTGCAAAACTTAAAAAATTGTTATCCTGTGAATCCGCTTGTTCGATTTCCAAGTTCTTTGTGTGACCCTCTTTAAAAACGTTCAAGCCATATTGATTGGGTGAAAAGGGTAGTCACCAGGTAGCATCAGAAAAGGGATGAAATGAATGTTTGTTTTAGGGAAAGGGTTAAGTAGAAATGTGACCCCATGAGTCCCTACAATATTTGTTTCAGCCTTATGGACAGGTTTAAAAAGGTTGTCGTGCAGGTGATCGGTTAAGGGTCATCCTGGCCCTCATGTTTTAATTTCGTTCATTGTCAATTCAATTTCTAAAATATCTGAACTGATTTACTTAATTATTGTATGTTCGTAATAAAAGACGACATCAATACAAATGCAAAACATTTTGTGATCATTCAAATTGACATACAGATCCACACCGTCTCGTTGGTTTTAGTGGTAGACCGTCCGCTTTGGGTGTGGGAGATAGCGGGTTTCAATTCCCGATCGAGTCATATCAAAAACTTCGTCGTAATGGCTTCTCTCCTGATGCCCTAATGATTGCGGGGTTAACAATAATGACTGATTGGCCGGTGTTGCGAGAAATAGACCAGTTGTACTGGTTACCAAATCAAGAAACAACGTGATATAACTGTAAGAAATATGTTGAAAGTTGCTTAAAACGCCATATAAAGAAACTGTTTATCGAGATCCATAGTCAATTTTCACTATTGAAACGCGTTTGGGATATATAGATAATATGATCTCATATTACAGAAGATAACAATCGCCCCTGATCCAAAAAGTATATTTTATTTACCCTCTGAATAATTGAAACATTTCACTTTATTTAAAAAACGTCACAGGTCAACAATCTATAATGTATAATAATGGCCATGCTAATATAGCTACACTGTACGCTGAAAAAGACAATGATACAAAACCGTTTACTAGAAAATGGTAAAATAACTTACTGTTTCAGGTATAACAGTTCAGCGACACACTTGTGATCCACACAGTTCAATACAAACTCATATGTCCTATACGGTTGTGAAAAGTGATTACTTTTATATTGTATCAGTTGAAGCGCGTCGTAAGGAAACGTACAATTGAAACGATGCAAGCAATACAAAAAGAAGATTGAAATCTATGTCTGTTTTCCTCTAGCCGATCCATCGTTCTAATACCGACCACAATTGATTGGTGATGATGGTTATGAATACTGTTTAAACGCCCTTTTCGACGTTTGTTCAGTCATTTCACGGCGACCAGTTCATCTACCCATATTTCCCCCCGGCTTACTTACTACACTACTCCACAAAGCAATCTTTCCAAACAGGCAACTGACTGCTTTTCCACTTAGACTCAAGCGTCGGAAAGAATGTTGGTCGAGCTTGTGTTCGAACCAAAAACCTCTGGATTGAGAAAACACAATGGGTCTGTCTATGTAAGAATATGCTATATAAACAGTCTAACCCAATTCTTTAACAGACACAACACTTTAAATGTATCTCAAAAGGGTCGGCAATTTCCGTCCGAAGTCGGTATTGTTCGCGAATGTGACGTACATTCGCGATGAAAATAACAGACATGACCGATCTGTA